>JBBGZY010001072.1:2225000-2845000 GCA_037952925.1 Lithobates clamitans
CTGATGCTTTGTCAGGCTCTAACTGCAGCTGTCTTCAGTTGTTCTTTGTGGGACTTTTTGCTTTTTTGTTTTGCAAGTTTTCCTTCAAGTGAAATGCATGCTCAATTTGGTTGAGATCAAGTGATTGACTTGGCCATTTCAGAATATTCCACTTCTTTTCCTTCAAAAGCTCCTGGGTTGCTTTTGCAGTGTGTTTTGGATCATTGTCCATCTGTACTATGAAGCGCCGTCCAATCCACTTTGCTGCATTTGGCTAAATCTGGGCTGACAGTATATCTCTAAACACTGCAGAATTCATCCGGCTGCTTCTGTCACACCAATAACCCAGTGCCACTGGAAGCCATGCATGCCCATGCCATCACACTGCCTCCACCGTGTTTTACAGATGACATTGTGTGCTTTTGGATCATGAGCTGTTCCAAGCCTTCTCCACACTTTTTTTTTTTTTTTTTTTTTCTCGTCATTCTGGAACAGATTAATCTTAGTTTTATCTGTCCAAAGAATGCTTTTACAGAACTTGTCTGGCTTATTTAGATGTTTTTTGGCAAAGTCTTATCTGGCTTTTCTATTCTTCAGGCTTATGAATGGTTTACATCTTGTGGTGAACCCTCTGTATTTGCTCTCGTGAAGTCTTCTCTTGATTGTAGACATTGACAATGATACGCCCACCTCCTGGAGAGTGTCCTTCACTTGTCTGGATGTTGTGAATGGGTTTTTCTTTACCATAGAGAGGATCTTGCAATCATCCACCACTGTTGTCTTCCATTGACGTCCAGGCCTCTTTTTAATTTTTTTTACAAATCTTTTATTTATTTAAAGGGAGAGGTCCATGGACCCTTGACATGGAATAAACAACATATCAATGTGTACAGAACATATGAGAATCAGTACAATAAGATAAAGGAAAATGGTAAGACAACAATTTATCCAGCTCTAGAAGGATTTGCTTTGTTCAGTATGGTAAACCCATGTGACCTTCCCTTATCATTTTACTTTATAACCATAAACATTTGTAACTGTGAAATCACAGAGCACGAAGAAAGAAGAGAGATAGGATAAAAAAGCTGAGAGAACAGAAAGAGTAGATAGAGGGAGAGGCGGCAGTTGGGGTGCAAGGGGGAGGGGGGTGTGAAGGGGATGGAGAAGCGAATACTGGGGGAGAGGGGCTCAGATCTCCAGAACCTTAGTGTCGTACCACTGCTATTTTAGTCTGCGATCATGCTTCCAAATAGAGTGCAACCTTCATCAGAATCGACAACCATGTTCCAAAGTGACCACGTCTTAGAATAACGTTCTTGTTGGTGCCATGATGTTAGGATTAGGTCTTCAAATTTTATTGATTTGTTCTACTTTTCTGAGCCACATCCCAATAGTCAGAGATTGTGGGGTTATCCACTTCAGCGGGACGCATGATTTGGCAGCGTCAAGCAGGTGACGGATAACCGTTTTTTTTTTGTTTTTTTTTTTTTTGTTTTTTCTTTTTTTGTTTTTTTTTTTTTTTGTAGGATTTCACCGGGGAAGTCGAGACGTGGAGGAGGAAGAGGGCAGGGTCATCTGGTATTTGCCGATCGAGAATTTCTGGGCAATATTTTTGACCTCTGACCAAAATTGTGCTATGATAGGGCATGTCCAAAAGACATGGAGTAGTGTACCCCGTTCCTCCTGGCATCTCCACCAGGCCTCTTTTTATGTTGCTGTGCTCACCAGTGGGTTCTTCTTTCCTCAGAACGTATCAAACTGTTGATTTGGCCACTCCTAAGGTTGCTACTATTCTCTGATGGATTTGTTTTGTTTTTGAAGCCTACAAATGGCCTGTTTCACTTGCATGGACAGCTCCTTTGAACGCATGATGTTGGTTCACAGCAATAGATTCCAAATCCAAATACCACACTTAAAGCGGAGTTCCACCCAAAAATGGAACTTTCGCTTTTCTGGTTCCTTCCCCCTCCGGTGTCACATTTGGCACCTTTCTGGGGGGAGGGGGAGCAAATACCTGTCTAATACAGATATTATTATTATTATTATTATTATTATTATTATTATTCAGGATTTATATAGCGCCAACAGTTTACGCAGTGCTTTACAGTATAAAAGGGAGACAATACAGTTATAATACAATAAAATACAAGAGGATTAAGAGGGCCCTGCTCAGAAGAGCTTACGATCTAATAGGGTGGGGCAGGTGGTACAAAAGGTTGTAACTGTGGGGAATGAGCTGATGGAAGTGGTAGGAGATTAGTTAGAGACGTTATAGGCTTTCCTGAAGAGATGAGTTTTCAGGGATCGCCTGAAGGTAGCAAGAGTAGGGGATAGCCGGATAGATGGAGGTAGCCAGTTCCAGAGGATGGGAGAGGCTCTGGAGAAATCCTGGAGAGGAGCATGGGAGGAGGAGATGAGAGAGCTTGAAAGCAGGAGGTCTTGGGAAGAGTGGAGAGGTCGATTTGGGTGATATTTGGAGACAAGATTAGTGATGTAGCTCGGGGCAGAGTTGTGAATGGCTTTGTATGTTGTGGTTAGTATTTTGAATTTAATTCGCTAGGTGATTGGGAGCCAGTGTAGGGATTGGAGTAGTAGGTTGGCAGACACTGAGCGGTTGGTAAGGTGGATAAGTCTGGCAGCAGCATTCATGATAGACTGAAGAAGGGTAAGCCAATGAGAAGGGAGTTGCAATAGTCAAGAGATAACAAGGGAGTGAATGAGGAGCTTGGTGGTTTCATTTGTTAAAAAGGGGCGAATTTTAGAGACGTTACGGAGATGAATTCTACAAACTTTTGACGATTGGATTTGAGGCTGAAATGACAAGTCAGAATCTAGGATTACACCTAGTACCCTGGCGTGAGGGGAGGGACTGATGGTTGCATTGTTGATTTTCATGGAAAAGTCATGGAGGGGGGCACGGGCAGGGGGAAATATTAATATTATTAATATTATACTATATTAATTATAATAATAATAAAATTAATAATTAATATTAATTATTATACTATTTAATATTAATAGTTTTAGAGAGATTTAGTTTAAGGAAGTGGTGCGACATCCATGCTGATATGTCAGTTAGTAATGCGAGAGGAGACTATAGAAGTGAGGTGAGGAGTAGACAGATAGATTTGGGTGTCAACAGCATATAAGTGGTATTGGAAGCCGTGGGCAGTTATTAAGTGACCAAGGGAGGAGGTGTAGATAGAGAAGAGAAGGGGTCCAAGAACCGAGTCTTGGGGGACCCCCACAGAAAGGGGCAATGGAGAGGAGGAGACAGAGTTGTAGGTGACACTGAAGGAGCGCTGTGATAAATAGGCAGAGAACCAGGGTAGAGCAGAATCTCGGAGGCCAAGGTAATGTATTTTATTGAGAAGGAGCGGGCGGTCAACAGTATCAAAGGCCGCAGAGAGGTCAAGTAGTAGAAGTATGGAGTACTGGCTGTTAGTTTTAGCAGTTAGTTAGGTATTTTGCTCCCGCTTCCGGGCATAGATACCCGAGCCACCTGCGGGTATCTACACCACTCCCCCCCCCCCCCCCCCTCCGCTGTATTTTCGGAGACACACGGGTCCCAGAAAACAGCAGGGACCAGTGACATAGCGCAGCGCAAGTCGCGCATGCGCAGTAGGAAACCAGGAAGTGAAGCCGCATGGTCCCGGCACTGATATGCGGCACTGATATGAGGCACTGATGGGCATCCCTGGTGGCACTGGCAGTGGTAGGCATTGAAGTGGGCACTGATTGGCAGCTGCCTGGGCACAGATTGGTAGCTGCCTGGGCACACAGTGGCATTTCCCTGGGGGTCTAGGGGCATACCTGGTGGTCCAGTGTGGATCGCTTCCCTGGTGGTCCTGGGTGGCTTCCCTGGTGGTACTGAGTAGGATCCGAGGGGGGGCTGTGCTGATAAACAATCAGGAGAGCAGCCGATCGGCTCTCCTCTACTCGCGTCTGTCAGACGCGAGTGAGGAAAAGCCGATCACTGGCTCTTTCTATTTACATTGTGATCAGCCGTGATTGGACACGGCTGATCACGTGGTAAAGAGTCTCCGTCTGAGACTCTTTACCTAGATCGGTGTTGCAGGGTGTCAGACTGACATCCCGCAACAACGATCGCAGGGCGCGCAGCGGCTCGATATTCCTGATCACGTCATATGACGTCCGGTCAGGAATATCAAACCACTTTGCCGGCGCCATTTGGTAATAGGGTGGGCGGCAAGTGGTTAGAAGCAACTCCAGACCTTTTTACCTGCTTAATTGATGAAGAAATAATGAGTAGCCCACACCTGGCCATGAAACTGCTTTTGATTCAATTATCCATTTACTTTTGGTCACTTGAAAAAGGGGGATGGCTATTCTTAAGAGCTATTGTTGGAGCTTTGTGGAATGTCGCCCCTGGCTTTTAGTAGGGCTGGGAGATTTTCTTAAAAAAAAAATCTACGATTCTCTTAAAAAAAACTTGATTCACGATTCGAATCGAGTTTTTTTTTTTTTTTTTTTTTTTTTTGGAAACCGCGCCGGTCCCGAGGCGCTGCGGGCATGAGCTTTTAGGCGAGGCCGCGGCTTTGGCCTAGTCCACGGCGTCCGGCCTCGCGGACTAGGCAGAGGCCGCGGCCTCACCTAAAAACTCCTTGCCCGCAGCTCTTCAGGCCCGGCGCGGCTGTAGCCGCGGACTAGGCCAAAACCGCGGCCTCGCCTAAAAACTCATGTCCCCAGCGCCTCGGGACCGGCGCGGTGAAAAAAAAAATCTAAAAAAAATCAATTTGCTTAAATTTTGAATCGATTTGACCTCTCAACTCGATTCCAGATCTAAATCGATTTTTTTCCCAGCCCTAGCTTTTAGCGCTATGGTTAGAATAGATTCCTTGCCATAGATTCTGATTTTGTTTCTGCTCACCTTCGTGTGTTTGCACCAAAGTGTTCTTAGCATTTTGTGTTTTTGTTATTACTAAAGAAACTCCTATTGGCCAAAGCAGATGCAGTCAGGTAGAAGTCTAGTTTTGGACACCAGATTGTAAACGGAACATTGGTGTTTTGGAGAGGGCTCAGAGGTGGCATCTAAATTAATGAAATGGAAAATCTTATTTGTAGTGAAATATTAGAACACTTGGTTAGGTCTCGTTTAAGAAAAAAAAAAAAAAATTGCTAAAGGCAACTTAACCACTTAAGGACCAGCCTCGTTTTGGATTTTAGGTGTTCACATGTTTAAAACAGGGTTTTTTTTTTTGCTAGAAAATTACTTAGAGCCCCCAAACATTATATATGGTTTATTTTTCTAACACCCTAGAGAATAAAATGGCGGTCGTTGCAATACTTTTTTTTGCACCGTATTAGCGCAGCGGTCTTATAAGCACACTTGTTTTGGAAAAAATTCACTTTTTTGGATAAAAAAATAAGACAACAGTAAAGTTAGCCCAATTTTTTTTTATATTGTGAAATATAATGTTATGCCAATTAAATTGATACCCAACATGTCACGCTTCAAAATTGCGCCTGCTCGTGGAATGGTGTCAAACTTTTACTCTCAATAATCTCCATAGGCGATGTTTAAAAAAATCTACAGGTTGCATGTTTTGCATTATAGAGGAGGTCTGGGGCTAGAATTCTTGCTCTCGCTCTACCGGTCGTGGCGATATCTCACATGTGTAGTTTGACCACTGTTTTCATATGCGGGCGCTACTCGCGTATGCGTTCGCTTCTGCGCGTGAGCTTGTCGGAACGGGGGTTTTTAAACAAAAAAAAAAAATTTATTTTACATTATTTATTTTTGCACTGTTTAAAAAAAAATTGTGTCACTTTTATTCCTATTACAAGGAATGTAAACATCCCTTGTAATAGAAAAAAGCATGACTGGACCTCTTAAATATGAGATCTGGGGTCAAAAAGACCTCAGATCTCATATTTACACTAAAATGCAATAAAAAAAAAAGTCATTTAAAAAAAATGACATTGAAAAACATATATCTTTTTAAGAGGCGTGGGCGGAAGTGATGTTTGGACGTCGCTTCCGCCCAGCAGTGTCATGGAGACGAGTGGGCACCATCTTAGCCTCACTCGTCTCCAGGCACAGAAGGGAGACGGGCGTGATCGCCTCCGCCGCTACCGACTGCTCCAGTAAGCGGTGGAGGGCACCGGATCGCGGCGGGAGGGGGGGTCCCTCTTCCACCACCGATAAAAGTGATCTTGCGGCAAATCCGCCGCAGGGACCACTTTTATCAGAAAGCCGGCCACTGCACGAAAACGGGGATACCGGGGTTATGGCAGCTAGCTGCTGCCATAACAACGATATCCGCCAACAAACTTTGGACGTACATCGTGCAGCGGTCCGGAAGTGGTTAAACCTGTTCATATTTAATAACCTTGTATACCAAGGACTGCATAAAGCACCAGGATAGGTTTGCTGCATAAAGACGAAGATCAGTTGATAAGCGATTTCTTTACAATATACAAATGGCTGCGTTGCAAATTTTTTTACTATATTTAGTTTCAGTATTTCAACATCTATAATTAATAAATATAATTTGTATAATATAATCTGGCTGGTTTGTGTGGGACATGTACTCGCAACTTCAGTATGTGTACATCATACTTTATACCATGCACATATGTGTAGTGCTGAAACAATGTTGTCAACTATTTTCATAATCGATTAATCGGCCAGCCGATTATTTGGCCTGCATACAGAATGCATTATTTGTTTACATATCAGAAAATACAGTGCAGCACACATACAGCTCAGTACACCATCCATACATGTCAGGAAGTGCCTGAGAACTTGTGAATGTGTGAGGAGCAATGCCTCATGGAACGCGTAGTCCTGGGCAGGAAGTGAGTGAGTCTAAAAGCAGAAGTTTTTTTACCTTGGTATAGAGGCACGCTATACTATAATTTGCAGCTTGCTATTGGGGCACTCCTATAGGCAGGAGGAGCCAGATGCATCGGTGGGGGAGAATCGGGGCTGCTCTGTGCAAAACCATTACACAGAGCAGGTAAGTATACCATGTTTGTTTAAAAAAAAAAAATGACTTTAACCGGTTCAATACAGGGCATTTTCACCCCCTTCCTACCCAGACCAATTTTTAATTTTCAGCGCTGTCGCACTTTAAACGACAATTGCGCGGTCGTGCAACGCTGTACCCAAACAAAATTTTTTCCCCACAAATAGCTTTCTTTTGGCGGTATTTGATCACCTCTGCGGTTTTTATTTTTTGCGCTATAAACAAAAGAAGAGCGACCAATTTTTTGAAAAAAATACAATATTTTATACTTTTTGCTATAATAAATATCACAATTTAAATAGAAAAAAAAAATGTTTTCCTTCGTTCAGGCCGATACGTATTTTTCTACATATGTTTGGTAAAAAAAATCGGAATAAGCGTATATTGATTGGTTTGCGCAAAACTTATAGCATCTACAAAATACTGGATAGATTTATGGCATTTAAAAAAAAAATGTATTTTTTTTACTAGTAATGGGGGCTATCTGCGATTTTTTTTTTTTTTTTTTTTTTTTTTTTTTCGTGACTGCGACATGGCGGACACATCGGACACTATTGACACATTTTTGGGACCATTCACATTTATACAGCGATCAATGCTATAAAAAATGCATTGTTTACTGTATAAATGTGACAGGCAGTGAAGGGGTTAACCACTAGGGGGACCTGAGGGGTTAAATATGTTTCCTAAGGGAGTGATTCTAACTGTAGGGGGCGGGGACGCACAAGGGGACGAGACTGATCAGTGTTCCTCTGTACTGGGAACACAGATCGGTCTCCTCTCAACTGACAGGACGTGGATCTGCATGTTTACACACACAGATCCACGGTCCTGCTCGGTTAACCGGCAATCGTGGGTGCCCGGAGGACATCGTGGCCGCCGGGCACACGCACCGGGTCCTGAGCAACGCGACTGGCGCGCGCCCCCGAGATGGCCTGGAAGCCCAGGACGTCATATGACGGCCACCCAGGATGGGAGATTCCATCTCAGGCCATCATAGGACTATGGGGGGGTAATGAAGTGGTTAAAGACTGTGCAGGGAAGATCAGCATCTGAACCCAGAGAAAGTGGAGGCTGATAGACTGGAGGTAATAGAAGGCATTATTATTACATTTAAAGTAAACTTTTACATGGAGGCAAGCCACATTACGTGGGAGCAGGGCACATTTCAAGGAGGCAGGGCACATTACGTGGGAGCAGGGCACATTTCAAGGAGGCAGGGCATATTATGTGGGAGCAGGGCACATTGCATGTGCCCCAGTGTGAATGGGGTCTAAATAAAAAATGTGATCTCTGAGTCTGATGATATTTACCAGATTCAACCTCCAATAGTATATACAGTATATCTCTTCTGTCTGTTATTCTCAGAGTGGATTAGAGATTTTGCTCCCTAATCATATAGTTGATTATTTATATTTACCACTGCATATAGATTTTGAAGAATAAATTGCCTTTTTTTAAACTTTACATATTAAATTATACACCACACTTTTTTAAGGTTATTATCCGATGAATCGAAACGATAATCGGCCAACTAATCGATTATGAAAATAATCGTTAGTTGCAGCCCTACATTTGTGCTTCAGCTTGCATCAGAGCAGTAAGTTCAGCAACTTCCAGCTTCAAGCAGCTTTGCTGAAGCCTTTATGCCACCGCTCAGCTCCTAGTTTGGAAAGGTTAAACACAGATCCTAATGGAACTGCAGTTGAGGAACTGAACTCCAATAACTCTGCCCAAAAAAGCTAGGCAGAGGCATATGACTAGTCGCTAGTATCGCTCATGGTCTCTCTGCAACTAACTCCCCCCCCATTACTGACTTACCATGCCTTTTTTGCACTGTCACTGTGCAGAGGTGGCCATCTTGGTACAGACCTGGCTTTACTTTGTCATATCAAAGCCGGTCAGAACACTGACCAGCACAACAGTAGCTTCACCAAATCTCTTGGGACTGGCAGTCAGAGGAACAGTGCCTTAGCTCTTACCATGCATATATACAGCTTTTAAGATGGAGGTACAGGAGAAACTTCGGCACACTCTGTTGATGTAGTGGCAGATGAGGCCGGAAATGCATTCATTGACTTTGTATGTTCCTCGAGTGGCGTTGGCAGCAGGAAAAGGAGGATGTTCCCCTTTAATCGCAGTAGCTTTCCGATCCAATGAATGAGACCCAACTTCTATACAGTGACACTCGGTGGCCAACACCATTTCTTTGGCTGTAACCTGTTGGCTTCCCTCATGGTCAGACGCTGAACCCTGAAAAAAAAACCCCGGTTCTGCAGGTTTTGTCACTTCCTCTTGTCTCCTACTTAATCTTGTGAGTGCAACTTGGTGTTTTAATAATGTGTTTTGTTTAACTACACTATGGTGGCCCTTGTGCCTGTTGTTTTCTTTCACCCCTTGTGTGCATCGTAGATGGAGTATCCCCTCCGGATTTGTGGGCTGTAGCATTTATTTGTGTATTGTTGGCTACCCACCCAACAGATTCCATCTGTGTATTAATTATACAGTGGGGACGGAAAGTATTCAGACCCCCTTAAATTTTTCACTCTTTGTTATATTGCAGCCTTTTGCTAAAATCACTTAAGTTCATTTTTTTTTCTCCTCATTAATGTACACACAGCGCCTCATATTGACAGAAAAACACAGAATTGTTGACATTTTTGCAGATTTATTAAAAAAGAAAAACAGAAATATCACATGGTCCTAAGTATTCAGACCCTTCGCTGCGACACTATTTAACTCGGGTGCTGTCCATTTCTTCTGATCATCCTTGAGATGGTTCTACACCTTCATTTGAGTCCAGCTGTGTTTTAATATACTGATTGGACTTGATTAGGAAAGCCACACACCTGTCTATATAAGACCTTACTCACAGTGCATGTCAGAGCAAATGAGAATCGTGAGGTCAAAGGAACTGCCTGAAGAGCTCAGAGACAGAATTGTGGCAAGGCACAGATCTGGCCAAGGTTACAAAAAATTTCTGCTGCACTTAAGGTTCCTAAGAGCACAGTGGCCTCCATAATCCTTAAATGGAAGACATTTGGGACGACCAGAACCCTTCCTAGAGCTGGCCGTCCGGCCAAACTGAGCTATCGCGGGAGAAGAGCCTTGGTGAGAGAGGTAAAGAAGAACCCAAAGATCACTGTGGCTGAGCTCCAGAGATGCAGTCGGGAGATGGGAGAAAGTTGTAGAAAGTCAACCATCACTGCAGCCCTCCACCAGTCGGGGCTTTATGGCAGAGTGGCCGGACGGAAGCCTCTCCTCAGTTCAAGACACATGAAAGCCCGCATGGAGTTTGCTAAAAAACACCTGAAGGACTCTGAGATGGTGAGAAATAAGATTCTCTGGTCTGATGAGACCAAGATAGAACTTTTTGGCCTTAATTCTAGGCGGTATGTGTGGAGAAAACCAGGCACTGCTCATCACCTGTCCAATACAGTCCCAAAAGTGAAGCATGGTGGTGGCTGCTTCATGCTAAGGGGGTGTTTTTCAGCTGCAGGGACAGGGTGACTGGTTGCAATCGAGGGAAAGATGAATGCGGCCAAGTACAGGGATATCCTGGACGAAAACCTTCTCCAGAGTTCTCAGGACCTCAGACTGGGCAGAAGGTTTACCTTCCAACAAGACAATGACCCTAGGCACACAGCTAAAATAATGGAGTGGCTTCACAACAACTCCGTGACTGTTCTTGAATGGCCCAGCCAGAGCCCTGACTTTAAACTCAATTGAGCATCTCTGAAGAGACCTAAAAATGGCTGTCCACCAACGTTTACCATCCATCCTGACAGAACTGGAGAGGATCTGCAAGGAGGAATGGCAGAGGATCCCCAAATCCAGGTGTGAAAAACTTGTTGCAACTTTCCCAAAAAGACTCATGGCTGTATTAGATCAAAAGGGTGCTTCTACTAAATACTGAGCAAAGGGTCTGAATACTTAGGACCATGTGATATTTCGGTTTTTCTTTTTTAATAAATCTGCAAATATGTTAACAATTCTGTGTTTTTCTATCAATATGGGGTGCTGTGTGTACATTAATGAGGAAAAAAATAAACTTAAATGATTTTAGCAAATGGCTGCAATATAACAGAGTGAAAAATGTAAGGGGGTCTGAATACTTTCCGTCCCCACTGTATATTGATTTGTGGTATCTTATTTCCTTTTTGAGATTAAGTGGTATACTGCTACTTTGACATCCTATATTAACCATTTTATTTTTTCCATCTTGTTTCCCCATAACCATTCAGGGGCTGATTTGTGGAGCACTGAAGTCCAAGTGGATTTCCACTGGGCCATTTTTTTGTCATATCGTTGTGCAGAGGTGGCCATCTTTGTACAGATATGGCTTTACTTTGTCATGTCAGATCTCGTCAGAACACTGAGCAGCACAACAGTAACCACACCAAATCTCACTCCAAATCTCCTGGGACTGGCAGTCGGAGGCACAGTTCCATGGATGTATATTGTGTAGTGAAGTAGCGCTAATATAACACATCAAAAAAAAAAATATAAATATATATAAAGGAATTTCTCAGATGCTCATGGCAAATATAAACTCATATAAAAGTGTTCAAAGTCCTAAAAGGTGCATCCCATAATATGTATCTGAGAAATAATGCAATAAAATCCAGTAAAGCTAAACTAAAAGTAAATTTTCCCAGGAGTAATCGGCATCCAAAAAAAAAAAAAAAAATCAGGTGACTCAGAGATGATCAGTTGCAAAGTTAAAAATATAAATCAGAGTAGATAAGGGGGATAAGGAAAGGTGAAAGAGTCCAAATTAAAATTGTGAGATGGTAAACATGTCTTTCTGCAATCCTCCCGTAGTAGTGCTAGCCTCTCATCTTTATAGATAGACTCCAACGGGTCTAATGGGGCAACAGTGAATGACCAGCCTGTTGTTGAAGCTTTCCAAGGCTGCAGCTTTTGTCCGGTCTCCACAGTCTTTTCCTAGAAGAGAGTTTTCTCCCAAACCTATAGGTGGGGCAACAATAAACAACCAGCCTGTTGTTGAAGCTTTCCTCACAAGGTCCAAGGGATCGCTGTAACTTTTTTCTCCGGTCTCCATGGTCCTTTCCTAGAAAAAAAAGTTTCTCACAATCCGCAAGGTAGAAAATAAAGAAGGCTCTCCATAGTGTAGTAGGTTTAAAAGTTCAAAAGTAGTTTATTAAAAAAATCTAAAAACTCCTTTACAATAAAAATAGCAACAGCAGGAGGAGTTTTTAGCTATTTTTTTTTTTTTTTTCTTCAAACACTTTTATATGAGTTTATATTTGCCATGAGCATCTGAGCCATGAGAAATAAATACCTGTGTGTGTATATGTGTGTGTGTATATGTGTGTGTGTGTATATTAGGGGTGCAACGGATCAAAAAACTCACGGTTCGGATCGTTCCTCGGATCAGAGTCACGGATCGGATCATTTTCGGATCAACAAAAAAAAATATATATCCACATCTCCCCCACTGTAATATATCCACATGTTCCCCCCACTGTAATACATCCACATGTCCCCCCCACTGTAATACATCCACATGTCCCCCCACTGTAATACATCCACATGTCCCCCCACTGTAATACATCCACATGTCCCCCCCACTGTAATACAGCCACATGTCCCCCCACTGTAATACATCCACATGTCCCCCCCACTGTAATACATCCACATGTCCCCCCCACTGTAATACATCCACATGTCCCCCCACTGTAATACATCCACATGTCCCCCCACTGTAATACATCCACATGTCCCCCCACTGTAATACATCCACATGTCCCCCCCACTGTAATACATCCACATGTCCCCCCCACTGTAATACAGCCACACGCCCCCCCCTCCACTGTAATACAGCCACACGCCCCCCCCCTGCACTGTAATACAGCCACATGCCCCCCCCGCACTGTAATACAGCCACACGCCCCCCCCCGCACTGTAATACAGCCACACGCCCCCCCTCCACTGTAATACAGCCACACGCCCCCCCCCTCCACTGTAATACAGCCACACGCCCCCCCCTCCACTGTAATACAGCCACACGCCCCCCCTCCACTGTAATACAGCCACACGCCCCCCCCCTCCACTGTAATACAGCCACACGCCCCCCCCGCACTGTATACATTACAGTGCTGTTAGTCTGACCTGTTAAGAGAAGCCGGCGCCGCCAAGCCAGCCGCCGGACCCACGAGTTGAGGAGCGGGGTGATGACGTCAGCACGCAGCTGAGCGCTGCCGGGTGTACCAAGATGGCCGCGGCTCCGGAGCTAAGCTGAAGCCGCGGCCTTTCCTAAAACTCGAGGCCGCGGAGCGCTCCGCGGATCACGGGTGTGCCGATCCGAACAGCCTGGCCCGTTCGGATCACGGATCGGTGACGATCCGTTGCACCCCTAGTGTATATGTGTGTGTATATATATATATATATATATATATATATATATATATATATGTGTGTGTATATGTATGTATATGTGTATATATATATATATATATATATATATATATATATATATATATATATATATATATATATATATATATATATATATATATATATATATATATATATATATATATATATATATAATTTGAAGATGTAGGCACAGGAGTGCCTGAGCACACTCCCAAGACAAAATGTACATTTTTCAGGGTCCTACATAGGCACAGCTGGCATACCTAGATGTTCTCTATTACAAAGCAGATCTTCATTTGTTTGAGTTCAGAACTACTTTAAGTAGCTGCTTATGCAGAAATATAGAGAAGTCCTAAGAGTGGGGATCTTGAGATCAGGGCCCTGTGGAGGCCAAACCACCACTTTCAGAACTCCTTGTTCTTCTTTACACTCTCGAGCACTCCCCCAATAAACTTCCCAACAATGTTTCTCCTCCTAGGATTTCAAATGAATGCTCCCATCATAGAAAGCATATAGACAGACTCATAGTGTAGAAATCCAGGTTAAAATGGAGTGAAATATTGTACTTACATTTTTAAAAAGCTGATATGCATATCAAAAACCACAAACCACTCCACAGCACTCTGCATGGATTAGAAATTAGAAGCTGATTTGGCTACAATGCACAGCTGCATCTGATTTTGCACCCTCCCAGTTTTAGTATATCCACTCTATTTTTGAAAAGTTTAATGTTAGAGTGCCTCAGACATCATGGCGGTTATTTATTACAGAAGACTCCAGTGATGGTTGTCTGAAAAGCGTTGCTTGACCGCTCTGCTTTTGAGGGTCATCTTCATCTGGTAATATTCCTTGTTACTCACCATTGGTGCCTTTTTTTGGAAGAATATTTCTGCACAGGGCATTACTTTGGGGACTTTCTCTTGCCTTGAAGTTCTCTATAATTCTCTCTTTATATAATTTTCACCTACCCTGGACTGATTTTTCACTAATTTGACTGGAGTGTTTTTTCTATGGTCCCAGCATGCTCTTAAATTTTTTATAATGTCAGCATCGTAGTAGCAATACAAACCATAATAGCAATTTTTGATAATCCGTTATAAGCCTACTTTTGAAAATTCTCCTTGTGTTTCCCAACTTTCTGGGTTCTCTGCATGCTTTGTAGCGTCTCCTCTGCTGTTACTTTCAATTTGTTAGGACTACATATCTCAAGGTACCTTGCTGCCTGCAATCAGTGATTCCTGTACTGACTCCGCCTCCTGAATCTCCTCCTCTCAGCACTTCTGAAGTTCTAAAGGCAGGTTTTCTGAAATGTTTCACAAATCTACAAAGAGGTTGACCGCACTCTGATATACAGGTTTATTCGTGTAAATCCATGATTAAAAATCACTACTCAAACAGACAGGCAGTGTTGATTTTGGCAGCAAATTTCTATTTTAGTTTTAGTATTTACTATTTAGTCTTTAGTCTATACTATTTTTAAATTCTACATTAGTTGTTTTATGAGGAAGTGTGTAAATTGCTTTAGAGAACTACATACTGGGCCACTTCTTTTTGTGTGTTTCTGCTTACTTCCTTCTAATGAAAGCTGGCTTCTTAGTAAACATATCTTTCCTAAAGTATCACTATCGGCAAAACTTTTATTTTCATTTTTTTTTTTGGATAGAGCAAGGGAGGGTTCCAAACTATCATTTTTTTTTTTTATTTTTTTTTGCCATTTGTGTCCCACTGCGGATATTTTCCTTCATTTCCTGTCCCATAGCCAAAAAGGAAGTGAGAGGAACTTATTAATATTATTATACAGGATTTATATAGCACCAACAGTTTATGCAGCACTCTACAATATAAAGGGGACAGTACAGTTAAATTCAAAAGAAATAGGAGGGCCTTGCTTATGGAGCTTACAATCTAAAGTAATTCCCTGCAAATTAAGGAAATTCCTCTGGGACCCACTGGAAGATTTCCCTTTTTATACATTTTTCTAGGGACAACCCAAAATTTGGGATTTTCTTTTACTTTCAATGCTGATGGTAAACGGGACAAATAAAGAGGGTGAATTTCCTTAACCACTTGCGGACTGCCCACCGCAGCTATACTACGGCAGGTCGGCTCTATTGCACGAAAAGATGTACCTGTACATCATTTCGTGCAATAGCCACTGGGAGGCGTACGTGCCACCGGAGGCATGATCGCGCGCTGATTGGACACAGGGGATGCCAATGAGCGGGCCCGGCAGACCTGACGTGTCTGCCAGGCACCCACGATCGTTCCCATGAGAGGCAGAATGGCGATCTGCCTATGTAAACCAGGCAGATCGGTATTCTGCCAGGGGGGAAGATGGAGATCTTGTTTTCCTGCTAAGCAGGAACACCTATCTCAATCTTCACCCAGTAAGAGGAACCCCCACACAGTTATCAAGTACCCCTAGGAACACACTTAACCCTTTGATCGCCCCTGGTGTTAACCCCTTCCCTGCCAGTGTCAGTACAGTAACTATGCATATTTTTAGCACTGATCACTGTAATAATGTCACTGGTCCACAAAAAAAGTGCTAATGTCAGTTAGGTGTCTGATTTGTCCACCTCAGTGTGGCAGTCCCCGCTAAAAATCGCTGATCGCCGCCATTACTAGTAAAAAAATAAATTCAAATTGATTTTTTTTCCCCAGCCCTACTTAGTTGCCCTTCTTTGTATTCGCTCCATTTCCAGTACATCCTTCCTGAGGACTGGTGCCCAGAACTAGACAGCATACTCTAGGTGCGGCCGGACCAGAGTCTTGTAGAGCGGGAGAATTATCGTTTTATCTCTGGAGTTGGTCCCTTTTTTAATGCATGCCAATATTCTGTTTGCTTTGGTAGCAGCAGCTTGGCATTGCATGTCATTGCTGAGCCTATCATCTACTAGGACCCTCAGGTACTTTTCCATCCTAGATTCCCCCAGAGGTCCCCCTCCAGTATATAGTTTGCATTCATATTTTTTCCACCCAAATGCATAATTTTACAGTTTTCTACATTAAACCTCATTTGCCATGTAATTGCCCACCCCATTAATTTGTTCAGATCTTTTTGCAAGGTTTCCACATCCTGCAGAGAAGTTATTGCCCTGCTTTGCTTAGTATCATCCTCAAATACAGAGATTGAACTGTTTTTTTCCCCCATCCTCCAGGTCGTTTATGAGCAAAATAAATAAGATTGGTCTCAGCACAGAACCCTGGGGGACCCCACCTCTGACCATTCCGAGAACTCCCCATTTATCACCACCCTCTGAACTCACCCTTGTAGCCAATTTTCAATCCATGTGCTCAGCCTATGGTCCATGCCAACGGACCTTATTTTGTACAGTAAACGTTTATGGGGAACTGTGTCAAATGCTTTTGTAAAATCCAGATACACCATGTCTACGGGCCTTCCTTTATCTAAATGGCAACTCGCCTCCTCCATAGAAGGTTAATAGATTGGTTTGGCAAGAACGATTCTTCATGAATCCATGCTGATTACTGCTAATGATATCGTTCTCGGTACTAAAATCTTGTATATAGTCCCATGTCATCCCCTCCAAGAGCTTGCATACTATTGATGTTAGGCTAACTGGTCTGTAATTTCCAGGGATGTATTTTGGGCCCATTTTAAATATTGGCGCTACATTGGCTTTTCTTCAATCACCTGGTACCATTCCAGTCAATAGACTGTCAGTAAAAATTAGGAACAATAGTCTGGCAATTACTTGACTGAGTTTCCTAAGTACCCTCGGATGCAAGCTACCTGGTCCCGGTGATTTATTTATGTTAAATTTCCCAAGTCTAATTTTAATTCTGTCCTCTGTTAACCATGGAGATGCCACCTGTGATGTGAAGGATAAACACTGCAGTTTTGGTTACTGAAGCCCTCCGATTCCCTTGTGAAGACTGAGGAGAAGAATAAATTCAATACCTTCACCATCTCCCCATCCTTTGGGGATCCTCATTCTTTATGGGACCAATATGGTCTGTCCTCCCTTTTTTACTGTTTACATACTTAAAGAATTTCTTGGGATTTTTTTTTTTTTTTTGCTCTCCTCCGCTATGTGTCTTTCTTTTGTTCTATCTTAGCTGCCCTAATTACACCCTTACATTCCTTGTTGCATTCTTTATAAAGTCTGAATGTTGATGATGATCCCTCAACCTTGTATTTTTTGAAGGCCTTCTCCTTTGCTTTTATATGCATTTTTACATTGAAGTTAAGCCATCCATGACTTTTTTGTTTGCTTTTCTTCTTTAAAAATAATTTTTAAATTTATTACCCAATGGGATTTAATATGCTCTTAAAGCAAACCCATCTCTCCTCTGTGTTCTTTGTTCCTAAGATTTTATCCCAATTCATGCCTTCTAACAAGGTTCGTAGTTTAGGGAAGTTGGCTCTTTTGAAATTCAGTGTCTTTGTATTCCCCTTATGTTTCCTATTTGTGTGATTTATACTGAAGCCAATTGACCTGTTGCTGTTTCCTAAATTGCCCCGTATTTCCACATCCGTGATCAGGTCTGTATTGTTGGTAATCAGTAGATCCAGTAACGCTTTATTTCTAGTTGGTGCGTCTACCATCTGAATCATGAAATTGTCCTGCAAGACATTTAGGAACTGGCGAGACTTAGACTGGGCGGAGGGAACCACGCATTTGTCTATGTCTGGATAGTTAAAATTCCCCATTATAACACTTCCCATCCTTGCTGCTAATCCAACTTGTGATAGATCAGTCTCCCCCCTCCTCCCTCAGGTTAGGGAGCCTATAGCAGTTAAGAAATGATTTATCTTTGTGTTATTTTTTCTTTACATCACAGAAACCTGACATTTTAACAGGGTTGTGTAGACTTTTTATATCCACTAAGGAGAAGAGAATGAAGTGCCAGCTCAGTGCAGAGGTTTAGCAATCCATTTATTTGTAGGTTAAAATGCACTTACACAATGCAAGTGGGTATTCAGCTCAGTAGATGGAGGGTCAGTGGAGGGGAGATCTGTCCCAGTCGGTTCATCGATGTGGCACCATCCGTGGGGATGTATCTTCTGATATTCGGCTCCATGGACGTCCTGTGGCCACCAGGACATGGAACGCGGGCGGAAATGACGTCACCGGATGGACGGGATCAGAGAAGCAATACAGGCCATTATAATGGATATAAAAAAAAAGGTAGTGTTCTGGCGCAAGATCAGTAGCTATGTGAACATACAGGAAAACCCATTAAAAAATGTAATATATATCACATGAAATAAGTTTCATTTTTTTAAAGGGATTTCCTGTATCTTCACACAGCTACTGATCTTGCCCCAGAATACTACCTCTTTTTTATATCCACTAGATTTGTTGTTTTAAAAAAAGTGTTTACAATATTTATGTTTACCTGCATTAGTATGTAGCCGGTTAACTTGCCAATAACTATTTTGCATACCTAAAATGGTTCAGATTTTACATGGTTTTTAAGGACTTTTAAGGTTTTTAATTAGTACACTGTTTTAATACTTTTTTGCTCATGTTCAAATAGTAAGACTATGGCCACATTTTTACTATTGTGCATTAATGCACTATGAGCACATGTCATTCCTGATGAAGCCCCAATAGTAGCAAAAACATGTTTTAATTGTTGTTTTTTTGGGTGGAGATGTGAATTTTCGTTTAGAAGGATATGCCAAAAAAGGAAAAATGAAATAAAATATTAGAAATAGGGAACCTATGGAGATTTGCAAGAATAAAGATAAAGGTTGCAAAGGAGAGATAGAAACATTAAATGGAATGTCGAAGTCGGAAAATACGACTTAAAGTTTTTATATAAGCCATACCAAAACAGGAATTTTAGAGACCACTAGCTAGGCTCTATAAAGGAGGAAACTGATGAAAAGGGGAATTGAAATGTGGCATCTTGTTCTAAATAGGACTGAACTGCACATAAGAAAAATAATAAAGACATCTGATAAAAATTGGAAAATAATTTTAATAAAAATAGGTTGGGTTTTAGTTCCCTTTGGTGAAGTGAATATGCTATTGTTACAAATTGGATGTAAAAACTTATTACCCATTGTATGAATTATTTGAAACTCCAATTACATTTTATATACAAAAAAAAAATAAAATAAAAAATCTAATTTGTAAGAGACTAAACAATTCCATAGAGCATCATTTTTAGTTGGAGCTTTTATTAACTGTGCCCATTAAATGTCTTGCATTTAAGCTTATACCTTTTCAACCTTCATGTGCTGCACCATCAGTGTCATTACACCAGTTAGTTCTAAAGTTAAGTGATTATATTATGGCTTTATTTGGGTAAAATGTTAAAGTAAATAGGCCTTTATGTTTTTTAAAGGATCACTAAAGATATATATATTTTTTTTTTAAATAATAAACATGTTATACTTACCTCCCACTGTGCAGCTCGTTTTGCACAGAGTGGCCCCGAACCTGTTCTTCTGGGGTCCCTCGGCGGCTATCTCGGCTCCCCCCGCAAGGACTCAACACCTTCATGCGAGCTCCCTTGCATGGTGTTGAGTGCTTGCGGGTGCACTCCCGTGATACAGCCGGCGGCCATAGCCGCTGACTGTATCACTCGGCCCCGCCCCCTGGCGCGCCGCGTCATTGGATGTGATTGACAGCAACACAAGCCAATGGCTGCGCTGCTTTCAATCCATCCACTCTAGCCAATCAACGGCTAGGCTGAGCGGCAAAGAGGATGGCGGGGGACTTTCGAGGGGTCAGGTAAGTAAAACGAAGGGGGGGGGGGGGGGCGGTATTGTCGGATGTTTTTTCACCTTAATGCATAGAATGCATTAAGGTGAAAAAACTTTTACCTTTACAACCCCTTTAAGTCAATAACATTCTGTAAACTAACCAGAAAATGTTTTTATTAATACAACCTTAATTCTAAAAAAAGTTGGGATGCTGTGTAAAATCTATATAAAACAGAATGCAATGGTTTGCAAATCTCATAAACCCATATTTTATTAACAATAGAAAACCTAACAAATGTTTAACCACTGCCCGCCATATAGCAGAATGATGGCCGGAAAGTGGTTAAAGTAGTTGTAAACCCTTACAGACCACTTTTTGTACAGGTATGCCTATAATGAGGTTTTAGGAAATATCCCCTGTATTTGCTTGTGCAGACGTCATCAGCACGTGCGCATTGAAGCAATGGCACGTACGTGCCATTTGCTTCAGTAAATGTCGTTACCGGCAGCTCCTGCGGGAGTGACGTCGTTGCGGCTCTGGCCAATCACAGCGCCTGAGCCGCGATACTCAGAAGTAACCCCCGGGAGTGATGTCGCCGGCCGGTGCTGTGTATGGGCACAGCTCATTATGCCTTTTTCTTGCAGGTGTTAGGTTTTTTTTTTCAAAGTGGGTTTACAACCACTTTAAAGCGGGGTTCCACCCAAATTTTGAACATTATCTCTATGCATTCTCTTCCTTGCCTAGATGCTGACATGATGTGTAAAAAAAATTTAAATCGCCGTAATTACCTTTTTTTTTCTAATCTTCTTAGCACTTCCTGGTTTTCCTCCCATGGGAGTAGGCGTGTTTCTAGCCTCTCCCAGACCTCCCACAGTCCCCTGGGAGCTAGTCTCAGGCTTCCCAGCATGCATTGTGCAACAGCGTCATCACAACATCAACATGTGGGAGCACAGCATTCACTGCATCCAGGAAATGCATGCTTGTGGGCTTCAAATGCCCACAATGAAGATGGAAACCGCCTTCAGTGAATTTTATAAGTTATTCTTTACAACAAAATTGGACACAGGCGGACTTATTGCACAGAACATGTGAGTAGATAATCATGAGAAGAAAAGTTTGTGAATGAACTCCAAAGAAAAAAAAGATAGGTGGACCCCCGCTTTAAGTTATCCTGACTGGATGTCAGCTTTAAGCCTCCAGTCTAATCCAGTTCCTCCAATCCTTACACAATATAATGCTAAAAAAAACTGAACAAAATGCCCTTTATCTTTTATTCTTTTTTTTTTTTGTGTAAAAATAGTATTCGTGCTTTTTTCTTGTTAAAAAAAAAAAAAATAGTATTCGTGTAAAAATAGTGTTTTTGCACATTAAAATGTGTGCATTTTATTCCGTTATTTGTCCTGTTTAAAATTACACTAAAATTATGATTCTAATACAAAGCACTGCAAAGTTATTTACAAATGAAATAAAGTGTGGTTTTTATTTTATTTTTTCAGTTTTGTGCTTCT
Organism: Lithobates clamitans; assembly: GCA_037952925.1. NCBI lineage: Eukaryota > Metazoa > Chordata > Amphibia > Anura > Ranidae > Lithobates > Lithobates clamitans. Next base: position 2,246,568 of record JBBGZY010001072.1, read on the forward strand.
TTAAAAGAGAAATGTGTAAATCTATGTTAAAAATAAAACATTAAACCATAAACTAAAAGGTTTAAATATTAATAGTTTAAAAAAAAATAGAAACCAACCAAAAATAATTTAGCAGGAAAAAAGTTGCAGGGAGAAGGAGAATAAGTAGTTAAATAGGGATGATTAGTGTAAACTAAGGGTTAATAAAGGGGTAAAGTGGAAGTAAAGGCAATGATTTTATACCTACAGGTAAGCCTGTAATAGGTACAGTAAATATCTCCTAAACATTCACCATGTAGGAGATATTTACTTTAGCGTGCAGGTAATTCCAGTGGCACATGCGCTCTCAATGAATGGCGTGCCGTCCATAGAGAGCCGTGCCACTGCTGTGACTTTCGCGCGGATGCACGGTAGTGACGTCATCGTGCCGCAGCCTGGAAGGAAGACCAGGTGAAGATGAAACCCCCAGGGGAGCCGTGACCGCGCTCTGCTGGAGGGCTTTGTTTTCAGGTAAGACCTTAATAATGTCCTTGCATGCGATGCATACTAGCACATTATGCTCTTAACTTGCTGGGATGAAAGTTTCTTTGTTTTTGTTTTGTTTTTTTCTCCGTTTACTACTGCTTTAAATTGAGAAACCTTTTGTTTTAAAAAAAAAAAAACAGTATTTTTTATTTTTTGTCAGATTTCTTTGCCTAACATCTTTCGCAGAGCTAAGTTCATTTCTTTTGATCTGCAGATAAATGAACAGAATCATACAAAAGTAACATTATCCACTTGCCGACTGCCCTATAGCACATTTACTGCTACAGGGGACGACCGCGCTGTGCAGGATCACATTATACACGCACACACACCACTGCCACCAGAGTTAAATTAAAACGAAACAATCCAAATTAATTTGAAGTGCAGACTTTCAGCTTTAATTCAAGGGGTTGAACATGAATATCAAGTACAAATTTTAGGAACTGCAACTATTTTTATATACTCCCCCCCCCCCCGCCAACCCCATTTTCAGGGTCTTACGTCTTATTGGACAAAAATATATAATCACAAATAAAATGTTCATTTTTAATATTTTGTTGAATTCTTTACTGGCAATGACTGCCTGAAGACTGGAACCCAACTGTCTTCAGTTGTTCTTTGTTTGTGGGTCTTTCTGCCTTTTTAGTTTTGCCTTCAGCAAGTGAAATGCATGCTCAATTGGGTTGAGATCTGTTTTGCTTGCGTCTATCTAGCAAGGTTACTCTGTGGTATAAGCAAGGAAGCTGAGATTTCTGCAGTATTTAAATGTGCTTTTTACTATACAAAGATGCTGTACATACAAAACTATTACAATCTTAGGAATACAATACAAGACTGACAGATATCTATAACAAGCAAAATGTCTATCAAATGAACTGCCTATAGTCTATATCGGTACAAATACACTTAAAAGTTACTTATCTTCTGTTACTGTATGTTCGTGATCTCCACTGGCAACAATGCTTCTTGGACACCAGGCAGTGTTCTTGTACCATGAGTGGCAGCTTCTCATCTTCAAAGCATAATGGTGATAGTGTGTGTGTGTGTGTGTGTGTGTGTGTGTGTGTGTCCCTACTCACCCCTTTTATGTTTCAGGCTGTTTACCATAATTACCAAACAACAGAAAACATACCTGTTTACTGTAGCTGTAGAAACAATGGACTGTTACAAACTGTCAATTGAATACAAAAATGATATCTACTTACTATTGTCTAATCAAGCCAACACCTGACAGTAATCTAACAGTCATTCTTTCAGTTTGAGAGCTGAAAAAGACCTCAAACAACTAAATCTCTTTCTTGTGTACTGTACCAATTGAGACAATAGCCTGTTGAAAACTGTAACAATGATATCTACCCCCATTGTATAAAACAGCATTTGTTTGAGAAATTTACTCATCCCAAAAACTGACTATCTCTATGACCAACCACTATTGTATAATGTTATGTCCCATGTATTGTTATGCCCCGTACACACGGTCGGATTTTCCGATGGAAAATGTCCGATCGGAGCGTGTTGTCGGAAATTCCGACCGTGTGTGGGCTCTATCGGACATTTTCCATCGGATTTTCCGACACACAAAGTTTGAGAGCAGGATATAAAATTTTCCGACAACAAAATCCGTTGTCGGGAATTCCGATCGTGTGTACACAAATCCGACGGACAAAGTGCCACGCATGCTCAGAATAAATAAAGAGATGAAAGCTATTGGCCACTGCCCCGTTTATAGTCCCGACGTACGTGTTTTACGTCACCGCGTTCAGAATGATCGGATTTTCCGTCAACTTTGTGTGACCGTGTGTATGCAAGACAAGTTTGAGCCAACATGCGTTGGAAAAAATCCTAGGATTTTGTTGTCGGAATGTCCGAACAAAGTCCGACCGTGTGTATGGGGCATTAGTCTGATTAAATAAAAAAAATCATATTGTAACAAACGCAACACAAGATCAGGCAATTGACTCGGCCATTGAAGAATATTCCACTTCTTTTCCTTCAAAAACTCCTGGGTTGCTTTTGCAGTGTGTTTTGGATGATTGTCCATCTGTACTGTGAAGTGCCATCCAATCAACTTTGCTGCATTTGGCTGAATCTGGGCTGACAGTATATCTCTAAACACTGCAGAATTCATCCTGCTGCTTCTGTCTTCTGTCACATCATCAATAAACACCAATGACCCAGTACCATGCATACCCATGCCCCATCACACTGCCTCCACCATTTTACAGATGACATGTGTTTTGGATCATGAGCTGTTCCAAGCCTTCTCCACACTTTTTTTTTTCTTCCCATCATTCTGGTACAGATTAATCTTAGTTTCATTTGTCCAACGAATGCTTTTCTAAAACTGGTCTGGCTTTTTTAGATGTTTTTTGGTAAAGTCTAATCTGGCTTTCCTATTCTTCAGGCTTATGAATGGTTTGCACCTTGTGGTGAACCTTTTGTATTTGCTCTCTTGAAGTCTTCTCTTGATTGTAGACTTTGACAATGATACGCCCACCTCCTGGAGAGTGTCCTTCACTTGTCTGGATGTTGTGAATGGATTTTTCTTTACCATAGAGAGGATCCTGTGATCATCCACCACTGTTGTCTTCTGTGCATGTCCAGACCTTTTTATGCTACAGAGCTTACTGGTGCATTCTTCTTTCCTCAGAATGTACCAAACTGTTGATTTGGCCACTCCTAATGTTGCTGCTATCTCTCTGATGGATTTGTTTAGTTTTTGAAACCTTACAATGGCTGGTTTCACTTGCATGAACAGCTCTTTTGAACGCATGATGTAGGTTCACAGCAAATGGCACACTTCGAATCAACTGCAGACCTTTTACCTGCTTAATTGATGAAGAAATAGGAATAGCGAAGGAGTAGCCCACACCTGGCCATTTCACTGGTCCTCAAAAAAGTGTCAGTGTCTGATTTGTCCGCTGCAATATCGCAGTCCCGCTATAAGTCGCTGATCGCCGCCATTACTAGTAATAAAATAAAATAAAATTTCCATAAATATATCCTATAGTTTGTAGATGCTATAACTTTTATGCAAACCAATCAGTATACGTTTATTGGGGTTTTTTTTTACCAAAAATATGTACATTCATGAAGAAATTAGTTTTTTTACTTTTTTTTTTTAATTGGAAGGGTTTTACAGCAGAAAGAAGGGGGGGGGGGGAAAGATCTAGATACAGTTGTGCTCATAAGTTTACATACCCTAGCAGAATTTGATTTCTTGGCCATTTTTCAGAGAATATGAACACAAAAAAATTATTTCACTCATGGTTAGTGTTTGGCTGAAGCCATTTATTATCAATCAACTGTGTTTACTCTTTTTAAACCATAATGGCAACAGAAACTACCCAAATGACCCTGATCAAAAGTTTACATACCCTGGTGAATTTGGCCTGATAACATGCACACAAGTTGACACAAAGGGGTTTGAATGGCTATTAAAGGTAACCATCCTCCCCTGCAATCTGTTTGCTTGTAATTAGTGTGTGTATAAAAAGTCAAAGTGTTTCCGGAATCCTGACAGACCCATGTGTCTTTCATCCAGTGCTGCACTGACGTTTTTGGATTCTGAGTCATGGGCAAAACAAAAGAATTGTCAAATGATTTGCCAGAAAAGGTAGTTGAACTGAATAAAACAGGAAAGGGATATAAAAAGAGATCCAAGGAATTGAGAATGCCAATCAGCAGTGTTCACAACTCAACTCTAATCAAGAAGTGGAAAATGAGGGGTTCTGTTGAAACCAAACCACGGTCTGGTAGACCAACTAAAATTTCAGCCACAACTGCCATGAAAATTGTTTGGGATTAGAGCTGCACCGTTCTCGCGTTCTTGAGTAAAGTGTTTCCCGATTCTTTCTATGCAGAGAATTCTCTCTGCTCTTCTGAAGCCATAGCTGTCAAAAGAAAGGAAGGAAAAAACGGGCAGTCTGCCAAGAATCAAAACATTCTTTATCAGTTGAACTTAAGTATAAACATTTGTCAATGGAATAGACTTCGCGTGTAAGTGAAAAAAGTTTAAACACTAAACCTTTTTCTGACATTTGTTGGTTTCAAGTTAAAATATTTTTTTTTTTGCTAGAAAATTACCCCCCGAACAATTTAATAATATAATATTAATATAATATTAGTAGACACCCTAGAGAATAAAATGGTGGTTGTTGCAATATTTTATGTCCTACTGTATTTGCGTAGCGGTCTTTCAAATGCAATTTTCTTTTAAATAATCACTTTAATGAATTAAAAAAAAAAAAACTAACCAGTAAAGTTAGCCCTTTCTTTTTTTTTTTTGTATAATGTGAATGATGATAGGCGGCATCAGCAGGGCAGAGAGATTGAGCTGCACATGTCTTGTGTACAATGATGGAGTTTTTTGGTCTGAAACTAGTTAAACATTTGTTTTCTATTGTGAATAAACCATGGCTTTATGAGTTTTGTAAATTTATTGCATTCTGTTTTTCATGCAGATTTTACAGGGTCCTAACTTTTTTGTAATTTTGGGTTGTATGGTTGCACTAAACTGTCACAAGTTGGCTTCTGTTTGTGTTCTTAGAGCCCTTGCATACTGGGGCGGTTTGCAGGCGCTATTGCGCTAATAATAGCGCCTGCAAACCTCCCCGAAAGTGCCGCTGCTTTCATTCCAGTGTGCAAGCCCCGAGGGCTTGCACACTGGAGCGATGCGCTGGCAGGACGGTAAAAAAAGTCCTGCCAGCAGCATCTTCGGAGCAGTGAAGAAGCGGTGTGTATACCGCTCCCTTACCGCTCCTGCCCATTGAAATCAATGGGACGGCGCGGCTATACCGCCGGCAAAGCGCCTCTGCAGAGGCGCTTTGCGGTGGTATTTAACCCTTTCTCGGCCGCTAGCCGGGGGGTAAAACCGCCCCGCTAGCGGCCGCATACCGACGGTAAAACGCCGCTAATAATAGCGGCGTTTTACCGCCGACGCCGCCCCCCGCCCCAGTGTGCAAGGGCTCTGAGATCATTGCTTTTGCATAAAGAGTCTGTATGTTTTTTCAAGTACCCGTATAATTATTACCAGAACTGGGTGACTTCTATTGGATTAGACAGTGATCTTCATATGTCTGGATAACGATAGCGTTTAGCCGGATTAACATTTTTGGCTGACATCTTAATAGGCCAGCACAAGAGGTGTTTGGTTGCTCTCCTCTGTTCTGTATCTGTGCATATGAACTTAGACTTTTTCAATTTCATTTTTAGAATGTTCAATTGGGATTTTAGTCTGCTACTGTCTTTATGTCTGTGGCTGGCTTTTGATTTGTAGTTCTATCTTTTTCATAAAAGTGTTTGTAGTGGAGAAATCTTGTTCTTTCTTTCTGATCTAAGCTGGTGTTCTTAAAACAATGTGCACTTAAGTGTAACATACCGTACTTCCCTGACACCACCCAAAACCTGCTTACAAACTATGAAATAACTCAATATCCATAACAAGACACATTCTGCGTATACATAATTATTTCTGAGACTGGAATTTGTACATTTTTGTCATTTGCACAACATGAGTGATGATATATCTTACAGTTTTGTAAGGCTGGAAGTGATTTTCTGGTCTATGAAGGATGAAGTTTTAATAAAAATTTGTTTGGTTATGTGGAGATGTAATCTGGCTTGGTGTGTGTTTTGTAAAGAATGTTGATATGACACTTATTTTGCACGTCTTGGTTCTAAGCGAAATTGAACCGTGCATAGGTGTGCAAGGTCTGCCTAGCCCCCCCCCATTTAAATAAACACAAAAACATTAAAGGACCAGTATATCCAAAGCTTTTTTAGCCATACCTCCTGTGGTGGGGGCCAGCAACCCTTTGATCGAGATCGACCTGTGGACCGCGTGTGGGTGACAGGTAGATTGTCAACACGCCTCCGCTTTGCGGACCCCCGCGCCAGTCTTCCCTTCAGTTTCCTCTACTGCATTTATCTTTCCTCACAGCAAGCACAGCAGAAATCGGCAGGCAGCACAGCTCAAAACAGTGGGCAGGAGCTGGCCAAGTTAACTTTTTACGTTAACGTGCAGGTGATTGGTTGCTAGGCGGTCCTAGCAACCAATCACCAGCTTGTTAATATGGAAAGTTATCTCGGACATCTCCGGCTACCGCCCTCTGTTCAGAGCTGTGCCCTGCTTCTGATCCGTGTACACCTGTTTAGGTAGGAGAATTATGCCACTGCTGCACTGACATCGACACTGTGTGTGTTGGGCTTGGGGGAGTCGGGGTAGTAGTAGGTGATGTAAAGAGGAAGAGCACATTGGGGGGGGGGGAAGCAGAGGGCACTACTGTAGTGGAAGGGGTGATGTAAAATGGGCACCATTCACTGCTCTACTGCCACTGTCACCTGCCCTACTGACACTATCCACTTTTAAGGTAGGCTAAGTTTATATTTTTACTGTGAAATTTGTTTCATTATTTTTTTTAGCCCTGGTTCACATTGATGCTATTTGACATGTCAAATCGCATGCCAAATGGGCAGCTATTGCCCGCAATCGACACCGCACTGATTCCCAAAAGTAGTTTCTCTACTACTTTTGACGATTTTTCAGTTGCGATTTCAATAGACATCTGTGCAGGAAACCACACAGATGTCTCTGAAATCGTCAAACTGACATGCGGGAATGAAATTGTGTGAGTTCAATCCCGCATAAATGTGAACCAGGGCTTATAGTTAAAGTTTTCCTTAATATTTAGGCCTTGCTAATGTCGGGGGTGCCGAACACCAGTGATGTTTGCTCTCTTTATGTTCAGGTAGATCTCCAACTCTCAAAGGTTGCCTACCCCTGCTCTATATATTACAGGAGTGCAGTGACCCATTTTCAGCCAACAGCCGGCTAAAGTCTGCTGTCGAATGACGTCATGCAGACGTGGACTGGCAGCTGGCTCATCCTCTCAGCGATCCACTGAGAGACTGAGCCAGCCCCTCCCATCCCCTCCACAGCCCAGCACACTATTGAGCGCTAGAGGGGCTGAGCCAGTGACTGACAGTTACCGCTTTCTGCTCAGAGAGGAGGGGGAAAACTGAGCAATCAATGGTGTTTGATCGCTTACTTCTGGATGTAGAGCTGGCGGGGGACAGATGCAGCTGGCATCAGTGCTGCAGCCATCTAGGTGAGTGTGAATTATTTTTTTCCCCATTCCCGCACTTCTCTTTTAAACAAATAAACGTTAGAGGCAAAAAAATATCTGATTTCCATCCTGGCATTTGGCGGTGATGTTTTTAGGCTTTCTACCAAAATTCTGAGAAAGTTGAGTATTCCATATCTTGTGAGAATCTAGTCATGCATAGTTTTGGAGCGTCTTCTCATGATTCTCAGCTTTCCCAGGACAGTTGATGTCAACACCTCCTTTACGAGGAGCACCAAAACCTAGAGTTGTAAAGTATTTTTTCATTAGTTTTCTCCTAATGTTTAATTTTCCAAATGGTTTTTGTATGTGAAGGGGTGGAGTGCTAGGCACCTTCCATTTTTGTGTTTTAAAAGATGACTTCTTGCAGTGCTGGAGTCCTGGGTTTAATTCTGGTTAGGAACACTGCTTGCATTAGTTGTGTAGTATCACCCCATATTTTGTTTTTACTCTAGGCTCTTTGGTTTTTAGATAAAATCACGTTTTGTATAGTCTAGTCACAGTATCCAATTTGTGTGTGTGTGTGTGTGTGTGTGTGTGTGTGTATGCTCAAATGCAAAAAGCATCAAACGCATTAGTGTGAATCCAGCCTAATGCCCTGTACACACAGTCGGATTTTCCGACGGAAAATGTGTGATAGGACCTTGTTGTCGGAAATTCCGACCGTGTGTTGGCTCCATCACACATTTTCTATTGGAATTTCCGACACACACATTGTGTGGACATTGGAATGTCCGATCAATGTCCGACCGTGTGTACAGGGCATTAGACTGTCCATACACCTATAGATTATCTGCAGATTTTCTATGGTCAGATGGAAAAAGTGGAACAGATTCCTCCATCTACGCTGAACTGTGTGGATGGAAGAATCTTCCACTGGCCCAAGCTTCCATATCTTGCTAGTCGGCCCCGCTGGCTCTCAAAATACCTGAAGATTCTGATTTGGTGCAGGCATTGTTTAGGTTGAGAGCCAGTAGGGCTGACTAGCAAGATACTGAAGCTTGGCCCAGTGGGGGGATTTCTCCATCCACACAGTTTAGCATACATGGAGAAATCTGTTGCACTTTTTCCATCTAACCATAGAAAATCTGAAGATAATCTATAGGTGTATGGCCAGCTTTAGGGACATTAGGTTGTAAGTTCCTTTGGGGCAGGCGCTGGTTCATTAGCAGGTACTCTGGAAAATACCGTGCAATATATTACTGTTATGTAGGTAAAATAAATAAATACATTTTTTGATGGGTAGTTATATCATTCCTAGCACCGTTATTTTTGTGCCAGACAAACAATGCATAAAGCCGCTTTTTGGGCAACATTTTATTCTAATTCGTAGTTGTATTTTTAATGTGAAATATTTTAACAGTACAAAAGATTTTTTACCCAAGAATAGGAAATGGAAAATTTTTTAGACAGCAAGCAATTGGGTTTTTGTTTTCTTCTAGTACAAACATAGAGAGATGCCCTATCTGGCACTTTGCCAGTGTACTTTTCAGTTCTAATCTATCTTCGGAAGTAGTCTGAGCAGGTTTTTCTACTATTAGCAGTGCATATCTTTAGTAAATGTCATTTTCTAGGCCTTGCAAAATGCCTCTCCTGTATTTGCTTGTAGATGCAGGAAATGAAAACTTCCTGCTCTTAGAATGCTAAAGGGCATTGTCCTAAACATGGCAGACTTTTGTCCAGTGATTGCACAACAGAAATCCTCCATAGATTAAATACACTTCGGCTGAGTTCACACTGATACGACAAATACTTCGACATTGGGAGCACATGTCGCATGTCTCTCTATGGGAGCCATCTTAACTGGTCCGACACAAGTCGGTCCGACTTTGAAAAAGGTTCCTGCACTACTTTGGTCCGACTTTAATTCTATTGAATATAATTTAAAGTCGGATCATCGTCTTAACTGATCCGACTTAGGCATGTGACTTGTGCTCTGAGAAACTTTAGGGGAACCCCCCGCCAAATAAAAAAAACAGGCCCATCGTGCCCTGGGTAGTGATGTCACAAGGGGGTGGGGCATCCGATTAAGGTTACTGGGTGGCTACGCCCCTTGGCTATATAAGTAATGGCACACGGCGGACCCAGCATTACAGCGGGAGAAGACAGCGGAGAGAGGAGAACCGGCGGAGAAGAACCTGGAGGATGAAGACATCGCCGGAGGGAGAAGAAATTAGAAGAAGGGACGCCGGAGCTGCTTTTAATAAATTACTTTGTTAAAAACCTGCTGGTTTTTTTTATTTTTTAGATTTTTTATTTTTTTTTAAATGGGTAGGGGTACAATGTACCCCATACTCATTCACATAGGCTCGGCGGCCGGGATCTGGGGGCCCCCTTGTTAACCGCTAGCCTACCAGCTGCCGCAGTTGTACTGAGACAGGTTGGCATGGCTGCGCAAATCACCTTAGCTGTACGTCATCTCTCTATGACGTCACAGCAGGCGCGCGTGCCCACTGCGTGTCCCCGGGGCCGATGCACGTGCCCAGCGAGCACGATGACCACCGGGCACCCACGATCGCTCGTGATAGAACGAGAACCCGGGATCTGTGTGTAAACACATAAATCCCGGTTCTCTCAGGGGTGAGGAGAGAGATTGTGTGTTCATACTAAATATGGACACCGATCTCTCTCCTCCCCTAGTCAGTCCCAGCCCCCTACAGTTAGAACACACCTAGGGAAAGCAGCTAACCCCTTGATCACCCTCCTAGTGTTAATCCCTTTCCTGCCAGTGACATTTATACAGTAATCAATGGCTATTTTTAGCTCTGATTGCTGTATAAATGTCAATGGTCCCAAAATACTGTCAAAACTGTCCAATCTGTCCTCCGCAATGTCACAGTCCTGATAAAAATCACAGATTGCTGCCATTACTAGTAAAAAAAAATAATAATAAAAATTACATATCTATCCCCTATTTTGTAGACGCTATAACTTTTGCGCAAACCAATCAATATACACTTATTGCGATTTTTTTTTTTTAAACCAAAAATATGTAGAATTTTTTTTTTTTAAATAATTTTGGGATATTTATTATAGCAAAAACTACAAAGTATTGTGTTTTTAAAAATTTTTTTATTTTTTCAAAATCGTCGCTTTTTTTTTTTTTTGTGTATAGCGCAAAAAATAAAAACTGCATAGGTGATCAAATACCACCGGAAGAAAGCTCTATTTGTGGGGAAAAAAGGACATATTTTGGTTCAGTACAACGTCGCATGACCGTGCAGTTGTCAGTTAAAGCGACGCAGTGCCGTATTGCAAAAAATGGCCTGGTCAGGAAGGGGGAAAATCCTTCCGGGGCTGAAGAAGTTAAAGAGGGCTTCCAGATTCCGATGATATCCCTGCCCGCCGACCCCGAAAATCACCAGCAAGGGTTGTTGGGAAGAGGCCCTAGTCCCAAAGGTGCTTTGGGGTGGGGGGCGCAGGGCCCCCTGCCCCAAAGCACCCATCCTCCCCCCATGTTGAGGGCATGTGACCCGGTATGGTTCAGGGGTGGGGAGGGGGGAGTGCTCACTCGACCCTATCCCCTTTCCTGACCTGCCAGGCTGCATGCTCGGATAAGGGTCTGGTATGAATTTTGGCGTTGGGGTATGATCTTGGAGGGGGAACCCTATGCTGTGTGTGTGTGTGTTTTTTTTTTTTTTCATTTTTTGCATGGAGTTTCCCCTCGAGATTCATACCAGATACAAAGGGCCTAGTATTGTTGGGCTCAAAGTTGGATCCTGTTCATTAAAGTCAGACTTTAAGCCGCAGGGCAAAGTCAGGTCCACTGTTGTACGACTGTCATGTCATACAAGTGTGAACCCAGCCTTAGGGGGTGATTTGCTAAAACTGGAGACTGCAAAATATGGTGTAGCTCGAGTATGGTAGCCAATCGGCTTCTAACTTCAGTTTGTTCTATAAGCTTTGATGAAAAAACTGGAAGCTGTTTTTTATTCAGAGCTGCACCCAATTTTGCACTCCGGTTTTAATAAATAACCTCACAGTATCCTGTGCGCCTTGTTTGTTCTCTAGTTGTCACTATCATCAAACACTTATCGAAAAAGAGAAGAGCACAAGGATGCTTGTGTGCAAACATAGTTTGAAATCTCTTGGTAGCTTACAGAGAAATGCTTCCCATGCATATATGTTTTGCTTCCAAAACGAAAAGGAAGCTTGTGGTTTAGTTTAACTGGTAATTTTGTAATTATAGACCTTTTTAGTGACCATATTTACATGACATCTAACCATTTATTTCTCCCAGCTATGTTATCGGTATCTAATCCTGTTAGGACTTGGAGAGGTTGGTTATTATAATATTATAATCTGATGATTTGACTGCTTTTACAGTGTATATATACAGTCTTTTACAAATCAACATGACAAAGGATTGGCAGAGGTAGCACTATTTTATTTTGAACTGTGAACTACACCACCCAGTAAAGGGAAGAATCACTGTAATAAGTAGCATTGCACCATTATTGGTGCCGGTACTAAGAATTTGCTCAAGTACTTGTCCTCAGATACTAAAACCGGTTACTTAACATATGTTCACATATGTGCGGCCAGTTTGCAGTGCAGTTTCAAGCCCCGCCCAATGCAGCTTTATTCAGCGGTTCAGGTGCGAATTTTTAGTGTATGACTTTGGAAATCGCACCTGATTTGGCTTAAAAAATCGTACTGGGCTCCTTTTTTTTTTTTTTTTTTTTTTTAAATTGCACTTCGGCTGGCCTGCACATATATGAAGTGGCTCCTTAGAAAAGCCTTTAATGGGATGCGGTTCAAAACAAATCCAATTTAACCGGGGCTGAAAATATCCACCAGTACTTGGGAAAAGTATCGGTACTCGTGCTCAGTCTTAAAAAAAACTGATATCCTTGCAGCCCTAGAGATGAGTGATTTGTGTGTAAAGTTCAGTTTTGGTTTGAGGTCTGATAACTGTCAGTTCACAGCAGGTGGTAAAGAGTTTGTGGTTAGCACTTATGTAAGCCGCGATGGGGTTCCTCTGTATGTTGGCCAGGGCACTATCTGCATGGAGATTGCCTGTGCTCCTCGTGCTTGCATGGGTTTTCTCCGGGTACTGCAGTTTCCTCCCACACTCCTAAGAAATGCTAGTAATTGGCCCTAGTGCGTGCGCAAGGCTAAATTACCAACTGAAGGCTCCTATGGCAGAACCTGTTAACACCTTTTGTTGAAGTTCTGTTGAGTGGCTAGTGCAGCTCTGGTACATATTTTCAGGCATTGAGCCACAGTATGGTTCTATGGTCAGAAGTGCACGTAAAGCATTTAGGAATGGGGTAGAATGTACAAAATTGGTATACATTCACTTTAGAGGTTTGGTACCCCAATGATGTTTTGAGGTGCTGAATGATCAGAGCTCTGCAAACCAACTTTGCTCAAACTGTCATTGCAAGAGACCAGCTGTATCAGTGCTAAGAGTTGACATAGCCTTTAATCATAAGCCTGGGTTCACATGCAAATTTGCATGACAGGAGAGTGTGACCGGCACTCAGTGGATGGCTGCGGGGGGCACACTGTAGAAGGTTCCTGTGCGTCTTTGGCTGCATTTCAGGTCTGAATTTGGGCAAAAATTCAGGCCTGATTCGCCCCTGAAACAGAGAACAGGGATGCATCGGACCCCCTGCTGCGAGCCGCTCTGCAAAGTGAGAACCGAGCCTGAACCACTTACGGACCACCCGCTGCAGTTTTACGGCAGCTGTTTGCAGGAGGATATCGTTGTTATGGCAGCAGCTAGCTGCCATAATCCTGGTGTCCTCGTCTTCAGCGGGCTGTCCGCTACAAGGTAAAAGTGGTCTCTGCGGCGGATTCGCGGCGAGATCACTTTTATCAGTGGCGGGGGAGGGAGCCCCCCCTCCCGCCGCGAACCGGTGCCCTCCGCCTTTTAATGGAGCTGTCAGCCGCAGCGGAGGCGTTCGCGTCCTGTCAGGTATGGAGACGAGTGAGGACGTCAAAACGTTACTTCCGCCTACAGCTTCTAAAGGGCCATTTTATTTAAATTAATTTTTTAAAATTACTATTTATTTATTTTAGGTCTTTTTTACCCCAGATCTCATATTTAAGAGGACCTGTCATGCTTTTTTTCTATTACAAGGGATGTTTACATTCCTTGTAATAGGAATAAAAGTGACAACTTCTTTTTTATTTTATTTTATTTTATTTTTTTTAACAGTGTAAAAATAAAAATAAAAGGTAAAATAAATAATAATACATTTTTTTTTTTAAATGCGCCTCGTCCCGATGAGCTCGCGTGCAGAAGCGAATGCATACGTGAGTAGCGCCCGCATATGAAAACTGTGTTCAAACCACACTTGTGAGGTATGGCTGCGATCGGTAGAGCGAGAGCAATAATTCTAACCCTAGAAATCCTCTGTAACATGCAACCTGTAGAATTTTTTTAAATGTCACCTATGGAGATTTTTAAGGGTAAAAGTTTGTCGCCATTCCACGAGCGGGCATAATTTTTGAAGCGTGACATGTTGGGTATCAATTTACTCTGCGTAAAATTATCTTTCAAAATATAAAAAAAAATTGGGCTAATTTTACTGTTGTCTTATCTTTTTATTCAAAAATGTAATTTTGTTTCCCAAAAAAGTGCGCTTGTAAGACCGCTGCGCAAATACAGTGTGAAAAAACGTATTGCAATGAACGCCATTTTATTCTCTAGGGTGTTAGAGAGAAAAAAACAATTATAATGTTTGGGGGTTCTAAGTAATTTTCTAGCAAGAAAAACTGTTTTAAACATGTAAACTCCAAAATCTCAAAATGAGGCTGGTCCTTAAGTGGTTAAAAATACAGTGAAATTGTTATCAATAAAAGCCTCTACAGCCCCCCCCCCCCCATCCCATCCCCAATCGGATTACCATTCTGTCATCGGTACAGTTCATATCCTTTTATGTAGAAATCTATATCCAGTCTTCTACATATTAGGGCTCCCAATTAAAAAAAAAAAAAAAAAAAAGCAGTAAACCTTATTATAAAAATGCCCGGGGTAAATGGTTTGCTTTGCATTGCCAAAAGTTCGAATCTGGTTACAGTTGGTTAACGTTGATGTACAGAAACCCACAGCAATTGGTTACAAGATTACAACCGTAATGTCAACGAAAATCGGCGTCTCCGTCTGCTGCCTCCGGAGGCAGCAGACGGAGACGCCGATTTTCGTTGACATTACGGTTTTTGCTGTTTATTCATCGATTTTCTGTAAGTGCAATTCCTTTTTAATAAATTTACTGTTCGGACTTATTAAGCTATGGATTGTCCTCTTGTCTTTCATTCCTGAGAACCATCTGCTGCTTACGGGTACCTTATGCCAAGGTTGTGGGGAGACCCAATTCCCTGTGCTTTTTATGACTGCCGTAATAGCAGTCACCAGGATCTGGTAAGCGCATTTGATATTCCACCTTGGGTGTGAAGATTTCTCCACCTGCATCTTTATCTTCTTTTTTGGCACTTTTTGGCACTTTTTCTCTTCAATCACGGACTTTTTATTTAGTTTGTGGATTTTAATTTTTGGGATGACTTCACCTTTATACATATATTTATTCACATTTGGTATTTATTAATTATTTTTTTGGGATATTCGTATATATTCCTATGTTTATTTATTTTATTTTACATTGTATTCATATTTATATTTATTTAGTGTGTTTATTCAATCATGTTTTAGCGCCGCATCCTTTTTATATTATTTAAGAAAATTGAAAACTCCGGACCTGGCAAGTGACATGACCATGGATTTAGGGCCTTTAGCTTAGGCTTTTTTTATGTTTGCAATCGCAGTTCGCATCTAGCGTGTTTTTAATCTCAAGTCTTAAAGCAGAGTTCCACACGTTTGTTAGTTTTTTAAAAGTCAGCAGCTACAAAAGTGTAGCTGCTGACTTTTAATAAGCAGACACTCACCTGTCCCACGGTCCAGCGGTGTGGCCGTCCGGAGCCTCATTCCTCCCCGCTGGTGTTGTCATAGCAACACACGGCCGGGCGCACACTGCACATTAGGGGTGCAACGGATCAAAAAACTCACGGTTTGGATCGTTCCTCGGATCAGGAGTCACGGTTCGGATCATTTTCGGATCAACAAAAAAAAAATCTCCCCCACTGTAATATCCACAATTTCCCTATTGGCAGGGTATTGGCAGGGCATGGAAGAGTATTGTCAGGGCATTGCAGAGTATTGGCAGGGTATTGCAGCAGAGCATTGCAGAGTATTGTCAGGGCATTGCAGAGTATTGGCACTGCTGCCATCCGATCTCTCCCCTCCACTGTACAGATCAGTACACAGAGGGGAGAGAGGAACCGGCATCATGACATGACGCCAGTTTGCTACAAGTGATGACGGAGCGATCAGGTGCTAAACGGCCGCCGGGTGTACCAAGATGGCTGCCGCTCCGGAGCTAGGCCGAAGCCGCGGCCTTTCCTATGGCCGAGGCCACAGAGCGCTCCGCGGATCGCGGGTGTCCCGTACGGATCAACCTCCGTGGATTGGATCACGGATCGATGACGATCCGTTGCACCCCTACTACACATGCGTGAGTGCGTGGCGCTCTGCTAGTGGTCAGGCAATCTTCTGGGACCTGTGACATGTCCCAGAAGAATGCAGAGAGGGAGGGGCCGCCTGGGGGGGGGAGTAGGAGTCGCCTAGGCGGCCAAGAGCAGGAAGGAGGAAGTGGGACAAGAAGTCCCACTCTAAACTAAGTACCCACCCCTCCAAAAAAATGACATGCCTAATGTGGCATGTCGGGGCGAGGAGTGCTTAAAGCGGAAGTTCCATTTTTGGGTGGAACTCTGCTTTAAAGTGCTACCAAAGCTTCACCCCCCCCCCACAATAATAAAGGTTATACTTACCTGTACTTACCTGCTTTGTGCTCTGTACTGACCTGCTGCTGATATTATGCCTACTTTTTTTCTACCTGTTAGCAGATTCATTTTCTAAATGAACTTGCCAGGGAAGATGGCGTCTTGACAGCTTCCCAACAGGACAACACAGGAAGATGGAGCAGACCATATATATTTTTTTTCTGACTGTATATCCAAAGGACCAAGTAGAGCCGTATAATAGCCCATATTGTGATAACCATCAAATCTACCAGACACGCCTGTCCTTGTTTTCCTACACCATCTGTGATTTGCGACCAATTCAGTGTGGGGACCTCTGTGGGACACCCTGTTTTTGGCCCTTGTGGGCGGTGTCGTAGATCTCCTCCATTTGATGCTATCCTATGCAGTGATCCTTGTGATTTCCCACTTGCATAGCTCATAGAACATTGCACCATTGTCTGTCTTATCCAATTTTGACTAATATTTGAATATATATTCTCCTATCTAATACCCCTGACGTAAGGCTTGAACCTGAAACGTGTCGGGTACTGAAGAGTTGTTTTCGGACATTGGAGCGTAACACTATCTATAGTACTATTTTGTATGCTTGCAATGAATCTATCATTTGTATACCTGCACTGTTTTTAATTAGATCATCACTTCTGTGACTGATCCATTTTATATGTATCAATAAACGTTTCTTTTTAAATACATATCAGTGGTGTGTTTGCGGTTAAAATCCCAATTAGGGGGTATTCCTTGTTCTTTTTCCCATTTTCTAAATGTGACACAATCTTTTATAGAGGAACCCCCCCCAACCTATTTTTTATTTCAATCTTGCCTTTTTTTGGGGTTATCCACAATACATACTTGCATGCTGGCAAATCCAATGGTGTTCTGTATCGATCAGTTGTTACACATCCAGGCCCGTGCCGCCATCTTCTCTGATGTCTATTAGACTTGGCTACTTTATCTGGGTTCTTGCAGCTGGCCCCCTTTTATTGCTCCCCATGGTGCATCATCAGAGTGCTGGCTGAAAAGAAACAGGAAGAGACAGACTTTACTGCAGTGCATGTATTGTAGAGTACCCTGATTTCTCTTATGATAAATTTTGTGAACATCCCAGTAGGCTTTGGGCATTCTTGCCTAAATAAGAATCCTGTAAATGTGCGGGGTTCCCTCACAAAATTATAAAAAATGTGTGATTGTGGGGAAGAAAGGGGGGTGGGGGTAGTGGTGAAGTGATGAATAATGGGAAGTTCCGCTTCAAAGTGGTCACTTTTAGACCCCTTTCACACTGGGGCGGTTTGCAAAATGGTTTGCACCAACATGAGGCACCATTTCTCCCACTAAAACCAATAATGGGGCACTAGTCCTCCAAATAATGTCAATGATGGGGGCACTATTCATTTCCATAACACCAAATGTGGCCATGTTTACGCCAACTGATGCCAGGAAAAGTTTCATTCCTGCTGGCCACAGTCTGGCCCATCAAAGTCTGAAGGACAATAAACTGGCCCTTTGTTTAGAAAGTTAGGAGACCTCTGCACTATATGATTGAACCATATATTAAATGTTACATTGAAACGCTGCAAATATTATTGTGTAAATGTGACCTAACGCTGGACAGCCCCCACCCAGTCATCGCTTTACGTACTGCCAGCAATCCTCAGCTGTCGTGGCTCCCACAGCCAATCCTCCAGGTCTCTCTCTTCTCTGTCCTGTGCTGCCAGGACAGACTGGATAAATTCTCATTGGTCAGCACCATCACATGATCACATGGTGTTAGACCACCTCCTACAGTTTTTCTGTAAAGATATACTTTAGGCATATAGAAGTCTTGAAAACAAAAAATTTTATTTCCTAGAATTGAAAAAAAGAGGGGGGGGGGGGGGGACGGGAAAATGTGGGACTTTAAATGAGACGCAGAAAAACTTACATCTCCATCCCTAATGAAATGTAAATAAGCAGCAAATTGGGACTTTAAATGAGTCATGTTCAATGTGGCCAAAAATGTAGTCAATCATAAAATATATATATATTTATTTATTATCTGGACAGTGAAAAACTGTCTCATATTGAATATAGCAATTGATAAACATACAAAAAATATATACATTAACTGCTGGCTAGCCGTCTGTTATACTGCGGCAGGTTGGCACAGCTGCGCAAATCGCCGTAGATTAACGTCGCTCCTTTCAGACGTCATAGCAGGCGTACGTGTCCCCGGAGCCAGTGCGTGTGCCCGGTAGGCGCAATGTCTGCCGGGCACCCACGATCGCCCGTGAAAGAACGGGGATGTCTGTGTGTATACACACAAATTCCGGTTCTCTCAGGGGAGAGGAGACCGATCGTGTTTTCCTACTAAGTAGGAACACCGATCGGTCTCCTCCCTAGGCAGTCCCATCCCCCCTACAGTTAGAACACAACTAGGAAACACAGGTAACCCCTTGATCGCCCCCTAGTGTTAACCCTTTCCCTGCCAGTGACATTTATACAGTAATCAGTGGCTATTTTTAGCTCTGATCGCTGTATAAATGTCAGTGGTCCCAAAATGGTGTCAAAAGTGTCCGATCTGTCCGCCGTAATGTCGCAGTTCTGATAAAAAAAAAAACGCAGATCGCCGCCATTACTAGTAAAAAAGAATAATAATATAAATACCATAAATCTATCCCCTATTTTGTAGACGCTATAACTTTTGCGCAAACCAATCAATATACGCTTATTCCAAAAATATGTAGAAGAATATATATCAGCTTATATCAGCTTAAACTGATGGACGTTTTTTTTTTATTTTTTGGATATTTATTATAGCAAAAACAAAATATTGTGTGTTTTTTTTTTTTTTTTTTTTGTCTTTTTAAAAAAAAAAAATTGTCGCTCTTTTTTTGTTTATAGTGCAAAAAATAAAAACCACAGGTCATCAAATAACACCAAAAGAAAGCTCTATTTGTGGGGAAAAAAGGACATATGTTTTGTTTAGTTACAACTTCGCACGACCGCACAATTGTCAGTTAAAGCGAGGGAACCAAGGAATATCGTTTACCGTCACTTCCTGGTTCACGCGATGATCAGCTGTGATTGGTCACAGCTGATCACTTGGTAAGAAGCCTCTGACAGAGGCTCCTTACCACGATTGGAGACACACCACACTAGCGATTGCCCCGCTGTACGCCAGCATGTTATCCTGCTGGACATCATATGACGCCCAGTCAGGATAACAGATCCACCGCCCGGCCGTCAATCTGCTATAGGCTGGGCGGGAAGTGGTTAAAGTGGAGTTCCACCCAAAAGTGGAACTTCCACTCATTAGATTCCTCCCCCCATTCCGGTGACACAGTTGGCACCTTTCAGGGGGGAGGGGGGTACAGATACCTGTATATTACAGGTATCTGTACCCACTTCCGGCATAGATACCCGCAGAATCTGCGGGTATTTACGCCACTTCCTGCTCCCTCCCCGCTGCCTGCTGGGAAACACACGGGTCCCAGAGGCAGCAGGGACCATCCGTATTGCGCTGCGCGACACGCGCATGCGCAGTAGGGAACCGGGAAGTGAAGCCGCACGGCTTCACTTTCTGATTCCCTTACCGAAGATGGAGGCAGCAGCACCCGAGGACGGAGAGACGCTTCGGCCTCGGGTGCCGACATCGCGGGCGCCCTGGACAGGTAAGTGTCCATGTTTTAAAAGTCAGCAGCTGCAGTATTTGTAGCTGCTGACTTTTAAAAAAAAAATTTTCGGTGGCGCTCCGCTTTAAAGACCATTGTCCTAGAAATGGATCATAGCCTAAAAGTACACTACACAATGTGGCATAAAATATCGTCCTCCATGTTTGTGACTTTCAAACAGAGTGGTATAATAATAAATCCAACTGAGCTAAAATCAAATAGACTGTCTATATAAGACGCATCCAGAGATATGCCCATCTCTGGATGCATATTATGTCTTTTATATAGATGGTCTATTTGATTTTAGCTCAGTTGGATTTATTATTATACCACTCTGTTCAATTGCTGTATTCAATACGAGACAGTTTTTCACTATCCAGATAATAAATACATATTTTTATTTTTGACTCATTTTCTGGCCATATTGAACATGCCTCATTTAAAGTCCCATTTTGCTGCTATTTGTATAGTTCCCTAGAATTGCTAAACAAAATTACTTTTAAAAAGGTTGAGGTAAATGATGTATAATGATTTGATTATAGTTAGAGAGCACTTTGAACACCTGAGTCCAGAGTTAGTTTTGCCTTGTTCATGTACTGCAACTCGAGCTTGAAATCATATGAGGAAGGCATTCAAAATAAGAGAATGTTATCTAATAAAGTACATATTTCCTACAATGTTGTCAGGTCTGGTATGTGTGCGTGCGTCTAGCAATGCCAGACAACAGTTTAAAAATTCTTATACTAATATTTGAAGAACTTGTATGTACAGAGGGTGGACAAAATAACAGTGATACCATATGGAAAAAGAGTTTAACTTAAAAAAATAAATAAATCACAATGGCAAGGGTGAGCCCCAGAATGTTGATTGACAATATTGGCTTATTGCTTTAAAAGTTCCACAGATTTCAAGTGGCATCGATATTACAGGTGCATTTGTCAACTGCAGTAACTGCAGAGAAGTCCATTTCAAGTAGAGCCATCTCAGATATTTTCTTCCTTCTGCTGAACATGGACAAAAATGTGTCAGAGGAGGAAGCTTCCCTTTCTTAATAAGAATGCCAGATTGTCAGCAGCAAGAATAGTTCCTGAAATGTTCTTTTTGTACAGTCTGGCTCTTACTATTTGTTGTCCTAATCATACTACTAGTGGGAGTGAGCAAACAGCTCTATGACCACCTATTACTAACTCTGGGAGATTCTATGCAGAGTTTTAGTCTCCGGTACAAGAGTACATTATTTTAGTTCTGGTCCACACATATATATATATATATATATATATATATATATATATATATATATATATATATATATATATATATATATATATATATATATATATATATATATATATATATATATATATATATATAAATAAATGGACCAGAACTAAAATAATGTACCCTTGTGTGTGTGTGTGTATGTATATATATATATATATATATATATGTGTATATATATATTTATATTATATGATTTTTTTTTTATGTCATACGGTATTTGCGCAGCGGTTTTTTAAACGTGATTTAAAAAAAAAAAAAAAACATTTTTAATGAATTGCAAAGCAAAAAAAAACATAATATATAACCCAATTTTTTGGTGAAATATCAAAGCTCTTATGCCGAGTAAATAGATACCTAACATGTCACGCTTTAAAATTGCACACGCTCATGGAATGTTGGCAAACTCCGATATTTAAAAATCTTCATAGGTGACACTTTAAAACATTTTTACAGGTTGCCTGTTTAGAGTTAGAGTGCTAGAATTATTGCTCTTGTTCTAACGTACGCAGCGATACCTCACATGTGTGGTGCAAATACCGTTTACGTATGCATGCGCGACTTGTATATGCACAAACACAGAGTGATGGGGTGTTTAAATTTTTTTTATATTACCGTATTTATCGGCGTATAACACGCATCGGCGTATAACACGCACCCCAATTTAGGAGGGAATTTTAAGGAAAAAAAAACTTTTAGGAGGGAAGTTGAAGGGAAAAAAAACTTACATTTAAACGCCCATCATTGCAGCCTTGTCAGTGCAGCCTTGTCAGTGCAGCCATGTCAGTGCAGCCATGTCAGTGCAGCCTTGTCAGTGCAGCCTTGTCAGTGCAGACTTCCCCAGTGCAGCCTTGTCAGTGCAGCCTTGTCAGTGCAGCCTTGTCAGTGCAGCCTTGTCAGTGCAGCCTTGTCAGTGCAGCCTTGTCAGTGCAGCCTTGTCAGTGCAGCCTTGTCAGTGCAGCCTTGTCAGTGCAGCCTTGTCAGTGCAGCCATGTCAGTGCAGACTTCCCCAGTGCAGCCTTGTCAATGCAGCCTTCCCCAGTGCAACCTTGTCAGTGCAGACTTCCCCAGTGCAGACTTCCCCAGTGCAGACTTCCCCAGTGCAGACTTCCCCAGTGCAGACTTCCCCAGTGCAGACTTCCCCAGTGCAGACTTCCCCAGTGCAGACTTCCCCAGTGCAGCTTTACCCAGTGCAGCCTTCCCCAGTGCAGCCTTCCCCAGTGCAGCTTTACCCAGTGCAGCCTTCCCCAGTGCAGCCTTCCCCAGTGCAGCTTTACCCAGTGCAGCCTTCCCCAGTCCAGCCTTCCCCAGTG
Organism: Lithobates clamitans; assembly: GCA_037952925.1. Taxonomy (NCBI): domain Eukaryota; kingdom Metazoa; phylum Chordata; class Amphibia; order Anura; family Ranidae; genus Lithobates; species Lithobates clamitans. The sequence goes on from JBBGZY010001072.1 coordinate 2,269,263, forward strand.
CAGCTTTCCCCAGTGCAGCCTTCCCCCAGTGATCCCAGCCATTCTGGGCTTCAAAATCGCCGATCGCGATTTGAAAATGGCGCCGCCGGCGCCGAAATACACAGTGCCGGTCCTCGGCTCTTTCCGGCGGCTGTCGTTCATTTTCGGCTCCACTCGTAGTCCCGAGCGGAGCTATCCGAACCTAGCCGAGTGGAGCCGAAAATGAACGACAGCCGCCGGAAAGAGCCGAGGACCGGCTCTGTGTATTTCGGCGCCGGCGGCGCCATTTTCAAATCGCGATCGGCGATTTTGAAAATATGACAGGTCGGGATCGCAGGGGATCGGCGTATAACACGCACCTGCGACTTTCCCCTGATTTTAAGGGGAAAAAAGTGCGTGTTATATGCCGATAAATACGGTACTTTTTTTTGTTCACTTTCATTCCTGTTACAAGGAATGTAAACCTTTCTTGTAATAGAAATAAGGGATGACAGATCTATAAGACCCCAAAATCTCTCCTCTACCTTTTGAAAGCAAAAGTTAAAAAAAAGAAAATTGATCTGTTTAAAAAAAAAAAAAAAAAGTTTACTTCTGCCTCATGATGTCACTCCGGTCCTTCCAGAGCCATAGAGGTGATCAGAGACTATCTGGTCCCTGTTCACCTCTATGGCCAGTCGCGCAAACCGTCGGATCCTTTCCCAGGCTTGCCGCTTTTACAATAACCCCTCCCGCCGCTTCTGAAAGCGATCCAGCGGCTAATTAGCTGTTGAGACCGTATTCATAAACGAAAATACTAGGGTTATGACTGATGGCTTCAGCCACAATCCCGGTACACCACTTCCGAGCCGGAACGTCTATATAGGTATTGCGTTTGGCATGTGGTTAAAGCAGTATTAAATTGCAAATCACCAATATGAACCTACATGACGTACACACAAAGGTAGGGGTAATAATTGCGGAATATTTGGGGTTTAACACTAGTCCAAAAAGCAAAGATTTGACGTAGATGCAGTAGCGCAGTGTCAAAGTTAACCACAAGATGTCACTATGTGGGCACACAGAACCAGTGAATTATAGGGGATACTGTACATTGTTTTTGTGAGCTGATTGGTTTTTCTCCCATCTTGCTTGTCACTTTCACACTTTCCCATCGTCTGAGTACTTTTATAGCTATCCAGATGTTTTCATTTAGTTCAGAATGTGCTTTCTGCTAAATGTGTCATAGATTAATTGCAGCATTACATAGTTTGTGTTGTAGGAAAACACAGTAGTGTTACAGCTGCTCAGTTATGTTACTTTAGCAGAAAAAAACACTGATTTATGTAAATATTCACAGAATGTTCTATAACCTTCTAATTCTGTCTGGCAGTCCTCTACAGCTGCAGGCCTGTAGTAGCAGACAGTTTGGTGACAAAGGCTTGCTGCACCTTTGAGCCTGTCACTGTGATGTGTTTCCTCTTATGCTTGTGTTTGTGAATTCTTATGCATCCTACTCCTAAATATGCTTAAAGTGATTGTAAAGTCTCGTTTAAAAATAAAAGGACAAAAATATTATACTCACCTCCTCTGTGCAGTTTGATTTGCACAGGGCAGCCCAGATCCTCCTCTTCTCGGGTCCCTCTTCTGCTCTCCTAGCCCCTCCCTCTGGTGAGTGCCCCCTCAGCCAGCAGCTTGCTACAGGGTCACCCAAGCCGAGTCAGAGCTCCGTGTATCCATTCAGACATGGAGCCCCGACCTGGCCCTGCCCCCTCTCTCCCCTGATTGGCTGACCAATTTTGATTGACAGCCGCGGGAGTCAATGGCACCACTGCTGTGTCTCAGCCAATCAGGAGCAGTGTCTGGGACAGCTACGACACTTGTGGACATCGCTTCAGGGAGAAGGGGCTCAGGTAAGTGATTGGGGGGGGAGCGCTGCTACACACAGGTTTTTTTATCTTAATGCATACTATGCATTAAGATAAAAAAAAAACCTTCTGCCTTTACAACTCCTTCAAGGTGAGCTTGTACTTTGCCCCATACTGGTAAAGTAACTGGTTATCATTACTGAAGGTATTGTCAGCAGCATTTACTTTCCATCTGTACTGTTCCCCAACACCCTAATCTGCTTCAAAGGAACCCAAAGTCTGGTGCAAATTTCTACTTTTTTAAAGCATGCAGATAACCCAATCTGATTCTACTTTTACTCCCATAGGGGGTATTGCAATCTATACTAATATGGGGGAAATTATTTTACTTATTTAGGCCAAAGCTGATGTGTTGAGTAACCAGCTGTCTGTTGAGGTTTCAAGTGGTGGGCGGCCCCCAGCATAGTTCACAGCTCACTTCTGCCCACCTTGGAATTCTGTGCTTCACCTGTCCTTCAGTTACATTTCCTATAAACTCAAATTAGAGAACCAACAGGGAGAATGAAATGCCACTATAATTGCTGCAGCAGGTATTTAGTCCTTTTGAACTGACTTTAGGAGTCCCTGAGAAATATGATAAACATAGGGGGCTAAACAGTAAAATGTAGCAAGAACTGATGTGTCTACATTTTCTGAGGACTGACAGACATTAGTTATTTCTGTACTAGGAACAAGTATGATGAATTTCTCCTTTTAATGTAATTCAGAGAACCATGATTGTATATTGGCAGATAGCGGCCAATCAGTTGAACGTTAATTCTTATTAGGTGCTATGCAATATTTTATCACATCGCTTTTTGCCCTAACATAAGCTGGCTAATAAGTGTTTGCAAGTATGTACATATGTAATCAGATGTTTGTCTTTTTTTTTTTTTTTTTTTTATTTCATGCAACTTTAAAGTGGCTCTAAAGGCTTAAAGTGATTGTAAACCCTCACCTTGTAAAACGACCTTTTCAGTTTAAAATAGGGTTGAAAGGCTCGTTTGGCTTGACTTCTCCTATGGGTCACAGGAGTGCAATTCGTTTTGCACTCCTGTTACCCGTTTTCAGCAGAGCGCGGACAGATGCTCACATCACCCATATCAGTCCAGGCACTGTGTCATCCCGACAATGGAAGTCTGGATCCGCCAGGTGTCTGGACTTATAGCCGTCTCAGCAAGCCGATGAGACAGCCGCTCCCCGCCCCTCCACAGCTCAGCGCTCCAGTGAGTGTGGAGGACAGGCAGCAGCTCTCTGCTCGGGGAGCCGACAGAACCGAGCCATGTTCAATCACTGGGTTCTCAGTGTAGAGGCGCTTCTCCTTTTAAGTGGTTAAACTGACCTAATTTACAGACTGAAGTTCATTCCTTTGATCAAAGAAAACAGAAAATGCAATGTTTCTTTTTATCTCTGCCTAAGCAATGTGAGAAACTTGGCAGGCTGCTTGTGTGTGTGTTTTTTTTTTGACAGCTGTCGGCTTGGGCAGAAAACTCTCTGCGCTGAAACTGGAAAGTGGTGTGTTAAGATTGTTAGGGGGGTAGAATCACAATCTCGATTCTTTAATGATCGTGCAGCTCTAATAGACATAAAAAAAAACATAAATACCCTTTTTCTTTTTTTATATGTGATCACACTCCCTCTGTTCTCAGCTGCATAAGAGCTGGGGGAGGAGAAACTGCAGCACACTGATCTTCCCAGTAAAAAGGCTGTGTGGGGTAGTGGTGTCAGGTTACGTCTGATCAGTGGAGAGAGTAGGCTGAGTTCCCAGCATAGCTAGAGAAGTGACCAGTGTTGTTCTGATTAGTGTGGTCAGTGTTTAATAGGACAGCAGAGGGACTGGCGGGAACACCAGGGATTTCACACAAATGAAGCAATACAAAAAGAAAAGAATACTTTTTCATACATTCAAGTACATGGCACAGTAGGCACATATCAGGATTGTGAATGTCTGCAATAGCATTGGATCTCTCAGCTTTCTGCCTCCTCCCAGTACAGATCGATAGCAGTGGGAACCGTTCGCTTTGTTAGTCAAATCCTCTGATGAAGGGACGGTGCCGAGCTGTGCTGTCTGTGTTTATAGACCAAGACAGTGTGGCTCAGAAGTGAGCCCACACAAGTGCCTCCATAGAAAGTGACTTTTTATGGGTCCGCTCACCAATAAAGTAATGCCAGAAGCACCGGCGGGAACCCCAGAAGATGAAAATCGGGGCTGCTCTGTGCAAAACCATTTCACAGAGCAGGTAAGTATGACATGTTTGTTTAACCACTTGCTGCCCGCCCACCGTCATTTGACGGCGGAACGGTGCAGCTGTTTTCCGCGGCCCTTTCAGGTCCCACAGGGGACCGCCGGGCACCTGTGATTGCTCAGTTACCGAGCAGGACCGTGGATCTGTGTGTGTAAACGCACAGATCCACGTCCTATCAGATGGGAGGAGACCGATGGTGTGTTCTTTGTACAGAGGAACACCGATCGGTCCCCTCCCCCCACAGTTAGAATCACTCCCAACAACATAATTAACCCTACAGTGCCCCCTCCTGGTTAACCCCTTCATTGCCTGTCACATTTATACGGTAATCAATGCATTTTTATAGCACGGATCGCTGTATAAATGTGAATGGTTCCAAAAATGTGTCAAAAGTGTCCAATATGTCTGCCGCAATATCGCAGTCATGGTAAAAATCGTAGATCGCCGCCATTACTAGTAAAAAAAAAATTAATAAAAATGCTATAAATCTATCCCCTTATTTTGTAGACGATATAACTTTTGTGCAAACCAATAAATATACGCTTATTGCGATATTTTTTACCAAAAATATGTAGAAGAATACGTATCGGCCTAAACAGGAAAAAATTTGTTTAAAAAAAAATATGGATATTTATTATAGCAAAAAGTAAAAAAATATTGTGTTTTTTTTTTTTTTTTTTTCAAACTTGTCACTCTTGTTTTGTTTATAGCGCAAGAAATAAAAAACGCAGAGGCGATCAAATACCACCAAAAGAAAGCTCTATTAGTGGGGAATAAATGATAAAAAATTCATATGTGTACAGTGTTGTATGACCGCGCAATTGTTATTCAAAATGCAACAGTGCTGAAAGCTGAAAATTGGCTTGGGCAGAAAGGGGGTGAAAATGCCCTGTAGGCAAGTGCTTAAAAAAAAAAAAATAAGGTTTACATTCACTTTAATACGTTAGGCCCAGTTTATTTTTGGACTTGTGGATGTAATTTTATTATAGATTAAAATTGTTTTGTTTGCTTTTTTTTTTTTTTTGCAGGTTTCATGCAAGAAAACCAACCAGGTAATTCAAAAATGTTATTAGTTAATGTGTTTTTTTTGTTTGTTTGTTTTTAAATGTTGATTCATTATATACAAAGTTGAGGGTAAAAACTGAAGGGGCAGTGAGCTCTCCCTAGCTTGTTTAGACACAATTTCTCCCAATTTATTTTTTTTAATTTTCTGCTGAAAAAAATAGGAGGCTGAAATTACTGAATTCTAGATGCCTGTCTGTCATTGTGGTCCTTTTAGCTGCAATAATTTGAGCCACTAACACAGAAAATGTATGCATAAATTCTTATTCCTCTGTATGGTACATACCTGTTCTTGATCAGTGACTCAATGTAATGATAGCTTTTTTTTCTCATTGCTTTCATTTTCTCCACAATCGCTCCAAACACAATAACCTCATATGGAACCTGCAAATTCTGGCCTAGGACACACAAGAGCCTGATGTAAGGGGGGAACAGAACAAACATGTTATCCCACTGACTACAGTTACACTCAATGGCTGCATTTTGTACCTAGAAATTAGCTCTTTAAAGGAAAATGCCACCCAGAATGAATTCTTTAAAGTGTTGGATAGAGTTGTGAGGGCTTAGAAGCCCTGTTAGGTTATTATTGCTGCCTATGGCTATTCTAAGGAGACTCACTCTCACAATTTCTTTTTTCCCAGTAATCACTTGCGTCCTGGCGCCTGGGCATTTGTCAGCCCCAGTGGAATAGCCCGGTGGGGGAGAGGCAGCCGGGCACAATGGGAGTCAAGGAATAGACGACAGACTTGTCATAGCCAGTTGGCCGGTAGGCAGGTGTCACTGTGCCTCGTGTGTGCATGGGGCCAGGGGTGGCGCTGTGAGGGTGGGTTAAAGGAGGAGAGGGGCAGGACTGTGAACAGTGGAGCCCCTTGCAGGAAGTGTACCCTGTGCGACTCTGTGACACCATGGCAGTGTCTCTTCCTACAGAAACACTGGGTGCAGGTCCAGGCTGAGCTGTTCTGGGAGACTCGGCCTTACCTCGGAGAAGGAACCTGCAGCGCTCATCGGACTCTGCAATCCCTGAGCCAGACATGCCCTCGCAGGGGACCCCCCCCCTCCCCCCGGGCGCTGGCCAGCCCACCACCCCCTGGACAGCCCAGAGCCAGTGCAGCCAGCTATTTAGCAAAAAAAATTAAAAAACCCAGTGGTGATTAAATACCAGCAAAAGAGCTTGATTTGCGTGAAAAAAAAGTTATAAAAATTTCATATGGGTACAGTGTTGCATGACCATGCATGGCTCCTAACTTTATTTAGGCTGGATCCTAGATTCAGACAAATGTCACTTCCTATTGTTTTTCCAGGACATGAAGTGAAGGGAATGCCCCCCAATACTTGGGAACCCCCCCCCCCAAAGTCCTAATGGGATTTTAACCCTTCCCTACAGTACCCACATTAAGTATAGTGTTTGAATGCATTTCTATGGCACTGTTATCCAAGACCATGGCTGTTGGTAGGATTATATATTTTATACAAGATTTTATTCATGTACTGTAAGCTAGTATATTAATACAACCTGGGTTCTTTTCAGGCAGGGGAGCATTTTGAGCAGCGACACATCAGCAGACAAGAAACAGAAGTTTGAGCGAAGTGTCAGCTCATCCCATGACGTTTTATCGCATGACTTTGATCCTACAGGTAGGACCTCTCTTTTCACTACCATTTTTACTTTTAAATCAATTCTGCTAAAGTCAGACAGGGTACTATGAAGATAAAAGCATGTTTAAATATAATTTCCATGCTAGTCTTGGGTATAAATAAAACTGAGATAGTGAAACCACACTATCAAAAAGTAAAGCACCATAAACCAAGCAGTTTGATTTGAATAATTTATTAATGAATTCTGTGTAAATGACAAACTTCTTGTAGCTTTGGGTATATCCAAAGTTACTTATACTGTGTGCTGCTATATTTTAAAATCTACGACTAAATTTTAGATTCATATTACTGAACAATGGAAGGATGTTATAAAGGATGCCTTACAGAAAAGTGTCTGTGTCTCCTATAAGAACCACTTAGATCCAAACTGAAAAGTAGATCCTGGTGGTTATGATCAACTCCTTTTTCTATCAGACATTGTACCTACTGTGTTTTCCTTTATGGGGACGGTTTAGTACATTTGCATATATATAGAGATATAAAGTACCTATAGGTACTGTAAATATCTTCTAAGCCTGCACTGTTTAGGAGACATTTACTGTACAAGCAGCCGGTGACATCACAGGCACATGCATTCAGAATGAACGGCCACCCAGGCCGTTTCTTCAGAGTCTGGTGCCGTAGATGGCGGCTCTAGCGGGAATGATGTCATTGCGGCTCTGGCCACTCCCACAGCTAGAGTCACACAGATCGGTCCCCTTCTTTCACAGTCCCCAATCCATTTCATGATAGAACAGAGCCTTTGGAGACACTCTGCACATGCTTAGTTTGGCGTGTATTGAGTTATTTTTTTTTTTGGAAAGGGTGCATGTGATACGCACAGGGCCAATAAACACTGTCCAGACAGAGGGTCAGGGGTCCTGCAGCCTCATAGAACAGTTAAAGGAGAATGAAAACTCCTACAAGCTTTTAACCAGTGCTCAGCCGGACACTGATAGAAATCACAAGACTGCTATATACTGCTGATGAATAAAGGTATTTAGCAGTTTATATTTACTAAAATATTGCATTTCCATGTTCTGTGTACTGTGGGAGGCCAGATATGGTGAATGCAGGGTCCTGGGTTTAGTAACACTTTTAGATTCAACAGTGAGACACGCCCCATGTACTGTGCTGCAATCAGTAATGCTGCTCAGGGAGCATTAATGTTATTGATTGTAGAATGGAAAGGGAACGTGTTATACCAAGAGATCCAAAGCAGAAAGATGTAGACACCAGTCCCCACCACACTCTAGCCCCGCTTCCCCATGAACAGGTGCTGGTCCAGTTGGCAGCCATGAAATGTAGAGCAACAAGCTGCTGGATTTCCCATTAAATAGCATGCAGTCACCTTCCTCATCTTGTCCTTTGTAGCAAGACCATGGAACTGTGTGTGGGAGCTTTGGTCCAGATCTCCAGTGTGTTGGCACAGGGCAGCTTCATTTAGTTGTAGGCATGAACACATAATACCTGACTACATAATGAGAAAATAATTAAAAATGTAAAGTCTAGGGATTTAAACCTATTTTATTTCTCAAACTCTTATAGTATGCAGTTTTCAGGGTTGGATCGAAGGACATAAACCTGCAAAAAGAATTGAGATTCTTGCTTTTAGATGAATACAGTATTCCTGTAGTAGTATTCCGGGTTATCACTTTGAGAGCTGTTTTGGTTCCCTTTTTCACTAAATAACAGCCCCCACTTGTAATAATTTTGCACCATGCAGCAGGGTGTTGGGTTACTCAGAGAGATTAGCTTTGCTTTCTCCCAAACTCCTCCATAATTCATTGAACATTAAAGCCCCTGCTGCTCTTTTAGGGTGCTATTAAAGCTTTATTTTTTATTTTATTTGAATTCCTGGTGGGTTGGGATTACATGATGATAGAAATTCCAGGAATCTCATGTAAAAATTGTAGTAGTAACTTTTTTTTCCCTTTTATTTTGTCAAGCCAAAATAAAGGCGTGCCAGAGTAGCCTGGCCTTATATTTAAATTTAAAGTGATATTAAAGTCTTTTCTTCTTTTTTTTAAAAATAACAAACATATTATACTTGCCTGCTCTGTGCAGTGGTTTTGCACAGAGCAGCCCAGATCCTCCTCTTCTTGGGTGCCTCGCTAGCATTCCTGGACCCTCCCTTCTGCTGTGTTCCCCCCCCACAGCAAGCAGCTTGCTATGGGGGCACCTGAGCCGAGTTGCTGCTCTGCGTGTCCATTCAGAGACAGAGCCGTGGCTCGGCCCCACCCCCTCTCTCTCCTCATTGGTTCAGTGACTCTGACAGCGCGGGAGCCAATAATGCCCACTGCTGTGTCTCAGCCAATCAGGAGGGAGAGTCTCTCATGCAACATCGCTGGATCGAGATGGGGCGAGGGGGGAGATTGCTGCACTTTAAGAATAGTTATCTTGAATTCAGGTGAAAATTACAATGAAGCCACTTAATGAGTGGGAGAAGACTAAAATTCGTTCTACCATAGTGGCAGCAGATATTTTTCAGTCATTATCCAGCAGGTCATGAGAGATGGAGGCAGGTTGGAATTTTCATCTTGTCACAGAATATTTTGTAACTTGGACAACAAGTGACTTGGAATGTTCACCAACTACTTCATCAGTACTTATTTCTTCAGCAATTGGAGGACCCTGTGGAGCTTAAAGGAATTGGATACCCTGATCATGATTATCTAATTTTTGTGCTGTCCAGCATTGATACATTCCTCTCATCCTAAGAGCACTTCTGCTCAACCTTTTGAAGAGCCACTAAAGTGGTTTGATTTTGTAACCGGTTGTGGGACATAACTGATGTCAGTGGGGGAATCTCGACCCGGCCCGCTGCATCTGTCAGAAGGGAGAGGAGAGAGCCAGCGGGTCACGTGAGTGCCGATCAGCACTCTGAGATAAGGTAAAGAACTGCTTTTTTTAATAAAACGCACATACACAGGGGGACATATCCTTAGGAGATGAGGAGAATTGTATAATGTATAATGAATAATATGAAATGTGGGTTAACAACCACTTTAACTTATTGAGCAAACACAGTTGAGTGTGCAAACTAAGTGTAGATGTTAAACGATTTATTAAAAAAATGACTATTCGCACCTCGCATAAGGATGAATGTAAATTGCTTGCCCTCAGTCAGGAAGGGATCTTCTACAGACGGGGCATCAGTGAATAGGTGGAACAGGAACACTGGCAGGAGAAACTGTAAAAAATTGGAGAGATAGCAAGAAGGTGCCAATCTTAGTGCAGTGGGTAAGGAAAGTAAATTCACACAAAGCAATTGGCAACTCGCTCTTTTAGTGAAAAGATTGCTTGTATGTAGTCCTTTTGAAGGTTTTGTCCCGGTTTAGTCTGCTGCTGTAGATTTTCAAACCAGGGGTTGATAATGTCACTGGGAAGTGGTGGTATAGTGTCCTGGTAGACCAGGCAGCCTTGCGGAGGAAGCACCATGCTGAGATTGGTGGCGTGTACCCAAAACCGAAAGTGACAAAATCGGCTGGCTTGAGAAAGGCAGGAAACGCCTCAAAACTATAGCCATGCCCACCCCAGCATTTCTGTTGACAGGTATTGTACATTCATCCTTATGTGAATTGCTATTTGTCTGTTTTAATACATTTTTTTTAACAGGTGCTGTGCGAAGTGTAATGGATTTATGACACCATGGACTTGATATTCTAAGAACTTGCCCAGAGGACTTGTTTTCCATTAACTTTCTGCCCCTATCTATTGAATCCTCTTCTTACCAACTACACTTCTGCCCTATATTACTACCAATTTACTAATTAACTTATTGAAGTTTTGGTATGTCTGCTAGACTGTGCTGTCACTGACACCTCTGTTCTAATCTATAGTAATAGACTGCCAATCTGATTTGTACCTGAACATGTGATTACTATGATGACCAATCGTAATGGTCACATGGGTCCGTTTATAAACAAACCTATAGGCTCAGCTGCAACGCCTTCTAAAGAGTGAGGCACTCTGATAGCTGATTGTGGCTGTTAGAGTAAAAAACAGAAGAGAAAATGTTTAAAAAAAAAAAAAGTGAAACATTTATAATCCAATTTAGTTTTATTATTGTGCAGCATTTGGCATGTCATTTTTTTGGGGGGGCATCTATTTTTGACAGGTACCCAGCTCCCACTTCCGCTCCGGCCGCCTAGGTGACTGGAGCGGAAATTCTCCCCATCCCTTCTTGCAATCTTCTGGGACATGTCACAGGTCTCAGATGATTGCCCGGTCATTGAGAAGGCGCAGCGAGACTCACACATGGCGCAAGCTGTCACAGCCGGGTGCCCACACTTGTGATGCTGGTGCCGGAGAGAACCGAGGGTTCGGGCGGCCGCATCTCTGGACTGTGGGACAGGTGAGTGTGTGTTAAGTCAGCAGCTACACTTTTTGTAGCTGCTGACTCTTAATGAACACAACTGCGTGCAACTCCACTTTAAGCAGGGAATTTTGTTAACGTTTACCAAATAAAAGGCTTCTTTGTCCTTACACAATGTAAAAATTATTAAGGTAGCAAAATTAGTTAGAGTTAATATCAAGTTAAAGTTTTAACCTAAAAAAATATAAAGATCCTGTTCCTTTAAAGCATGTTATACAGCACAGCACTTGTGCTGTGTCATTTGGCCCCCTGTAACACCTGACATACCTGGCTGATCCGGCCTGGTTCTGCCCTTTGTAAACTGACCTTGGTGTATCATGGCTGCTAAACCCTGACACCGTGGTCAGTTTACGTGCCTCCATCATCCACAGCTCTCCTCTGTCTTCCTCTGTGCTCCCCTCCGTCCTCTCCCCCTTCCCTCCCTGCCTGTCAGCTCCATGTATGTGACTGCCCCCTCCACTCCTGCTGCTCAAATTACTGTTATTTTTTTTTTACAACATCCTCTGTTTATTCATGTCTGATTTGTCCACCGCAATATCGCAGTACCGCTAAAAATTGCAGATCGCCGCCATTACTAGTAAAAAAAAAAAAATACTAAAAATGCCATAAATCTATCCCCTATTTTGTAGCCACAAAGTCCAGAAATCAAGGAAGGGAAGGAAAGGATGTCACCGCACCAGGTGGGTCTAACGAAAGTAAACCTCTTCACCAGTTTAGAAGCCACAGGTGCTGACAATGCATATAGCAAAAATACATGCCACAGCAACAGACAGAAGAGCTGACGCGTTTCACACTACAAACAGTGCTTAGTCATAGCTTAGACTAAGCACTGCTTGTAGTGTGAAACGCGTCAAATATTTTTTTGGAGTGCGGCAGTCCAGAACTACTTTCTATCTATCCCTATTTTGTAGACGCTATGACTTTTGCGTAAAACAATCAATATACGTTTATTGCGATTTTTCTTTTTTTTTTTTTTTCTTTTTACCAAAAATATGTAGAAGAATACATATCGGCCTAAACTGAGAAATGCAGGGAATCCCAGGACGTCATATGACGCCTGCCCGGAGGGACAAAGGATTTCTGCGGGCATCATTTGACAATAGAGCGATAGGGAAGTGGTTAAAGGCACATTGGATGATATTGGATAAAAAAATGTTATATTTTATTGATAACAATTAATTGTGCAAACAGAGCAAAAAAGTAGAGAGTTAAAAACCATATAACGCACATTGAACATGAATACATGGTGCAGAGAACATGTATGCACCGTAAAAGCAACAGTGAACCCCTATGCGTCCACACGTTTCACTGTTTTGCTTCATCATTACACATTCAGGGGTTCTTGGAAGAAAAAGGTCTCGCTATCTAAGATAAAACTCATAGGTACGACTTTGTATGTTAACATATGCATAAAAACATGAACCATTGTACTATCCGAGTGACATGTACAACACACATACAACTACCTTGTCAAAAAATCTGCAGAAGATAATCTCCCCGCTGGGCATCAAACATCACCATATAGGTAAGGTATCATAGTGTTTAGATATTTGTGACCAATATGGTAAGCTAGAATAATTTACATGATGCATATAAACATCAAAGCAAAACCATATTCCGTATTTAGTTAAAGAGTGGAAGCGATGTGGATGTACTTATTGACTCAAGATGTCGCTCCAAGTAGATATATTAAACACATATCCGCAGAAGCATTAATAAATGCAGGTACATTCCACAGACCAAAAAGTGGCCAATAATACATCCAGACAAAGGCATAATTAACAGCTTCAATCTATGAGATTAGGCAGCAAAGTGTAGCCCACATGCTACCCAGATATGACAAAAAATGCTCAGGGAAAAAAATGTTTTGCTCGATGCCATCATTGCTTCATAATAAATTGATACATATTATTGTCGTATACTACAACATATTCGACGATTTATACGCTAGATATTTATTGAACTATAGACCTATTTATTTCATAAATAATGATATTGTAATTAATAACTTACTAAATTGAAATGAACCCAAACAAGGCAAAACAACAATAGGAGGATTACAAGGAGAGATAAACCAAACCTGGAAAAAAAATAAAATAAAAATATATGTGTGTATAAAGATATGCTCCTAACTTGGTAACTACAAAAATGGTCTAAAACTCAAAACCTCGTTTAAACCTGGGAATAATGTAAAATGTAAATCATATACCTATTTGGTTTCTCTTTGTAGAACTTTTTGGTCAAAGTTGCAAAGTGGCTCATTGTTGCTCTTACGGTGCATATATTCTTTTTGCACCGTATGTTATGTTTTTAACTTTACTTTTTTGCTCTGTTTGCACAATTATATATATTTTTTATCCAATATCGTCCAATGTGCCTTTAAAGTCTGACCCAGGGCTGTTCTTTGCCTATTTTCTTTTCAATAATTCTAGCACTAGACCTCCTCTGTAACTCTAAACTGGTAACCGTTAAAAATCTCCATAGGCGAGGCTTTTAAAGAATTTTAAGTACCGTAGTTTGTCGCCATTCCACATATGTGTGCAATTTGAAAGTATGACATGTTGGGTATCTATTTACTTGGCGTAACTTCATCTTTCACATTCTGTAATACAGTGTGACATAAAATATTGTAACGATCACCATTTTGTTCTCTACGGTCTCTACTAAAATATATATAATGCGTTTGGGGGTTCGAAGTAATTTTCTTGCAAAAATTACTAATTTTAACCACTTCCGGACTGCCGCACGCCGATATATGCCCTTACTTTGCCAGGAGATATTGTTATTTTGGCAGCAGCTAGCTGCAATAACCCCGATATCCTCTTGTTTGGCCGGCGGTCCGCTTCAAGATAAAAGCGGTCTTTGCGGTGGATTCCCCGCGCGATCACTTTTATCGGCGGTGGGAGAGGGCCCCCCCTCCCGCCACGCTGCTCCGGAGCTTCCTGACGCTTACCAGAGCCGTCGGCTGCGGCAGAGGCAATCGAATGTTCCTCCTTTCTTGGCATGGAAACGAGTGAGGGGAAGATGGCCCCCACCCGTCTCCATGACATTACAGCATGGAAGCTATGTCAAAACGTCACTTCTGCCCATAGCTCTTAAAGGGCCATTTTTTTAAAATTTATTTTTGTAAATTACTTTTTTTTATTTTTTTTATTGCATTTTAGTGTAAATATGAGATCTGAGATCTTTTTGACCCCAGATCTCATATTTAAGAGGTCCTGTCATCCCGTTGCGCAAATTCGGTGTGACAGAAAGTATTGCAATGACCGCCATTTTATTCTCTAAAAAGTATAATGTTTGTTTCAGTTCTGCAGGAATTCCAAACTTTCTACAAAAATTTTTATAATGATGGCAAGGTCACAGGCCAGCAGGAGTTCGATGAGTTTGTCGAACACTTAACCATTCTGACCTTACAAGATGAACATAGAGCCTTTCTAGATAAAGATATCACTGTGGAAGAGGTTCTGGCTGCTATAAAACAAGCCCCAATGGGCAAAGCACTGGGCCCGCATGGGCTCACAACCCTATATTACAAACAATTCTCCACGCTACTGGCCCCCTCCCTAGCACACTTTTTTAGGCACATGCAGAAAGGCGGTCCAATAGACACTGATTCCAACAGAGCCTTCATCACTTATTCCCAAACAAAAAGATCACAGTGATCTAGCCAACTACCGACCCATATCCTTAATTCATACGGATCTACGAACCTTCTGCTGTTTATCACATCCCCCCCATACCTCCTTACCAAATCTTCTGGCCCTATTAAACCGATTCAGAAAAATTTCCGGCCTGTTAGTCAACCATAATGCATCAGAGGCGCTGAATGTCAATTTACCAACGTCAACACTTCAGAGTATCAAATCTCAGTTCCCTTTTTCATGGCAACAGTCGTCCCTCTCTTATTTAGGTATCCAACTGACTTCTGATGTAACCTCACTATACAAAGCCAATTACCCGCCCTTGTTTGCTTATTTATTGGAAGAAGTGAGGGCATGGTCTGATGCGAGTCTGTTTTGGATGGGTAGAATCGCATCAGTTAAAATGACAGTTCCTCTAAGGTTACTATATTATTTTCGAACTCTGCCTATCCAAGTCTGTCGGAGCCATATGCTGCTTCCAATCTAAAATCCTCCATTACATCTGGGGTACTAAGGGTCCTAGAATAGCCCGAGCTTCACTGTATGCTCCCAAAGACCTGGGGGGTATGGGTGTGCCTGATTTTCAAAAGTACTATATAGCCGCACAGTTGACCCAATTACTCCAACTTCACAGCCGTCACTATTGCCCTGAGTGGGTGCCACTGGAGTCTCAGGCTTGCACTCCTCTAGCAATAAACCTTATCCTTTTGTACTTCCCCAAAGCACCATAAAGCTGTTTTGAGTCCGGCGCTCTATCATTCCATAAGCATTGGGGATATGAGTTGTAGAAGATGGTCTCTACGGTCTGCACACACCCCAGTGGCCCCGCTTTTTGGCAATCCTCTGTTCCCCCAGGCAAACAACACAATAGATTTAGTTGGTGGGTGAACAAGGGACTGTACCGTATAGGCGACCTACCTAGATCAGAGGATTACGTCCCTCCTCACATTACACAGGCAGTTTGGAGATGCCCCTCCCCGCGGATAGCTTCCACCTACAACAAAGTCAACATTTCCTTCAATCAGTACAGAAAGACGGGTCTGACCTGGTAGTGCGCACCATGTTTGAGAACAGGTGCGTGCAGGATGCTGCTCTCTGTGGGGGGGGGCGGCGGCATCTCCGTGCTCTACAAATAGTTCACTTTCCCTCTAGCCAGACTATCATATCAGGTGCCATGGGAGGGGGATCTGGAAATAAGCCAGGAGGCAGAGGACTGGCGCAAATGGAGCACACAAATCCACAAAGGCATCCTCAATGTTGCCCTGATTTGAGGCGGGGGGTGTACAAAGTAAATGCCAGGTGGTACCTGGTACCAGAGTGCCTCTCCAAAATGTATTCAGAAACCTCGGCCTTCTGCTTCAGGGGTTGTGGATAGGTGGGTAAACCCACTTCATATATGATGGACATGCCCCAAGGTTCGTCGTTTCTGGATGAGGGTTCATTCATTCATATTTTCGATCACAATGGTCAATATTGCTAGACGCTTGTGTCGCCCTCCTGAACAAACCAGTTGAAAATATCGCTACATACTCAGACATTAATATATTCTTGGCGGCAAAAATTACCATTGCGTCAGCTTGGAAAAGCCCTATTATAGAGGTAGCATTGATGAAACGCAAACTAACTTGGATCATGTTGAACGAAAAAATAGTGCGCGTTCTGCATGACAAACGACCTCTTTTCAAGAAAATATGGTCCCCCTGGCTCACATACCTACAGGCCCCTGATGCATAAAGTTGCTTACTTGGATGACCGACCACAGATTCCCGGATGGACTCGCCTTTGTTTCTTCTCTCTATCTCCTTCTCTTCTACCATATCTTTATTTTATGCTTACCTCTGGAATTGTGTTTCTATCATTTTTTCCCTTCTCTTCAGTTAACCCGGACACTCCTGGGTATATTGTTGGGCATAGGGTCCCCTATAGGGGACAGTTATGTCAAACAATTGCTGAAAGAATCTTACTAGAGAGTAGAGTACAGGTAGATTCAACTTTCTGCCAGTATCTCAGCATTGGTTACTGTCCTGCCTCACATTCTAGTTAAAATATGTTGGGGGGGCCACATAAGCTACCTAACCTGCGCATCGGGTCTTCACTTGTCTGCATTAAGCCCCACATTTGTTTGTTTGGCTGTTTGTTCTCTTGTTCATCTGTTTATTTGATACATGTGAAGCAAGCGAGGATTGTTCACTGTTCTACCGACTGTTCTTTATTGTTTTTACCAAAAAAATTAATAAAAACCATTGAAACAGAAAAAGCTCAGTACAGCTTTTTTATTTTTATTATTATTTTTTTTTTTTTTTTTTACTGAGCTAAACTACAGCCCATTAATTGTAATGTGCCTATGCACACAGACACGTAAACAAGAGCCGCGCATTCTTCATTAAAAAAAATAAAAATGGAAAAATCTGCATTTCTAGTCAGTAATTTACGCCTCATGTGCGCAAATATGCGCAATTGCTTGCAAAATGTGTGCAAATGGGAATTTACATATTGTGTAGAACAAAAACGCTAAAACAAATTTTCGCGCATGTGCGAATTTACGTGAAAATTGCATGGAAACGGCGCAAACACATCGAAAAAAAAAAAGTCTCAAAAAATAGATGCTCAGACAGGAGTATCGTGTGCAAGAGGCCTAATGCAGGGAATTGCATTAAGGTAAAAAAACTCTGTCCTTTACAGCTACTTTAAGATTTAATGGAGCTGGTGTTTCTTGTTTGCTGCTTGGTCACAAGATCAGTGATCGAGATCCATGTGTTATCCGTCTAACACTGGCACTATAGCGGAATAATTGAAGTGAGGCTATATTGCATAAAGCAACCACCCAAAGATATAACTGCGATAACCAGTTTGGTTTACAATTGATCAGTGTATGTGTAAAGACTGAAGAAATTAAATGTTCAGACAGAGATTATTCCCCACTAGCAAAAGATTTAACTTGTCAGTGTCCAATAAATAACTGTGTTGGGTGGACTAATCCTTTTATTTGTTTTTAAACTGTGACCAAAGATGCTTTTTTTTTTTTTTCCCCTTAAATATATTTGAAGATAAATGGGATAATAAATTACTCTTGTCAAAGAGGTTTTGCAGATATTTATTCTTTTTATGCCGCATACACACGACCGGACTTTCCGTCAGAAAAGGTCAGACGGAATCATTCCATCGGATATTCCGATCGTGTGTTGGTTTCATCGAACTTTCTCTTTCGAAAATTCTGACGGACCTAGAAATAGAACATGTTTTAAATCTTTCCGACGGAATCAATTCCTATCGGGAAAACCATTAGTCTGTATGCTATTCCGAGGGACCAAAAACGACGCAAGGGCAGCTATTGACTACTGGCTATTGAACCTTTTTCTAGTCCCGTTGTACGTCATCGCGTTCTAAACAATCTGACTTTGGTGTGATCATGTGTAGGCAAGTCGGTTTCAGCGGAACTCCGTCGGAAAAACCGTCAGAGTTTATTCTGATGGAAAAAACGGTCATGTGTACGCGGCATTAGCCTTTTATGTTCTATTTTATGTTGCCTGCTGTTTTTGAGCATGTGTGTTTGGGAGTATTGTTGTCTTAACTAAATGTTCAGTTTGGATCAGCTAAATATATTCTAGATGCATCAAGACAAAATCTGTGCAATGTCTTAAGCCAGCCATACATGGATTGAAATTCGGTCAGTTCAGCAGGGACCGGCTGAATTTTGATCCATGTATGGGCAGGCTGATTATACCCAAGTCGATCCATTCATCGACTTGTGTTCAACCAGCCTGTCAAATTTTTCTACATATGCTTACTGTCAGCGGCTATAGCCGCTAGCAGTAACCATTGTATTCTGCTGTCCGGGAATGCTCCCTGCCTTCCTCCACTGGCAAAATACAATAGCTCTGTGGGAGGTGTCAGTCAGCTTTGATGGGGGAATATAGTGAATTTTCACCTAGGGTGGAAGGAAAGAAAATTGTGTCATCTATGGCCTGCTTTTGGCTCAAGTCACCCTTAGTACAATTTCAGATGTGACTTCAGATGCATAGAAGGGAAATCAGCATGGTGCGCTTTTTGGAAAAGTTTCCTGTACTGCTTTGGTGCCATTCCAACATGATTTTGGTTCCATGGACTTTTTTACAGCACTGTTGCAATTTTAAACTGAAAGTTCAGGTGGGCTTTAATGTGCCAGGTAATACATTTTCCTGCTGTGAATACTGTGAATATTTTTCATTGTATTAAACACTGTTAATTGCTATTTTTGCCCATAATAAATGTTTTTTTTTAAATGCATACTGTATGTATACATTTCACAAAAACATGTCTTTCTGTTCAAAAAAACAAAACACCAGGCGTTTAGAGCAGTTACCTTTTTTAAAATTGATCGAATCCAGCAGGGGACTAAGCAAAAAAGTTAAAATCCTTCTCTTTTTTTTTTTTCATTTTGGATAGACCAGGAATGGTTAAAACTTCTGTCCTGTGTTTTTTTTTTTTTTTTTTTTAAATCTGTTCAGGAGATTTCCCTTTTTCTACCTGTCTTATGGACAGCAGAAAGTGAGAGGAGAAATGTGAGGTCAACTTAGTTGCTACTGGAACAGTTGATCCTATTGGAAGATTTTTGCTCTCCTCCTATTCTGGTGACAACTTGGTATTTAAAATTTTACTTAATTTTTATTTCCAGTGAGAGTGGTCACTAGGAAATAAGAACAAATCTCCCTAGCTGGGACAAAGACCTGGCACGTGATGGGGTTCTAACCTCTGACTCTATAGGGAAAAAAATAGTTGTAGCCTCCTATGTTTAAAGCTGCACTCTAGGCAGACATACTGTAGACACACATGATTTAAAGCAGTATTAAACTCAAAACCAAAAATGGAAAATATTGCAGCTTACCATCTCACACTTTATTAGCAGTTACAGCAAACCAATTTGTTCCTTTTATGGGATAAAGGTTTTACATAATTAAATAAAAACTGATAGTTTTAAGCACCCCTGCCGGTGTTAAATGTTTTGTCTCATCCCTGTAAGCGTGAGAGAGTTTGTTCTTTTGAAACCAGACTTACTGGCTTTATCACCAGATGAAAACAGAAGAAAGCGTGAGCCTATAGAAAACGAATGCAGCCATCCCATCTAAGCATTGGTAATCTGCAATATAAGACATGTTTGATTTTGGGTTTAAAGGTTAAGTTCACATTTACAGAAAATCTGTAAGGTGAACTTGCACTGGACCCTCTCCCCATCTCCCCTTGGCCCTGCTGATCCTGAGTGCCACGATCTCCCGCTGTGAGACATCGTATAGCCGCTTTAGCGGTCTGGGGATTTGAAATCTCTGCGGCTTTCTCTTCTCTTCTCCCCACTGACAGGGCAGGCTGCACAGGTTCTGATTGGTCGGCGCCATCCGTGTGATGGTGCTGACCAATTGAAATGCCTAATATACGTAGCTTTACGAGGTACGTTTAGGAGATTAAGCGGCAGGGATTTCAATCTCCTAAACGTACCTTGTAAAGGTACGTATAGGAGGCATTCTTATTGGTCGGTGTCAACCAATCAGAACCCACGTAGCCAGTCCTGTCAGCGGGGGGAGTAGAGGAGAGAAAGCGGCAGAGATTTCAAATCCCCAGACCAGTAAAGCGGCTATACCATGTGTCACAGCGGGAGATCGCGGCACTCCAGATCAGCGGGACCAGGGGAGATGGGGGAGGGGGTCCAGTGGTGTAAGTTCACCTTTCAGATTTTCTGTAAAAGTGAACTTATACTTTAAAGTGGTTGTAAAGGCTGAAGGTTTTTTAGCTTTTTGCATGAAGGCAAAAAAACCTTCAGTATGCAGCTTCCCCCCCAGCCCCCCTAATACTTGCTTGAGCCTGATCGCCATCCAGCGATGTGCATGAGAGTGGCTGCTTTCCTGGGTCTCTGCCTCCTGATTGGCTGAGAGACTGCCATTGGCTCCTGCTGCTGTCAATCACAGCCAGTGGGAAGGGAGCGTGGGGCAAGGCCGAACCCCAGGTCTGTGTGTCTTATGGACACGCACAGCAGGGCTTGGGAGAAGAGGAGGGGGAGCGCCAGCAGGGGACCCGAAAAGAGTAGGATCTGGGTTGCTCTGTGCAAAACCATTACACAGACCATTTAAGTATAACATGTTCATTATTTAAAAAAAATACCATTTAATATGACGTTAATATTACTTTAAGTAATGCAATTATTACAATAAAATAAGTGACCTGCCCCGTCAGCTGGATAGGTAAGTATTCACTTTCTTTTTTTTTTTTTGCTTTTTTAAATAATAGGTACCTAGATGTGTAGTTATGTCTTATTACTACTAACATTTTTTTCACTGGGGTAGATGTTTGTCTTTTGTCTTGGGATCTTGCTAAAATGGTTGTGCCATCTGTGACGTGCTATTTAATAGTACCTAATTTATGTTGTGATTGCTGTTACTGTTTTGTTTACATTTTACCTGTGTTGTCTCCACATCTTCATCTTTCATTCTCTCTCCCGCTATCGTGCAGAGTGTTCATCCAGGAAGACAAAATCTGCTTGGGATGAGAGTAGGCACGAGACCTATGGTAAGATCTTGGTGCCAGCGTGGATCTTTGCCACCTGCACATGCATTGCTGTGTCTTTTACCTGTGTGCATTTGCATGGCATCTTTTGTCTTGGAGTAAGGAACTTTGTGGCTTTGAGTTCTCCTGCTGTCGCTTTACAGCATGCTCTTTTATAATATGCTTTTCTGTGGCGATCACATTCATAGCTTTACAAACTGTCTACTGAAATCATTTGAAACCTAATTGACTTTAATTGATGATTTTTTTTTCTGGATCCTGCAACTCTGGCTAAAAGCTTGTAGGGTACTCTGAAAATCCTAATCTTAAAGTGTAACGAAAGGCATAACTTTTTTTGTATTTGTTTTGAATATAGTGGCATGGATTGATTAGAACTGCTGTCAGTTTTCAATTTAAAAATGAGTACTGTCCGTGATACTTTTTTTATTTATTTATTTGCACTAACATACAATTTTTCAGGACAAGCTTTCGGGGTATGTCCCCTTCTTCAAGGTCCAAGCAGTACTGATTCACACATTTTTAAGCAGAATGTTAACCACTTGAGCCCCGGACCATTATGCTGCCTAAGGACCAGAGGTCTTTTTCCAATTTGGCACTGCGTCGCTTTAACTGCTAATTGCGCGGTCATGCAATGCTGTACCCAAACGAAATTTGCGTCCTTTTCTTCCCACAAATAGAGCTTTCTTTTGATGGTATTTGATCACCTCTGCAGTTTTTATTTTTTGCGCTATAAACGGAAAAAGACCGAAAATTTTGAAAAAAAATGATATTTTCTACTTTTTGTTATAAAAAAAATCCAATAAACTAAATTTTAGTCATACATTTAGGCCAAAATGTATTCGGCCACATGTCTTTGGTAAAAAAAATGTCAATAAGTGTATATTTATTGGTTTGCGCAAAAGTTATAGCGTCTACAAACTAGGGTACATTTTCTGGAATTTACACAGCTTTTAGTTTATGACTGCCTATGTCATTTCTTGAGGTGCTAAAATGGCAGGGCAGTACAAAACCCCCCCAAATGACCCCATTTTGGAAAGTAGACACCCCAAGGAAATTGCTGAGAGGCATGTTGAACCCATTGAATATTTATTTTTTTTGTCCCAAGTGATTGAAAAATGACAAAAAAAAAAAAAAAAAAAAATATTTACAAAAAGTCGTCACTAAATGATATATTGCTCACACAGGCCATGGGCCTATGTGGAATTGCACCCCAAAATACATTTAGCTGCTTCTCCTGAGTATGGGGATACCACATGTGTGGGACTTTTTGGGAGCCTAGCCGCGTACGGGGCCCCGAAAACCAATCACCGCCTTCAGGATTTCTAAGGGTGTAAATTTTTGCTTTCACTCTTCACTGCCTATCACAGTTTCGGAGGCCATGGAATGCCCAGGTGGCACAAAACCCCCCAAAATGACCCCATTTTGGAAAGTAGACACCCCAAGCTATTTGCTGAGAGGCATATTGAGTCCATGGAATATTTTATATTTTGACACAAGTTGCGGGAAAGTGACACTTTTTTTTTTTTTTTTTTTTTTTTTTCATAAAGTTGTCACTAAATGATATATTGCTCACACAGGCCATGGGCATATGTGGAATTGCACCCCAAAATACATTTAGCTGCTTCTCCTGAGTATGGGGATACCACATGTGTGGGACTTTTTGGGAGCCTAGCCGCGTACTGGACCCCAAAAACCAATCACTGCCTTCAGGATTTCTAAGGGTGAAAATTTTTGATTTCACTCTTTACTGCCTATCACAGTTTCGGAGGCCATGGAATGCCCAGGTGGCACAAAACCCCCCCAAATGACCCCATTTTGGAAAGTAGACACCCCAAGCTATTTGCTGAAAGGCATGGTGAGTATTTTGCAGCTCTCATTTGTTTTTGAAAATGAAGAAAGACAAGAAAAAACATTTTTTTTTTTCTTTTTTCAATTTTCAAAACTTTGTGACAAAAAGTGAGGTCTGCAAAATACTCACTATACCTCTCAGCAAATAGCTTGGGGTGTCTACTTTCCAAAATGGGGTCATTTGGGGGGGTTTTGTGCCACCTGGGCATTCCATGGCCTCCGAAACTGTGATAGGCAGTGAAGAGTGAAATCAAAAATTCACGCCCTTAGAAAGCCTGAAGGCGGTGCTTGGTTTTCGGGGTCCCGTACGCGGCTAGGCTCCCAAAAAGTCTCACACATGTGGTATCCCCGTACTCAGGAGAAGCAGCAGAATGTATTTTGGGGTGTAATTTCATATATTTCCATGGCATGTTTGAGCAATATATCATTTAGTGACAACTTTGTGCAAAAAAAAAAAAAAAAAAAAAAAATTTGTCTCTTTCCCGCAACTTGTGTCGCAATATAAAATATTCCATGGACTCGACATGCCTCTCAGCAAATAGCTTGGGGTGTCTACTTTCCAAAATGGGGTCATTTGGGGGGGTTTTGAACTGTCCTGGCATTTTATGCACAACATTTAGAAGCTTATGTCACACATCACCCACTCTTCTAACCACTTGAAGACAAAGCCCTTTCTGACACTTATTGTTTACATGAAAAAGTTTTTTTTTTTTGCAAAAAAATTACTTTGAACCCCCAAACATTATATATTTTTTTAAAGCAAATGCCCTACAGATTAAAATGGTGGGTGTTTCATTTTTTTTTTTCACACAGTAATTGCGCAGCGATTTTTCAAACGCATTTTTTGGGGAAAAAACACACTTTTTTTAATTTTAATGCACTAAAACACGCTATATTGCCCAAATGTTTGATGAAATAAAAAAGATGATCTCAGGCCGAGTACATGGATACCAAACATGACATGCTTTAAAATTGCGCACAAACGTGCAGTGGCAACAAAATAAATACATGTTTAAAAGCCTTAAAAAGCCTTTACAGGTTACCACTTTAGATTTACAGAGGAGGTCTACTGGAAAAATTACTGCCCTCGATCTGGCCTTCGCGGTGATACCTCACATGCATGGTGCAATTGCTGTTTACGTTTGACGACAGACCGCCGCTTGCGTTCGCCTTAGCGCGAGAGCAGGGGGCGACAGGGGTGTTTTTTTTTTTTTTTTTTTTTTCTTTATTATTTTTTTGCTTTTTTAATCTTACTTTTAAACTGTTCCTTTCATATTTTTTTTTTAATCATTTTTATTGTTATCTCGGGGAATGTAAATATCCCCTATGATAGCAATAGGTAGTGACAGGTACTCTTTTTTGAAAAAATTGTGGTCTATTAGACCCTAGATCTCTCCTCTGCCCTCAAAGCAAATGACCACACCAAGATCGGTGTGATAAAATGCTTCCCCAATTTCCCAATGGCGCTATTTACATCCGGCGAAATCTAAGTCATGAAATACTCGTAGCTTCCGGTTTCTTAGGCCATAGAGATGTTTGGAGCCACTCTGGTCTCTGATCAGCTCTATGGTCAGCTGGCTGAATCACCGGCTGCATTCTCAGGTTCCCTGTTGAGACAGGAGAGCCAGAGAAAAACACGGAAGACGGTGGGGGGGGGGGGGCATTCCCTCCCACGGCTTGTAAAAGCAGTCTAGAGGCTAATTAGCCGCTAGGATTGCTTTTACATGAAAGCCGACCGCTGGCTGAAAAGAATGATACCAAGATGATACCTAAACCTGCAGGCATCATTCTGGTATAACCACTCAAAGTCGTGAATGGCGTACCTGAAGACAAAAAAATGGTTAACAATGGTTAACAATAAAGCACAGTAAAGTGTAAATAATTACACACCTGAAAAACAAACATGATAAAACATAATAACAATAACAATAACAATCAATAACAATAACAATAACAATAAAACATTGCAGAATAGAATACAGTAAAAAAGAGCAGAACAATAGAGAGAGAGAATAGAGAGAGAGAGAACAATAAAACAACAACTATTTTTTTTTATTTCATATTTTTTTTTTTTTTACACTTTTTTTGTAACTAACTTTTATAACGGTAACCGGTTCCAGGTTCGGGTCTGTCAAAATGCGATGGCATCTTGGGAGACCCTGTGAAAGTGTGCCTAGTCTGTGCAATGCTGTACCCTACGCTAATACTCAACTAGTGTATGGTAGCGTTCAAAACATTCACCAATGCAAAGACCAGGATTGTCAGGACAGGAGGGACAATAATAGCGGGTGTCACGCCTATATCCTCGCTTGCTGCAGACACGACATCTTTTTTGGGGGGGTTCGCTGGGTAGGGGTACTCGGGAGGACATAAAAATGCCTCTCATGCAGCCGACTGCATTTGGTTGGGGATGTGAATGGGGGAAGTACGGGCGCTGCAGAAGCGGTGGGTTCCCAATTAGGATTGGCGAATGCAGCAGGAAGGGCACTATGGGCACGACGGGCCTGTGTTTGTCTTTTTGGTGGCAGCGGGACACTACTTGTGCTTGCCACCTCACCAGCTTGAACTGCACTTATGGGACTCGCCACGTCACCAAGTGTTACTGCAGTGCTGGTTTGACTACGACCGGGGTGTACTAGGCCGCTGGCGCTTGCCAGTTCACCAAAACACTACCAAAAAAACTGTTAGCGATCGCAGGGATCAGGCCTGACTCTGCGAACGCTGCAGTTATGCGTTTAGTGTTTTGTAAGTGACAGTGATCGATCGATACCGCACTTGGGTGGGCTGGGCTGGGCCGGGCGGAGGGGCAAAACGCAGGTGCTAGCAGGTATCTGGGCTGATCCCGCTAACACTGCGTTTTTGGGAACCCTAAACTGCTGGTGACGCTAGTATAGATCTGATCGGATCAGATATTGATCCGATCAGATACTATACCACTAAGGGAGGTGTACACTGCGTGCGTGGGTGTTAGCGGTACTGGCGCTAATCTGACGCTGCCTGGGGCTGGTGCTTGCCAGTTCACCAAAACACTACAAAAAAAACTGTTAGCGATCGCAGGGATCAGGCCTGACTCTGCGAACGCTGCAGTTATGCGTTTAGTGTTTTGTAAGTGTCAGTGATCGATCGATACTGCACTTGGGTGGGCTGGGCCGGGCGGAGGGGCAAAACGCAGGTGCTAGCAGGTATCTGGGCTGATTCCGCTAACACTGCGTTTTTGGGAACCCTAAACTGCTGGGGACGCTAGTATAGATCTGATCGGATCAGATATTGATCCGATCAGATACTATACCACTAAGGGAGGTGTATGGTGCGTGCGTGGGTGTTAGCGGTACTGGCGCTAACCTGACGCTGCCTGGGGCTGGTGCTTGCCAGTTCACCAAAATGCTACCAAAAAAACTGTTAGCGATCGCAGGGATCAGGCCTGACTCTGCGAACGCTGCAGTTATGCGTTTAGTGCCTTGTAAGTGACAGTGATCGATCGATACTGCACTTGGGTGGGCCGGGCGGAGGGACAAAACGCAGGTGCTAGCAGGTATCTGGGCTGATCCCGCTAACACTGCGTTTTTGGGAACCCTAAACTGCTGGGGACGCTAGTATAGATCTGATCGGATCAGATATTGATCCGATCAGATACTATACCACTAAGGGAGGCGCATGCTGCGTGCGTGGGTGTTAGCGGTACTGGCGCTAATTTGACGCTGCCTGGGGCGACGCATATCACCGCCGGGCGATCGGGGGGCTAAACCTTTATTCGGTAATAAACGGCGGGTGCCCTGACACTATAAAAAATAAACGAACTAACCAGCGTCAACCGTAACGGTTATACGGTGATCAGTGGTGAAAGGGTTAACTAGGGGGCAATCAAGGGGTTAAAACATTTATTAGGTAGTATATGGGGGTCCCTGACGCTATAAAACGCTGACGGCGAACCTAAATATTTACCTCACTAACTAGCATCACCAGCGACACTAATACAGCGATCAGAAAAATGATCGCTTAGCGACACTGGTGACAGGGGGTCATCAAGGGGTTAAAACTTTATTAGGGGGGGTTAGGGGGGTACCCTAGACCTAAAGGGGGGTAATATACACTGTCCCAACACTGTCACTGTCACAAACTGACACTATGCAGTAATCAGAAAAAAAAAAAAAAAAAAAAAAAAAAAACTGCTGGTGTCAGTTTGTGACAGGGGGGGGGGGTGATTGGGGGGGGATCGGGGGGCGATCGGGGGGGGGATCGGGGTGATTTGTGTGCCTGGCATGTTCTACTGTGTGTGTAGTGTTTGGTGCACTCACATACTTGTCGTCTCTCCTCGGGCCGGAACGGAAAATACCGACCCGAGGGGAGATGACATCACTTCCTTTGCTGCTGTTTAGCATACAGCAGCAAAGGAGTGTTTTCATTGGCCGGCGGCGATCGCGAGGGGGGGGCCACGAACGGATGGTCTCCCCCTCATCACCGATCGCCGGGGGACAAACGACGACCGCCTCGGGCACCGGGGGGGGGTCCGATCGGACCCCCCACCCGCGGAAGGCAAATCACGTACCCTGTACGTGATTTTGCCTGTCCGTGCCACTTTGCCGACGTACATCGGCGTGAGGCGGTCGTCAAGTGGTTAAAGAAAAAAAGGAAAAAAAAAAAAAAAAAAAAAAGAAAACAAAACACATACAAATCAATGGTAATAAAGATAGCAGCAGAGTTAGTGAGATAAGACAGAGGGAGAGCTAGGAGGGAATGCAAGGGGGGGGGGAAATACTAATCACAGAGCGGTCGTAAAACTTTAGCATAATGTGTAAGGAAACCAATGTCTAAATTCAGGCCATTATTCTTCGTGTCAAAAAGAAGTATCATTCTTAGTTCAAACGTTTTCCTTTCCTGGATAGTTCTGAAATTCCCTTTAAGAACTAAGACATTGAGGTCTTCTATAGTGTGGTCCGATTGTGAGAAATGATGTCCCACAGGTGTGCATAAACTGTCTTCTTTATGTTCTTTGATGGTATGTCTGTGCAAATTCATCCTCACTTGCAACTTCTGTCCTGTTTCACCAACATAAGATCCTTTGCTGCACCTTTTGCATTGGATGAGGTACACAACATTACTTGAGGTACAGCTGTAAGATCCCATGATATTGTGACGAACGCGGGTGTCAGATCCCTGCCCTCCTCGCTAACTCGCGACAAAGGACCGGCCAACCTCACACCACGCTGTCACTTATGTAACAATGCCACTCTCGGCTGCGCCCAGCACAAAGATTTTCCAGCTTGCAGGACCACAATCTAGGTGCGAGCAGCCTGAGAGTGATTGTCACTGGGCTAATTACACAATTAACCCTTTAACTGCCACCACCCCCGTTTAAAAGACCGAGCCGGGGGAGACTCGTAATTTTGCAATACCAATTATAATTTTAGAATAAGCGTCTGCCACACACACTGTCACTTCAGACAGGTCTGCTCAGAGTCTTACTCTATAACAGTAGCGCCCTTCAAGAGGCAGGTTCGTTTATAGCTTGCATTAAGAGCTTTAGAGACAAGGTTAACACTTTTCAACATAAGGGTTTATTATGAAAAGGTCAAAGTTGATGCAAATAAAATATTTACAGAAAAAAGATGTTTCAAAAAATAAAGACAATATAATATAATATAATATTTAAAAATGTAATCAAATGAGCCCCAACACAATCACCAAATCTCACCAGAAAATATGTATGTGTATCTATGCTGCTGCTGACACTGTTATGTGTTTCTACACCTCAATATGTATTAGCTAAATAAATGCAACGCAGCAAATAGAAACTTGCAGTTCACCTCTACCTTAAAGTGGTTGTAAACCTCAGACATAAAATATGAACAAAGCACTTTGAATGGATGAGAAGAGTAGTCTGCAGATGGACAGGTTCAACTTATGTAGTCACTTTACTGGGTACAGTGCCTTTAAAAAGCATTCATACCCCTTGAAATTTTCCACATTTTTCATGTTACAACCAAAAACGTAAATGTATTTTATGTGATAGACCAACACAAAGTGGCACATAATTGTGAAGTGCAAGGAAAATAATAGTTTTCAATTTTTTTTTACAAATATCTGAAAAGTGTGGCATGCATTTGTATTCTGCCATCTTTACTCTGATACCCCTAACTAAGATCTAGTGGAACATATTGCCTTCAGAAGTCATCTAATTATTAAATAGAAGCAGCAAAGGTTCTTAAAAGCGCTTAGATCCAGAAATGAATGAATGCAGTTAGCCAACAATTGACAGAGTAAATGCAGTCTCAAATGTATTAAAATTGTCATGCAAGCATAAACAACATGAATCATAGCCAAGCCACTGAAATGATACATACAGTAAAAAATGTCATTACACGTATCATGGTATAAAATGTAAATTGCAAAGTACACAGGCATGAAAAGTGTCCCAACACGTTTCGCAAGACCATGATCGCTTCATCAGGGGTAGATGCGTGTGTAGTACATCTGTAGGGGGTATAATGAACCAAATAAGTATCAACACAGAGATGGTATTGCGATAATTAGTCAAGAGGGTCCAAAACACATGGCCCTATTCTCACCATAGGCTGGATCAGACTGCCAAATACTGAATACCCAGAAGCGGCAGTAATGAGCGTCCGGCTCAGGAGCTGAGTAGGCAAAGGAAAAACCAACCCAACGGAGCACAAACGGGGGGGGCAGACATGGCCATGATGGGGGAATGTGTCACCAAAGATCTCCCAGTATCCATTAATAATGTCAACTGAAACATAAATGCATGTGTATCAATAGATGCTGTCATAACAGCATAGAAGTAAAGTAGTATATGATATAAGTATGTATATGCATGAACTATCCGGTTAAATAATGGTATGGGCTTAGAATCTAGGGGACAATAGAGACGAATAAGTAAATAAACAAATAAAATGTGTAAATAAAAAAAATGACAAAACCAGTGTGGTAGAGTGTGTCCCGCATCGCATAGCATGAATCCAAGTCCATTGTATATGTCAGCTAAGATAAGAATATATGTATATCAGTTGGTACTATAGCAACAGTGTTACCATGAAGTATACAATGTAATGAAAAATCATATATACATACATACACACATATACACACACACACCAATGTTGTTCAAAGCTTGATGGACCTGGAAACTCTGAGACAGTAAAATAAATTTAGATGAATGTGTAATGGTGTGTGCATGAATGATCCATGACAGTGAACATAATAATGTGTGAGACAATATATATGGCAGACCATACTAAAGTTAAGTGCTCAAATGTGAAGGGAGTGAATGGATGATTAGCATCCATTAAGGAATGTGGAATCACTTTTCCTTTTTGTCCACCAATAATTGTTAGACAGCTGGATGTTTATTGAAAAGATAAAAGGGATGTGGGTTATTAAAAAGCTAGCTTCAATCAAATACCAGAGGAGTGTGAACACAGTGGCTGACCTGCAAGATGAACTTCACTGGGAGCGGTCTGGGATGTGTCTGATCGGTGTAGGCTATGAGACCTGGTGATGCTCGACCAGCGATTGGGAAGAGCTGATCTGCCACTGTCACACGGTGTAAACACGGTGGAGCCAGGACTGGAGGGGCTGGTGTCCATGTTCGGCCGCCAGTAATGACGTCACTCGCTGCGCAGAACCTGCCAGGGGCGTAAGCCGCTGGTGGAATGCACTGGTCAAGGCCCTTGGGAAACAAACTGGAAGCGATGGACATGTTTCGGTTGCCTGCGCCTTGTCAAGTCTTGTGACAAGATGGATTAAATGCCCAACCACGGAAGGGGAGGGGGGAGGGACCGGGAATAATTAGGATGATTGACACATCTCTGACCCTTCCCTTTGAAGAACATTAACCGTTGTGGTTAAATAAAATTTATAACGATATTTAATCAGTCTTGGTCCATCCCGTCACATTACTTGACAAGGCGCAGTCGTCAGTGTGATGGGACCATCGCTTCTATCTTGCTTTCCAATGGCCTTGACCAATGTGTTCCACCAGCGGCTTCCGCCCCGGTAGGTTTGGTGCAGCGAGTGGCGTCATAGCTGGCGGACGAACATTGGCAGCTGCTTCCACGGGCGCTACAGCTTGACACCAGCCCCTCTGGTCCTGGCTCCACCGTGTCAGACAGTGGCAGATCAGCTCTTTCCGATTGCTGGGCGAGCATCACCCGTTCTCACAGCCTACACCATCACTGTGATCAGAGACATCCCAGACCGCTCCCAGTGGAGTTCATCATGCAGGTCAGCCACTGTGCTCATTCACTTCTGGCATTTCGCTTTTAGCAACCTTTGCTGCTTGTTTTTGTGTCGTATTCTCCCAGGAGTATTTCCCAGCGGCTGTGATCCATGACTTTTGGCTTTAACTACCAACTTTGTTTTTTTCATGTACTATTTATTGCTCTTCAGTAGATGCCTGTTCTTCTTCTGCAGCTTTTCTAATTAGTAAATAGAGTCCATCTGTGTGTAATTTAATCTCGGTATAAATACAGCTGTTCTGTGAAGTTCTCAGAGGTTTGTTAAAGAACCTTCATTAACAAACAGCATCAGGAAGGCCAAGGAACACACCAGGCAGGTCAGGGATAAAGTTGCAGAGAATTTTAAAGCAGGGTTTGGTTATAAAAAGAAAAAAAAAATATCCCAAGCTTTGAACATTTCATGGAGCACTGTTCAATCCATCATCCGAAAATGGAAAGAGTATGGCACAACTAACTGCAAACCCACCAAGACATGGCTGTCCACCTAAACTGACAGGCCTGGCAAGGAGAGCATTAATCAGAGAACCGGCCAAGAGACCCATGGTAACTCTGGAGGCCATTGTTGAAAGAAAGCCATAATAAGTCCAGTTTGCAGTTTGTGAGAAGCCTTGTGGGGGACACGGCAAACATGGAAGAATGTGCTCTGGTCAGATGAGAACAAAATTAAACTTTTCAGGCTAAAAGCAAAATGCTATGTGTGGCAGAAAGCTAACACTGCACATCACCCTGAACACGCCATCCCACTGTGAAACATGGTGGTGGCAGCATCATGTTGTGGGGATGCTCTTCTTCAGCAGGGACAGGAAAGCTGGTCAGAGTTGATGGGAAGATGAATGAAGCCAAATACAGGGCAATCCTAAAAGAAAACTTGTTACAGTCTGCAAAAGACTTGAGACTGGAGTGGAGGGTTACCTTCTAGCAGGACAAACACCCTAAACATACAGCCAGAGCTACGATGGAATGGTTTTGATCAAAGCATATTCATGTGTAAGAATGGCCCAGTCAAATTCCAGACCTAAATCCAGTTGAGAATCTGTGGCAATACTTGAAAATTGCTGTTCACAGATGCTCTCCATCCAGTCTGGAAGAGCTTGAGCGATTTTGCAAGGAAGAATGGGCAAAAATGTCACTCTCTCTAGATGTGCAAACCTGGTAGAGACATACCCAAAAAGACTTGCAGCTGTAATTGCAGCAAAAGGTGGTTCTACAAAGTATTGATATATACTTTTCACATATTTATTTGTAAACTGTTTATCATTTTCCTTCCACTTTACAATTTTATGTACCACTTTGTGTTGGCACATAAAATCCCAATAAAATACATTTAGGTTTTTGGTTGTAACATGTCAAAATGTGGAAAATTTCAAGGAGGTATGAATACTTCTTCAAGGCACTGTATATGTAAGGGTTTACAACCATTTTTAATCTAAGTGATAACATAATGTCCTTAAATACTTCTAAATAAAATCGGCAACAAATGTTCCTGCATGCTGGCAGTGGTATGACTTATCCAAAATAAAGTGAACAAAATACACTCCAAATATATACAGTTGTGTGAAAAAGTATTTGCCCCCTTTCTGGTTTGAAATTTTTTTGCATGTTTGTTACACTTAAATGACTCAGATCATCAAACAAATTTTATTATCATACAAAGATAACCTGAGTAAATACAAAATGCAGTTTTTAAATGATGGTTTCATATATTAAGGCAAAAAAGCTGTCCAAACCTGCCTGGTTTTATGTGAAAAAGGAATTGCCCCCATAACTGGTTGTGCCACTCTTAGCGGCAACAACTGCAATCAAGCGTTTCTGATAACCGGCAATGAATCTTTCACATTGCTGTCGAGCAATTTTAGCCCCATTCTTCTTTGCAGAATTGTTTAATTCAGCCACATTGGAGGGTTTTCCAGCATGAACGGCCTGTGTAAGCATCTCAAATGGATTTTAGTCCGCGCTTTGACTAGGCCACTTCGAAACCTAAATTTTGCGTTGTTTGAACCATTTGGAGGTGGATTTGCTGTTCTGTTTCGGATCATTGTCCTGCTGCATAACCCAAGTGCACTTAGAGCTTGAGGTCACAAACTGATGGCCGGACATTCTCCTTTAGGATTTTCTGGTTGAGCTCTGAATTTGTGGTTCCATCAATTATGGTAAGTCATCCAGGTCCTTAAGCTGCAAAGCAGCCCCAGACCATCACGCTACAACCACCATGTCTGACTGTTGGTATGATGTTCTTGTTATGAAATGCTGTATTAGTTTTATGCCAGATGTAACGGAAAACACACCTTCCAAAAGGTACATTTTTTGTTTCATCAGTCCACAGAATATTTGCCTAAAAGTCTTGGGGATAATCGAGATGTTTTTTGGTAAATGTGAGATGAGCCTTTGTTCTTTTTGGTCAGCAGTGGCTTTGGCCTTGGGACTCTCCCATGGATGTCATTTTTGCCCAGTCTCTTCCTTATTGTTGAATCATGAACACTAATTTTACCTGAGGCAAGTGAGTCCTGCAGATCTGGGTTCTTTTATGACCTCCTGGATAAGTCATCGTCATGCTCTTGGAGTAAATTTTGTAGGCCGGCCACTCCTGGGAAGGTTCACCACTGTTCCAAGTTATCTCCATTTGTGGATAATGGCTGTCCCCATGGTTCACTGGAGTTCAAAAACCTTAGAAATGGCCTTCTTAGACTGATACATGTACATTACTTTGTTTCTAATCTGTTCTTGATTTTTTTTTAAATGTGGAATGATGTGTGGCTTTTTGTGATCTGTTACCATGCTTCACTTTGTCATACACCTTCTATTTATGTGATTTCTTGATTCAACAGGTCTGACAGTAATCAGGCCTGGGTGTGGCAAGTAAAATTTAACTCAGCTTTCCAAAAAATTGTGGTTAACCACAGTTCAATCATGATTCTGCATGGGAGGGGCAATTACTTTTTCACATAGGGCCAGGCAGGTTTGAAGAGCGTTTTTTCCTTAAATAATTTAAAAACTGCATCTTGGAATTACTCGGGTTATCTTTGTGTAATATTAAAATTTGTTTGATCTAAATCATTTAAGTGTGAGAAATATGCAAACAAATCAAAAATCGACAAATACTTTTTCACACAACTACATTTGTATTATACACCTTTTGCATAAGTGAAAAACAAACTAAGTCCAACACAAATTAATAGAATCCTTCTCTTTCTCTTCTGTGTTATGCTGCACAATATAACATGAAACATAATGAGGATTTTATTAGTTTACGTTGGAGTTTATGTTTTTGTTTTTCACTGTATGCACGAGGTGTGTACCATAGTCTATATTTGGAGTGAATTTTGTTCACTTTATTTTGGATAAGTGATGCAACTGCCAGCATGCAGGAACATTTGAAGCTATCTGTTTTTATTGTCTATGCCCCCTTTAGGCAGATTCACCCTCTCTATTTTTCCTAATTACCATTCACAAAAATTAAAGTATAAAAGAAAATTCCAAATTTGGGTTGGCATCAGGGCACTAATAGAGAGGAAATCTTCCATTGGGTAAACTCAGTCTGTGGGAACCCTGGTGGTACACCAGGATTCCCTTACTTTTAAGGGATTTTCTCTCAAACTTCCTGTTATGGCTATGGGACAGAAAGTGCAAGGAAATCTCTCCAATGGGACACAGATGGCAAAAAACCCCCAAAAACGGACGGGTTATACCTAGAGCTGCACGATTCTGGCCAAAATGAGAATCACGATTTTTTTGCTTAGAATAAAAAGATCATGATTTTCTCACAATTCTCGCGACGTAAAATTTTTCACATTATACAAAAAAAAATGGGCTCACTTTACTGGTTAGTTTTTTGTTTTTTAATTAAAGTAATTTTTTCCAAAAAATTGCATTTGAAAGACCGCTGCGCAAATACAGTGTGACATATAAAATATTGCAACAACCACCATTTTATTCTCTAGGGTGTCTACTAAATATATAATGTTTAGGGTTCTAAGTAATTTTCTAGCAAAAAAAATAGGATTTTTGACTTACCGTAAAATCTGTTTCTTTCGTTCATTGACAGACGCAGCCTTCTTTATTCAGAACCATAGGGTTATATCGCCCCTACAGGAGTAGGATGCTAGACAGACAAAAGACTTGGCTATGCCCATGGGCAGTCCTAGGTGATTTACACTCTCCTCTCTGCTACAGGCCTTCAGTTATGTAACAAGCAGTATCAGAAGTATTTAAAACTCCATTGTGGGACGGGTGCTGTGTCTGTCAATGAACTCAGAGAAACAGATTTTACGGTAAGTCAAAAATCCTATTTTCTCTTTTGTTCATTGACAGACACAGCCTTCTTTATTCAGAACCATAGGGATGTCCCAAAGCAGTGCCAAACATGAGGGGTGGGGCAGCCAACAAAAACAAAAAAAACCCCAGGCCAACCAGACATCCTGGAGCTCAGTGAAAACACCCTGGAGCCCACCTGACCAGCAAAAAAACCCCTTCACGAGGGAAAAACCCTCTAGACCGCAGCCTGCAGAATCTTGTGGCCAAAAGAAGCATCCTCAGATGTCGGCACATCCACTTTGTAAAATTTTTTGAAAGTGTGCACCGACAACCAGGTGGCCTCCTTGCAAACTTGCGTTACTGACTCCTGATGACGGAAGGCCCAGGAGGCACTCGGCACCCGAGGTGATTGCGCCTTCACCGGGAAGAATAGAATAGAAGATATATATAGAGAGAGAGAGAGAGAGAGAGAGAGAGAGAGAGAGAATATCTATATATATATATAAATTATTTTCGTAGCGTGGGTTGTCAGCACCCAAGGCAAGACAAGTAATTTGCACCCCTAACCCGCAGACATTTAGCACTCCTTGAGGCCTTTTAATGGCAACTATAATCACAGGATGTGCTACTCACTGTGTCTCCGGCTTCACTGTGTCTCCGGCTTCACTGTGTCTCTGACTTTGTGGTGTCTCGTAGCAGTGACACCAATGCTGAAATCAGGAGATAGGATCTCCTCCAGCCCCCCCCACTTCTCATTCCTCACCAGTCAGCTGACCTTTAGTCTCTGTCCCCCAGACATGCCGTGAACTGAAAGGGTGCCTGCGAAGAGGCTAAGGGGGAAGCCGCGGGCTCCAGGAACAGCCCAGATGGGCAACCACAGGCTCCAGGGATAGCCCTGCTGGGCGGCCACAAAAAGGCGGTGCGGGCTTCAGGAACAGCCCAGGATTCGGTGACCCCTAGCAAATCATCATTTGACCCCCAAGGGGGTCCCGACCCCCAGGTTGAGAACCACTGATATATAGATAGATAGATATATATATATATATAAAAAATATATGCCAAAAAGAATTTGCGTCCAAACTTGTAACAGAGGACACCTGGAAATCGCATCCATGATGTTCCAAGATGGCGGAGGCGTGTGTTCCACGCCTCACTTCCAAACATCACTGTGAGCAGATGAGAAGGGATGTGAGGCAGTGCAGCTAAAGCCTTGTTCTGAGCCGGAACACGTCAACACAGGACCAGCGTGCCTTCCATGCCTCACTGTCATGTCCCAGAAACTAAACCAAGGACACCTTGGAGCACTTTAGCCTTCAAGCCTTGTATTGAATTAAAGTCAGAGGAAGCATGTGATCACAGAAAATATTCACATGCCCCTCCAGGGAACAAAAAATGTTTAAAGTAGACAACATTTTCAAATAAACCCAAGCCTCATTACAGCCTCGAAAAACTAAACACATAAATGAATATAACACCTAGGCAAGAGTCTGGAGTAAATTACATAAGGTGGTAAATATAAATAGTAAACAAAGGAAGAAACTTGCCCTACCCCACTCCTCCTATCTCAGCACTATGTGATAACAGGTGATAAACACACAGGGACATGCACAATGCTATTGGATAAAAGATATTAAAAAAAAATTTGAAAATGAGACGTCTCTCAGCTGCCACTTAAAATCGGTTATACATATAAAAAAAGGATGTTAAGATTTAAAACTCTAATCGAGTAAAAAATAAAACATCAAAGCAACACTCCCATCAGTAAACTGAAATAAAACTGACAGGCTGGTACAAAGTCAATACTGTGTACGTAAAACTGTTTTAAACGGGCAAAAACTGATGTAAATAAATCAGGAGATCACACCCTGATGCGTTTTTTTTAATATATATTAATTATGGGATATTTGTTAAGATTGTAATAGTCTGTAACTCAATGTCGGTTGCA
Organism: Lithobates clamitans; assembly: GCA_037952925.1. Taxonomy (NCBI): domain Eukaryota; kingdom Metazoa; phylum Chordata; class Amphibia; order Anura; family Ranidae; genus Lithobates; species Lithobates clamitans. The sequence goes on from JBBGZY010001072.1 coordinate 2,306,917, forward strand.
TTAGACTATTCGCATGATACTGGTAGTAACCTATTTGCCAAACGGACCTTGCTGTGCACCTTAAACAAATAGCACTGCAGGCGTGTTATTGGTTAATTCTGATCGCTTGCCCCATAGATAAATACCAGGATGCTGCACCATGAGACCCCGCCCTTTTATAATGCCATGATGAGGAAACGCGTCAAGGCGTGACCTCATGGCGACCGGAAATTACGTCACGACGCTGTGCATTCCAAGACCCAGGGAATCTAACCGGGAGGAGGAAGTGCTGGATGCTGAGATCATTACGATCTACACCGGAGTACACTTCATCCTTGTAACCACTGGGTCAGTGTAAGCTCACTTACGAAACCGACCTTGAGCTACACTACCACTGTTGGACTGTCACTGCACTATTCATTATTAGATTTTATTTACCTGAGTTTGCGAATACATTTTAAAATGGAATTGGACTATGTGGAGTCTCTTTTCCATGCACGTGGATCTCGGAGATGTTTTAAAGATCTCTCATGAGGACAGCCAGAGTGAACAGACTATAGGATGCTGATTGAGGCCTGATAACCTCGGGGTTCTGGTGAGTTTGAACCCCTTGTGGGTGTGTGGAGCACGAGGTGGAAAAGCGTTTTGTGAATGGTGCACTCATCAACTTTTTGCTGTATACACCCTTTATGTCCACTAGAAACTCCTGATTCATTTACATCAGTTTTTGCCCGTTTAAAACCGTTTTACATACACAGTAGTGACTTTGTACCAGCCTGTCCGTTTTATTTCAGTTTACTGATGGGAGCGCCGCTTTGATGTTTTATTTTTTACTCTATTAGAGTTTTAAATCTTTACATCCTTTTTTTATGTGGTAAATATAAATATTAAGACCTAATAACTTGCCCTTGTGGTTAACATTATGTGGGCAGGACCGTTCAGTTTTCTTCTAGGGTTAATGAGAACATCTCAAATATAAAAAATGGCACAAAGAAACATAGCGTGGTCAAACATTCTGCCCAGTATCATCATAGAGATCCAACAGGTACCCAGTTTTTGGCAATAGACTGTTATGTTCCACCTTGGCGTGGGGGTTCAGTTAAACGGGGTGTGTCTCAATTAGAGACCTATTGGATATATAAGGATATATAAGCTTAAATCATATTTTCCATACGGTATGAATGTGGAGTGGGACATCAATGCTTTTATTAATAGGGCTTCCCTATTCCCACTACACGTTATTGTGTTGATCTGTTCAATATGGTCATAGTGTCACGGTTATCCCTATTTTAGTGTTAGTGTCCGATAATTTCCTATTCACCTGTTCTAATCATTGCAGTTTTTATTACTGTGCTATATATTTCATGGGATGATATTTCATGGGGGTAGAGTTAAGTCTATCTTAATATTTATATTGATTTTTACCACCTTGTGTACTTTACTCCAGACTCTTGCCTGAGTATTATATTCATTTATGTGTTAAGTCTTCCGAGCCTGTAATGAGGCTTGGGTTTATTTGAAAATTTTGTCTACTTTAAAAAGTTCTGGTGCTGTGTTGACGCGTTCCGGCTCAGAACGAGGCTTGGGCCGCACTACGTCACATTCCCTCTCTTATCCATTCACTGCGCTGTTTGAAAATGAGGCATGAAACGCACGCCAGTGCCATATTGGAACACCGTGGATGTGATATCCAGGTGTCTTCTGTTACCAGTTTGGATAAATTTTCATTGGCAGATATTTCTATATATATTGCAACAATTACACTCGATCCTCACACCCCAGATGTCCAATAAGACGAAACAAGTCGAGTGACGCTCGTGAAATCGTTGCATTTGGCCTTACATTTTAAGATACAAGCTTGTTTTTATTGCATTTGCTGTAAGTGTAAACCACCCTTTTTTATTGAATAAATATATGATACAGAGTCACACTATGTGCGGTTATCTGTTTTTAATGCATAATAATCATGGATCACTGCAAAACTTGATGCGATTCACCGTACACTTTGGCGTTTGTTTTCTGATGCCGAAACACTATGCTTGTTCCCCTTGTGGTGGATCCCGTTGACTTTACTCCCTCACAATTGCCTGTTTGACCAACGTACTGTACAGTACGTGTTGTCCACCGTTTCTGGTTAGCGTGCCAACCTTATCATTTTTCCATTGCCTTGAACAGCACAAGAAAGACTTTACACATTTGTTTATTATTTTTCAAGCTTCAGGATGTTCAACCATTCACGTTGAATATTCACCTTTAACAATTTTTTGTTATTATATTTTTTGTTATTTTTTTTTTACTTCATATCAGCACTTTATAGTTAGTTCGGTTATTCATTCACCATACGCCTTTTGATCAGTACAGGTGGTCCCCGGGTTACAAACAAAATAGGGTCTGTAGGTTTGTTTTCAAGTTGAATCTGTTTGTAAGTCGGAACAGGTACATTTTTTAAGTGTAGCTCCAGCTAAAAAGCTTTTTGGATAGTGTAGGGAAGGGTTAACACCCCTGTAACGTTTGTTTTGCTGTCTGTGTTCAAAAGATTTCACCTCACTTTCTGTCCCAATGACATTTGGATTTTGAAAATTTTGGGTTGTTGTGGAAACGAGCCTTGGTGATAATATATCGGTGGAGGTAATTTTTCCCATAATAACTCTTACTTTAGTGACTTTCCCTTCCTAGAGGTAGATCTCCTCTCACTTCCTGTTGTCTCCCTCTGTAAGTAGGAGTCATTTGTAAGTCTGATGTTTGTAAATAGGGAACCGCCTGTATAGGTTTTATTTGCTCATCATTGAGCGCCACACTGTTTTTTTTTGTTTTTGTTTTTTGCACTATACGTCTAGTGGTGTGTTGGCAGCTTACCAATTCTCTATGCACAATTTTTTCTTCTTTTCTCCATGACCACTGTAGACTGGGAACATCCCACAAGATCTGCAGTTTTGGCGTTGCTCTGACCCAGTCATCTACCCATTACAATTTGGCTCCCTTCACAGTCCCCCAAATCCTTACGCTTTTCCAATTTTTATGCTTTCAACACATAAACTTCAGGGACATGTTCACCTGCTGCCTAATATATCCCACCCATTTCCAGGTGCCATTGTAATCAGAGAATTAATGTAGGTTACTTTACTTGTCAGTGATCATAATGTTATGGTTGATTGACCTATATTTATTTTGATATTTTTAATGTTTACTTGATTTATGTAGCATTACTGTATATTTGTTTTGCACATGATTGTCCTTCAATCATTTAGTAAACAAATGTGATTTAGAAACATTTCTGCTGCGTGGAGTCAGAGGTTTTAGTCCGTTTACCCTAACTTTTGAGTTTTGTTCAATTTTTTTAATGTAAACTTGTTATTAAACCTGGGCAATTCACACTGAGCATACTAATCATATTGTAATCAAACGTTCTACCTCAAGTCAAGATTATCAGTAGATCAGAGATTTAGTTATTTACATGCAAAATGTTTGAATAATTGCCAAGTAAATGAGCATGTGCTTTCATAAAGGCTCATTTATACATGCCATGGCAAAAATGATTCCAACTTGTTGCGTTTGTCGATACTGCGCTGAGTGAATGGGGCTTTGCCACCACCTCCTTGCAACCATGTGCATTACACACAGTTGCGGCGTGGCAGTGTGCATAGATAGATATCGCTGACAAAGTGGACAGCTCTCAAATCTTCTACGTTGTAGAAATCACTGTTTACTTCATTCAGAGACTCTGCCCTTGGACATACGGTACTCAAAAACAAACTTGCTTGTTAGTTCAAACCTAGGTGAATCATTAGCCTTTCGCATTTTACATGACTACACTCATTTTACCATTTCTGCATGGTGCTGTGTATCCTTTGGGGGAAAAGCATTACAAATTTGATTTCATATATAATTTACAATAGGCATAATGCTACTTCCCTACTGTACATGTCCTGGATATTTTGAGACCTGATCTATCTGCTTGTTTCACATCCAACTACACAAACTTTAACTGGCTCCCAACCAGCCGCCGCAGTTACGGAGCTGATGCACGTGCCCGGGGGGGTTGCAATGTCCGCCGGGCACCTGCTATTGCTCCTGAGAGAGATAGAACGGAGGTCTGTGAATGTAAATAGACCTCCTTTATGTCAGGGGTGAGGAGGCTGATCAGTTGTTCCTAATGTTTAGGAACAGTCGGTCTCCTCCCCCAGTTAGAAACACTCCCTAGGTAACACATTTAACCCCTTGAATGCCCCTAGTGTTAACCTTCCCTACCAATGACATTTATACAGTAATCAGTGGCTATTTTTAGCTCTGATCGCTGTATAAATGTCAATGGTCCTAAGGAAGTGTCAAAAGTGTCTGATCTGTCCGTCGCAATGTTGCAATCCTAATAAAAATCACAGATCGCTGCAATTACTAGTAAAAAAAAAACCTAATAATAAAAATGCCATAAATATATCCCCCCATTTTAAATAAATATACACTTATTGCAATATTTTTGTTAAAAAAAAAAGATGTAGAATACATATCGGCTTAAACTGAGGAAGAATTTTTTTTGGGGGGGGGGGGGGTGTATTTATTATAGAAAAAAGTGAAAAAATATTGATCAAGTGATCAAATACCACCAAAAGAAAGCTGTATTTGTGGGGGAAAAAAAGGAAAATTTTGTTTGGGTACAGCGTCGCACGACAGCGCAATTGTCAGTTAAAGCTACGCAGTGCCATATCGCAAAAAAGTGTAATGTAATCACAAAGTAAATGTTCTTGATCCATGGACACATTCTACCAATTACATATTTTGCATTTATTTTATTTAAAAAAAATGACTTTAGTGTCACTTTAACCCTTTCACTGCCAGATCCGTACGCCGTACAGTCCTAAAAAAGTGCCCGCAAGTGGCCAAGTCCATATGCCGTACGGACCTCATACCTCATTCCTCCCTCTTATAAACCTAAGGTCACTTCAATGACTATAAACTTATATCAGAATTGTTCAGCAGACTCTAGAACAATTCTATAACTCTGATCAGCGAATTAAAATCCGCAGATTAGAGTTATTAACCTCTAATGTGACTGCCCCCCCACCCATATCGCTTCTCTGCCCCCTGCTTCTCCACCTCCCGCCGCTAACTTTCATCTTAAACTGCCCCCCCACTCTGCTTTTCTATCACCATTACCCCCTCGCTCCTATATCCACTGACAGCTGATACATAGTAAACCGCTGTGTTACTATGTATCCGACTGTCAAAAAGGGTTCTTCAAAAAGATTCCGCAGTTTAACTTTATTAACTGCTTGCCGACCAGCCGCCGCAGTTATACTGCGGCAACATAGCTCGGCTGCACGGATCGCGTCATGTTGTGTTGGTAACATATTCAGCCACTAGGGGGCGCTTGCGCCCTCTGCTCGCCCATAGAGCCGACGCGAGTGCCCGGCGGTCGCGATCACCGCCAGGCTCCTGCGATCGCTCACTCCGAGAACCGGGATCTGTGTGTGTAAATATAGTTTCCGGTTCTCTGAGGGGAGAACAGACTGTCTGTTCATACAGAGTATGAACAGCGATCTGTCACCTCCCCTACATAGTCCCCTCCCCCCTTCAGTTAGAACACAGGATAGGGAACACATTAACCCCTTGATCGCCCCCTAGTGGTTAACCCCTTCACTGGCAGTGACATTTTTACAGTAATCAATGCATTTTTATAGCACTGATCGCTGTAAAAATGCCAATGGTCCCAAAAATGGTTCAAAATTGTCCAACGTGTCTGCCATAATGTCGCAGTCCCGATAAAAATCGCAGATCACCGCCATTACTAGTAAAAAAAATTTTAGAATAAAAATGCCATAAAACTATCCCCTATTTTGTAGACGCAATAACTTTTGCGCAAACCAATCAATATACGCTTATTGCGATTTTTTTTTTTTTTTTTATTTTAATTTTATTTTTTTATATACCAAAAATATGTAGAAGAATACATATCGGCCTAAAAAATATATATTTTTGGGGGATATTTATTATAGCAAGTAAAAAATATTGCGCAAAAAATAAAAACCGCAGAGGTGATCAAATACCACCAAAAGAAAGCTCTATTTGTGGGAAATAAAGGACGTCAATTTTGTTTGTGTGCAACATCGCACGACCACGCAATTGTCAATTAAAGCAACGCAGTGCCGAATCACAAAAAGTTCTCTGGTCAGGAAGGGGGTAAAATCTTCCGGGGCTGAAGTGGTTAAATATAAAAAAGTGCGGAAACTTTTAGAAGACTCTCTTTCTATTTTAACCTACTGGGGATCTTTGACTGTGTAGTCAATTTCTTTTAATAGTCGAACATACTCAGTGATGGGACATAAAGGCTATCTCCAACTGGCTGTACTCAAGTGATTTACCTGTAGAAGTTTTCAAAATGTAAAATATAGGCATAAGTAACTACAAAAAAACTCTAACTTCAGAAATTCTTAGACTGTGCGCCAAGTGTTTGAAAGTCATTGGTTTGTGCACTTGCCTCTTGGCTACACCAGCCCCTTCATAGTAAAGTCCCTTCAAACTTTTGTTGTAAAAGAATGTTAAAGGTCCCTTTTACGCATACGGAACGCTTGTCCATTTTTCATCTATCCGTTAATGGATGAAAAAACATCAATGGAAAAACGGGCGATCATCTATTTTTATCCGCTTCCATCATCTGTTTTTTTGAACAGATGAAAGCCCTATTTTTCATCCGTCAAAAAGAGTGATCGGACGGAAAAAGATGTAAACTGACAAATGGTCAGTTTTTCATTAGATTTTTGCATTGGTTGTTAGTCACCAATTACTGCGGGGGGGGGGGGCGGCATGGTTGTGGCAGAGAAAGGCAAGTATATACAGTGAGGGGCAGTCTGTACAGACAGGCTCCATCACTTCCCGGTGCTGACTGTCACTGTCAGCTTTTGCTTTCCTTAGGTTTTGGAGCTGTCATTTTGGGGGGGCAATGTTTGCAAGGAGAGGGGGAGAAGCGATATACATATAGTGAGGGGACAGTCTGTACAGACAGGCTCCCTCACTTGCCGACGCTGATTGTCATTGTCAGCTTTTAAATCTAATTTTCAGCTTTTTTTTTTCTTCTAAAAACCGCAGAGCTGTAAAAAAAAAAAAATACACTCCTAAGCACAGAGAGATAATGAAGAGATGCAATGTATCTCTTGGTTCTTAGATCAAAGGAATGAACTTCAGTCTGTAGATGTGGGAAGTTTAACCACTTAATGACTAAACCTTTTTATGACACTTGTTGGTTACAAGTTAAAAATCTGTATTTTTTGCTAGAAAATGACTTGGAACCCCCAAACATTATATATATATATATATATATATATATATATATATATATATATATATATATATATATATCTCTCAGAGACCCTAGAGAATAAAATGGCGGTTGTTGCAATATTTTATGTCTCGCAGTATTTGTGCAGCGGTCTTTCAAACACAGTTTTATGGCAAAAAATATACTTCCATGAATTAAAAAAAAGGAAACCGTAAAGTTAGCTCAATATTTTTTAAAATATGAAAGATGATGTTACGCCGCAAGAATCGTGATCTTTATGCTAAGCAAAAATTGTGATTTTCATGTTATCCAAAATCGTGCAGCTCAAAACCAAAAATTTGACTCGAGTGGTTAAGTAGATGTAAAGAACTGATGTTAACTGATCCATTTTTTTCTTTAAACGTGATTGAACTGATGAAACAAACTGAAGGCATGTGTGAAAGGGACCTAAAGCTCTCTGCTTTCCTTACCAGTTAAATAGGGTAAGTGTAGTCTGAATGCCCCTAATGTGAGAAAAGCTTGAGAATAAACCAACATGCAGAAGGTAATTTTTCTGCATAAAAACGAGAATTCTAGAAGAAAGCGCTCTCCTCTCTGCTTTGTCACTGCCTTATTCCTTTTTGTCAAACAGCCTCTTCACAGCCAACAGGCCTCTTATATGAGCATTCACTAGGATACTCTTTACTAAAAATAGTGCTTCTCTTTTAATAGTCTGCCCTCATCAGATCTGGGTGTTTGTGGATGGATTTCCAGCAGGCTGGACAGTCTCCTGTGATTGGTCCTTGATCTTTCCCCCTTTTTTTTTTTTTATAACCAGAAACTTCAAGATATGTCTGTCTTTGAAGACCTCGCCATTCTTCCTTTTTTTTTTTTTTTTAATCTAAAACCTATACTGTGTTTGTATAGTGTGATAATTATTCCCTTTGTGTCAAATCAAACATACAGCTTTTTATGTGTTAGTATTTCAAAAACATTGAATATGTATATTGTATCCGGTCTCCTGTTAATGTCTAATAATTTATTTTCAACTTAACATTTTACAGTTCATACACACTAGGGGCAGAAAAAAATGACAGGACCTCTGGCAAAAAAAATGCCCATTTGTGATGGGTTTTTTTTCTGCCTGAAAACGCTCCTCTGCTAATATACCTCTAAACGTTCAAATGTGCATGGACACCTAGGCTAACACAGGCTTATACAGGCTGAAGAATAAAAAAGCTAAAATCCTGTATAAGCAGCTCTGTTTATGCCCAGTGTGCATGAACCCTTATAGTGCTCACTTATTTTTCATATTTTACCCTTTTAAGTAGATTTGAATATTTGTTGTCTTTTCTGTAATCTGTTTGTTTCTTTTCTGCTCCTCAGGTTTGGTACAGCGATGTGTGATAATTCAACGGGATGAGAATGGCTTTGGGTTAACTGTTAGTGGGGATAACCCTGTTTTTGTTCAGTCTGTTAAAGAAGGTAAGTCTGCACTTTATTCACCATGAAACGCATTGTACAACTCCTCAGCTTCTGTCTGGATTTTTTTTTTAAGCTGTAGGTATTTGTGAGTTATTGTATGTCAGGGCAAAAGAAAAAAAAGAAAACATATACAGTACATCACTGCAGTACCTGCAAAATTGTTCATTTTTTATGCCTTTAATGACTCAATTACAGAAAATACATGTTGATCTGTACTAAATGCATATTCAGCTCCTAACATTAGTTGTGAACTGACAACACACATCATTTGAGGACTGTGTAGTGTTGACTCTGCTCAGTTTTGCTTTGCTAAGCCACTCAAACATTCCCACTCTCTATCTCTACAACTAAAGCCCTGTACACACGGGCAGAATGTTGGGAGCCATTTGTGGGTACAAAAATACTGGCTGATATTCTGTGTGTCGGTCTGTCTGACAGAAGCCGGCTTCTGTCAGACATGAATGCAGGAAAACCAGCAGCCGACTGACTCCCAATCAGGGCTCTCTGCCAATGGCAGAGAGCCCTGATCGGAGCGTTCTGGCAGAGGGGCCCGTCCCCCTGTCAGAATACAACAGCTCAGCGGGGGGAGATTGCTGGACTAACCTTGCATGTTTAGTACAGTGGCTCCCAACTTAGAGCTGCTCAGTTTTTTTCGTGCAACCCTGCGATTGCACTGTAGTGTGTGCTATTCTTCAGTTCCAAGATAATAAATAGGAGGGCTTATTACTCCCCTTGAGATGACACTGAAAGTGTGCACAAGACACAGGACAGCTCTACATTTCTGAAATGATCAAGAGGTTTCTCTTTATCATCAATTAGGGGTGCAGGAAGTGTGGGTTATACTACTGTCTTCATGAGGTTTAGGAGCCCTGTATAACCCGGTTTCCAACCAACATTTTTGCTAGTGTCCTAGGATGTTCCTCAGCTCTGCTGAAAAATAACTCTAACCCCGCTGGACGGAAGATTGTAGGGCTAACTTGAAATGTGACCTTCGGGCGTGGTCTCTGTAATATGAATCTTCCCAGACCTCTCTGTATTGTGCTATTTAGCCACAGAGCACGCTCCAAGTCTTGAGCTGTGGCACAACCCCTGGTGTGTCCAATTCGATGGCTGGCATGGTCAGTAAGGCCAGCCAGGCTGAAGCACTGGGAGCTACCACCATTTTAAAGTTCCTGTCACCACCAGTTTACAGCAGTCACTGTTATCACTAAGGGAACTGTACACTGACATTATTTTCTTGGTGAAATGTTTTTCACCTGCATTACTTTTCTCCCACCATTCAGCTTAGAGGAAGCATCTTCCCACAGCTGTCCCTGCTTCTTAGGTCCTTTATGAGCTATGCAGCCTCCAGTTCTATTCCACTGCCTGCCTATAGTGAGTTCCTCACCTCCACCTGTGACCCTCATCTTCACCAGCTGCCTGGGATTGTGAGTATGCAAGGCTTTCCCGCCCACTGGCCTACACGATGCAACATGTTATTGCAAAGATGCACAGAGGACTGTCCCGCTGCAATAGGTGATATCCGCCAATACTCCTCTATTGTTGACAGAGGTGACTTTCCAGTATTCCCAGAAGGGGCTGATGGCTGCAACATAGACTCTTGGACTCCTGTTACTACAGGGCTGTCTTCATCAAAGTCTTTTACAGCTCTTCAGCATGAGGCTAAGACTTCAAGAGACAACAAATCCTCAAAACCTTTTAATATTCACATTGGAATTGCAGGGGTTCTAGGTGCGCTCCGGTTCTATCTACAACAAAATTCAGTTCTGCTCTCACTGGACCTCTATCTCTTGAGTGCTTGAGTCCCCTATTAATATATGTTGTTCAGATTCTTCACAGTCTTCCACTGGAGTGTCTTTTGTCAGTTCTTGATCCTTTGGATGCTGTGCCTTCTACTCTGCAGTTGGAGGATGAGCCTGCTTTCTCTTTTCTTCATTGACGGACACAGCTCTTCACATTCTTGACCATAGGGTTATATCACCACCCTCAGGAGTAGGACTAGGCAGAAAAAAGAACAAGCACATCACTGCCTATGGACAGTCCTAACTGGTAGTTAACCCCCTCTCTGCTATAGGCAGCTATTCCAGGCATATGGACTTTTAGAGCAATTTGCTACAAAGACCTACTGGAAACAAGCTGTGGAATCGTGGCTTCCTCCTGTCAATGTTAAGGAGCCGTATTTCGCTTATTTGGCTTTTTTTGCTTAGCCTTTCCTTCCACTTTAAGGTTAGGTGTCTCTTCTGCCTTTAAAACAGTTTTCCCTGATGCCTCTAGAGCCCGGGTTACATGCCTGTCTCATTGCAGGAGATCTTGGGATTTGACAGAAATACCCAATTCTTCTACTGCTATAGTAGTACTTCAAAGACATTCCCAGTCTACCTCATACTCAAACAGCAAATCTGACTGGCAGATGTCCTCTGTCTCATCTGGTCACCCTCAACCTAAATAATACCCCTCCACTTTTGCAAAATGCTGACTATTTGCATGTCCTGCTGGTTCCCTTTCTAAGTTATCTTCTAGTAGATTCTCAAGCTTCCCCTTGTAGTTCTACCCTATTTGATTTTAATTAAATGCCTACTTTCTTGCTAGTGATCGCATCACTCTTCAGTGTTTTCTGGAAATGTTTATACTTGTTGTCTGGACCGATCCTCTGCCTGTTTGCTAACCATGTCTCTGCCTGTGGCCTGAATTAACCCATTTGTATGTCCGACTGACTATGTTCCTGTGAGACACCAGTCCCAGCCATCCCCTGTGGACTGCTGCACCCCCAGAACTACAGGAACTCTTTCGTTGTTCCTCTCTTCAGCCTTCTGTACTTCGTGGCCACTGAACATGGCATTCCTGGGGGCAGCCATGTACAAGTAGGCTAAGCTTGCTTGGCTTATAGGAACTTGGAATACTATAGGTGACACTACACTAAGCTATATTCCATGACCACCTATTTAGCGGCAACCATTACAGTACATTTGGTTTGGTTTAGATACAATTGGTTGATTTGTGCCATACACAAATCAACCAATTGAAGAATGTATTTTTCGGTGTATTTCTAAGTATTGCAATGCTGTGTGTGAGAAATATTACATTGACAACTTTGTGTAAAAAAAAAAAATCATTTTTATTTTCCTTCTGCACTTTACAAAAACTTGTGGCAAAACAATGAAATCTTCAAAAGACTCATGATACTGCTTAAATACCACTTTCCTGGTGCCCCCCCAGAAATTTAAATTTATGTTCCTAGACTGTCTGAAGGCACTCTTTGGATTTTGGGCCCCTCTTTGTGGCTAGGCTGTGAAAAAGCTTCATATATGTGATATCGCCATACTCTGTAGGAGTAGACAATCGGAGTTTAATTCTAAATATACCTATATACCTAAATATACCTATGATGTGTGTTAGAAATATCCTGTTAATTGACATGTTTGTTTTAAAAAAAATCATTTTAATGTTCTTTCTTGCATTTTCCAAAAACTTAAAGCAAAAAATGGGGTCATTTTGTGGGTGTTTTAACTGTCCTGGTACTCCAGGGCCTCCAGAAATGTAGTCAAGAAGCTAGATGTGTAATTACTGCTCCCTTTTTTTTTTAATTTTTTTTTATTTTTAACATTTTCAATAATACAGCATACATCAGTACAACATGTACCAAATCCCCCACCCTTCCCTATCCCCGTGCAGCTTCCACTAGTTACAGGTCATACATATACTCTTACTTCCAATAACAACATTGGGTTCTCAATAAAGTCAGTGGTGTATATAATCATCACATACTCATCAGTTCAACTAGTTAGGAATATAAAAATCGTCTACCCATCTAGAGACAAAATATACCAGTGTGTGTATCTCTCCTCCTCAACAGATCAATTCACAGTGTACTTGGCATCCAGCCAGCATTGCCACACTTTCTTGTATTTTTTGGGACATCCCCTTCTCAGGTACGTTGCTTTATAGAAAGGGAGGGCTTTATTAACTCTTTCCAGAAGGATATAGTAGGTGGGTTAGGTTTTTTCCAGCACAATAAGATAGCTTTACGTGCATAAAAAAGGGAGAGTGAAATCATGGTTCTTTGTGCCCTATGCGGCGTTAACTCCTCCACCAGGCCCAGCAGACAGACTTCCACTGTTACAGGAACCTGCACCGAAAGCACTTTCCGTATAGTGTGTGTCACCCCCTTCCAGAATTCCTGTATCGGCTGGCACTGCCAGAATATATGGTCAAAATCAGCATTATCAGCTGTGCAGCGCCAGCACTCAGCTGCACTCGTACCATATATCCCAGATTTCCTTGCAGGGGTATAGTAGACCCGGTGCAATAATTTAAATTGGGTGAGCCTATCTCTGGCCGACACTAAGGTTTGGAAGGGGTGATCCCACATATCATCCCAATCTCCCCCCCCCCCCCCCCAAAGTCTGTTACCAGTGCACTCCAGGTATCCTTACATTTGGCAAGCATTTTTGGTCTTACAACAAATAATTCTTTGTATACTGCTGATAGTGTTTTTGGTAAGTCTTCTGCCCCCAGCATATTCTCTAATGGTGATAAGCCCAACTCCAGCTTATCTGAACCGAATTGGGTTAAAAAAGCATGCCTTAGCTGGATGTATCAGAAAAAATACCAGTTGGATAGGTTGTATTTTTCCTTAATTTGGTCAAAGGTTAGCAGTTTCTGTCCTCCCACTAAGTGCTTGAGTTGCTTAATACCGACTCTAGCCCAAATTATTCGGTCAGGGATTGCACTAAAGTGCGGTAACCTGGGATTAAACCACAAGGGAGTGTCCTGTAACCAACTCCCTTCTGGAGATTTCATCAACTTCTGCGCCCTGTCCAATGCACGAATAGTGACGCGCATCAAGAAAGTCAAAGACAGAGATGCCTGAGGTCCTCTATATACCAAGTAAAACAGACTCTCATATGAACCCATAAGGGCAGCCTCCAGTACTGTCGCTGAGTCCCTGTCATCTCTAGTCAGCCAACGTCAAGCAAACACCATTTGTCCAGCTATGAAATATTTGAATAAATCAGGCAGCTCAAGTCCACCCTGCCCCAACGGCTCCTGTAAAGTACGAAGGCTGATTCTAGGATGTGCATCGGACCAGAGAAAGGAACTGAATAAGCTGTTCACCCTCCTAAAAAAAAAAGAACAGGGGATCCATATTGGAGAGTTCCTTAAAAAATACAGAAAAACTGGAAGAATCTTCATTTTCAATAGGTTAACCCTGCCAATGAAGGACAATGGCAGGTGTCTCCATGCGTCAAGCTGCAGCTTAACCTTGTTCAATAAAGGCAACAAGTTTAAGGACATAAATTCCCCCACCCTAGGTGATAGACCTAAATATTTGATTTCCGACACCCAGAGAATGGGAACCCTTTTGGTTGCCAAAGTCTGGGCGTCGCTGTCAATGGCCATCACATTGGATTTTTCTCAATTTACCCGCAGCCCGGAGACCGTGGCAAATTTGTCTAGTATCTGAAACACTGCTTCCAGGGATGAACCGGCATCTTGCAAAAACAGGAGCATGTCATCAACGTAAAGAGCAGTACATTCCCGTATACTTCCTACTTCTGATGCTCTCACCTCAGATGACCTTCTCTAAGCTATAGCCAGATGTTCTATAACTAGTGCAAATAAGGATGGAGATAGCGGGCTTCCCTGACGTGTGCCCCTACCCACTGAGAACTGATGTGACACTGAGGTGCCCAATTTTATGACAGCCCGAGGTGCACTATATAAAAGTGAGATCCAGGTCATGAATACTTCCCCAAATCCCATATGACGCAGTACTGCTAACATGTAATGCCAGTTGACTGAGTCAAAGGCTTTGGCCATGTCAAGGGACACTACCGCCCTAGTCCCAGCATTGTCATGATCAATCTGCAAATGAACGAACAATCTGCGTAAGTTAGTGTCCATAGATTTTTGAGGTATGAAACCAGTCTGGTCTATGTCCACTAGGGTAGTGATAACCCCTGACAGTCTTGTAGCCAATATTTTCGTGAGAATTTTAAGATCTTGATTTAAAAGCGCTATAGGTCTGTACGAAGAACAAGACAGCGGGCCCTTGCCTGGCTTCGGTAAAAGAATTATTTGTGCCTCTAGCATGGAATTCGGCAAGCAGTTGTGTTTCAAACAATAGTGAAATAAAGCTTTCAGTCTTGGAACCAAGTCCTCAATATGCAACCTATACCATTCTGCACAGAAACCGTCTGGACCCGGTGACTTGTGCGGAGGAAAAGCCCTGATAGCTGTTTCAATTTCTTTTTCCGTTATGTCCGCCTCAAGAACATCCCTATCCGAAACAGACAGGACCGGGATGTTTAGAGATACCAATGTGTCCAGTTGTTGCTTGTCATACACTGGGATAGGGGTATACAGGGCTTTGTAATACTCCACAAAAGTGTCCATAATGTCCACTGGGTTTGTGAGAATGTCTCCCCTACTGTTTTTGATACACAGTATGTTCATCTGTATTCTCTGATCCGCCACTAGCATAGCCAGTAACTTACCATTCTTATCACCCTGCAGTGAAGTGCAGAGCCAGTATGCGTCGTGCCTCTAACAAGTCATTGTAAGTTGCATCAGACTTATCATTTGCATGTGCAAGTTCACAAGTCCTTTCCCTTTTTTGCAGTTCTTGTTCCTTTTTATTATAAGACCTACGCACCTGTTTAATGGCTGATATATAGTGGCCCCGCATACAAGCCTTAAACGCATCCCATACTGTATCTGGGTTGGCCGACCCTACATTATCCTTCCAGTAACCTGTGAAATGTGGTGCTACCTGGGATGACACCCCTTCCACCTCCAACCAGCCTGGGCTCAACCTCCAAGCCCCCTTTCTACAGGCCGAGGGCGTACCAATGTGCACCAATAGTGGTGTATGATCTGAAAGGCCACCAGCTAAAGAATTTGCCCCCCCCCCCCAATAATTGTAACATAGGTGCGTTTTTAAAAGCCATATCTATCCTTGAGGATGACCTATGTGTTTTTGGTAAATGTGAGTAGCTCACTGTATTTAGGGTTCTTCCACCGCCATATCTCTGTCAGAGAGACCGTAGCCGCCCAGGCAGAAAGATCAGCAGACGCCACCCTGTGCACGTTAGACGAATCCAGAGTAGTAGAGAGAATGGCATTAAAATCCCCTGCTATAGAGGCAGATGCATATATGGGGCTAATTTGCTTTAAAGATCATAGAGGATCTGGACCTGAAAAGGAGGAGGTATATAGACATTCACTAAGACCATCTTACACGTGCTAATATCAGCTATGACAACTGGAAACCGGCCACCTGGATCCGAGATCACATGATGTATGGTGCAGGGTACCGCCCTACTAATCAGGATTGAGACCCCCCTAGAATAGGTAGAGTACGTTGCATGTAGTGCCCGTTGAATCCAGGCTCTACGTAAGGACAGCACCCTGCTCCCATCCAGATGTCTCTTGAAGAAATACCACGTGCGGAGTGACCGACTTTAGGTATTGGAACATCCAGTCTCGACGAAATTTGTCATTTAAGCCTCTGACGTTCCAAGAGACCAAATTGAGTGTTGATCCTGCCATAAAACGTATTGCAAATCAATATACATTACACATAGTATCATCACGTTACTAAGAAAATAAACAGGTAGACTACATGACCCATATAAACACCTAAATACCTGTATATCTATGGGTTTGAAGTGGGAAGCTGCACTAATGAAAAAGAAAAATCCCAGAACCCCCAGAACTCCCTGCTGCTGTGTAACAAACCAACACAAACCGTACACGCAGCTTTTTCCCAAAACCTGTCCAAAAAAAGTCCTGAAAAACGTGGCCACAGAAAAATTGAGTAGCAAAAATAGAAAAAATAAAAAAGAGAACAAAAATACTCTCCTAAGGTCCATCAGTTCGAGAGACAGTGTCCGTGCCTTCCAAGCTCCGTGACTCTGCTGCGGATATTCTTCCATTCCTCTACAACAAATATGTGTCCCCTTTCTTTTCCAAGAATTTCTAAGTCCTGCATATAGAATATATGTAAGGGACCAGCTGCCACAGATTATCCCTTTATAGAGGAGTCTGTAAGAATATAGATGTGTATGCATGACAATGCGCATAGCAGAATTTCTTAAAGCCCCCCCCCTTCCCAAAACTTAGACAGGAGAAAAGAACCTCCAAGCAATGTCAACAGTTATAAGAAAACCAGACATCTTCAGCCAGCATCTTGTAGCCTTTTTACTCACAAACTGTCAATCCAGTCGCTGGCTTCCAGAGGGGTGTCAAAGACTCGCACGGTGCCCTTGTATGGAATCCTCAATCTACTAGGGTATAACCTGCTGTACTTGATTTCTTTCTCCCGTAACCGGCGTCTCACCTCATTAAACGATCTGCGTCGTTTCTGGACCTCAGCCGAGAAATCTGGAAAAAACATAAATTTTGTATTTTCATAAGGTAACTCCGGATGCTTTCGTGCTTCAGCTAAAATCATGTCCCTGTCGCGATAGTTGAGAAACCGGACTAGGAACGGTCGCGGCGGGGGCCCCTTCAGGGCGGCGGCCCGTTGGTACTCTGTGGGCTCTTTCTACCACATATGTGGGTGGCATGTCAGGCAAATTCAATACATTTTTAAACAGCTATTCTGCAAATATTGCTAGGCGGGAGCCCTCCTCACCTTCCGGTAGACCCACCACGCAAATATTATTGCGTCTTTGTCTGTTCTCCGCGACGTCCACTTTATTTACCAGCGTGTGTACCAGGGACTGTAGTTCAGTTATCTGTGAGGAATGAGAACTCTGCTGGTCTTCTACAGTGCTTATGCGACCCTCGGCTTCAGAAAGTCTTCCTCTGATTTTATCGAAGTCATGGCATATGAGGGTGCATTCAGATGCCAGTTGCTCCACCTTTACCATTAACATGGATTTAAACCCCTCTATTGCTGCCAGGATGGGCATTGTAATTGCCTCCGGTGTTGCCTCTAGCAATGCTGGTGAGAGGGGGGCTTCTATCTCCTCCGCAGGGGCCTCCATCTCCACAGGAGACTGTGCTGGGCTCCGCTCCTTCCTCTCCCCACGTTGTGCTCCGAAGTCAGAGTCTAAGATGGCGCCCGGAGAGCCGGCGACCCGCCCCTTTCCCGGCTTCTGGGTTTTTACGGTGGTTTGTGCCTTTCCCCGGCCCCGCGCTGACATAATTTCGGTCACCGAGTAATGCAGGGTGAGCGGGGAGGTTGATGGATGTTTTTTAAGCCAAGAACGAAGATTCAAAACGGGCGTATAGGCAGGATTTGCACGGAGCTCTTCAGGCACCCGTCTTCCTCAGCTCACATCCCGGCCACGCCCCATAATTAATGCTCCTTGAAAGCCCAAAGGTGCTCCTTGGATTTTGGGCACTTATGTATCTAGGCTGTGAAAAATTCTCACACATGTGGTATCCACATACACTGGAGGCATAGCAGAATGTGTTTTGGGGTGTAATTATAAGTATGCCTATGCGGTGTGTGTGTGTGAGAGAAAACTGGTTAACATGACAACTTTTAAAGACAGAAAATTTACAGCTTCAAAAAACTTGCTATGCCTCGTACTTTTTCTAGTTTGTAAACACTATAACTTTTCATACAAAGACCTCTTTCACACTGAGGTGCTTTTCAGGCGTTTTAGCGCTAAAAATATCGCCTGAAAGGGGCTCTCAAGCCACCCCAGTGTGAAAACTCGAGTGCTTTCACACTGGGGCAGTGCGCTTGCAGGACGGGAAAGTCCTGCAAGCAGCATCTTTGAATGGGCAGCTCTGCCGAAACGCCACAACACGGGCACTATTAACCCTTTGTTCGGCCACTAGCGGGGGCTAATAGCTCCCCCTCTAGCGGCGCTTTAACGCAAAGACCCGCACCGCTCCAGTGTGAAAGGGGTCTAAATAATATACACGGATTTGGGTTATTTATTTTTACCAAAGAAATGTAGCACAATACATTTTGGCCTAAACTTATGAAGAAAAATAAAGTGTTTTTTTTTTTCTCTGCCATTTTTTGGCTTCTGTTTGTAAAAAACCCAGCAGTGATCAAATACAACCAAAAGAAAGCTCTGTCTTTAAAAAATAACAACCTCATTTGGGTAATTTAAAGTGTGAGAGCACTGAAAGCTGAAAAATTGGCCTGGCCAGAAAAGGGTTAAAAGTGTCTGGTCTTGAGGTAGTTTAATTTATCATTGCAATAGTGGCTACATATGGAACATAAAATTGTATCAGGATCTATTGCAGCACATGTGTTTAAAGTGGTTGTAAAGGCAGAAGGTTTTTTTTTTTTTTTATCTTAATGCAGTTCTATGCATTAGGATAAAAAAAATTCTGTGTGCAGCAGCCCCCCCTAACACTTACCCTTAGCCCCCATCTCGATCTAGTGATGTTTCATGAGAGACTCTGCTGGCTCTTCCGCCTGATTGTCTAAGACAGCTGCGGAGCGTCATTGTCTCCCGATGCTGTGAAACAGTCAGTTAACCAATGAGGGCAGGGAGGGGGTGAGTCTGGGCCGTGGCTCCATGTCTGAATGGACACACACAGCCTCTGCTCGGATGCCCCCATAACAAGCTACTTGCTGTGGGGAGCAGGAGGGAGGGGCCAGAAGTGCTGAAGAGGGACCCAAGAAGAGAAGGATCTGGGCTGCTCTGTGCAAAACCACTGCACAGAGGGGAGGTGAGTATAACAAGTATATTTTTAAATGGAAAAAAAGGAGACTTTGGTGTCGCTTTATTGAAGGATAATTGGATCAAAGGAATTATTGATAATTTTAGTCCTTTCAATTAAATTTTGTTAAAGAGGAAGTCTCCTTAGCATTGAAAAATGAAACGCTGGTCTATGGATCGATTTGAAAATATTTGTCCATGTTTCAAAGAAATGCTGACTGATTTGTAAAGATAATCCCTTCTTTCTTTATCGTACATCATAGGACACAGAGCCTTAAGTATTTACTTAGTGGGTTATAGCTACCTTCAGGTGTTGACACTGGCAGACCCAATACAGGAAGTTGACTAGTTGACTATATAACCCCTCCTCCTTCCAGGAGTACCTCAGTTTTTTGTCTAAAGGTGTTGGCACGAGTCAAGATTTGCTCTGCGGAGCTCCAGGAGGGATCCATGCTGGATTTAAAAAGCCTCCGCAACCGGATCCATCCCTCCACTGTGGCTCCAGGATGGTACCTGGGCCTCGCATAGAAGAATGAGGTTTCGCCTGTAACGCTCCTCTTTGAGGGCTGGACCCTAGGAACCAGGACTCTTTTTGGTCTTGCTACATTACCTAAAGCTGTCCTGAGGGGTGCTATACATGGTCCAAAGGAGTGGAACCCCTATTAAAAGGGCTCCAGTCTTTGAAGGTTTAAACACGCTGCCCGCCGTGATGGGTAAAGTTTGGATCTGTCTGTTCACTCAGCAGTATCCTGCAGCGAGGAAAAGGTAAGAGGAAAGCATAGGAACTGCAAAGTCCACCTATGACTTTTCTTTCAATTATATTGTAAAATGCCTTAAAAACTCCTCTAGAGGGAGTAATAGTGTATAGACCCTGTTTAAATCTGCTAATACAGCGTGTGTCTCAGCAGCTGGAGGGGGGGGGGTCTCCTCTCCCCCTAAATGGGGAAACTGAGTGGATAGGGATACGTGTTCTTTTTAAACAAGCGTAAATCTGAAAAGTTGATAAAAAGGCTGTGTAAATCCCCTCCCCCCCTCCCCTCTTAGGTGACTGTTGCTGAAGCACAGGAAAGGGTGTGGCACATAGACAATCAGGCTCACACCTGAAAAACCTTAAAGCTGATACTCTGGGAAACAGACAGTGTCTTTCAGAGCAGCTGAAGCAAGGCTGCCACAGGACACAGAAGTGCTGGTGCACGTGAGGGGTTTACCCAGGCATTTGCTGTACAGGAAAAAACATATTGTTTAGTATTAGATCATTCTATGCTACCACTGTTTTTCCTATTATTGTTCAAGTAAATAGAACAGTTCTTAGAGTACCTTTTGCTTTTTGTGCTTTGCACTATGGCTTCAAGGCTTACTACTAAGGCACCAAAACCAACCCCAGGCACTGGGAACTCCAGACATGCTTCCACATTGTCATCCTCTCCGGAGAAACCTGACATGGCAAGCCAGGGTGAGTCATTGGAAGCAATTGGTGGTGCAACTGCTTCTCACACATAAGCCCCTGTATACATGACTGAAGATTTATTTTCCTCTGCCCTGCAGGGCTTAGAAGGAAGATTAGCGGCTTTAATCACATCCTCCATTAAAGGGGATAAGAAAGGTGCTAGATCCCTCTCTCCCACTCCAAACCACCTACTAGGGGAACAGTGGGGACAGGATGAGGTATTACCCTCAAACGATCAGGAAAAACAAACCGATTACTCCTCTGCGGAGGAAACAACAGTTGAAGTTTCAGCTTCACAATCTGAGGTAAAAATCCTTACGGACATGGTTCGCTCCACTTTCATGCTACCCCTAACAGTCAGCTGAAAGTCTGGTTTCTTCTTTGGGTTCCTTGAAACCTTCACAACCAGTGCATGCGTTTCCAGTCCACACATTACTAGAGAAGCTTATTTATACCGAATGGGATCATCCGGATAAGCATTTTTTCCCTCCAAAGAGATTCTCAGTTCTCTATTCTATGGAGGAAAAATTCACCAAAAAATGGAAAGTTCCAGCAGTAGATGCTGCGATTTCCAGTGTGAATAAAAGTTTAACTTGTCCAGTGGACAATGTACAAATGCTAAAGGATCCAACAGATAAAAAGTTGGAGTTCCTGTTAAAATCCTCTTTTTCTTTAGCAGGTACTGTTGCTCAGCCTGCAATTGCAGCTATAGGCATCTGTCAGTCCTTAAAGGACCAGTTCACAGAGGCCCTTAACGAGCTCCCTGCACAACAGGGCAGTGAGTTGGCCGATTTACCAAAAGCATTATGTTTTGCCATAGATGCTATAAAGGATTCTATTCACCAGGCAACTCGCCTTGCACTTGTGCTAGTACACATGTGTAGGACCCTTTTGGCTAAAGGGTTGGTCTGCCAAAGCACCCTGCAAAAACCTACTGTCTAGTTTCCCATTTCATGGGGAGCAACTATTTGGTGATGATTTGGATAAATATATCCAGACAATTTCCAGTGGAAAAAGTACTTTTGCCAGTCAAAAGAAAGTATAAACGTCCTTCATTTAAACGGACTCTATCTCCTGCGCCAAGTGCATCCGCCTCTAAGCAGTGGCGACAGCTTCCACTGTCAGATTCCAGAGGAAAATCACAGGGTCAGGCCCAGGCTCAAAGGAAGACCTGGAGCCGCAAGACTACAAAGCAGAATACTAAGACCTCTTCATGAAGAGGCGTATCCCCTCACCAAGGTGGGGGAAGACTTCTGCATTTCGCAGAAGTCTGGCAGAGGCAAACTCAGGACAGATGGACTCTCTCCACAGTGACTCTAGGATACAAACTAGAGTTTTGGGAGTTTCCACCATCTCACTTTCTGAGATCAAACGTTCCCAAGGATCCAGGGAAAAGACAATCCCTGTTTCAAGCATTAGACCGATTATTGACTCAAGGGGTAATCATACAGATCCCCACAGAAGAACAAGATTTAGGTTTCTATTCAAACCTGTTTATGGTACCAAAACCGAATGGAGATGTCAGGCCCATTCTGGATCTAAACAATCTAAATCGGGTCCTAAAAATTGGCTCATTTTGAATGGAGTCGATCAGGTCAGTGTTCTCCATCATACAAGGCGGAGAACTTATAGCGTCCATCGACATCAGGGATGCATATCTGCATGTCCCTATATTTCCCGCTCCCCAAAGGTTTCTGCGATTCGAAGTGGAACGACGGCACTTTCAGTTTGTCGCCTTACCCTTCAGGCTAGCCACAGCACCACAGGTATTCACAAAAATACTGGCCCCACCTCTAGCCAGGTTGAGGGCACAGGGCATAAGGGTGTTGGCATACCTAGACGATCTATTGTTAATAGGATTTGGAAATAGGAATACGTAATGGTAGATTTCATTTTCAGACGCATTTTAAAGCCACGGATCGTAACAGCTTCATACCACCAGACAGCTATCACCATCGATCCTGGCTGGATTCGGTGCCAAGTAGTCAATTTCTTAGACTAGGGAGAAATTGCTCTGACATTGACACCTTTAGATCACAGTCTGAATTCTTGAGAACAAAATTTATTGATAAAGACTGACCCCAGTCTTGTCGATCGCGAGTTCCAACATGCCCTTGCGATTAACAGAGAGTCTTTATTAGAAGAAAAACCCAAAAGAGAACATGGAGATATCTTTAGATGGTCCATGCTCACCTCTTTCTCCACCCAACACAAACAAATTAAGGCTATCCTTTCAAAACATTGGGGCATTTTGAAAAATGACAGAGTCCTAAATACAGTTTTGCCTGACCAGGCCAAAGTCATCTTCAGAGGAGCCCCAACCTTACAGAGCAAAATCGCTCCAAATATTATCAACCCTCCTATTCGCCAGCCTTTCTTCCACGAGAGTGTAGAAAGTGCACGGTGTGCCAGCATAATTCTGGGATAGGACGGAAAACTGTGTCATTTACATCTACAGTCACCCAAAAACGATATTCCATCAAGCAGTTTTGTACGTGTACTACCAGCTACATTGTATACCTAATTACATGCCATTGTGGGAAACAGTATGTAGGTCGCACCATCTGCTCTTTTGCGGTTAGAGTATAGCGGAGCATATTGCTCATCAAGAATGGTGACACCAAACATACTGTCCCAAGACACTACAAGTTAAATCATAATTGTGTAATTGAAGGCACACAATTTGTGGTGATTGACAAATATATTCCTCCCTGGAGGGGTGGTGCTAGGTGTCTCGTTTAGAGACCTTCTGGATCCATGAGCTCCGTACATATTTTCCTCTTGGCATTAACGTGGAGCTGGACATCAATGCCTTTATTAATAGGGTTTGAAGCCTAGCTACATTATTTTTCATTAGCTCTCTCTTATTCGATTACCTATTTACACAACTTCTTCCAATACAGTTGACCCATATGTTAATGTGTGTCGTTTTAGTTTTATACGCAATATCCATGTGCGTTTTTTAGATTTAGATTATATATGTGTGAATCTGACCTGTGTGTCGTTATGTGAGTCCACTCCACACATATGTTTTCACACAATTTTGTGAGTCATTGACATTGCCCATATATATATTTTTATATATTTTTATCTTATTTTCCAATATCACTTTTGACAAATCACATTGGCTCACATTTATGTGTCTGCACATAGTTTGTTCCCATATTTTAATACTGACAACGGTTATACAAATAGTATGTATCGTTTGTCATAATGAAAATAGACATACACCATTACTTTAAAATTATTTCTCTCTATATGTCTACTACATTACACAGTTGTAATGTACATGCAGCGCTGGCCCCATCGCATTGTTCGTTTGGGGCCACCGCACTACACATACGTCACTACGTTGCCCTTCATTTGCGGTATGTCATGTTCCATGTATTGCTTTTACCGAGTTGTTGCGCGTGCGTATGTTGCGCGCGCATATTAACGGGGATCCGATCTTGTCATACGTACGACCTAACTGGTGCGCATGCGCATGGTACGCACGCACACTATCGTGGGTCCGAATAGGACATGCGTACAGCACAGACGGCCGCAAGAGGATTCATTTTCACTTTTCATTTTTACTTTATTTATCAGTGTGCACTTGAACACAAAGTATATACAAATTTTGAGCTCACGGAAATCAGGGTTTGACACAAACTTACACAGGACACTTTTAGGTGATCTTATTGAATACACTATGAACCTCAATGGTTTCACTTCTGGCGGGTTATTGACCTCAGGGCGAGGCGTGGAACGCACGCGGAGCGGCCATCTTGCCCGAATACCGAAAGTGGCTTTTTTACACAATGTATAGTGGCCTCTCATTAACAAGACCACTTTCTCTATATATGTCTTGCTGGCTGCAGTGGGGGGACCCCCCAGACGATGTCTAAGAGGACGAAACGCATCGGGTAGGACCCCACTGCCGCCATACTTGGACAGCGCTGTTTTTACAAGACGTACATGTGAGTGTATTATTTTCAATAAAATTTTGTTACTTGTTTTACGGAATTACGCTATGTGGCCTTTTTCCTCCTTGTTTTATATTATCACCATCCATTCCTCTATAATACCTTGAGGGACACACAAGTCCACGGCTTACTTCTAGATGTCCATCCTCACCATCTCTCTGGAACATCTACCATCACCCACCACCCTAGTCTGATTTGACCCATTTGGGCGTATGCCCTCTTAGGTCCACGAGATCTGGTAAGCCTTCTCAAATTCGGTGGTGATGTGCCTCTTCTATCTTCACTTTTGATGTCACGCATCTGAATTATTGTTTACACGAAGTCACTACATTTATATGAACTGTTAATCTTCACGAGTCTTTTAAATATTCAGGACTCTTTTTCGTTGTTTTTTCTCAGTTGGTGTTTCATTACCAGTTGAACTTCATTGAACTTTTTTGAACTCTTTTTTGTTTGGTAGCGCTACACATACTTTTGTTTATTGTTACATGCTTAAATCCTTCAATTCGCCTTTGCATGAGGTTGTTAGGAAAGATGGTAGCTTCATTCGAAGCAGTCCCCTATGCCCAGTTCCATTCAAGACTGTTGCAAAACAGAATCCTCTCTGCTTGAAACAAGACGATCCAAGCTTTGGACTTGCCAATGCGGCTGTCCCCAAGAGTGTCTCAAAGCCTCAGTTGGTTATGAAGCCAGAATTTGCTGAAGGGGAAATCCTTCAGACCAATAATCTGGAAAGTAGTAACGATAGATGCCAGTCTCTCAGGCTGGGGAGCGGTACTGGAGGAGATGACTGTCCAGGGACAGCGGTCAAAACTCGAAAGAGCCCTGCCCATCAACATCCTAGAGATTCTGGCAGTGTATCTGGCTCTGAAAACCTGGACCTCCAGGTTAAAGAATTGTCCAATCCGTCAATGCCACGGCTGTGGCCTATATCAATCACCAAGGGGGCACCAAGAGTCTCTCAGCTCAGAGAGAGATGAACCATATCCTAACTTAGGCAGAAAGGAATGTCCCATCCCTATCGGCAGTTTTCATTCCGGGAGTAGAAAATTGGCAGGCGGACTATCTAGGTCGCCAGAAGTTATTCCCAGGGGAATGGTCTCTTCACCCCAAAGTGTTTCGGGCTGTTTGCCAAAGATGGGAGACTCCGGACATAGATCTTCTAGCATCCAGATTCAACATGAAGTTAATCAACTTTGTGTCCAGAACAAGGAATCCACTCGCATACAGAACAGATGCGCTGGTAACTCCGTGCGATCAGTTTTCACTGATCTACGCTTTTCTCTCGATTCAGTTGCTGCCTCAACTTTGCAGGATCAAGCTGGAAAGAAAGCCGGTAATTCTGGTAGCACCAGCATGGCCCAGAAGGTCATGGTACGCAGAGATCGTAAGGATGGCAGTGGAGGGTCATTGGCCTCTCCCACTAAGGCCAGACCTGCTATCGCAGAGGCCGATATTCCATCCTACTTTACGAATGCTAAATTTAAAGGCTTGGCTATTGAAACCCACATTCTGAGGAAGCATGGGCTTTCCAGGTATGTTATCTCAACTTTAATCAATGCAAGGAAACCAGTTTCCAGAGCTGTATATTACAGAGTTTGGAAAGCTTACGTTTCCTGGTGTGAATCCAAGGGTTGGCACCCTCGGAGATATATTATAGGCAGAATCCTTGCCTTTTTACAATTGGGCGTAGAGATGAAGTTGGCCCTAAGTACTATTAAGGGCCAAGTCTCAGCCTTATCGGTTTTATTTCAAAGACCGCTTGCTACGCATGCTTTAGTCCGGGGTTTTATGCAAGGGGTGATGCGGATTAATCCGCCAATTAAATCACCTTTAACCCCTTGGGACTTGAATTTAGTTTTGTCAGTGTTACAAAAACCGCCATTTGAACCATTACATAATGTTCCCTTAGTCCTTCTGACTAGGAAGCTGATATTTTTGGTTGCTATATCCTCAGCAAGGAGGGTTTCAGAATTGGCTGCTCTTTCTTGTAAAGAGCCATATTTGATTATTCATGAGCACAAAGTGGTGGTACGCCCTCGTCCAGGCTTTTTGCCAAAAGTGGTTTCAGGCTTTCATCTGAATGAAGATATTTTCCTGCCATCGTTTTTCCCAAAACCATGTTCCAGGGAAGAAAAGTAATTACATTGTCTTGATGTAGTGAGAGCAGTGAAAATCTATTTAAAGAAAACTGCTCAAATTCGTAAGACTGATGTCTTATTTATACTGCCAGAGGGTCCTCAAAAAGGACAGGCAGCGTCGAAATCCACTATTGCTAAGTGGATTCGGCAAGTTATAAATTCATACTTATGATTTAAGGGGTAAGATTCCCCCTATTCAAGTTAAGGCGCACTCTACCAGAGCGGTTAGTGCTTCTTGGGCAGTGCGTCACCAGGCCTCCTTTGCTCAGATCTGCAAGACCGCAACTTGGCCTTCGGTCCATATCACCTTCGGGCGCAGTGTACTGCAGGCAGCAGTATAAGTCCTCAAGGTCTGGGGGTGCCCTATGGGTTGTGTCTCCCTCCCCTCAAGTAGCATTGCTATGGGACGTCCCACTAAGTAAATACTTAAGGCTCTGTGTCCTATTATGTATGATAAAGAAAATAGGATTTTTAAAACCGCCTTACCTGTAAAATCCTTTTCTGGGAGTACATCATAGAATACAGAGGTCCCGCCCCTCTTTTTATGGGGTGTAAGTATATTGCTTATATTGCTTGGCTGCAAAAACGGAGGTACTCCTGGAAGGAGGAGGGGTTTTATAGGGGAGTCAACTTCCTGTATTGGGTGTGCCAGTGTCAACACCTGAAGGTAGCTATAACCCACTAAGTAAATACTTAAGGCTCTGTGTCCTATGATGTACTCCAAGAAAAGGATTTTACAGGTAAGCTGTTTTAAAAATCCTATTTGCTCTCCAGTCCAGCTGTTGACCATGCTAGCTCTCGTTCTACTGCACCAATTCAAATAGGACAAAGTGCTATATGGGTGATGGCGAACCTTGGCACCCCAGATGTTTTGGAACTACATTTCCCTTGATGCTCATGCACTCTGCAGTGTAGATATGCATCATGGGAAATGTAGTTCCAAAACATCTGGGGTGCCAAGGTTCGCCATCAGTGTGCTATATTATCTTTGTGCCATGGTGGGAAGAATAAATAAAGAGATGTAGGGTAAGAATTTTTCTTTAACTGTTCATCATGGCCATTATATAATAGACAGCATGCTAGATTAATTTAGTTTTAAGGGTCCATACATACAGGCGATTTCCCTGTGAGATTCTTTTGATTTCCAGCAGCAAGAATCTGACAGGTTCACCGGGTATTTGCGGCACTTTGTAGTGGTACTTATCTAATGGGAGATCATAATTCTACTAGAGCCTTTTCCCCCAAACCCCGATATTTATTTATTTATTTATTTATTTTTTTCAGAGATGTCCTTTTTTTTACTTTTGTAGTCTGCTCTAATATATGATACAATATGGGTATTAATTTGGTGGGTAATTTGGATATATTTTTATATCGACATTTTTTACTTGGGTGCAAATTTGATAACCGTTAAGAAAAAAAACAAAACAAAAAGAACGGATTTGTGCAGCTCCATATATTTACTCTGAATTATAATAAAGCCATCTGACTAAAATCATACCCCACAGGTTTTTGTGTACCGGTGTAGAATGCTACTACTAAATAACATTTCTCTTGTGATAAATAATAAGTGATAAGTACAGCTGTACCTCACAAACAAGTAAGCACAACTAACCTCTGTAATTTTGCTTTGCTTTTTTTTTTTTTACCCAAGTTTAGTCAAAAATATTTGTAACATATGTCCGATTTGTATTGCTGTTTGTGTTCTCACTGGGGAGATGTCTTTGCACTTCCAATCTGACCCAAATTTAACTCCCCCCTCACTCCAGTGCATGTGCCAACATGATTTCTTTTTTCTTTTACCTTGTTTCACTTTTATCACTCTGTGACATCATCGCCAGGCATCCAATGTCTCTTCCTGTTGTAGGCACGCCCCCAAAATGTTATCTCCTAGTTAGTATTTCCCTACGCACAGTATGCAAGAACTCTCTGGATTTAAAGTGTTCATCTTTTCAGAAATAATGAATGCGGGGTGATGCACTGTCAGTGCTCACGCAGCTGGTATAGTGGTCCAGGGATTTAAAATCCCTACTCTTCTCCCGCTTCTCTAGGGCTTTTAAGTCTCCATGGAGACTGGGGGGGAGGGGGGTGTGGGGCTTTCTTTTTTTCATTCTTTCTCAAACCCTTTAAGGCAGCAGCATTGCTTTTCTGAGAAAGAATTCAGTATATGCATTTAGGCTAGGTTCACATTTAACTCCTTTTCTGCGTGCCGTGTTTACGTGGTCCCAGCAGTCTAGTCATTTGAATGGACTGCTTTACCTGCAGGAAACGCAGGAAAAAGCTCTCTGCAGCTTTTCAAGATTGCAGCCGCTGCATTTTTAGATGCACAAGGGTGCCAATAAGATTTCATAGCATCTTTGCACATCTTCTAAAGAACAGAGTATTTTGCCTGTGGGTGCAGGAACTTCTGCGATTTTAAACGCATACACACATAAGTGTGAACATAGCCTAAGAGAGGATCAGCAATTTGTGGAGTTTTATAAACCAGCAGGGGAGAACTCGATCATAGCTGAAAACGCTGCTTGGAGTTTCAGTGCAGCAGAGGCAGCGTTGTCAACAAGCTGCAGGAAATTAAAAGCTTATTCGGTATTTTGCAGAATCAAAAAGTTATGTATTTTTTAGCATTTTATCAAATTGATAAAAAATTGCAGAAATGTGCATGTATTACAGAGATGTGCTGCATGTGTTTTTTGCCTAATTAAGCCACTTCACTTTTTTTTTTTTTTTTTTAGGAAAAAACTAGATTTTTGGGACATACATTTACAAACACTGCCATGTTAAAGCACCTCTGCAAAGTGTGGTTTCTAACTCAAAACTACTAAATCTGACCTTCCAACCTGAGGCCCATACTGTATATAGCAATAGTCAAACTTGTCAAATAAAATGGAAGCCACTCACACACCATATATCACTAGCATAGGAAAGGTGTACATGGGCAGGGCAGAACATTGAACTTTGCAAACATCCCCAGCACTTCATTCAGCTAGTTGGCAAACATTTTTCACATTTAGGTGAAGAACAAAGATTTGTGCTGCATACAGACTGGTGTCAGGACAAGAAAGCAGGAATGTGAAATGTTGACAGTGATAAAAATCTAACAGCTTTTCTAACCCTTCCCTACACAGTCCAAAACTGGAAACTAAATATTCTGGAGATGAGCTTTTAATTCTAGGATGTGGCTCTTCGTGGTCAAATTTTTTCTTTGCTTATAAGTTACAAACCGTTGGGATGTGTTTGGATATTAGTTATTGAACAAGATGACTGTGGGTCAACAAAGACTCTTAAAGTCCCAGTTAGCTGATAATGGGGACTTCCATGGGCTGTGTAAGTTACACATGATAGGCCATAGTTAGTACTGCGTTAATTCCAACAACAAACATTATTAAGGTGCATGTTTGTTTTTACTGCTATTAATGTGCTCCTCTTTGCATTAGATGGCGCTGCCATGCGAGCCGGAGTGCAGACTGGTGACCGCATCATCAAGGTACAAAATATTTTGATACTTGAAAAAATTCTCCTGCTTATTTATGTATTTGTATCCTTCTGACAATGATTGCTCTTTTTTTTCTGCTGTAGAGCATCACTGGTTTAAAAAAAAATAAAATAAAAAAAAAATCTACTTCAGTATGTATTCTTAAAGGAGTTGTAAAGGCACTGTGTGTAGCAGCCCCCCAGCACCCCCCTAATTACCTACCTGAGTCCCTTCTCTCTCCAGCAATGTCCACGATCCCCTCAACCATCCAGGACACTCCTCCTGATTGGCTGAGACACAGCAGTCTTGCCATTGGCTCCCGTGGCTGTCAAAGTAAGTCAGCCAATCAGGGGAGAGAGGGGGCGGGGCCAGGTCAGGGCTCCGTGTCTGAATGGATACACAGAGCTCTGACTTGGCTTGGGTGCCCCATGTAGCAAGCTGCTGGCTGAGGGGCACTCAAAGGAGGGAGGGGCTAGGAGCAGCAAAGAGGGACTGGGAAGGAGGAGGATCAAGGTGGCTCTGTGCAAAACCAACTACACAGAAGGAGGTAAGTATAATATTTTAATTAAAAAAAAAAAAAAAAAAAAAAAACGAGCCTTTACAATAACTTTAACTCAAAAATGCACCTTCTAATGCTCTCAGCCGCCTTCAAATCTCTACATTCCTTTTTTTTTTTTTTTTTTTTTTTTTTTTTTGTTGCTACTTTGACCTTCCTGTTAGATGGTGGCTACATTCGTTCCCATTGTCCCACTGTATGTAGGAATGTAGCCACCCTGTAGTGTGCTTTGAGCAGTGCACTCGTTCCAAGTAAATGGCAGAAATGAGGAATAGGAGAGTTTTGGTAGATTACAGACCTGGTTATAAGGAAACAGAAAAACACAGTAAGAAATGATTTTAAGAAAAGTAAATTACAGGACTATTGAGTAGTAAATGTGTATGGATTTTTTTTTGGGGGGGGTAGGGTGGGGGATAAGGATATTGTTTAGTGTCATGTTAATGTTCACTGTGCCATAGTTGTTGGTTAATGTTTGTGACCTTTTGCCTTTCTTTGTAACTAGGACATGCATCTCATCTCCATCTGTATTTTTTCAGGTTAATGGAACACTGGTCACACACTCTAACCATCTGGAAGTGGTAAAGCTTATAAAGTGTGAGCATCCTTGATTTTAATTTACCGAAATCATTGTCACAATGAAGGTGGTTTCTACAGTGAGGGAACATAAGCTGTTAAATTTTGCATACTTTATATACAGCTGCACAGGGGCAGGTAAAGAGAGGCCATCGGGGAGGTATTAAGGAAGCATGTGTTGGGTATGCAGGATATTAAATCGGTTGTAAAGCCTTGCAAATACCCAGAGAAGTGACTAGCCTTAGGTGATGCACAGAGATTAAAAAGATTCTCCTACAGAAGTTGTGCCGGTTTATTTGCCGCAATTTCTTCTCTTGTGCCAAAGTACACAGATCAAAGGCTATTTCTGAGCTCCAGTAGACAGGGGGCAGAGATATAATTTCACATACTGCACAGCATAGAGCAGGGAGCTCAGTGTAATCTGAGATCTAAGTGGAGGAATGAACACACCCCCCTCCAAACAGTCCCATAAGGAAACAAGGTAACATACACAGCTGAGGTTGTCAGTTGCCTGCTGTGTGTTGTGGTGGTGGTCGTGGCCTTCTCCCAAGATTCTGTGCATGGCAACCACTTAGCTTCTATCTCCGGTTTGTTCAGTTAAGCATTAAAAAAATGAAAGATAGGCACTGATTGGTTGCAATGCACAGCTTCTCTAGATTCTGTCAGCTCCAATTTTGATAAATTTCCCCGTGTAGTACCTGTCAAGGTAACTGCGGCATGCTCACACTACTACATTTGGTTTGAGCATCTACAATGCTGTGAAAATGTATTTGCCCCCTTCCTGATTTTTTTTTCCTTTTTTGCATATTTGTCACTCTTAAATGATTTAGATAATCAGAAAAAATTTTTTATACAACACAAAGATAACCTGAGTAAATCCAAAATTCAGTTTTTAAATGATGTTTTCATTTATTAGGGGGAAAAAATGCTGTCCAGATCTGCCTGACCCTATGTAAAAAAGTAATCCCCCCCCCCCACTAAATCATGAATGTACCGTGATTAGCCTGTTTAATCAAGACATCTGACACAGTGATGCACACTAAAAGATCTCAAAAAGCAACACATAATGCCACAATCTTACCTAAAATAAACTACAGATTACAGATGTTACCAGTAAAAATCCCGCAGAGCTTTTTTAAAATAATTAAAACAATCCTGCTAAAATACATATGGCTTAATAAAAAAACAAGAATTAAATACACGCTGATCACAAGGAAAAAGGAGCATGGAGGTCTTGCCGCCCCAGATATAAGTAGGTACTATAAAGCCATAGTTTTAACACGAATGTTAGAGTGGACAAATGAGAAAAATGAAAAAAAATGGGTGGAAATGGAAAACACAATAAGTGGAGCCACACTACATAAGAATATTTGGATTCCACGGAAATATAGAATATTGGACACCGACACGCACGAAATAACAAAAAATGTATTTAAAATTTGGGACACCATTCACTTAAAGAATGAATGGAAATATAATTCACCACTATTAGCACTCACAGGATCGAATCTCTTCACCCCTGGGAGGGAAATATTTGAAATCCAAGGAATAGGTAAACCAACAACTGAAAGATATCACTAGAAATGGCAAAATAAGAACACGAGTAGAAATAGAGGAAAGGAATGGATGGAAGATGAATGAATGGAATTATACTCAAATAAGGCACCTAGTAAGCACAATACCACACCCACTGAGAGATGAAACAAAATTAACTGCACTGGAAAAGCTATGTAGCAATGAAACACCATTAAAAAACGGAACATCAAAAATTTATAGTATACTGACAGATTTGGAAGCACAAGAAAGACCAGAATATATAAATCAATGGGAAAAATAAATGAATTTAAAAATAGATAACCAAAAAGTGGAAAAAATGATAGAAATGGGATATAATAAGGCTTGGGACATGAAGACCATAGAAATGAATTATAAACTAGTATCAAGATGGTATATGACCCCAGTAAGAATACACAGATTCCATCAAGATAGAACCTCCTTGTGTTGGAGAAAATGTGGCCAAATAGCAACGATCACACACATATGGTGGGAATGCCCAATAATAATGGAGTACTGGAAAGAAGTGTTAAATAACATAAAGGAAATAACTGGAGAAGAAATAGAACAAAATATTTGGACTTGCCTCTTCCATATCTACAATAAACCTAAGAAACAATATTGAAAATCAATAATACCTAACCTCCTGAATGCGGCCAAGGCCTTAATTCCCAAGAATTGGCTAAAAAGTGGAAAACCAGACATTAGAAACTGGCTAAAGGAAATAGATTATCACTACAAAATGGAAGGAGGAGAGAAAGGGGATAATAGTAGATGGTAAAGTTGGAAAAACTACAAAGTCTCGGATATTTATTTAGATAGGATAAAAGAAAGAATAGGTGCAGAGCCAAGTGGATAAATAAACAACATAAAGGAACGGACCAGACACAGGGGAGGGGGAGGGGGGGGGGCGGGGGGAAATAAGAGGGACTGAGAGAGACTAAGATAATAATAGGGTTTATAATTATAGAAGGCGTTTTGTCGTCGGTTTTTAAAAATATTTAAGAATATCCTAGAAGGGAAAAATAATAAAGATGTGACGGAAACAATCCACAATGATGTGAAAAAGGAGAAGAGATAAAGTTTGACACATAAAGTTGAAATAATGTCTCTCGGAAAACTTTCGCTGAAGTGGAAAAAAAAAAAAAATGCCACTATCTAAAGAAATTCAAGAACAGATGAGAAACAAAGTAATGCATGTATTGGCTTGGAAAGGGTTACAAAGCCATTTTTAAGGCTTTGGGACACCTGTGAACCACAGTGAGAGCCATTATCCACAAACGGAGAAAACTTTGAACAGTGTTGGACCATCTCAGGAGTGACCAGCCTAAGAGCACAACCACGACTCATCCAGGAGGTCATAAAAGAACAACATCTGAAGGACTACAGGTCTCAGTTAAGGTCAGTGTTCGTGATTTAACAATAAGAAATAGACTGGGCAAAAACGGCATCCATGGGAGAGTTCCAATGGGAAAGCCACTGCTGTCCCCAAATAACACACAATCTCGTCTCACATTTGCCAGAACACATCAAGACTTTTGGGCAAACATTCTGTGGACTGATGAGACAAATGTAAACATTTTTGGAAGATGTGCTGTTACATCTGGCGTAAAGCGAACACTGCATTTCATAAAAAGTACATCATACCAACAGTCAAACATGGTGGTGGCAGTGTAATGGTCTGGGGCAGCTTCAGGACCTAGATGACTTGCCATAATTGATGGGACCATGAATTCTACTCTCTACCAAAAATTCCTGAAGGAGAATGTCTGGCCATCAGTTTGTGACTTCAAGCTCAAGCACACTTGGGTTATGCAGCAGGACTATGATCCGAAACACACCAGGAAGTCCACCTCTGAGTGGCTGAAAAAAACCCCAACAAAATTAAGGTTTTGGAGTGGCCTAATCAAAGTCCGGGCTTAAGTCTGATTGAGATGCTATGGCATGAACTTAAACAGTATAAAGTCAAATAATGGTGCATTAGTTCAACCTGTGAAACGTGAACCTGTGCAAGAAAAAATATTTGAATAACACACTGCTAATTACCATCAATAGCTAGTGCTGATGAATGACTTTATACAGTATGTAACATATAGTAGAAAACCTCACTACCGTGATGAAAAATTAAACCACAAAAAATGTAAAAAAATATAAAAAAAGAGAAAATGTGAAAAAAGTCCCAAACAAATTTTAAAATTCAAGGCAATAGTCCACTTCTCAGGGAAAACTTGTTTGAATATGTGCCATACAGCAAAAATCCAGTGATTATGTTCACCACCACCACTAGGTGAATTGCCTGCTCACCTCAGGGGGAGCCCCTACAGGTCAATCACGCCTTGAGTATAAAGATCTTCCAAGATCATAAAACACGCACTGTATCCAGGTGCGCCTGCAGTCCTTGTAGCATACAGTGGAATCTGCTCCTTAAAGATTACTCAGAATACTATAGACAATCTTAGCGCAATACTGCTTCAAAATAGTATTATTTATTATAAAATCACCCACTCACATTTACAGGATCTTGTATAATTGCATGTAATAAAAAAACATCAAGAGCTCGCCGCCTCACTGCGTACTTCCTGGTTTACGAGACACTGGAAGTGACGTCACTGGCTCCTCCCAATGCGTTGCATCACTGGTCACGTGGCTTTCTCTTGGGACCATTCCCTTGAGAACGTCACGTGACCAGCTAGGCAAAAAGTCGGGAGGAGTCGGTGACGTCCCTTCCGGTGTCTCGTAAACCAGGAAGTAAGTGATGAGGTGAGCTCTTAAAATTTTTTTACAAAATAGAAAAAAATCTAGCTCAAGGTTTGATCTAAATCAGGCGTTTGGATCAAAGGTCAGGGTCAGTGTTTTTTGGACAGGATTTTTTTTTTTTTTTTTAAATTGGTATCGGTGTCAGTCGGTGTGTTTTAGGTAGGATAAAAAAAAAACAAAACCGCAAAATGCGCACTATTGTTTCTGGGCTGTACTACGAGTACAAACAAAAACTAACATACACACATGCGCTATCGCTGTGGTTATCGGGAGCAGGA
This sequence comes from Lithobates clamitans, assembly GCA_037952925.1. Taxonomy (NCBI): domain Eukaryota; kingdom Metazoa; phylum Chordata; class Amphibia; order Anura; family Ranidae; genus Lithobates; species Lithobates clamitans. The sequence continues at coordinate 2,343,010 of JBBGZY010001072.1, forward strand.
GAATTTATTTTGGTGGTAGGTTATGGAAGTAGCAAGAATAATGCAGTTACATTTAATAAAAAAATTAGGAGATATCCGTAACTGTTTACCACCAAATGAAAGCCCAATTTGTCCTGAAAAAAATTTAGGTATAAATCCACCTGGATGCACAAAGTAGTTGTGATATGTATGGTTTTACTAACTCATGTCAAAGTTGCAAAATTGAGCTTAGGCATTAAGATTTGTTTTACCCTTAGGCGTGAAGGGGTTAAAATTTGTTAAATGATTTGAATTACTTTAGTGTGACAAATATGCAACAAATAAAAAGATCAGGAAGGGGGCAAATACTTTTTCAGCACTGTAGGTTTCATTTACCTCTGGTCATTAAAAAGATTTTCTGACCTTATCTGAAAAGCAAGCAGACTTCAATAAGCGTGTAAGGTCCAAGCAGTGCTCATAATTTAATATGTTGTGATAATTATGAACGTATAATGTACTCCCTACATGTAAGGGTAAGGAAACTTTCCCACAGTTGTCATGCTTGCTGGAAAATATTGCATGTAAGCACCTGCAGCTGGTAGTATTGGTGCCGGTACACACAGGGGCGGCTTTAAGTCATTTGACTCTGAAGCCACCCCGTACAGCGCAACTTCAGCATGGCTTGCTGAACGACTTCTGTATAGATGTCAATGCAGGCCACTCTGAAGTTGCCCCAAAGTAGAACAGGAGCCTTTTTCTAGGTTTGAGCAACTTGAGTCGCTCCTATTAGAACAGTTCCATTGCAATGCATGGAGGGCGACTTGTCAGGCGGCTAAGTCGCCTGAAGGGTTGCACCTGTGTGAACCGGCACTTACAGTGCTAGACTGTGTCATAGCCCCAGCTTTTGTTTTTTAACAATATGGTCTTAGGCTCCATTCACACTGGCGTGTTTTTTGATGCATTTTGCATTTTGCAGAAATGCATGGGAATTTTTTAACATGGGTTCCTATGGAACATGTTCACATCAATGCCTTTTTGTACCTCTGCATTTTTGGAAAGGGTCAGGGACTTTTTTTTATGCAAAATGCAGCGTTTTGCATGTAATAGAATTCAATCGACAAGCATCAAAAACGCAAGTGCACCGTTTTTGCACCGTTTTTGCACCGTTTTTGCACCGTTTTTGCACCGTTTTTGCACCGTTTTTGCACCGTTTTTGCACTGTTTTTGCACCATTTTTGGCATATTTTTTTTTTTTTTTACATTTTTTTTTTTAAACTGTAAAAAAAAAAAAAAAAATACGCAAAACGCTGTAAAAACGCCTCAAAAACGCTGCTCAAAAACGTGGCAAGCATGACAAAAAAAACTCCAAAAACGCTCAAAAGCAACATGCATAGCTGTGAATCGAGCCTCAGTTTCCTCTGGTCAGGGCTGCTTGATTCAGGTGTGGATTACAAAGTAGCTTCTGTCATTTTAGCATACATTCAGATATGTTCACAATTTTTTCATGATTCTTGGTAATGTGTTCTGCTGTAGATATATTAACATAGAACTATACTCACCCATGGTTATTAGAGCAACCTTTTATCCTTTCCCACAGCATTCTGGGTCTCTGTACAGCTGTGAGTGGACTGATTCTTTTTTTATAACAAATTCAAACAAAAGCCTTCCATGGTTACTGATAGTAACCAACCTAATTTCAACTTTCAAAAGTTTATTTTAGTGAAGATAACAAGATCAGTTTTTCTTTATTCATTGAGAGATGTGAGCAGTCTCAAACGTTCAATTTATATTGCTGCCTACAGGAAAATTGGGAGCTGGAAAAAAAAAAAATCCGTAGCCCAACTCTGGGTGTAACCCCTCACTGCCAGCATATCTCCATTTTAAATATTGTCCTTAGGAGGATAAACATCTATTTTCAGCTCTGCTGTTTTAAAGACGAACATATATTTCTTGCATTTTCTTTTCTTCTTCAATCAAGGCTCTACTCTGCACTGCTGCTGGTGTTTCCCACCAACTTTCAGCTATTGGGTGTGTTCATTCTCCGCCTGACTTTTTAGACCATACTGCATTGGACCTTGAGCAATTGTCCCTGGCTCCTACTCATCACTTAGCATAGCTAAGATCTGGTCCTTAGTACTTCAGAGGCCAGAGTGTTCAGTCCCCAATCCAGAAGTCGCCTGAACTTCTGCTTTTGTATTAAGGACTTGGTAGCCTCCTTCAATTATTATTATAATACAGGTTTTATATAGTGCCAACAGTTTGTGCAGCGCTTTACAACATGAGGGCAGACATTACAGTTACATTACAATTTGGTACAAGAGGAATCAGAGGGCCCTGCTCGTTAGAGCTTACAATCTAAAAAGGAAGGGTCAATTGATACAAAATGTAATAGCTGTGGGGGGATGAGCTGATGGAGGAAGTCAAACAGGGTTAGTTAGAAGCAGAATAGACTTCTTTGAAGAGAAGGGTTTTCAGGGATCACCTAAAGATGGATAGATTAGGGGACAGTCGGACAGATTGGGGTAGGGAGTTCCAAAGGACGGGAGAAGCTCTGAAGAAATCCTGGAGGCGAGCATGGGAGGATGTGACAAGGGAGCTAGAGAGTAGGAGGTCCTGGGATGACCAAAGAGAGCGGCTTCGTTGGTATTTTGGGACTAGGTTAGTGATGTAGCTGGGGGCAGAGTTATGGATGGCTTTGTAAATTATTGTTAGTACTTTGAATTTTATTTGTTGGGTGAGTGGAAGCCAGTGGAGGGATTGGCAGAGAGGGGTGAAGGACACTGAATGGTTGGTAAGGTGGATGAGTCTTGCAGCGGCATTCATTATGGACTGAAGGGGGGATAGTCTATGTAAAGGTAACCCAATGAGGAGGGAGTTGCAGTAATCAAGGCGAGAGATGACCAGGGAGTGAATTAGAAGCTTGGTGGTGTCATTAGGTAAAAGGGGGTGTATTCTGCAAATGTTGCGGAGGCTAAGGCGACATGATGTGGACAGGGATTGTATGTGGGCCCGAAAGGACAGTTCAGAGTCTAAGGTTACCCCTAGCACTCTGGCATGCGGGGACGGACTGATAGATGTGCCATTGATCTTGACAGAGAAGTCAGGGGAAGGGGCACATGGGGGAGTAAATATTAAGAGCTCAGTTTTAGATAGATACAGTTTGAGGAAGTGGTTTGACATCCAGGCTGATATGTCTGTTAGTAAATCAGTGATGCGTGAGGAGATTGATGGGGTGAGCTGACAGGCAGAGAGATAGATTTGGGTGTCATCAGCATATAAATGGTAGTGAAAGCCATGGGAGGCTATTAGCTGACCCAGGGAGGATGTGTAGATCGAGAATAGTAGAGGTCCAAGGACAGAACCTTGGGGGACAGAACCTTGGGGACAACAACAGTAAGAGGAGTTGGAGAAGAGGAAGTGGAGTTGTAAGTGACACTGAAGGTGTGATGAGATAGGTAAGATTCGAACCAACGGAGAGTGCAGTCATGAAGACCAAGCAAATTGAGTTTTTTGAGGAGGAGGGGGTGGTCAACTGTATCAAAGGCAGCAGAAAGGTCCAAGAGTAAGAGTATGGAATAATGGCCATTGGTTTTGGCTTTTAGTAAGTCATTTGTGAGTTTTAGGAGGGCAGTTTCTGTGGAGTGCTGTGGGCGAAATCCAGACTGAAGGGGATCAAGAAGGTTATTCTCATTGAGGTGGTCGCTCAGTTGATTGTAGACTAAACAATCAAGGAGTTTGAAGGCAAAGGGGAGTAAAGAGATGGGTCTTAGGTTGTTAAGATTAGTGGGATCTAGTGAGGCCTTTTTTTGGTATGGGAGTGACTAGCGCATGTTTTAGAGGGTTGAGGAAGATGCCAGTAGAGAGGGAGAGGTTGAAGATATGAGTTAAGGAGTGTAGGATTGGGTCAGATGGTGACCGTAGTATTTGAGAAGGAACAGGGTCCAGGGGGCAGGAGGTTAGGTGGGCATTAGAAAAAAGTTTAGTGACTTCCTCTATAGTAGCTGGGTTAAAAGAGGGAAGTATTGATTGTGCAGAAGGACAAGAAGTGTAAGGTGAGAGAGATATCTGTAGAGCGGAGATCTCGAGACAAATTGTCTCAATCTTATTTTTGAAGTGATTTGCAATCTCCTGGGCAGTGAGTAAGTTAGTGGGTGGGGGTAATGGAGGACGAAGTAGAGTGGTAAAGGTAGAAAAGAGTTGACGGGGACTGCGCGAGAGGGTGTTAATGAGAGTGATAAAGTAGGTCTCTTTGGCAGTGTGGAGGCAGGAATTGTATTTTTGGAGGGCAGATTTATATTGGCTGAAATTTTGCTGTGACTTCGTTTTACGCCATAGACGCTCAAGAGCGCGGCTACGTTTTTTGAGGCTTCTGGTATTGTCTGTCTGCCAGGGTTGTAGCGGTCGGGGCCTGATTCTGTGTGTAGTGAGGGGGGCGAAGGTATCCAGGGTGGATGACAGTGAACTATTGTAGGCAGAAGTGGCCAAGTTGGGGCAGGACAAGGATGAGATTTTGTCGTAGAGACAATATGTAGCAGAAAAAAGAAGAGAAGGGTTAAGATGGCGAAAGTTTCTACGGGTAATAGTTTGGTAGTTGGAAGGCAAGGAGGAGGCAGACAAGGAGAGAGTGAAACTAATAAGGTGGTGATCAGAGAGAGGAAAAGGAATATTGGAGAGGTGGTGCGGAGTGCATAGGTAGGAGAATATGAGGTCAAGGCAGTTGCCAACAGAGTGAGTAGAAGCGCTTGTCCATTGTTTTAGGTCAAAAGAGGTGGTTAGGCTCAGCAGCTTAGATGTAGCGTGAGTGTTAAGATAAACAAGAATGTTGAAGTCACCAAGAATGATGGCTGGAATTTCAGAAGAGAGAAAGTAGGGTAGCCAGGCAGAGAAGTCGTCAAGGAAGTTTGATACTGGTCCAGGGGGCCGATAGATCACAGCAATTCTCAATGAAACTGGAGAAAATAAACGAATACAGTGAGATTCAAATGAAGAAAGGGACAGATAGGGGGGTGGATGAAGAACCTGAAAAGTGCTTTGAGGGGATAGGAGGATTCCAACACCATCTCCTTTCCGTCCACTAGGCCTGGGAGAGTGAGTCCACAGGAGGCCACCATAGGAGAGAGAAGCAGGAGAACGAAGGTCAAATTCTTGAATTCAGGTCTCAGTAATTGCAAGTAGGTTCAGGGAGTTTGTGATAAATGGGTCATGGACGGTGATGAGTTTGTTACAAACAGAGCGGGCATTCCAAAGGGCACAGGAGAAGGGGAGGCTGGTTCTAGGCTGAAGAGGAATAGAAATGAGATTGTGTGGATTGCGGCTGCTATCAGAGGATGGGGGGTGCTGGGTATGTTGGCCGAAGGTAAATGATGATGGCGGTCAATGCAGTTCCTTTTCCAATTCCACTCCAGACATTAGCAACAGAATATTTTGTCATTATGGCATACATTAGTGATATCTCTGGAGAGACCGATCGGGTTATCTCCCAAGACCAAGCCTGTCCCTGGCGTGTTTGCTCCGGGTTCTGGTGTTGTGTAGGGGAGGTGCTTCTTTCCTTGTTTCTTCTCTTTATATGAAAAATAAATGGTCTTTTCCCTGCCTAGCCCCCACCCTCCAAACAAAACTAGCAATGAGAAAACCTATAAAAATATAGATTTAAAAAAAAAAAAGATAAAAATACTCCCCTATTCCTGACTTCTGGGAGGCATGGAGACATCACCATGCATTACCACTGTCTCCTGGAAAAGCTGGGCACTTGAAATCTGGCTAGATTGCATTCTAGCCCATTGCAGGAATGTATTCTCGCAGGATTTCAAGTGAGGAGGAGAAATCGGTGAAGGGCGGTGACTTTACCCATACTCCCCAGAAGATAGGATTGAGGTGAGTGGTTATTTCTTGTGAAATCTTTATTGTAAATGTTGTAGTTGAAGTCATATTAAAGGCTTACTCTTTCTTCCTATTATAACCACTTTAGCCCCGGACCATTATGCTGCCTAAGGACCAGAGGTCTTTTTCCAATTTGGCACTGCGCCGCTTTAACTGCTAATTGCGCGGTCATGCAATGCTGTACCCAAACGAAATTTGCGTCCTTTTCTTCCCACAAATAGAGCTTTCTTTTGATGGTATTTGATCACCTCTGCCGTTTTTATTTTTTGCGCTATAAACGGAAAAAGATCGAAAATTTTGAAAAAAAATTGATATTTTCTACTTTTTGTTATAAAAAAAATCCAATAAACTCAATTTTAGTCATACATTTAGGGCAAAATGTATTCGGCCACATGTCTTTGGTAAAAAAAATGTCAATAAGCGTATATTTATTGGTTTGCGCAAAAGTTATAGCGTCTACAAACTAGGGTACATTTTCTGGAATTTACACAGCTTTTAGTTTATGACTGTCTGTCATTTCTTGAGGTGCTAAAATGGCAGGGCAGTACAAAACCCCCCAAATGACCCCATTTTGGAAAGTAAACACCCCAAGGAAATTGCTGAGAGGCATGTTGAACCCATTGAATATTTTTTTTTTGTCCCAAATGATTGAATAATGACAAAAAAAAAAAAATTACAAAAAGTTGTCACTAAATGATATATTGCTCACACAGGCCATGGGCCTATGTGGAATTGCACAGCAAAATACATTCAGCTGCTTCTCCTGAGTACGGGGATACCACATGCGTTGGACTTTTTGGGAGCCTAGCCACGTACGGGGCCCCGAAAACCAATCACCGCCTTCAGGTTTTCTAAGGGCGTAAATGTTTGATTTCACTCCTCACTACCTATCACAGTTTTGAAGGCCAAAAAAAGGCCCAGATGGCACACCCCCCCCCCCCCCCAAATGACCCCATTTTGGAAAGTAGACACCCCAAGCTATTTGCTGAGAGGCATGTTGAGTCCATGGAATATTTTATATTTTGACACAAGTTGCGGGAAAGTGACACTTTTTTTTTTTTTTGCACAAAGTTGTCACTAAATGATATATTGCTCACACAGGCCATGGGCATATGTGGAATTGCACCCCAAAATACATTTAGCTGCTTCTCCTGAGTATGGGGATACCACATGTGTGGGACTTTTTGGGAGCCTAGCCGCGTACGGGGCCCCGAAAACCAATCACCGCCTTCAGGATTTCTAAGGGTGTAAATTTTTGATTTCACTCTTCACTGCCTATCACAGTTTCAGAGGCCATGGAATGCCCAGGTGGCACAAACCCCCCCCCAAATGACCCCATTTTGGAAAGTAGACACCCCAAGCTATTTGCTGAGAGGCATGGTGAGTATTTTGTAGCTCTCATTTGTTTTTGAAAATGAAGAAAGACAATAAAAAACATTTTTTTTTTCTTTTTTCAATTTTCAAAACTTTGTGACAAAAAGTGAGGTCTGCAAAATACTCACTATACCTCTAGCTTGGGGTGTCTACTTTCCAAAATGGGGTCATTTGGGGGGGGTTGTGCCACCTGGGCATTCCATGGCCTCCGAAACTGTGATAGGCAGTGAAGAGTGAAATCAAAAATTCACGCCTTAGAAAGCCTGAAGGCGGTGCTTGGTTTTCGGGGTCCCGTACGCAGCTAGGCTCCCAAAAAGTCTCACACATGTGGGGTATCCCCGTACTCAGGAGAAGCAGCAGAATGTATTTTGGGGTGTAATTTCACATATTCCCATGGCATGTTTGAGCAATATATCATTTAGTGACAACTTTGTGCAAAAAAAAAAAAAAAAATTTGTCTCTTTCCCGCAACTTGTGTCACAATATAAAATATTCCATGGACTCGACATGACTCTCAGCAAATAGCTTGGGGTGTCTACTTTCCAAAATGGGGTCATTTGGGTTTTTTTTAAACTGTCCTGGCATTTTATGCACAACATTTAGAAGCTTATGTCACACATCACCCACTCTTCTAACCACTTGAAGACAAAGCCCTTTCTGACACTTTTTGTTTACATGAAAAAATTTTTTTTTTTGCAAGAAAATTACTTTGAACCCCCAAACATTATATATTTTTTTAAAGCAAATGCCCTACAGATTAAAATGGTGGGTGTTTCATTTTTTTTTCACACAGTATTTGTGCATCGATTTTTCAAACGCATTTTTTGGGGAAAAAACACACTTTAAAATTTTTATGCACTAAAACACACTATATTGCCCAAATGTTTGATGAAATAAAAAAGATGATCTTAGGCCGAGTACATGGATACCAAACATGACATGCTTTACAATTGCGCACAAACGTGCAGTGGCAACAAAATACATTTTTAAAAGCTTTTAAAAGCCTTTACAGGTTACCACTTTAGATTTACAGAGGAGGTCTACTGCTAAAATTACTGCCCTCGATCTGACCTTCGCGGTGATACCTCACATGCATGGTGCAATTGCTGTTTACGTTTGACGACAGACCGCCGCTTGCGTTCGTCTTAGCGCGAGAGCAGGGGGCGACAGGGGTGCTTTTTTTTTTCTTTTTTCTTCTTTTTCTTTTTTATCTTATTTTTAAATTGTTCCTTTCATTTTTATTTTTTTTTTAATCATTTTTATTGTTATCTCAGGGAATGTAAATATCCCCTATGATAGCAATAGGTAGTGACAGGTACTCTTTTTTTGAAAAAAATTGGGATCTATTAGACCCCAGATCTCTCCTCTGCCCTCAAGGCATCTGACCACACCAAGATTGGTGTGATAAAATGCTTTCTCAATTTCCCAATGGCGCTGTTTACATCCGGCAAAGTCTAAGTCATAAAATGCTCGTAGCTTCCGGTTTGTTAGGCCATAGAGATGTTTGGAGCCGCTCTGGTCTCTGATCAGCTCTATGGTCAGCTGGCTGAATCACCGGCTGCATTCTCAGGTTCCCTGTTGAGACAGGAGAGCCAGAGAAAAACACGGAAGACGGTGTGGGGGGGGCATTCCCTCCCACTGCTTGTAAAAGCAGTCTAGAGGCTAATTAGCCGCTAGGATTGCTTTTACATGAAAGCCGACCGCTGGCTGAAAAGAATGATACCAAGATGATACCTAAACCTGCAGGCATCATTCTGGTATAACCACTCAAAGTCGTGAATGGCGTACCTGAAGACATAAAAATGGTTAACAATAAAACACAGTAAACGGTAAAGTATAAAAAATTGCATACCTGAAAAGCAAACATGATAAAACATAATAACAATAAAACATTGCAGAATAGAATACAGTAAAAAAGAGCAGAACAATAGAGAGAGAATAGAGAGAGAACCATAAAACGACAACTATTTTTAATTTATTTTACATTTTTTTTTTTTTTTTTTTTACACTTTTTTTTTGTAACTAACTTTTATAACTGTAACCGGTTCCAGGTTCGGGTCTCCCAAAATGCGATGGCATCTTGGGAGACCCTGTGAAATGGCGCCTAGTCTGTGCAATGATGTACCCTACGCTAATACTCAACTAGTGCATGGTAGCGTTCAAAACATTCACCAATGCAAAGACCAGGATTGTCAGGACAGGAGGGACAATAATAGTGGGTGTCACGCCTATATCTGCGCTTGCTGCAGACACAACATCTTTTTTTGGGGGGGGGGGTCGTTGGGTAGGGGTACTCGAGAGGACATAAAGAAAATGCCTCTCATGTAGCCGACTGCATTTAGTTGGGGATGTGAATGGGGGAAGTACGGGCGCTGCAGAAGTGGTGGGTTCCCAATTAGGATTGGCGAATGTAGCAGGAAGGGCACTATGGGCACGACGGGCCTGTTTGTCTTCTTCTTGGTGGCAGCGGGACACTACTTGTGCTTGCCACCTCACCAGCTTGAACTGCACTTATGGGACTCGCCACGTCACCAAGTGTTACTGCAGTGCTGGTTTGACTACGACTGGGGTGTACTAGGCCGCTGGTGCTTGCCAGTTCACCAAAACGCTACCAAAAAAACTGTTAGCGATCGCAGGGATCAGGCCTGACTCTGCGAATGCTGCAGTTATGCGTTTAGTGTTTTGTAAGTGACAGTGATCGATCGATACTGCACTTGGGTGGGCTGGGCCGGGCGGAGGGGCCAAACGCAGGTGCTAGCAGGTATCTGGGCTGATCCCACTAACACTGCGTTTTTGGGAACCCTAAACTGCTGGGGACCCTAGTACAGATCTGATCAGATATTGATCCGTTCAGATACTACACCACTAAGGGAGGTGTACGGTGCGTGCGTGGGTGTAAGCGCTACTGGCACTAACCTGACTCTGCCTGGGGCTGGTGCTTGTTAGTTCACCAAAACGCTACCAAAAAAACTGTTAGCGATCGCAGGGATCAGGCCTGACTCTGCGAACGCTGCAGTTATGCGTTTAGTGTTTTGTAAGCGACAGTGATCAATGGATACTGCACTTGGGTGGGCTGGGCTGGGCTGGGCCGGACGGAGGGGCAAAACGCAGGTGCTAGCAGGTATCTGGGCTGATCCCACTAACACTGCATTTTTGGGAACCCTAAACTGCTGGGGACGCTAGTACAGATCTGATCGGATCAGATATTTATCCGTACAGATACTATACCACTAAGGGAGGCGTATGCTGCGTGCGTGGGTGTTAGCGGTACTGGCGCTAATCTGACGCTGCCTGGGGCGACGCATATCACCGCCGGGTGATCAGGGGGCTAAACCTTTATTCGGTAATAAACGGCGGGTGCCCTGACACTATAAAAAATAAACGAACTAACCAGCGTCACCCGTAACAGTTATACGGTGATCAGTGGTGAAAGAGTTAACTAGGGGGCAGTCAAGGGGTTAAAACATTTATTAGATAGTATATGGGGGTCCCTGTCGCTATAAAACGCTGACGGCGAACCTAAATATTTACGTCCCTAACTAGCGTCACCAGTGACACTAATACAGCGATCAGAAAAATGATCGCTTAGCGACACTGGTGACGGGGGGTGATCAAGGGGTTAAAACTTTATTGGGGGGGTTAGGGGGGTACCCTAGACCTAAAGGGGGCTAACAGTAACTGTCCCACCACAGTAACCGTCAGAAACTGACACCATGCAGTAATCAGAGAAAAAAAAAAAACCTGCTTGGTGTCAGTGTGACGGGGGGGTGATCGGGGGGTGTAGTGTATGCCTGGCGTGTTCTACTGTATGTGTGTGTGTTGTGCACTTACATTCCAGTCTTCTCTCCTGGGCGCTGGAACGGAAAATGCCGAGCTGAGGAGAGATGACATAATTTCCTCTGCCTCTGTGTACAATACAGAGACAGGGAAATGATCCCATTGGCTGGGAGCGATCACGAGGGGGGGGGGGGCACGAATGGATGGCCTCCCCCTCACCACCGATCGCCGGGGAGGATTTGACGACCGCCGCAGGCACCGGGGGGGGTCCGATCGTACCTGTAAGTCCTTTTGCCTGCCCGTGCCGCTCTGCCGGCGTACATCGTCGTGCGGCGGTCCTCAAGTGGATAAAAAAAGCTGTTATAGTCCCTTGCCTCCTCTTCTGGATTCCCCTTCCATCACTGTCCACTCCTCCTGTTCTCTGAGTGCCCCCGCAGCAAGCTGTGTGCTGAGAGGGCACCGGTGCAGGCATGCTTCCCAGAGGGGCTGTTTGCATCCATAGACACAGCGTGGCTTGGCCATGCCCCCTGCTCCCTCCTCACAGTATTTGGCTGACAGCATCAGGAGCCAATGACATTTGCTACTGAGTTTCCTTTGAAACCAGGAAGAGAGAACAGCGCCATTGCAGAGGGGCACAGCACTGGATCGAGCGAGGACTAGTTGAAGGTATTTTACCTTAACACTCAAAATGCATTAAGGTAAAAAAAACTTTGAATTTAAAACCACTTTAAGGCTTATTTGTTTCAATGGTAGTTGGCTGGCAGGAAAGTAGAACTCTGATTTTAATGGGGGGGACTGCATTAAGACTTCCTGTTGATTCACGAAAGGCTTCAGTTTACTGTATATTAAAGCCTGTTATTCAAGCCACTTCTAAAGCTGCTACTATTTTTTTATCTACTTGATTAGGAAGGTTACACTGTCTAGTTGGTGCCCAGGAGTTGGCTTTGTATTAGAACATGGATCAATAAACCAATACTCTTAAGTGTTTTACTTAAGAATGTCCTTTTTTATTATATGAATTGAAGGTAACAAGCTAATAATGGTAACTGTAACTTCTGATATTGATTTGACCTTTTTGTTTGGGTTCAATTCTCATCTAATCTAGCTTGCAGGCTTTTAAAAAGGAACTCTAGATCCAACCAAACTGCAGCATAGATTGTGTTGGCATGCAATAAATATGGGTAAAATATATTGCATTATAAACATGTGTTATCTGCTAGATGTCATGGCTTCTCCTTAGGGAGAAAGGGAGTTGTACAAGTTCTAGAAGTTCCAATGTCTCTTGTATTTAATGTTTTTTTCCTTTTTGGTGCTGAAGCTCATATTCTTTCCACAACTAGCCCTGCAATCTCCCTTGCTTGAGAAAGGTGCCTTTTAAGTATGCCATTTGAAGGTGAACTTCTCTTTGGGAAATCCCTTGAGGCAGTTAGAGGGGAAAGAGGTTCCTACCCCACTATCTCAAATTTTACCTCCCTATTGAATTGTCATCCTCGTCCTTATGTGTACAGTCTGTTTGCCCCTCCATGCTTCATCTACTGCAGGTTCATCCTCTTGTAGCAGGCCTTTCATCTTTTAAGCTTAGTGAGCCTGACATTTACTTCAGAGATGCCCCAGAATTGTTTTTATTTTGCCGAGGTACACAAAAAGTCTCTATTGCTGTCATCTCTGTTCCTTTCTACTGTACGTTCCTACTTGCTTTCTTGCTGTCTTTCTACTTCACAAAAAAGAAGACCATTTCCTTTACTCCTTTCAGTTTCAGTTACAAAAGGTGATCATCTATTTCCCTGTTTGGGAAGAAATAAAAGAACTTTCTAAATGCTACACAGGGACCCTTGTCCATTATGGATGCATGTCCCATCATGCCTCTAAAACATGTTTACTATTACATCAGTAGCTTTGGTCCTGCACTGTGTCCTGTATATCTGCCAGTATGTCTACTGCAGTAGCTAGGCTTCTGCCTTGTCTCCTGTGCACATGCCACTATATCTCTCATATGAAAGATGTTATACCTTTTAATAGCAAACACAGCATGATGGGTTATACGTCCGATTTATTCACACCAATGTAGTCCACATTGAGCTGTTAATTTATTAGACCCTTAAACTCAAACTTAAACTCAGCCCAAACATTGTTATCCCAGTGTGCCTTGGAGACCATTTCCTACAAGGGTCCATGGCAAAATTCTTTGAGCCATATGCCTAAATGCTGATGCTCACACATTTCTTCTTTTGAATGATTTCACAGCTTTCTAAGGCATCTCCCTGCTTAAGCCCCTTCTCCCAAAGATTTTGGGGTTCTTGGCTTTATACAGCATCTAGCAGCTGTTCCTTACAAGTTGAATATTCACAACCTTTTTTTCCTTTCATGGTTTAAAAAAATGTTAATAAATATAAATGCAGTGCTAATAAGTGGTACATGAAGCGAGGTGATAGCATATCACCCCGGAAGTGATGTAAAGTTGCTAATGGCTTGATGGTAAAATACAAGCAACTATAAACCAAAACAAATAAAGTGAAAAAATCAGTCTCCAATAATTAAAAAATAGTGTCTGTGGTAGAATAAGTGTTCTTCAATAAAAAGAAAAAGAAAAAGAAAAAAAAAAAATAATATATATATATATATATATATATATATATATATATATATATATATATATATATATATATATATATATATATATATATATATATATATATATATATATATATATATATATGTCATAGAAAGGGAATATGTGTGAATGATGCCTTTCAACCAATAGGTAAAGCGAAACCGTAGTCCTCATGTGCTCAAGGTCCACATAGAGCTATGATGGCAGAAGAAATGGATACGCTTACCAGAAGTGGTGGACACACTCAGCCATACGGCGGTATGTCAATCGGGCATTTGGATCAATCAATCCTCAGGGTGCTTGATGGAAGGCACTGATGGTGGGAGGATGCATTCCAATGGCTTCATCTGGAGCAACCATGGATGGATGGTGATGCTTTGGTTCCCAGCGGATGGATGTGCTCACATTCACGGAGAGCAAACAGCTGGAACATGCAGACTCCACAGCAAAGGATGTCACATCATAAAGGAGAGAAGAGAAAGTCTCCACATAGTGCATGAATCCAGCATAAAGGGTTTATTAAAAAACGCCAGAAAAAGGAGGATATAAAATCCCCTAAAACGATGAGTACAAATAGTGATCAAAAATGGGTATAAAAATCACGTGGTGACAGGGCACAAAAGGCTCAGCAACCTTGACATCCTTTGCTGTGGAACCTGCATGTTCCAGCTGTTTGCTCTCCGTGAATGTGAGCACATCCATCCGCTGGGAACCGAAGCATCACCATCCATCCATGGTTGCTCCAGATGAAGCCATTGGAACGCATCCTCCCACCATCAGTGCCTTCCATCAAGCACCCTGAGGATTGATTGATCCAAATGCCCGATTGACATACCGCCGTATGGCTGAGTGTGTCCACAACTTCTGGTAAGCGTATTCATTTCTTCTGCCATCATAGCTGTATGTGGACCTTGAGCACATGAGGACTGCGGTTTTGCTTTACCTATTGGTTGAAAGGCATCATTCACACACATTCCCTTTCTATGACAAATATATTTTTTTGTATTTTTTCTATTTATTGAAGAACACTTATTCCACCACGGACACTATTTTTTAATTATTGGAGACTGATTTTTTCACTTTATTTGTTTTGGTTTATAGTTGCTTGTATTTTACCATCAAGCCATTAGCAACTTTACATCACTTCCGGGGTGATATGCTATCACCTCGCTTCATATACCACTTATTAGCGCTGCATTTATATTTATTTGTATTTTATTGCACGGTTTTCTACACTGTTGATGCTGGCTGCTATCATTTTTATATTTTGTTGTTTTTAGTAGCGCAACTTTGTTTTTGTTTTTTGTTTGTTTTTGTTTTTTGTTTTCTTAAATGTTGACTACAGTTTGTTTGTTATTTTCTTGTTGCAGCTGGCTCATATGTGGCCCTCACAGTTCAAGGTCGGCCTCCGGGGTCTCCTCATATTCCCCTCTCAGAGGGGGATCCATTTTCTCCAGCACCTTTACCTCCTTACTCACCAATCAGTCATGGGCACCTTGAAAGAATTACTAGCCCTATACCCATGGGGGTAAGTACTTCAGGTTATTATTAGTTTTACTACAAAAAAAAATTAGAATGTCAGATACTTTTTCTTTTCTTTCTGTTTAATTGAATATATTTTGATTTGTAACCTAAAAAAATATTTTTTTTCTCTCCTGTTGAGGGAGTCTTAAACCTTAGGGTTATACTACTGTATACAGGAGGACTGGACACTGATAAACGAAAAAAA
Organism: Lithobates clamitans; assembly: GCA_037952925.1. NCBI lineage: Eukaryota > Metazoa > Chordata > Amphibia > Anura > Ranidae > Lithobates > Lithobates clamitans. Next base: position 2,358,339 of record JBBGZY010001072.1, read on the forward strand.
ACTATACCAGCACAGGATAACCCCCCTACTACCGTCATGCCTCAGCTTTTCTGCTAGTATAGAATTTTTTTGTAGCATTTTTTTTCCTCTGATTTTGTTCTTAAATTAAAACAAAAAAACAAAAAAAAAACCTCACTGCTGCTGGAGCTTTGTCTCTTTTGATTGCAGTTATCCAGCATGGTTATCCTCAGTCTGGCTTTTGGAGTACTCTCATTGGACTGGACATTGCAGGGATAGCCTGGAAGTGACTAAACTCCAGTAAAAGTTTACTGCAGAATGCCTTCTAGGTCCAGAGCTACTGGCATTGCCTTGTCTCTGTGAAGATAGGATGGGCATCCTTTTCAACTCTGCTGTTTTAAAGACCAACCTGTGATATTTCCAGCTATTTTTCGTCTTCAATCAAAGCTTTTCTCTACACTACTGCTGGTGTTTCCCACCAGCTTGCAGCTATTTGGCACAGTCCTCCTAAGACTGGCTTTAGACCAGAAGAGGTTAACGCTATGGAATGAAGAGCTGACTTAATTTACTGGGTTGAGTGCCGTGCTCTTTCCCAACAATATAGCATTAAGGAACATCTCCCCACTGCTTCTTCTGCTTGCAAGAGCCGAGTAGAGTTTTAATACATACCTGCTGCCCGCCTACAGTGACTTTGGTCACCTTCGGTCATCTCACCCTCATCTGCTACAAGCTGTTTTTGTTTTGGAAGCAACAGATACATTGCCTTTTTGTGTTAATCCTATACATTGTGTTACTGCCATGTAGTCACGACATGTCTGATTCTAGACATGAGTTCAGCCCCATTGTATGGGTCTCACTTTCTACTAACAGCTCCTGGACTTTTTGCAGTGTGTCCACTGACGGTACCAACGCCTGTAGCCTGGAGGTATGTTGGAAAAAAGGGGGGTTGAATCGCGCTAAAACAGATTGGTGATCATACACATCATCACCAAACCAAATATTTAGAACTAAGTGAAGAGTTCCCCTTTAGTGTATACATAATATACAAAACACATGTCAAATGAATAATCAACCCAAAAATAAAATGTTCAAAGTGATAATAAAAAGTCCATGTATAAAAAATAAATCACCCAAGTGATATAAAAGTATCTTAAAAAAGTTCCAAAAAACATAAATTCTTGCTGTGAGAATAAAAAAGCGTGCTTGCTCCATCACCGTGAAATCAGACTGGCCGCTTACCAGAAACTCATGATCCCCCGTTACAGAGGATCAGAGAAAGCTGTTTGCTTCGAACCACGACCAATGGATCAGAGACCTTATACCGAGATGGGACATCAAAGACTGCAGGGTCAGGCTAAAGATGTTCACACTGACAGGTACTCAGACATCAGCCCACAGCATTGCAGATATGGTCATAAAAGGAATAAAAAGCTCCATATAGTGTAAAATCATTGACTTTATTGGATAAGTAAAAGGTTAAACTCACATGTTAGTAGACAATAGTAGGCATATAGTGTAGTCTGGAGTTCCGGCCGGAAGTTCACAGACAGCCCGTCCTACTGGAAACAGCAGCAATGGGAGGTGACGAGAAAGTCAATGATTGTACACTATATGGAGCCTTTTTTTCCTTTTATGACCATATCTGCAATGCTGTGGGCTGATGTCTGAGTACCTGTCAGTGTGAACATCTTTAGCCTGACCCTGCAGTCTTTGATGTCCCATCTCAGTATAAGGTCTCTGATCCATTGGTCATGGTTCGAAGCAGTATTAATAGCTTTCTCTGATCCTCTGTAACGGGGGATCGTGAGTTTCTGGTAAGCGGCCAGTCTGATTTCACGGTGGTGGAGCAAGCACGCTTTTTTCTTCTCACAGCAAGAATTTGTTTTTTGGAACTTTTTTAAGATACTTTTATATCACTTGGGTGATTTATTTTTTATACATGGACTTTTTATTATCACTTTGAACATTTTATTTTTGGATTGATTATTCATTTGACATGTGTTTTGTATATTATGTATACACTAAAGGGGAACTCTTCACTTAGTTCTAAAAATTTGTTTTGGTGATGATGTGTATGATCACCAATCTGTTTTAGCACGATTCAACCCCCCTTTTTTCTTATTTAATTTCACTGTGTTTGTGTTACATAGATGAATCGCGGCTATAATTGTTATTGTTTATGTATTTCACCGTAGCGCAGTTATTCCCCTCATTTTTCTTACCTGGAGGTATGTTGCCATCTGTACTTGGAGTCTATCCCATCCTTGCACTGCTTTTCAAGCTTCATCAGTCGATACCTGCATAATCCGCCCTATCATGCAAGGCCTTCACGAGGGTCATGGAAAACTTTATGGCCAAATCACTCATTTTGTTGACTGTGATTGCAGAGGCCACACTTGCGCTACCACACCTTTAACTGCGACTTGTATATTTTGTCTATGGCTATAGTGGCTTGCAAGCCATTAGCCTCGGAAGCTTTGTCTAATTCTAAGTTGCTCCAGTCCTAATGAGCTTGCCCATGAGTAGTCGCAGTCCAATTTGGAAGCATTAGCCGTAAAAGAGACCGTTTTGGCTCCTATTAATATTGTGCACCACTCTGAAACTAGAGGATCAGCCTGTTGCTTTTACCAGTCTTCAGCCTTAGATCAAGTTTCTCTTTGTGCCTGCTTTTCCAACTATTTTTTTATGGAGATTGGAAGCATCCTAATAAGTTATTTGCTCCTCCCGAGTGCTTTTAAGCCTTGTATCTGTTCAGTGAGGATTTTGTACCAAAGTGATTCATTCCCACTGTGAATCTGGCCATGTCCTGCCTTAAAGTAGGGGATGTGCCTATGTTCACTTACCCAATTAAAATGAGGCTACAAGCCTTTTCTAAAGTACAGTTCTTTCAGGTGTACCCTTCTCTTCACCCGATCCTGAGACTTTATTGTATGATTAATCAAAATCCCTTAAAAGAAATTAACTACTTCTGTAGTTGATCCCTTACTGATTAAATGAGCAGCCTGGCTGTTGCGTTAAACTTCAGCTCTGGTTTGCTGGAAGCCTCTGTTGTGATTTCCTATGTTTGTCTCGTGTTGGTACATATGCATAGGCACTTGGGCTTAAAGGAATTGTAAAAAAAAAAACACTATAACAAACATGTCTATACTTACCTGCAATGGAATTGCACAGAGTGGCAGCAAACCTCCTCTTCTCGGATCCCCCCGCCAGCACTCCTGGCCCCTCCTCTCTGTCCAGTGCACTTATGCGTGCTCACTTCTTCTGGGCCTGCCCCTTCCCCCTCATCACTGGCATTGGCTCCCAGTGCCCCAGCAAAGCAAAGCCAGCAAGGCCCGGAAGTGAGGGGAGAGGAGAGCTGCAGACATGCATAGCGCTGGATCTGCGTTTGCCTCATCCTGGATCTTGGAGTTCTGAATATCTTCATTTGGGTCCCAAAATTCTGCATGAAATAGGGGAAATCTATCATCACCTCCCTTCTCCAGGGAGACTTTCTAGCTTCTGTGTACATCAAAGATGCTTACCATCACCTCCCCAATCTTTCCAGCTTATCAGTGATTCCTATGCTTTGCTGTGGGGACTTTGCACTACCAGTTTGTGCCTTGCCTTGCTTTTGCTCTTTGGTTATTCACTAAGGTGCTTACTGCAGTATTAGCTCTGCTGTTCTCTCATGGCATCTCTGTTGTGGAATATGTAGACTTCCTGTTGAGGGAACAGTTGGCTCGGGCACTGACGGGCATTTCTTTGACTGAACAGACATTATAACTGATGGATTTTGAACCTTTCTAAATCATTACTGTAACATACATCGTTTCGAGTATCTGGGTCTTGTCCTGTGTCCCTTTCACAAGAAAAACTTCAGTCTCTCCTGTCTCAGATTTGAACTCTGCAGTTCAAGGATCATCCGACTCTCCACTTTTGCATGGGAGCCCTAGTCATGATTGTACCTTTTTGAAGCAGTTCCATTTGCCCAGTTTCTTTTTTGACCTCTGCAATGCAACTTTCTGTCGTCGTGGGAAAAGTCCATCTGGTTTCTGGACAGATGGATTAGTTTACCATCAAAGACCAGGATATCCCTGGCTTGCTGGCTCAGGAATTTAGCTAACATTTCTATTTTTCTTCAACAAGTACAGTGAACATTAAAGAACACAAGTTAAATTATTTATCAGCGCAAAATGAAAGAAAACATATTCAGCTCAAATCTGTAACACATGCACATTTCCCCATGAGTAAACTTTGAAAAAGGCTCTTGGGAGATCTAGTCCTGGGGGAGTGCCAACGTCTATAGCAACTTGTCTTACAAATGCTGCCCTTGCAGAAATTTTACAAGCCTGGTAATGATGTCACAGGAAGTAATGAAAGCAGTTTCTCATTTTAAGAACACAGTAAAAGAAAAAATACCGGGGTGCTCTAGAGGGAAAGGTATGGAGGTACATGTGGGTAATTTCTAGACAATGCATTTTATTCATACTAACAAAATATAAGATCTGGACGACGAAACAAAGATGCAGAACATTGGGGCAAGGAAATTTTTGTTTAGTCACATATTTTACTTCTTAATTTAAATTGTTAATCAGGTTTTGGAGGCCCCTGGCATGCACAGGAAGGGTGAGTCTTTGCGTGCACACAACATACTTACCTTCTCACTTTGCTGCCCCTACATCCATGACTGCAACCAAGAATGCAAAGTCTATATATATATATTTTTTAAAGTTACGTACGCTTTTCATAAGTTGACAAAATAATGTATTTTATTTACAGCTTTTTATAAATATAAAAGTCATTGATCAGTAAAATAAAATGTTATAAACCATAAAAAGTTTTTTTCGAAGTCTGCCATTACCAGTTGATAAAAAAGAAAGTTGCAATCATATATTTGTAATGTTCTCAGATCTATAATATTGTGTCAGTGACCAGTAGCAGGAGTCAAACTAGTTAAGTAGCATATAAACAACAATATAGTGCAGCGCTCCTCTGATTCCTTTTGTGCCAAATTGTAATGTAACTGTAATGTCTGCCTTCATTTTGTTAAGCGCTGCGCAAACTATTAACACTATATGCAGTTGTGTTCATAAGTTTACATACCCTGTCAGAATTTATGATTTCTTGGCCATTTTTCAGAGCATATGAATGCTAACACATGAACTTTTCTTTCACTCATGGTTAGTGTTTGGCTGAAGCCATTTATTATCAATCAACTGTGTTTACTCTTTTTAATTCATAGTGACAACGGAAACTAGCCAAATGACCCTGATCAAACGTTTACATACCCTAGTTCTTAATACCATGCATTGCCCCCTTTAACAAAAATGACAGCTTAAAGTCTTTTGTGGTATTTGTGGATGAGGCTCTTTATCTTCTCAGATGATAAAGCTGCCCATTCCTCTTGGAAAAAAGCCTCCAGTTCCTGTAAATCCTTGGGCTGTCTTGCCTGAACTGCACGTTTGGGATCTCCCCAGAGTAGCTCAATGATATTGAGGTCGGGAGACTGAGATGGCCACTCCAGAACCTTCACTTTATTCTGCTGTAACCAATGACAGGTGGACTAGGCCTTGTGTTTTGGATCATTGTCATGTTGGAATGTCCAAAGACTGCGCAGGTTCCTGGCTGATGAATGCAAATGTTCCTTCAGTATTTTTTGTTAACATACTGCATTTATCTTGCCAACAAGTTTGACCAAATTTCCTGTGCCTTTTGTAGCTCACACACATCCCCAAAACAACATCAGCGATTCACCTCCGTACCTTTCATCATAGGCCTAGTTGACTCCTCTCCAAATGTAGCTTTTATGGTTGTGGCCAAAAAGCTCAATTTTGGTCTCATCACTCCAAATGACTTTGTGCCAGAAGGTTTGAGGCTTGTCTCTGTGCCGTTTGGCCTATTGTAAGCGGGATATTTTGTGGCATTTGCGTAGTAATGGCTTTCTTCTGGCGATTCAACAATGCAGCCCATCTTTCTTCAAGTGCCTAATTATTGTGCATCTTGAAACAGCCACACACCACATGTTTTCAGAGAGTCCTGTATTTCACCTAAAGTTATTTGTGGGTTTTTCTTTGTATCCCAAACTATTTTCCTGGCAGTTATGGCTGAAATTTTAGTTGGTCTACCTGACCATGGTTTGGTTTCAACAGAACCCCTCATTTTCCACTTCTTGATTAGAGTTTGAACACTGCTGATTGCCATTTTCAGTTCCTTGGATATCTTTTTATATCCCTTTCTTGTTTTATACAGTTCAACTACCCTTTCCCGCAGATCCTTTTGACATTTCTTTTGCTTTCCTCATGACTCAGAACCCAGAAACCTCAGTGCAGCACTGGATGAAAGATGCAAGGAGTCCAGAAACTCATTGACCTTTTATACACACACACACACACACACACACACACACACACACACACACACACACACACACTACAAGCAAACCGATCACAGGTGACGATGGTTACCTTTTTAACTTCTTCAGATCCGCGCTATAGCCGAATTACGGCTACAGCGCGGACCTGCTTTGCCGGGAGTACGTCTCTTGATGTCCTCCTGTGCCCGAGTGGCCTGCGCGCCTCCTGCAGGGCGCGTGCGGTGTGCTCTGTGATCGGCGAGTCTGAGACTCGCTGGATCACCGATCGGAGTAAGGGATCGATCCTGATCCCTTACCACGTGATCAGCTGTCAGCCAGTGACAGCTGATCATGTGATGTAAACAGAGCTGGTAATCGGCTATTTTTTCTCCTTGCGCCGACAACGTGAGGAGAAAAGAAAAGCCGATCACCAGCGGCCGTGAGGGACATCAGTTCCGATCCTGGAGAGCTGCCACCAGCTCCTCAGTGCCCACCTGTGCCACCTGCCAGTGCCACCTAGCAGTAGACAACAGTGCCACCCATCAGTGCCCACAGTGCCACCTATCAGTGCCCACAATCAGTGCCTCATCAACAGTGCTGCACATCAGTGCCACCTATCGGTGCCGCCTTATCTGTGCCCATCGGTGCCGCCTTAACTGTGCCTATTAGTGCCCACCAGTGCCGCCTCATCAGCGCATATCAATTTAAGGAGAAAAATGACCTGTTTGCAAAATTTTATAACAAACTATGAAACATGATTTTTTTTTTTTTTCTCAAAATTTTCCATCTTTTTTGTTTAGCAAAGAATGAAAATCTCAGCTGTCATTAAATACCACCAAAAGAAATCTTTATTTGTATGAAGAAAATGATAAAAATTTCATTTGGTTACAGTGTTATATGACCGCGCAATTGTCATTCAAAGTGCGACAGCACTGAAAGCTGAAATTTGTCTGGGCAGGAGGGGGTTTAAGTGCCCAGTAAGCAAGTGGTTAATAGCCCTTCAAACCCCTTTGTGTCAACTTGTGTGCATGTTATCAGGCCAAAATCACCAGGGTATGTACACTTTTATTCAGGATCATTTGGGTAGTTTCTGTTGTCATTATGATTTCAAATGAGTAAACGCAGTTGATCGATAATAAATGGCTTCAGCCAAACATTAAACATGAGTGAAAGAAATGTTTGTGTTATTTATATTCTCTGAAAAAGGGCCGAGAAATCATAAATTCTGCCAGGATATGTAAACTTATGAGCACAACTGTAAATCCTGTATAATATTATAATCTAAAGCACTCCCCAAAATCAGTCATTGTGCTAAACCATATAATCCATCTCAAAAACATGCATTTGAAATGTGCGTTTATACAAGCATTAATATCCTTTGGGCACAACATAAGTTAACTTATGTGCCCATACAGTGTGTAGAAAAAACAAGTAAAAAAAAAAAATTGTGTGTCACACAGGAACTCTGTGAAACGGCAGTGTATTACAAAAAAAAACCTCCAACAATTCTGTGATTTCATCCACATCAAATTTAACACATCAAGTCACCCAGGGGCACTTTTAGACATGCCTTTACCTATTGCGGTGGACCTCAGTATCAAACAGGAGGCCATATACAGTTTAAAAAAAAAAAAAAAAAAAAAAAAAAAAAAGGTCTCCCTCTTGTATTGAGGTGGTCTAATGCCAATCATCAAGTTGGGCGGGCCCTCGGCGATACCAAGGAGTTTTTTTAGCCTGGTAACTGAACTCGAGATTACATTGTGAAAATCTTTCACATTATACAAAAAAAAAAAAAAAGGGCTAACTTTACTGGTTAGTTTTTTTTTTTTTAAATTGCATTTGAAAGACCACTGCGCAAATACAGTGTGACATTGAATATTGCAACAACCAACATTTTATTCTCTAGGGTGTCTACTAAAAAAAAATATAGATAATGTTTGGGGGTTCTAAGTAATTTTCTAACAAAAAAATAAATAAATAAAAGATTTTAACTTGAAACCAACAAATGTGAGAAAAAGATTTAGTGTTTAACCACTTGCCGCCTGCCATATAGCAAAATGACGGTGGCAAAGTGGTTTCAATATCCTGACCGGACGTCATATGGCCTGATCAGGATAATAAGCCGCTGCGCGCCCCCGGGGGCGCGCATTGCGGTGATCGTTGTTGCGGTGTGTCAGTCTGACACACCGCAACTCCGATCTAGGTAAAGAGTCTCTGGCGGAGACTCTTTACAACGTGATCAGCCGTGTCCATAGGAAGAGCCGGTAATCGGCTTTTCCTCACTCGCGTCTGACAGACACGAGTAGAGGAGAAACAATCGGCTACTCTCCTGACAGGGGGGGTCTGTGCTGATTGTTTATCAGCACAGCCCCCCTCGGATCCCACCCAGGACCACCAGGGAAGACGCCCAGGGCCACCAGGATGGCCATCCACACTGAACCACCAGGTATGCCCCCTAGACCCCCAGGGAAATACCAATCTGTGCCCAGGCAGCTGCCAATCAGTGCCCACTTTAGTTTTGGGTGTGCCAAATTTAGTTTGGGTACAGTGTAGCATGACTGTGCAATTGTCATTCAAACTGCGACAGCGCTGAAAGCTGAAAATTGGTCTGGGCAGGAAGGTGTATAAGTGCCCTGTATTGAAGTGGTTAAACTTTTTTCACTTACAGTCTATTCCATTGACAAATTGTTACAATGTTTATACTTGAGTTCAACCGATGAAGAATGTTTTGATTCTTAGCATACTGCCCAGTCTTTCTCTTCCTTTCTTTTGAGGGCTGTGGCTTCAGAAGAGCAGAGAGAATTCTTTGCATAGAAAGAATTGTGAAACATTTTATTCAAGATCGCGATAACGATTCTTGACGATTAATTGTGCAGCTCTAATGTGTGTGTGTGTGTGTGTGTGTGTGTGTGTGTATGTATATGTATATGTATATATATATATATATATATATATATATATATATATATATATATATATATATATATATATATATATATATATATATATATATATATATATATATATATATATATATAAATAATATTGTATTTATCTGCGTATAACACGCACCTTAACTTTAAGATCGAAGTTTCAGAAAAAAACTTTAAATTTGAAAATAAGGGTCAGTGCTCTGCAGCCTCACCAGTACCCATCAATGCAGCCTCAGATATGCCCATCTGCATCATCTGATGTGCCCATCATTGCAGCCTGTTTAAGATACATATGCAGACTCGCCTTTGCCGATCATTGCAGCCGCGCCAGTGCTGGATGAGACAGATCTGCGTCACTCAGTCCCGCCCGGCTCATATTATGGACAGAACAGTGGTCCAATGCTGGGCCAGGGGGGCTGGACTGTGTGTGACTGAGCGCCAGATGCACAGGAGATCGTGGCTGTGTGTAATCCAGCTGCGCTCATCCCCTCCTTCCACTCCGAGGATCGGCTTATAACACGCACATACGATTTCCCCCTGATTTTCAGGGGGAAAAAGTGTGTGTTATACGCCAATAAATAGTGTGTATATGTGTGGCCCAGCATTGGACCACTGTTCTGTCTGTCTGTGTGTGTGTATAATATTATATATATATATATATATATATATATATATATATATATATATATATATTATATTATATTAGTGATTAGTGGATATAGAAAGTCTACACACCCCTGTTAAAATGTCAGGTTTCTGCAATGTAAAAAAATGAGACAAAGATAAATAATTTCAGAACTTTTTCCTCCTTTAATGTGACCTATAAACTGTACAACTCCATTGGAAAACAAACTGGAAACTTTTAGGGGGGGGAATAAAAAAAACTAAAAGAATGTGGTACATGTGACAACAATCTCCCGTATTCTTCATATGTCTGAGCTATGGGTTAGAGTGGCAAGGCAGAAGCCTTTTCTTACGAAGAAAAACATCCAAGCCCGGCTAAATTTTGCAAAAACACATCTGAAGTCTCCCAAAAGCATGTGGAAAAAATGTGTTATGGTCTGGTGAAACCAAGGTTGAACTGTTTGGCCATAATTCCAAAAGATATGTTTGGCACAAAAACCTGCACATCACCGAAAGAACACCATACCCACGGTGAAGGATGGTGGTGGCAGCATGATTATTTGGGGCTGTGTTTCTTCAGCTGAAATAGGGGCCTTAGTCAAGGTAGAGGGAATTATGAACAGTTCCAAATACCAGTCAATATTGGCACAAAACCTTCAGGCTTCTGCTAGAAAGCTGAACATAGAGGAACTTCATCTTTCATCATGATCACGACCCAAAGCATACATCCAAATCAACAAAGGAATGACTTTACCAGACGAAGATTAACATTTTGAAATGGCCCAGCCGGAGCCCAGACCTGAATCCAATTGAAAATCTGCGGGGTGATCTGAAGAGGGCTGTGCACAGGAGATGCCCTCGCTATCTGACAGATTTGGAGTGTTTTTGCAAAGAAGAGTGGGCAAATATTGCCAAGTCAAGATGTGCCATGCTGATAGATTTATAACCAAAATGACTAAGTGCTGTAATTAAATCAAAAAGTGCTTCAACAAAGTATTGGTTTAAGGGTGTGCACACTTATGCAACCATATTATTTTAGTTTGCTATTTTTACTTCCCTCCAACTAAACGATTTCAGTTTGTTGTTCAACTGGGTTGTACAGTTTATAGGTCACATTATAGGTGAAAAAGTTCTAAAATTATCTATCTTTGTAAATTTTTGACATCACAGAAACCTGACATTTTAACAGGGGTGTGTAGACTTTTTATATCCACTTTATATACTGTATTTTACAAAAGAGAGTACAAAAGAGAGTACACCCCTCCACATTTTTGTAAATATTTTATTATATCTTTTCATGTGACAACACTGAAGAGATGACACTTTGCTACAATGTAAAGTAGTGAGTGTACAGCTTGTATAAGTGTAAATTTGCTTTCCCCTCAAAATAACTCAACACACAGCCATTAATGTCTAAACCGCTGGCAACAAAAGTGAGTACAGCCCAAGTGAAAATGTCCAAGTTGGGTCAATTAGCCATTTTCCCTCCTCTGTGTCATGTGACTCGGTGTTACAAAGTCTCAGGTGTGAATAGGGAGCAGGTGTGTTAAATTTGGTGATAACGCTCTCACTCTCTCATACTGGTCATTGGAAGTTCAACATGGCACCTCATGGCAAAGAACTCTCTGAGGATCTAAAAAAAGAATTGTTGCTCTACATAAGGATGGCCTAGGCTATAAGAAGGTTGCCAGGACCCTGAAACTGAGCTGCAGCATGGTGGCCAAGACCATACAGCATTTTAACAGGACAGGTTCCATTCAGAACTGCTCTCGCCATGGTTGACCAAAGAAGTTGTGTGCACATGCTTAGCGTCATATCCAGAGGTTGTCTTTGGAAAATAGACATATGACTGCTGCCAGTATTGCTGCAGAGATTGAAGGGGTGGGGGGGGTCAGCCTGTCAGTGCTCAGACCATACTCTGCACACTGCATCAAATTGGTCTGCACGGCAGTCGTCTTGTGCATCATCTTCTAAAGATGATGCACAATAAAGCCTGCAAGCAGTTTGCTGAAGACAAGCAGACTAAGGACATGGATTACTGAAACCATGTCCTGTGGTCTGATGAGACCAAGATAAACGTATTTGTTTCAGATGGTATCAAGCGTGTGGGGGCAGCAACAAGGTGAGGAGCCTAAAGACAAGTGTGTCTTGCCTACAGTAAAGCATGGTGGTGGGGGTGTCATGGTATGGGGCTACATGAGTGCTGCTGGCACTGGGGAGCTACAGTTCATTGAGGGAACCATGAATGCCAACATGTACTGTGACATACTGAAGCAGAGCATGGTCCCCCTCCCTTCGGATACTGGGCCGCAGGACAGTTTTTCCTATATAACAACTCCAAACACACCTCCAAGACGACCACGGTCTTGGTAAAGAAGCTAAGGGTAAAGGTGATGGACTGGCCACGCATGTCTCCAGACCTAAACCCTATTAAGCATCTGTGGGGCATCCTCAAATGGAAGGTGGAGGAGCGCAAGGTCTCGAACATCCAACAGCCATAAAAAATATTGACACTTTGGGCCCAATTTGGACATTTTCACTTAGGGGTGTACTCACTTTTGTTGCCAGCAGTTAAGACATTAATGGCTGTGTGTTGAGTTATTTTGAGGGGCAGCAAATTTACGCTGTTATACAAGCTGTATACTCACTACTTTACATTGTAGCAAAGTGTAATTTCTTCAGTGTTGTCACATGAAAAGATATAATAAAATATTTACAAAAATGTCTGGGGTGTACTCACTTCTGTGAGATTGTGTGTGTGTGTGTGTGTGTGTGTGTGTGTGTGTGTGTGTGTGTGTGTATATGTATGTATGTATGTATGTGTATATATTTTATAGATTTAGTATCTTTTTTTTTTTTTTTTTGTGTTTTAATAAACAATTAGTGAGCACTATAGAGTCTTTTTATGTTCCCTTTATGTAATTGTATGAGCTCTCAAACGGCATTAGGAGGACCCAATACAAGAGGGAGACCTAGGGGAACTGTTTTTTTAAAGCCGTATGTGACCACCTGTCCACAGAAATAGACGAGGGCTCATCTAAAAGTGCACCTGGGTGATATGGTGTGTTAAGATGTGGATGGCATCACAACACTGTTGATTTACAGAGATTTTTTGGAATACACTGCTGTTTGACAGAGTTCCTGTGTGGTCCACGATGAATATATTTGGTCTTTTCAACTATTTTTCTTTAATCGTACAGCACGGGACACAGAGCCATAGTAATTACTATGTGGGTTATAGTCCACCTTCAGGTGCTGGACACTGGCACACCCTAAACAGGAAGTTGCCTCCTTATGTAACCCCTCCCATACCAGGAGCATCTCAGTTTTTTCGCCAGTGTGTTGGTCACGAGTGAAGATGTGCTGTGCTGAGCTCCACTGGAGCAATCCTTGCTGGGGCTAGCTATGCAGCCGGATCCATTCAAAGTGTCTTTTAGGCCAAATTGAATGGTGCCCGGCCCTCTTATCCGAAGAAACAAGGTTTTGCTTGTAAACTCTTCTCTTTTTAGAGAGCTGTACCCCGGGATCCCAGTACTTTTGGTATTAAGGCCATAAAGTTTTACTGGCGGGGTGCTATTACAGGTCCAGGATTGTGGGTTCCCCGAGGGTCCCCGGTTCCTGAAGGTTTGTTAACGGAACCCACCGTGATGGGTGAAGATTGGGTCTGTTAGTTTTACCACAGAAAACCCTGCGGCGGGAGAGGGAAGTGGAGTTTTCTAAGGAATTTTTAAATTTTCTTATGAAATGTCTCCTTTAAAGTAAATGTTGTCATGCCTAATTGTCACCACTGGGGGCTGTATGGAGCACGTACCTTCTCATGCTTCCTCAGAGATCAAGCTGTGTCACAGAAGCAGCAGACTTTTTTTTCCTCCAGCTAAGTAAGTCTGAGTATAAGAGAGAACTGAAAACGATCAGCAATGCCGTTTTCTTTCAACACCCCTACTCGGCGGTGGCTTCCATGTTTCCTCCTCGCCATCCCTCCCTCACACACAAGCTGATCCCGTCGGATCGGAGGTCCTTGCTTGCGTGGGAAAACTATTTTTTTGAAAGAGAAAGGAGGGGGGCGCGAGGTGGGGGCGGGGGCTTAGCGCGGCGTTGGTGTCCTCCAACGCGGGAGTGTATTTAAAAAAAAAAAAAACCTCCATTTGTGCTGGCTGCAAAATTGTCGGATAATTATAAGAGCAAAGAGGAGCATGAAAGAGGTTTTGGTGACACAGACATTTCCTATTTGACACATTTACTATTTGCATCAGGCTGAGCATTAATAGCAGCGGCAGTGGCTGACTATTGCTCAAGCAATGGATGCGATTTCTTCTGGTAGTACCTCTGCTTTGTGCATTGGGCTAAGGTCAGAAGGGGGGGTTTAAACACCCTCAAAAAAGAGCTTAAAAGGGTCTCCCTCAAGCTCTGGAAAGCCTACTCATCTCTACAAATGGCATCCTCCCCTGAGAGGGGGTGGCTGGTCAGAGTGGGCATCGGGGCTATGAAATGTTTGCAACTGTTTTCAACACTGCAGCACTGTTTATTTTACTAAAAAGATCTTTTTTTCTCAGCCATGATGGGTTTAAAAAAAAAAAAAAAATTTTAGCGACTTTAATCGCATCCCAGTGTGGGTCAAAATGCGACAAGTTCTCTTCCATTATCGAGGACCCTCAAACTGAGGAACTAGGGGAGGGAGAAGACGAATTCCCTCAGGCGACTGTGGTGAGGCTGATGACTCCTCTTCTGAGGTGTCAAATGCGTCAGAATCGGCTGTTTCAATCTTAAGATTGATGGTGCAATTTCTTGCTGAACGATCTGCTCCACATTTATGTACCCATAATTGAGTGTTTGAGTTCGCTAAATCCTCCTCAAGCTGTGCATGCCTTTTCCTGTCCATTCATTGTTGGAAAAGCTTTTTTGTATCTGAGAGGATCACCCAGATAAGCATTATTTTCCCTCCTAAATAGTTTTCACACTTTATCCAATGGTAGAGGAAATTCACTATGTAGGTACCTACGTCACACACGGAAGTCAGAGAGAGTGTGGAGCGCAGCTGAGGCGCACGCCGCTCGGTTGCCAGTCTACATCCACGAGCCTCTCTCTATGCTTGACCTCCCATTACCTAGTGTGATAGCTTGACTCCTTATAGGAGTACGAACTTTTTATAGTTTATTTATTTTATATGTTATTTGATTGCTGTAATCAGCATTTTTTATTAAAATTCCTAATACGTATCACACTATGGGAGCCCTGTCTCTTTCATGTGAGGGGAACCCGGAGTCCTGAAGGCATACTTATTTGGAGTGGATAGTCCCAGGGAGAACCCCACTGGAATCCTAGACGCTATCGGGAGCCGGATACTATATGCTGTTTACCCCTGTAGGGGTGCATGGAGCTGGTGAGTGGGGATCCTTGAGGGGGAGCACCGGAGTCTCTGGATATCAACTGTTGCTGTCACAAAAGTCACCTTACACAGATTACTTGGATTTGGTGGAAATATATGGAACTCTGCAAGCTGGGACTTTCATTAATAGATTTTTGATTATTTGATTTTTAGATTTTTTGACTTTCTGACTGTTTGATTTACTAATTTTTTGACGTTTTTTCCTTTTAACACATATTTTTGCACATCCAATGTGGTTCTAAATAATCAATTTCACATTCTTCTAGGTGTATTAAGGTTTTTTAACGCTGATGAACTGTGTATAGGCTATATTTAGCTGCCCAGCTGTTTGCTGGGGGATAAATTGGTAACACTTATATCAGGTGTTATAATAATAATTGGTAATTGATTGATGGTTAATGATCACATTAGTTTAAAAGAGGATTTTTACTCACGTATTCATTTAACCTCTCCAGCGCATCTATAGGGGGGTGGGTGTAATTACACCTTCTCACACAATAAGGATTTAGCTGTTTGCTTACACTAGGATGGCACATTAACAAATATTGGCACATATTCAATATGCAATTTGTTTTATTTTATTTTTAGAGTGCACATTTGGGCACCCAGTAGAGATCATATATTCAATTAGGTATCCAATACAGGTAGCGCCACCTACCCCTATTCATAAACTCATAGATCTGTTCATGTCCAGGTTCAACAAAGAAATCAACTTTGTGTCAAGAACAAAGGATCCGCTAGCATGCGGAAAAGATGCCTTGCTATTCCTGTGGAATCGATTCTCACTGATTTATGCATTCCCTCCTATTCTGCCTGCGTCCGCGACTTCTTCGCAGGATCAAGCAGGAAGGGAAGTCGGTGATTCTTGTGGCCCCCAGTGGGGCCCAGGAAATCTTGGTATGCAGAGATTGTAAAGATGACAGTAGGGGACCCATGGACCCTACTGCCACGGCCAGACCTTCTTTCGCAAGGTCCGGTATTCCATCCTAATTTACAAATGCTAAATTTAACAGTTTGGCTATTGATACCCACACTCTGAAGAAACCACTGAACCTGACAGCCCACGTTTATATCTTGGTTAATGCAAGGGAGCCGGCCTCCATAATTATATATTATGGAGTCTGGGAAGCATATGTCTCCTGGTGTGAAACCAGGGGTGGCACCCCAGGAAATAGGTCAAAGGTGGAATCCTTGACTTTTTGCAGATGGGGGTGAGAAATAAAGCTGGCCTTGAGTGCTTCTAAGGACAGGTCTCGGCCTTATCGCTATTATTACAACGACCACTTGCTTAGTTTCTTTGGTTCGTAACTTTATTCAGCGGGTAACGTGGCTTAATCCCCGGTTAGGTCACCCCTGAACCCTTGGGACTTGAATTTAGTTTGGGCGGCATTACAAAACAGACTTTTTTTTTTTGACTGATACGACATATTCCCCTGGTCCTTTTTTGACAAGGAAACTATTTTCTGATAGCCATATCTGCTGCAAGAAGGGTATCAGAATTGGCTGCTTTTTCTTGTAAAGAGCCATATTATTATTGTTCACAAGGATAAGGTAGTATTGCATCCTCATCCTAACTTTTTACTGAAGGTAGTGTCAGGTTTTTATCTAAACCAGGATATTGTTCTATCTTCATTTTTTCCAGAACTCTGTTCTATGGAAGAAAAATCACTACATTCTCTTGATGTGGTGAGAGCAGTCTACTTAAAGACGACTGCTCAGATTCGGAAAAACTGATGTTTTGATCGGATTGCCTGAAGGTCCTAAAAGAGGACAGGCAGCATGGAAATCTACTATTCTAAATGGAATCGACAAATAATTGTTCTAGCTTATGGTTTAAAGAGGTAGTTTCTACCCTATCAAATCAAAATGCACTCCTCTAGGGCCATTAGTGCTTCGTGGGCAGTGCATCACCAAGCCTCTATGGCTCAAATCTGCAAGGCCGCAACTTGGTCTTCAATCCATACATTTACCAGATTCTATCAGGTGGATGTAAAAAGACATGAGGATGTCGCCTTTGGGCGCAGTGTACTGCAGGCAGCAGTATAAGTCCTCTGATCTCATGGTGCCCTACTTTTGTTGTGTCTCCCTCCCCTCAGTTGGCATTGCTCTGGTACATCCCACGTAGTAATTACTATGGCTCTGTGTCCCGTGATGTACGATTAAAGAAAATAGGATTTTTATAACGGCTTACCTGTAAAATTCTTTTCTTTTGAAGTACATCACAGGACACAGAGGTCCCGCCCCTCTTTCTAGTATACACATGTATTGCTTTGCTACAAAACTGAGATGCTCCCAGTATGGGAGGAGTTATATAGGGAGGCAACTTCCTGTTTAGGGTGTGCCAGTGTCTGGCACCTGAAGGTGGACTATAACCCACATAGTAATTCCTATGGCTCTGAATCCATCCGTGATGTACTTCAAAAGAAAAGGATTTTACAGGTAAGCTGTTATAAAAATCCTATTTTTTTTTCTACATATTGCATAGCCACATGAGTTGAATTATGTTGTGCCCACAAGACATGTATTGTTGTATGAATGCACATTTTAAATGGATTATTTGGTTTAGCATAATTGGTTTGGGGCGGGGGGGTGGATATTAATATTTTATTATATTGATTTGGTTCAGGTACTTGGAGGAGTGCTGCACTTTTTTGTTTATTATTATTTGTGTTTGCACATTAGGGGTAATTGCTATTCAAATATTTATTTACCTTTAACAATACGAGTAGTGTGGGGATATTTACTGATTAATTTAGTTATGTAGGATAATTTAAAGCATGTCAGTTATTATAATTTTTTTATTTTTCTTTATAAGGAGGAAAACAATATTGTGCACAACCAGAAATTAATGATACTAAAGAAAATGTTACAACAGGAAAAAGAACAATTACAGGTCAGTATAGACATTAAAATATAAAACCTGCTTTGCCCATGCAGGCAGAACAATCAGTTTAATTTAATGTTGCCCTTCACAGGAGTACATACTAACCTTTCCTTCACTTCATTCAGCTGCTGGAAGTGTAGAGAAATTATCCAGTACTTGAGGTAGGTGATTCACTCCCTTTCCTCAGATGTGACAACCCTGGATTCTGATGATTGACCAAGGACTGTCACATAGGTGCAGCGAAACAAGGAGCCATGTGTAAGCCCCAAATTGCTTTAGTCAGAACTTTCAAAGTACTGTCAGCCTACGCCATGTGTTTATTCTTGGCCAACTACCACTCCCTCACTTTCCTCACTCTCTGTGGCTGAGCCAAAATGATCATGAAGAAAAATCCAGTATGTGCTACTATGGAAGGGCAGACTATAGTGAACCTGTTGCTTTGACCTGCAGGGGCTTTGTTCACATGGGCTACAGCTTGTAACATTGGCACCGGGGGCAGATTGCGATTTCAGAGTGCACTGCATATATGTGAACCGAGCCTTACAGGCTAAAGCTCATGTGAGCAAGGCCTTAAACTATTGTTGCATCGTGCATTTTTTAATTATGCCTTTCTAGGTCTCTAGTAAACCAGTTTTTCATTTTAAATAAGCCATGCAACAAGTTCTGGACAAAATAAAGGACGTTGCCCCATGTTTTGTAACTGACATGCACATAAATATGAGTTTTAGCTATGCTAGACTTTTACAAATCCGAGAACATTCCCAGAGTTCAGCGATCAGTGTGCATAACATAAAACAGTAGGGCAATGTTTTTTTGGTGGGGTTTTCCTGATTTCTATGCTTTCTTGCTTCGATTAAACTTAAAATTTTTTTCAAAATGAGCTCTTCTGTTAGAAAAATTACATTTTTTGTCTACACCTGTAGTCTTCCCAGGAGGAGTACAGCAACTCCCCATCCACACGGCTTTACAAGGATATCAAGGACACAAAGAAACACATACAGCAGCTACAGGAGCAGCTGGATAAAACCAAGTCTCCAATGCAGGTGAGCAATAGAGGGAATGACCATGGTAATTAAAGATTATGCTGGCATTCTCGGTGGTTAATTTTTTTTATATTAGGACCCTTACACGGTATTGTCATTTTTTAACTTTCAATGTGTTCATCAAAAAAGTGTGCAGAAAAGAAAATTACTTCGGGGTCTAGTTATGTTTATAGAGAGTAATCACTGCGCTTAGACTCTAAGGAGCAGCTAGCATAGAATTGTAGGTAACAATAATAACACTGAAAAAATGGGTATATGCAGCGCTGAAAATGTACATTTATAAAAGCCTGCAAACGTTGGCACAAAAGTCCATGTTTCTTTTCTGGAGTGACCCAAAGTGTAAATCAGACAGACTAGAGTGAATAATGATATCCTCCACGGAACGTCAACACACTGGGCCTCTTACCCCAAATAGTGGACCACTAGATTATAGGTGGTCAAACAGGCATAGTGTATATCCACAGGCTGGTCACATCTCTACTAAGACAACAAGCAACTGGATCTTATATAGCCCTCACAGATGGTAGATCCACATGTTCATGTAAAGAAATAAGAGAAAACGAGTTCTTGTATATCAAATCAGTGTATAATTTTATCCAAAAAGAATTCCAGAGTACTCGCATTTAAAACGATAAAAACGAGCATGTCATGAGGTATAAAACTAAGATTTTTCCAACCCACAAAATGGCCACGCATATAGCGTCTTGACATCAGATCCCAGGCTGTGAGTAAGAGGCCAGGTGTGTTGATGTTTGATGGAGGATATCATTATTCACTCTAGTCTGTTTGATTTACACTTTGGGTGACTCCAGAAAAGAAACCTGAACTTTTGTGCCAACGTTTGCGGACCTTTATAAATTGTACATTTTTAGCATTGCATATACCCATTTTTACAGTCTAGTTATATTTAACCAAAAAAACAGTGCTGCACTACTAGATAAATATGTCAAAATGTGTATACCATAAATATATCAATTATATATAAACAAATCCACTACTGCAAAAAAAATCTTGTATCAAAAGTTTGTGTAAATAATGTTTGAAGACAATCCTGCCATAAATCAATTCACCCAAAGTAGAGACAAAGATGAGTGCTCTCCACCTCCAGTTTCACAGGCTACTCACCTCGTATAAGAGTAAAATCAGCAGTTGTCCCCTCTGGGGAAAGTGACAACTGGCATACTATGGATACACAGACCTCCTTGGGTAAATGGCTCCTTAATAGGGTTCCAAGATCCCCTGATTGTCTTGCCCGATTGGATTTTATATGTAAAAGAAAAGAAACATCTAGTGCTCTCCATTTCCAGTAATGTAATGATATAAAGGTAATGGATACACTTACAAGTGAAGCACAATCGGCTTGTGCAAACTGCAAGGCATTGCAAACATCCAATTTTGGAGATGGCCGCAGTGTGACATCAGTGCCTAAGCTCTGCCCCCTAGACGCATGTCATCAGGGCGTTGACTTCCTCAGTAAGGGGTGGAGCTACAGCATCACTGCACTGATCTACGTACTCCCCTTCACCTAGTACACACGTGAACGGCTTGTCGGCAATCAATCACGCTACCCGACCGGATATACAGTAGTGTGTACAGGAAGGGGTCACTCAAAATTTGCTGGGGACATGACAGCGCAAGTTGCCTCATACATACTGCCGCAAATTGAATACAAACCAGAGCCTACCCACAATATACCACACCACAGCCATCTTTACAAATCTATGCAATAATAATGAACCACCAAATATAAAAATTTAATAAATGAATGTGACAAATTAAAAAAATATATATTAAAATTAAATCAAAAATCAAATTAAATATAAAAATAATGAACAAAGTTATTTAAAATGTATTCTAAACCACAGGAGATATAAATCTAAAATCATCTATCACTAATAAAGCAATTCAAATCAAAATCAACGTTAAGACCCTTCGGAACAAGGACCTTGGCCCCAAATTAGTTATATTTATTAGCATTCTTTTCACTCTGCAAAATGCAGGACATTTCCTTAAACCCATGGCGCTGTGCCTGCATTTTAAATTTTAATTATAAACAAGCAAGATGCATAACAGCGATGTCCTACGTCATGGTCTTTGCATTCCACAGCAGTGAACACTTGAAGAGGGAGAACAGAGTTATGTGGCTGGAGGAGGTCAATCTGCTGCATTTCCTTGAACTATAGCAGCAAAGTCTGTCAACAGTGGAAGTATGAAAGATTGTGGATATTAGTGTTCTATAGGGCAGCTAAATTTTTGCACTGCTGGGATATGCTGTAATCCAACATCAGTGCAGTAACGACATATTCCTTTTAATCCAAAGAAAATGAAACAATCTTCGACCGCTTACAGTGATTTTTAGCAAGGTTGAAATTGTGTGAGGCAATTTCCAGTCATTGCAGGCACTCAGTATCACCCTCATGGGACCTCTACGTGGTTATTGCAAGTCATGTGGAAAGCCGGTGAGCACTTGCAAAGACTGAGCCATGCATTGGCACCCTTTTATAAGTTTTCGTATATACTGCTCAGCATTGTATGACATGTACTTTTTAGAATTATGCTTAATTCTGTCCATTTTCTTTACCATGACAACCCTGATAAAAATAGTACTTTGGTTATGAACACTTTGAGATTACTAGGCCCTTTAAGTTTGATTGTGAGTACTATCACAAGGCCATTTCAGTGTCATTTAATTTTCTATCACTGAGAACTTGGTTTTACCATCACACTTTTTAATATGCTGTGCAATAATCAGAGTTCTACTTCTACTTTTTTTTTTTTCTTTATGGTAATGCTTTTTCTTGTTCACACATCACGGGACACAGAGACTTGATAATTACTTAGTGGGTTAGATAGTCACCATCAGGTGATTGGACACTGGCAAGCCTAATTACATGGCAAATTCCTCCACTATATAACCCCTCCCATATGGAGAGTACCTGCGTTTTTTTCGTCAGTGTCTAAGGTGGTTGGTTACGCTAGAAGATGTGCTAAGAAGAAAGCTTTGCTTGATGGTTTCTGCGGGGGGCCTAGGAGCTATACAACTGGATCCATACCTCGGGCCAATATACGCCTAAGATGGATGGTACCCGGGTCTCGCGTGTGAAGAATCGAGGTTTTGCCTGTAATGTCTCTTTGAGGACCGGGCTCTGGGATCCAGTGCTTTGGTGCACAAATTAAGTGCGTGAAAAGTTTTTCTGGCAGAGTCTTCTACAGATCCAGGTAAGAGGATCCTGTGAGTAGGAACCCAAAACCCTGAAGGTTGGCACAACGCTACCCGCCATGATGAGTGAAGGTTGGATCTGTCTGTTAACAGCAGTCCTGCAGCGGGGATAAGGTAAGTGAAGACAATCCTGAAGTATACACATTATGGATTATCTTCTTTTAAGTAGTTGCATGTCTTACCTGGTCTCCGCCACTAGAGGGAGTAAGAACATACCTGGTGTATACTTGCATGCCATCCAGGATACATACTCAGTGAAGCTGGTATAAGAAGCTGCTCACCTCCTCCGCTGCAGGCTCTGCCACATAATATAAAAGAGGGGGATCCCACACTGTCCGGGGTCCCGCTCAGTTCTCAGGGAATCCCCTTTTTCACCCTCGGCCGCCGCCATGTTAGTCCTACGCGAGCGCAGGGGGCACACTTTTACGGTGATTTTCGGCGGGGAAGGAGGGGGGGGCGTGTTTGCAGCGCCGTGCAAACGGTACCAGTGCGCAGGCGCGAAGTGTCTATGTTTAAAGGCCAGTGTGCCAGAGCTCCTGTAAGCAGTGGGACACAGAGCTGTGGGCAGTAAGCATCTCTGTGGATTCGGATCTAGGCATACCCAAGACACCTACTCTGCATCAGGTTGTGCAGACTGAGCTAATGTTTATATTGTAAGACCAGGGCACAGCAGTGATTGCATTTGTACTAGTACCTCTGCTTTGCAGCTTAGGGCTATGTCTTCATGTAAGAGTGCTTCAGGGGGAGGTAAAAGAGGCACTAAAAGACTTCCTACTTCTAGGGGTTCTGGGCATGCCTGCAGGATTCCATCCCCCCCGAAAGACTGGAGGCAGCCTCACAGGATGAGTCTGTGCCCCTGTCAGGCTTTGCAGCCTCTCCCAATGTTACAGTCCCTGTACATGTCACTGAAGACAATATAAAGGCTGCATTGAATGGTTTGGAAAGTAGGATTACTACTTTTATTACAGCTTCCTTAAAGAGTTGCAGAAAAAAGGGGTAGATCCCCTCCCTCTGCTTTAGGTTCCCTATCGGATAAGCATTCTGATGATGAAATTTCCCTATCTGGGGATGGTGATCATGAGCAGTCGGCGATTCAGGGGAAAAGCTCTCTTCTGCCTCCCAGGCCCTTAAAGTACAGGTGCAATATATTACTGAGTTGGTGCATACCACATATAGATTGCCCTTTGCTGAGGCTGCCAAATCCTCTGTTTCCTCCCTGGGATCCCCGAAATCCCCACAGGCTGCATATACCTTCCCAATTCATCCCTTATTGGAGAAGTTGTATGACGACTGGGGTCACCCAGATGAACTATTTTCTCCTCCTAAGAGGTTTTTCTATGCTTTATCCAGTGGAGGAAAAATTCACCAAAAAATGGGAGGTGCCAGCAATAGGTGCGGATATTTCTTGTGTGAATAAAAGCCTGACCTGTCCTATGGTCAATGCCCAAGGGTTCAAGGATCCAACTGATAAGAAGTTGGAAACATTTTTTAAAGCCTCCTTTTCTATGGCTGGCACTGTGGTCCAGCCCACGGTTGCAGCAATCGGCATGTGCCAGTTCTTCAAGGAACAAATGAAGCAGGTACTTAACCTCCTCCCCACTGAGGAGGGTGAGGTTTTGCAGACCTTCCTAAGGTCTTATGTTTTGCGGTTGATGCCATTATGGATTCTGTTCAGCAAGCATCCCGCCTTTCCCTCCTGCTTGTACACATACGTAGGGCCCTTTGGCTTAAGCATTGGGCAGCTGAAGCTTTGTGCAAAAGATATTTGACTGCATTCCTGTTTTATGGGGAACGCCTGTTTGGGGATGACCTGGACAAATACATCCAGAAGATTACCGGGGGTAAAACCACATTGTTACTGGTCAGTTACTGGTTACTGGGGAGTAAACCTCCCCCATTTAGACGTTCTCTGTCCCCAGCCCCTGGAGCCTTGTCCTTCAGGCAGTGGCGATGGCCTCCCCAATCAAATACTAGGGGAAAAGTCCAAGGCCAAGCCCAAGGGCAAAAGAAGTCTTGGGGTTCAAGATCTGTTAAGCAGAACCCCAAAACCTCCCTATGAAGGGACACCCCCGTTCGGCCGAGTGGGGGGAAGGCTGCTACAGTTTGCAGGTGCCTGGCGGGAAGAGATTCAGGACAGATGGGTAACCTCCACGGTGTCTCCGGGCTACAAGCTGGAGTTCGGGAAGTTCCCGCCTTCTCACTTCCTAAGGTCAAGAGTCTCCAAGGATCCAGAAAAAAGAAGACCTTTGTTTCTCACCTTAGAACGTCTACTATTTCAAGGAGTGATTATAGAGGTGACCCCAGAGGAGCAAGGCTTAGGGTTCTACTCAAACCTCTTTACGTTTCCAAAACCAAACAGGGATGTCAGACCTATTCTAGATTTAAAAGACCTGAATCAGTCTTTAGACATTCGTTCTTTCCGCATAGAATCCGCTCGGTAGTTTCCACCTTTCAGGGAGAATTCTTGGCATCAATAGACATCAAAGATGCATATTTACATGTGCCAATATTTCCTGCTCACCAAAGATTTCTGAGGTTTGCGGTGGATAAGCGCCACTTCCAATTTGTGGCCCTACCTTTCGGTCTTGCTACAGCACCTCGAGTGTTCACAAAAATTCTAGCCCCCCCTTGGCAAAACTAAGGGCTCAGGGCATAACAGTGACAGCTTATCTGGACGATTTGCTTCTTGTTGAACAGTCTGTAGCACGCTTAGACCACAGTTTGCTCGGCACAGTAGAGTACTTACAGTACCTAGGCTGGGTCCTCAATCTAGAAACATCTTCCTTAAAGCCCCTAAAAAGGCTGGAGTATCTGGGCATGGTCATAGACACAGTCCAAAGCAGAGTATTTTTACTCTCAATCCATAAAAGATTTGGTCCGGGTAATCATGGCAAGGAAGAATCCCTCCATTCGGCTATGTATGAGACTATTAGGGAAGATGGTGGCCTCTTTCGAGGCTGTCCCTTACACTCAGTTTCACTCAAGGCCTTTAAAGAGCAGCATCCTCTCTGCCTGGAGCAAGAGGGTACAAGCCTTGGATCTCCCAATGTGCCTGTCTCCTTGGGTATGCCAGAACCTCAATTGGTGGCTGCTGACCAAGAATCTGTTAAAAGGAAAATCTTTTGTTCCATTTACTTTGGAAGTGGTAACCACAGATGCCAGCCTAATAGGCTGGGGAGCGGTTCTGGAAGAAGCTTCCACCCAAGGAAGATGGTCCAGAGCCGAAAGGCTCTTGCCCATCAACATTCTGGAGATTCAGGCAATTCGACTAGCCCTCAAGATCTGGACTTGCAGGTTGCAGGGTTGTCCTGTCCAGATACAGTCCAACAATGCTACGGCTGTGGCATATGTCAATCACCAAGGGGGCACCAAGAGTCTGGATGCCCAAAAATCACATTTTTTTCATGGGCAGAGACATGTTCCTTGCCTGTCTGTGGTTTTCATCCCAGGGGTAGAAAATTGGCGGGCGCCAGCAGCTGTGCCCAGGAGAATTGTCTCTACACCCCAACATATTTCAGGCCATATGTCGAAAATGGGGTACCCCGGATGTGGACCTGTTGGCCTCCAGGTTCAACTAGAAACTGGACAAATTTGTGTCAAGAACAAAGGATCCGCTAGCACAAGGGTAAGATGCCTTAACAATTCCATGGGATCAATACTCTCTGATCTATGCGTTCCCTCCAGTTCCGCTTCTCCCACGATTCCTTCAGAGGGTCAAAAGGGAAGGAAAGCCGGTTATTCTGATGGCTCTGGCTTGACCCAGGCGACCTTGGTATGCGGAGATCATAAAGATGGCAGACGGAAGACCTTGGGTTCTTCCGCTCCGCCTAGATCTACTCTCACAGGGTCTAATATTCCATCCTGCCTTACAAAGTCTAAATTTGGCGGTTGAGACCCATATTTTTTTTTTTTTTAATTACCACTTCAGCGAAATTTATTCTAAGAGACGTTGTTTCAACTTTGAAAATCAAAATTTATCCCATCTCTTTTTTTCACATCATTGTGGCTGATATTCAACTTATCTTTATTAATTCCAAACTTCTGGGTTGAAAAAATAAAAACAAAAATTCCTCCAACCGAGCAAATATTATAAACAGTACTTCTACAATCTACAGTGATATCTGTAAACATTTTTTCCCTCTATTTTGCCTCAACCCCCCCCCCTCCCCCCCATCACCCCGTTCACCTCCACCCTCCTCTCCCCCCATATACACACCACCCATTCAACCTAATACTCTTATACCTATCCAACCCATTCATACTCCAGCCATAACTTCCATATACTCTTATATTTCTTTAAGCTGCCTCTCCTTCTATACCAAAATTCCTCCTTGATGATCGTATCCTTGACCTCTTTTCTCCATTCTCCTACCGTTGGGGGTTCTTTCGCCTGCTACTTCCGCGCTATAATTTTCCTACCCTGGAACAAGCATCTTATAATTGCAGTCTGAGTATCCTTCAGCATATCGTTCTTCTCAAATAAACTCAGAAGGCAGGTTCGAGCCTCCATTACCAATGAAGATCCGAATACTGCGTTAATTTCCTCCACTAATTTTTCCCAGTACCTATATAGCTTGGGGCATCGCCAGAACATATGTATCAGGTCGCCTCTCCCATCTCCATAACGCTGACATTTCGCATCCTGCCTCTTTCCAAACTGAAATAATTTTTCTGGTGTATAATAAAGTCTATGAATCAAATACAAATGAGAGACCCCCTGTGATGGTGATAGAGATACCCTTGGGCCCAATGCTAGATTAAACTTCCATTGTTCCTCCGTTATTGTACCGATCTCTTCCTCCCATGTGATTCTCCTCCTGGGCTCCGCCCCGCCTTGATTATACTCCTGTACATTTCTGAGATCAGCCCTTTAGATCCCTTGCTATTTACCAATTTCCTTAACAAGGGCATTTCACTCCACTCTATCTCCTTGCCTTTAAATTGTACCTCCAGGGCGTGCCTCACTTGCAAGTAGCCAAAAAACTGTCTATTGGGCACTGCAAACTCCTCTCCTATCTCTTGAAACGATTTCAACCTCCCTGCCCTATACAGTTGCATCAAACAGTGGATACCCTTCCTATCTCATTCTTCTATTTTCCCCATCACACTGAGCTCCTTCAAATTTTTGTTGTTCCATAACGGAGAAAACTCAGAGAACCCACAGTATCCCAATACAGCCTTTACCATCTTCCAGCATCTGATCATTAACTGAGTTGTAGGGCAGCTATGTCCAAAGGATTCGGCCTCCACTGCCTCCACCTCTGTATCATAGCTGATGTTACTAATCCATATGCTATTTCTTCCTACCCTTTCTTCAGACAAATTGCTGCCTCTCATAAACTGTATTTGGGCTGCTAAAAAATAACTCCAGAGGTCCGGTAGCGCCAGCCCTCCCGCCTCTCTCGGCCGCCGCAGCGCCTTCAGACCTATCCTTGCCACTCCATTTTTCCAAATTAATTCCCTGAACAAACTATCCAGCTTCCTAAACCAATGCCTTTGGAATCCAGACAGGAGAATTGTGTAGTACAAATAGGATTTGTGGCATCCATATCATTTTAATAAGATTGCATCTACCGGCGCCCGAGAGAGGAAGACCACCCCACACCCGGCTCTTCTGTTTTAATTTTACCATTAATGGTACTACGTTGCCTGTTATATACTGCCCTGGGTCTTTGGTTATATTTACCCCCAAGTATCTCATTTGGTTTACGATTTTTATAGAGCTCACCTGTCTTGGGAGAGGATTTACCAGGGGGTCTATCGGTAATAAACCTGATTTTTCCCAATTAATATTCAAACCCGAAAAGCGCCCGAATTTTTTAATTAGTTTCATGGCTGCTAGCAAGGAGGCTTGTGTATCTTCCAGAAATAACAGGATATCATCCGCATACATTGCGACTTTCTCCTCTGCACCCCTACTTTTGAAACCCTGAATTTCTTGTGACATTCTTAGAGCGGTTGCCAAAGGCTCCAGTGCAAGGGCGAAGAGCAGGGGGTGACAATGGACACCCCTGTCTCGTCCCCCTCCCCAACTGGAACCACTCGGAGCACTCACCATTGACCCTAACTCTGGCTCTCGGTTTGTCATATAGAAGCCTCAACCAGTTCACAAAATTAGGGCCAAATTTGAACTCTGCCAGTACCTTCCACAGATAGTGCCACTCAAGGCTATCAAATGCCTTGACCGAATCTAATGATAAGATAGCCCTATTGCCTCCTCTCTCCGTAGGTACTTGTATGTTACCATACATTCGCCTAATATTCATACTCACCGATCTATACGGTATAAAACCGGTTTGATCCGCGTGTATTACTTTAGAAATTATTTTTTTTAACCTGTTTGCTAGGGCTTTATCCAGGATCTTAACATCTGTGCATAAAAGTGAGGTTGGTCTGTATGAGGCGACATCTAACGAGTTCTTCCCCTCTTTTAACAAAATTATGATCGTAGCTTCTGTCATGGACATGGGTAATCTACCTTCCACCACAGCTCCGTTCAAAACTTCTAATAATTTTGGGAGCAAAACCTCCCCATATTTCTTATACAATTCTACGGGCAAACCGTCAGGTCCTGGCGCTTTTTGATTCACCATTTCCGTTACCACTCTTTGTATCTCCACCAGTGTCAACGGGGTTTCCAGGGCATCTCTCTCCCCACTAGATAGCGGAACTATTTTCAGTTTTTCAAAGAACTCCCACATCTCCCCTTCTACATCCACCTGTGTGGCCTTATACAGATCTTCATAGTAATCTTTGAACACCTCCACTATACCAAGAGTATGTCTTATAGTGCTCCCGTCCCTATCCCACACTGCTGCTATAGTGGATGAGGAGCCGTTTGCCCTGGCTATTAATGCCAAAGTTCTACCCACTAATTCCCCTTCACCAAAAAGATTCTGTTTCTGGAACATTTTACTCTTTTCCTCTTTCTCCAGGACTAATTTTCTGTATTCCTCCTGACCCTCTACCCAAGCCTCATATCTAACTGTAGTTGGCTCCTCCAAATATCTATCTTCTACCTCCCTCACCTTTTCCCTTATTCTATGTTCCTTGACTTGTGCTTTCTTTTTAACATAGGAGATTTTCTGTAAAAGAACCCCTCTAAGGAACGCCTTCAAGGCGTCCCAAGTTATACCTAGCGGGGCGGATCCTAGATTCAGATTTATGAACTCTTTCAGATTGCTAACAATCCCCCCATCATCCTCAATTACTTCAAGCCAAAAGGGGTTCAATTTCCACTCCCCTTGTCCAGCACTCAACCCCATTTTAACTGAAAAGACCACTGGAGAATGGTCTGAGAGCCCCCTAGGGTCATAATCTATCCCTTCCACTATTTTCAGAGCTTCCTCATTACAGAGCACCAAATCGATCCTGGATAAAGTGGCATGCGTCCTCGAGTGGCATGAATACTGCCTCTCACCCGGATGCCACCTCCTCCAGATATCCACCCATCCTACTTCCTCACAAAATTGGAGGAGCGGGCCCCTAGATACCCCTCCAGGAGCCAACCCTGTCGGGAATCTATCTAAGCAATTGTTCATGGCCATATTACAGTCCCCCGTCACTATAACCGGCACCCCAGGTTTATCCGCTATAAAACTTATCAATTCACTAAGTATCTCTGTTTTTTAAATGGTGGAGGAATATATACACTTGCAAGAATACAGTCCCGCCCCTCAATATTACAATAGAGAAAAACATACCGACCATACTTGTCCAGTTTGCTCTGTCTACAGGAGAAGACCAATCCAGTGTTTATCAGCACACTCACCCCCTGGAATACAAGGTATGGGTTGAGTGATACTGCTCTTGATAGCTCCTATTCCTTAAAGTATTAACTGAACCCTTATCTAAGTGGGTCTCCTGGAGACAGAATATCCTGACATCCCTTGTTCTGGCCATAGAGAAAATTGCTTGTTTTTTACAAACATCTTTTACCCCCCGCACATTCCATGAACATACCTTCATACACTTAAATATTCCTGAGGTTACCCTCTTACCTATTTTTGTGCCTACCATCACCTGTTCCTATACCTTAACTCAAAATAATTCTCAATTTCCAAAACTATTGTGATTAATTTTTGAAATTTTAGTGCCTTTACTTTTTGTGTGACTTCAATATTTCCTCCTTCACTCCACTCTACCCCCCTGCCTCCCTCCCCCCCGTACCACCATTCACACATCCTCTCCCCCAAACCCTACCCCCCATCCCATCCCCCCCTCCCCCACCGACCCAACCTTGGGCCCATCCCACGAGCTTCTAAAGTGACCGTGATTAACCCTTTAAACCTGGGTATACCTCCTTGCTCCTCTTGCATTGCAACCCGAACCTTTATAAGAGGGGAATTACCCCCAACATAATCGATGTGTACAAAAATTTCATATCTGCTACTCCCTTAAACCCACACCTCTCTAAATATATCCCCGAGAGAAGGGTGGGAAAAACAAAAAGGAAGAAGAGAAGAGAGAAAAAACAGGAAAAGCAAAAAAATTACAAATCACATCTCTAAATATGCATATATCCACTGGACAAAGAAAAAGGTGAAGAGACCCCAAATTCTGACCTCCTGCTTCTTCCCACTTTCCTTCTAAGGCCTTTCACCTGGCCGTAACCTTCCCTCGTTCTTTTCCAGCCATGAAAACACCTCTGCAGGAGCATTAAAGAATTTCACCTCCCCATTTACTGTTACCCGTAAACGAGCTGGATACAGCAGTGCATAACTGAATTTACGCTGCTGTAAACTTCGTCTACACTCTATAAACTTTGCTCTCTGTCTTTGCAGCTCGGGAGAAAAATCTGGATACAGAGATATTCTTGCACCATTGTACAGAATATTTTTCGTCTCCCTTGCTCTCTGGAGAATAGTAACTTTGTCTCTGAAAAACAAGAGTTTGACTACAAGGGGCCTTGGCTGACCCCCTGAGTGTGGAACCCTCGGGGCAACTCTGTGTGCTCGTTCAATAGAAAACATGTTAGAAAATGCATCCTTGCCAAACATGTCCCTGAACCATCCCTCCATGAATTCTACAGGGTTGTTCCCTCACGTTTTTCGGGGAGACCCAGAACCCTCACATTCTACCTGCCTGCCCTGTTCTCATATTCATCCATTTTCTGGAGGCATGTGTCTAATTGTTACTTCATCCTTTTAACCTCCTGTCTCAGTGGGTTCACATCGTCCTCCACCTGGCTGAGTCTCTCTTCTAAAGCGGTGGTTCGAGCACATACCTCCTGCATATCCCTTTTCAGCATAGCCAAATCGTCTCTAATACCTCTGAGTTGGTCCGATAGATCCAACAGCGTGGTCTTACAGACATTGACTGCTAGGAGAATGTCCTTCAAAGATGGTTCCTGCTCTGGTGTCCCCTTATCCTTTATTGCTTCATTGCCCAGGCCGCTCAGGCCACTCTCCTTTTCCAGATGCGTCTGTGACACTGATTCGGTTACTATAGGTACACAAATTTCAGCTGGACCTTGGCTTTTCCTCATCCCAGGGTGGTTAACCTGCGCCCCTGATGTTGTGCAGCCCCCACCTGGTTTCCTTTTTTTGGTTTGCAGTTTGGTGTATGGGCAAAACGCTCCAGCTTTGCGGCAGCTCCCTGAGCTACTTTATCTTTGGGTCCACGCAGATTGTGCGCCCCAGCTCCTTCCTGTGCTGCGGTCTCCTCTGACCCTTTTTTTCTGGTCATCTTGTCCTCCCTCACCCCTTGGGACTTCAGGGACAAAGGCTTATACCAATTGTTCAGTCTCTGCCAACTCCTTCTTCCCAAATAATATAATAATTCACTATTAGCCCAAGGGAAAAACTGCCTCCAGAAACCGCCTCCAGAAAGCTCAGTAGACCCTGAAATGAAGCGCTAGGCAGTATGCTCACCTTCCACCTCACAGCACCCTCTCCAACCTTTAATATTCCCCCTCCTGTACATCGAGGCAGGAACTCACCGAAAGATGTCCCCAAGGGGAAGTTCCCAAGATTCTCGTCTTTCAGGGATGACACAAGCGGGTTACCTCAGGGCATACAGCACACAGCGTACCTGAATAATCTTCCTTCACCCTACCATTCCGATCTGCTGCTTTGACCAGCAGCGTCCACCTGTTTGCAGACAGCCAGCACGAGCGCTCTAATGGAGGATCCTGTGCGGTGTAGACTCCTATCCCCAGGACAGCCAGGGCAGCGGCGCCAGCCAGGTCTTTGAGCAGGTTGCTCACTACTTGTCTCCCCTACCTTCCGGCCGTCACACGCATGGGGAAAGCCACTACAGCATCCTAAACATCCAGCATGGGCGGCTGGCGGCTGGAGGAGCAGCTAGGTCCGGGTTCTCTACGCCCTCCCCTTCCCCTCAGCCTCCGGTCATGCCCATCCCCGGGGAGACCCATATTTTAAAGGGTCATGGCCTCTCGGGGCCAGTCTTGTCCACCCTGGTTAATGCTAGGAAGCCGGCTTCCAGGCTCATCTACTACAGAATATGTAAGGCATATGTTTCCTGGTGTGAATCCAGAGGGTGTTATCCTAGAAAGTATGCCATTAGCAGAATTCTTGCCTTTCTCCAATTAGGCATAGAAATGAAGCTGGCCTTGAGTACTATCAAGGGCCAGATCTCGGCCTTGTCAGTATTCTTTCAAATACCGCTTGCCTCTCATTCCCTCGTAAGGGCCTTTGTTCAGGGAGCACTACGCTTGAATCCACTGGTTAAGCCTCCTGCGTGCTCATGGGATCTGAATTTAGTTTTGTCCGTTTTACAGAAACAACCTTTTGAACCATTGCACCAAGCCTCTTTAAATCTTTTAACAAAGAAGTTGGTGTTTCTGGTAGCCATATCCTCGGCTAGAAGGGTGTCCGAATTAGCAGCTCTTTCTTGTAAAGAGCCATATTTGACTATTCACAAAGACAGGGTGGTGTTGCGCCCTCACCCGACATTTCTGCCTAAAGTGGTTTCAGGATTCCATCCCAATCAAAATGTGGTCCTACTGTCCTTTTTTCCAGATCCGCAGTCTGCGGAAGAAGAGTTGTTACACTCTTTAGATGTTGTGAGAGCAGTCAGTATCTATCTGCAGGCAACCACTCAGATACGAAAGACTGATGGTCTCTTTATTATGCCAGAGGGCCCCAAAAAGGGCCAGGCAGCATTGAAATCTACTATCTCTAGCGGATTTGACAGGTAATTATTCAAGCTTATGGTGTAAAGAAGAAAGTTCCTCCTTTTCAGGTTAAAGCGCACTCTACTAGAGCGGTTAGTGCTTCATGGGCAGTGCATCACCAGGCCTCCATGGCTCAGATCTGCAAGGCTGCAACTTGGTCTTCAGTCCATACATTCACTAGATTCTATCAGGTGGATGTAAGAGGGCATGAGGATGCCGCCTTTGGGCGCAGTGTGCTGCAGGCAGCAGTATAGTTCCTCTAATCCGTTGGCGGTCTGTTTCTTTCTGATCTGTCTCTCCCTCCCCTCAATTTGGGCATTGCTATAGGACATTACACTAAGTAATTATCAAGTCTCTGTGTCCCGTGATGTGTGGACAAGAAAATAGGATTTTTTTAACTACAACTTACCTGTAAAATCTTTTTCTTGGGAATACATCACGGGACACAGAGCTCCCGCCCCTCTTCGGGATTATACGTTGGAACACTTATTGCTTTGTTACAAAACTGAGGTACTCTCCATATGGGAGGGGTTATATAAGGGAGGAA
This sequence comes from Lithobates clamitans, assembly GCA_037952925.1. NCBI lineage: Eukaryota > Metazoa > Chordata > Amphibia > Anura > Ranidae > Lithobates > Lithobates clamitans. The sequence goes on from JBBGZY010001072.1 coordinate 2,392,402, forward strand.
CAGTGCCCAATCACCTGATGGTGACTATCTAACCCACTAAGTAATTATCAAGTCTGTGTCCCATGATGTATTCCCAAGAAAAGTATTTTACAGGTAAGCTGTATTTTAAAAATCCTATTTTTAAAGCATGTTACTGAAGCCAAAACATTTATTTTGGGACTGGCATAGTGTGTGTGTGTGTGTGTGTGTGTGTGTACTTATGTATGTTTTGACAAATGGATGCGGATGACCCTGCAGGGGATAGAGTGGGGTTTACTTTGCACCCAGTCTGTGGTTGTTTATAAGATACTGGCATAGCAGTATAGGCCTCATGCACATTGTATGCTCTTGATGTTTGTTTTTCTCCTACAGATGCATAGCAGCATCAAAAATGCAGTAAAAAGCAACAGTTTGCATGGGCATTAATCCATGTTCTCACGTTTGGCATTAAAACATTCTTTGTTGGTGGGAGGTGGTTCTGTCTCAAAAGTGGTACTAGCTATCTCCATTGGATCGGCAGGTAAATGCTCCCCCTTCCTCAGGCATGATGGTGGGCTGTGGGTGCTCCCTGGGGCGGTTGACTTTGCGGGTTCTCCTCCTCCTCTCTGGACTTGGGTTGCTGGGCCCAGTCCTCCCTCCACTCCCCCCTCGCATCCTCTTTCCCACCTGCCTGGTGTCCTGGCCTGGGTCAGCAGGGCTCTCACTGGCCCCTGGGCAGGCTTGGGCCTTTCCGTGACCAAGTGGGGGAAGTGGCTGGTAGGGAGGTGCAGGGTTCCCTTGTTTTGGCAGGGAACGTGTGGCAGCCATGTTTGTATAACTGCGTGATGGACATGTTTGTATAGCTTTGTGACAGTGGCCATTTTTGCAACGCCCTAGCACTGGGCATGTGATGTGGGGGTGAGGTTTCCTTTTGGCTGTACATAGCACTGCTCTCAGTCGACCTTGGTTTGGTGGCCAGTCCTACTGAGGTCTCCCTCTCTCTGCCACAGTCCCTTAGGGGTGGTTTTCATCTTCCTATTCGTGGATGGTGGTGCCTGGTCTGGGGAGGAATGCCCACACATGGAGTCTAAGGAGCATTTCTTCTATTCCCTTTTTTGGTGGTCCTTGAGTCATTTGGTCACAAGGCAAGTAAGAAACCCCCTCACTCACCCCATCTCCCTTGTATGATTCCGAGCTGGAGTTTGGTTCAGTCGCAGCGAGTCTCAATTTTCCTGTGGAATCATGGGATGCGGCCTCTGATCCTTCTGATAGCGAGAATGATTATTTTGCCTTGGCTGCCACGCAATAAAAGGCATGGCTGTCTGCAGTTATTACTGAAATGTGGGAAACCTTAAAAATTGAGCATCCTTCTGGGGCAGCCGTGGAGGTGGCTGACCCCTTTGGTACTCGCAAGCTGGCACATTCTGGTAACGTTTTTCCTTACACTGCCTATTTTGACAAATTTGTTGTGTCGTCGTTTGGAAGGCACTGCGGTGCAAGTAGGGTCCCTCCTACACAATCGGCTTTTTTGTTCACCAAGCTTGCCAGCGCACCTCCTCTGCATTGAAGGTTTGCCTCACCTGTTTCCAGGGTGGGGAGGCCCTTGTTGGTTTGTGGATCCGTGGACCTTTCTGATTTCTGACAACTGGGTTCACAAACCGATTCAAAGAGGCCTTGCGGCTTCCTCTACCACTATTTCTGGATTGATCGGGTAGACTGTCGCCCGGGCTAATGCCATTAAAGGTCAGTCTACTCCTTTCCCCATTAGGGCACACACTACCCCAGCGATTTGTGCCTCGTTGGCATTCTAACATCAGGCATCTGTGCCTCAAGTTTACAAGGTGGCTAACTTTGTTGTCTGTGCACACTTTTACCAAGTTTTACGAAGTTGATGTTTTGTCATCTTTGAAAGCTTGTTTTGGTTGCAAGGTTTCTTATTCCTCTTTTGGGTGGGTTCTCGATGTTGCTGTGTGCATCTCTTGTCATCCACCCCTCATTAGGGCACTGCTTCCTACCGGTACAGTCATGAATATGGAAGAGCTGTGTCCATCAATCAATGTAAGCAAAAACAGGGTTTTTTTTTTTTTTTATGCTACTCGCCATAAAAACCCTTTCACTGAGTTCATTGACCAACACAGCACCCACTCCCCCCCCCCCTTTTTTTTTTCTACTTGTACTGCTTTATGATGCACTGAGCTTCCTATAGCAGAGCAGGGTTTACTACCAGCGAGGACTGCCCATAGGCTGTGCTGTGTTCTTTTTCTGGCTATTTCCCTACTCTTGAAAGTGGTGCTATAACTATAGGGTCAAGAGTATGGAAGAGTCCATCAATGAACTTGGAGAAAGGGCTTTTACGGTGAGTAACAAAAAAAATCCAGTTTGTGGTATGCACCTTGTAGCCTATAGTACTGGTTTAAAGGCCCCCTTTACACCATTATAACACGCATGTTAATGTGTGTTTTAATTGGGACAGTCTACTTAAAATAAATGCATCACAGTATCCCCAAAGCCAGGCTAGCGCTCCCCCCCCCTTTTTTTTTTTTAGCAATGCACCACGTTTGAGCACAAAGATGTTTTCTACTTGTGCATTTTTGGTGCACTACAACACATTGGGGGTTATTTATTAAAATTGGAGAGTGCAAAATCTGGTGCAGCTCTGCCAAAAGAAAAACAATCGGCTTCCAGATTTCATTGTCAAAGCTTAATTGAACAAGCTGAATTTAGAAGCTGATTAGCTATCATGTACATCTGCGCCAGATTCTGAGTGCACCAATTTTAGTAAATCCCCCCCAGTTGTGTGCATTTTGACAAGGTGCCTTATAGTGCTATTCAGAATAAATCAGTCTTGCTGCAATGCATTGGTATGAAGCTGGCCTGTTGTGTGTGAGGTTTGTATTTTCTTCCTATTTAGGTATGGTTGCATTATAACTGTCAACTTTTTTTTCTAACAGATAAATGAACTTGATGCAGATTGCTATGACCAAGAACGTTCTGATTATATCATTGGGGATGGATCATGTCCAAGCAGTAATGTTATGGATGTACGTATAGTTACTAGTTTGTGTCTATATCCATGCTCCTCTATCAGATATTCACTTTAAGGCATTGCATATACCACTGCCTGTTTACCATTTATAACCTGTACTTTTACAGAACATTATTTTCTCCATCTAATTAGTGCTTGGATAAAGCGGTTGTGGCATTGTCAGCTAACGAAAGCAGTGTCCCATGTAGTTAAGAATAAATTAGAAAAATCAACAGGACAGAGGAGCTTTATGCTTCAATTACAGTGCATCCAGAAATTATTCACAGCACTTCACTTTTTTCACATTTTGTTATGTTACAACCTTACTCCAAAATGTATTAAATTCATTATTTTCCTCCAAATTCTACAAACAATACCCCATAATGACAACATGAAAGAAGTTTGTATGAAATCTTAGCAAATTTATTAAAATAAAGAAAAAAAAAAAATAACATTTACATAAGTATTCACAGCCTTTGCCATGACACTCCAAATTGAGCTCAGGTGCATCCTGTTTCCACTGATCACCCTTGAGATGTTTCTACAATTTGATTGGAGTCCATCTGTGGTAAATTCAGTTGATTGGACATGATTTGGAAAGGGGCACACCTGTCTATATAAAATCCCACAGTGCGTTCAGAGCACAAACCAAGCCATGAAGTCCAAACAATTGTCTGTAGACCTCTGAGACAGGATTGTATCGAGGCACAGATCTAGGGAAGGGTAAAGAAGTTTGGAACCACCAGGACTCTTCCTAGAGCAGGGTGCCTGGCCAAACTGAGCAATCAGGGGAGAAAGGCCTTAGTCAGGGAGGTGACCAAGGACCCGGTGGTCACTCTGACAGAGCGTTTTTCTGTGGAGAGAGGAGAACCTTCCAGAAGAACAACCATCTCTGCAGCACTCCACCAATCAGACCTGTATGGTAGAGTGGCCAAACGGAAGCCCGTCTGGAATTTGCCAAAAGGCACACGAAGGAGACTCAGACAATGAGAAACAAAATTCTCTGGTCTGATGAAACAAATCTTGAACTCTTACGCCTGAATGGCAAGTGTCATGTCTGCAGGAAACCAGGCACCGCTCATCACCTGGCCAATGCCATCTCTACAGTGAAGCATGGTGGTGGTAGCATCATGCTGTGGGGATGTTTTTCAGTGGCAGGATCTGGGAGACTAGTCAGGATCGAGGGAAAGATGAATGCAGCCATGTACAGAGATATCCTTGATAAAAACCAGCTCCAGAGCGCTCTGGACCTCAGACAGAGGCAAAGGTTCATCTTCCAACAGGACATCGGCCCTAAGCACACAGCCAGGATAACAAAGGAGTGGCTACAGGAGAACTCTGTGAATGACCTTGAGTGACCCAGCCAGAGCCTAGACTTTAACCCAATTTAACATCTCTGGAGAGATCTCAAAATGGCTGTGCATCGACGCTCCTCATCCAAACTGATGGAGCTTGAGAGGTCCTGCAAAGAAGAATGGGAGAAACTGCCCAAAAATGGGTGTGCCGAGCTTGTAGCATCATACTCCAAAAGACTTGAGGCTGTAATTGGTGCCAAAGGTGCTTCAACAAAGTATTGAGCAAAGGCTGTAAATACTTATATATACATGTCATTATTTTTTTTTTTTTTTAATAAATTTGCAAAGATTTCAAACAAACTTCATTCACATTGTCAATATGGGGTATTGTTTGTAGAATTTTGAGGAAAGTAATGAATTTTAATCCATTTTGAAATAAGGCTGTAACACAAAATGTGGAAAAAGTAAGGCGCTGTAAATAATACTTTCCGGGTGCACTGTATGTTAACATAATGTTTGTTAATATTTCATACTGGCTGCTTCTTAAAAGAAACATTTATTGAGAAACACATGGTGGCTGCCTTTGCCAATTCCATACTAAAGATGCTAGTACACTGACCAACTGCATTAGGTAATCTGTGAGTCACTGTCCTGGAGCAAGTATTGATATTGGTAAAATCGGACATCTTATCTGTATAATTGTTCCAGATAAAGGGCACAAAGTATTAAAGCAAGAAGGTAAACATGACATCTAGGAAATAGTGATGGGCTCAGGCGTGTTCGAGATCATAGTTCCAACCCACCTGAGCAATCCCGCCAGGAAGCTGACAGTGCACACCGCCAAACATGGGCAGTAAGGCATTTCCTGGTCTGTGCAGCTGTGAACCGGGAAATGCCTCACTACCTGTGATTGGCGGTGTGCAGTGACTGCTTCCTGGCAGGATTGCTCAGGTGGATTTGGACTACGATCCTGAAAAATCCTTAGCCCATTACTACTAGGAAACTAGCATTTGCTGGAAAAGAAATGGCACCTGATCCCCCCTAGTGTATCCATATAATCCCACTCTATGAAGCTACAGTATTTTTGCTATGTGATGTCATTACGTGATGGTTGCCCTTTTCTTTTTGGTTTAGAATTTCCTACAGTTTTTTAACCAGAATTATTTACCCATTTTGACTGCCATGTCATAGCTTATTAGCAATCTTTGGTTTGGGGACTCTTGATCATACCTTGGGAACCATTCCCGGACCCTGTGGCAGGTGGACCGGCATGTAACTTTTGATTTTGAGTTTAGTTAGCAACAGGGTGCTATACAGGTCCATACTTGGTCCATTCTTATGTCACCCAGACCTTTTAGACCCCTTCAAGGGTGTGCCCACCATGATGGGCAGAGCCTAGATGAGGACAGGGTAAGACAGGATTTCCTAGCGATATTGACAAGGAATGATGGGGTATTCTTGTACCCTTATACATACTGGTTCCTGACTTGCCTGTCTATATGGCTCCTGGCAGTGCACTTCCGTCTGCCATTTTCCATTGACAAACGTAAGCTAACAAGACACAGACATTGGAACTTGGTTAACGCCTGGGTTGACTCAATTCCCTCATCAGAAAGTCAGAACCCCCTTAATTGACATCCATTTTTTAACCAGCAAGGGAGGACCCTCACTTGGCAAAGGAGGATTACAGGAGGAGGAAAACAAATAAAACACACCAGCAGAGAGTCTGCCGCAGGCCCTGAGTAAACTCCAAGTTTTCAGCGGTCACCTTGTTTCAGAGCAATGTCCAACACTAACACTGTTTCAGCCAACTGACTCGGGCTTTCCTTACAGGTGTGCAACATGTGACTTGTCTGACTAAGCTAGAATCTACTCCCACTATTTTTTTTTATGGGATAAAAGTATAATTTCCTGACAAACTTGCTGTGGCAAAAAACAAGAGGGATGCAGACATTCTGGCAGGAGGTGGCTCAAGACTTTTCATAACCACAATATGGAAGTTACTTCATAGGCCTCTAGCCATGTGCTGTCTACTGTGAACTAATTGATCGAGGCAGTGCGTACTAGTCATTGGATAAATACAGTTGTGCTCATAAGTTTACATACCCTGGCAGAATTTATGATTTCTTGGCCATTTTTCTGAAAATATGAATAATAACACAAACTTTTCTTTCAATCATGGTTAGTGTTTGGCTGAAGCCATTTATTATCAACTGTTTTTACTCTTTTTAAATCATAATGACAACAGAAACTAGCCAAATTACCCAAAAGTTACATATCCCAGTTCTTAATACCGTGTTGCCCTCTTTAACATCAATGACAGCTTAAAGTCTTTTGTGATATTTGTGGATAAGGCTCTTTATCTTCTAAGATGGTAAAGCTGCCCATTCCTCTTGGCAAAAAGCCTCCAGTTCCTGTAAATTCTTGGGCCGTCTTGCATGAACTGCACGTTTGAGATCTCCCCAGAGTGGCTCAATAATATTGAGGTCAGGAGACTAAGATGGCCACGCCAGATCCTTCACGTTATTTTGCTGTAGCCAATGACAGGTTGACTTGGCCTTGTGTTTTGGATCATTGTCATGTTGAATGTCCAAGGACATCCCATGCGCAGCTTCCTGGCTGATTAATGCAAATGTTCCTCCCGGTATTTTTTCTTAACACACTGCATTCATCTTGCCATCAATTTTGACCAAATTTCCTGTGCATTTGCTCACACATCCCCAAAACATCAGCGATCCACCTTCGTGTTTTGCAGTAGGAATGGTGTACCTTTTCATCATAGGCCTTGTTGACTCCTCTCCAAATGTAGCGATTATGGTTGTGGCCAAAAAGCTACATTTTGGTCTTATCGCTCCAAATGACTTTGTGCTAGAAGGTTTGAGGTTTGTCTCTGTGCTGTTTGGCGTATTGTAAGCGGGATACTTTGTGGCATTTGCGTAGTAATGGCTTTCTTTTGGCGACTCAACCATGCAGCCCATCTTTCTTCAAGTGCCTCCTTATTGTGCATCTTGATACAGCCACAACACATGTTTTCAGAGAGTCCTGTATTTCATCTGAAATTATTTGTGGGTTTTTCTTTGCATCCCGAACAATTTTCCTGGCAGTTGTGGCTGAAATATGACTTGGTCTACCTGACCGTGGTTTGGTTTCGATAGCACCCCTAATTTTCCACTTCTTGATTAGAGTTTTAACATTGCTGATTGGCAGTCTTAATTCCTCGGATATCTTTTTTTATATCCCTTTCCTGTTTTATACAGTTCAACTACCTTTTCCTGCAGATCCTTTGACAATTCTTTTGCTTTCCCCATGACTCAGAATCCAGAAACGTCAGTGCAGCACTAGATGAAGGGTGCAAGGGCCTGTCAACAGTCCAGAAACTCATTGACCTTTTACACACACACACACACACACACACACACACACACACACACACACACACACTCACACTCACACTCACACTCACACTCACACACTCACACACTAATTACAAGCAAACAGATCACAGGTGATGATGGTTACCTTTTAATAGCCATTCAAACCCCTTTGTGTCAACTTGTATGCATGTTATCAGGCCAAAATCACCAGGGTATTTAAACTTTTGATCAGGGTCATTTGGGTAGTTTGTTGTCATGATTTATAAAGAGTAAACACAGTTGATTGATAATTAATGGCTTCAGCCAAACGCTAACCATGAGTGAAAGAAAAGTTTTTGTGGTGTCATTCATATTTTCTGAAAAATGACCAAGAAATCATACATTTTGCCAGGGTATGTAAACTTATGAGTACAACTGTATGCTTAGCACCACACAGCCCCCACAAGTTCAAAAAGTGCATTTTATAGAAAGCCCTTTGATACTCTGAATCAGGCCAGTTGGGTATTATACGATTGGCCAAACTCTGAGAAATGAATTATCCCTCCTGACCATTCTAGCACATTTTCCAAATCTCCTGCAGTTGGATAATAATAATCCAGTGTCTCAGAATTCCTTCTGATTCTGTGTCACTTAATTCACTTAATGAAATCCACAAAAATTATTTTTACAGTATGTCAAAAATCTCGTTTAATGGATTGATATCTGTGTCCTGGGAAGCACAGTGGCATCTGAGGCATAAGCCATGTTATCTCATCAGCTGTTTAAATATGAAAGCTGCAGTCAAATAAAGAGCTTTCTGGGCTAATCTACAAATATATATATATATATATATATATATATATATATATATATATATATATATATATATATATATATATATATATATATATATATATACACCTTTTTATATATATATATATATATATACCTTTTTATTTATTTATATATATACACACACACATTTATAACCATGTTATAAATAGGAAAGTTCAAAATATGTGCTTGCTTAACCGCTTAAATACCGGGCCAATTCTGACACTTTGCTCCTACATGTAAAAATCATCATTTTTTTGCTAGAAAATTACATAGAACCCCCAAACATTATATATGTTTTTTTTAGCAAAGACCCTAGAGAATACAATGGCGGTTGTTGCAACTTTTTATCTCACACAGTATTTGTGCAGGAATTTTTTGAACGCGTTTTTTTTTGGGGAAAAAACTGTTTTGTGTTTAAAAAAAAAAAAACAAAACAGTAAAGTTAGCCCAATGTTTTTGCATTTTGTGAAAGATGAAGTTACGCCGAGTAAATAGATAACTAACATGTCACGCTTCAAAATTGCACACGCTCATGGAATGGCGCCAGTGTTCGGTACTTAAAAATCCCCATAGGCAACGCTTGAAATTTTTTTACTGGTTACATGTTTTGAGTTACAGAGGAGGTCTAGGGCCAAAATTATTGCTCTCGCTCCAACGTTCGCGGCAATACCTCACATGTATGGTTTGAACACCATTTTCATATGTGGGCGGGACTTACGTATGCATTCGCTTCTGCGTGCGAGCACGCGGGGACAGCGGCGCTTTAAAAAAAATTTTTTTTTTTTATTGTTAATTATATATATATATTTTTTTTATTTTGACACTTTTTTGAAAAAAAAAATTGATCACTTTTATTCCTATTACAAGGAATGTAAACATCCCTTGTAATAGCAATATAACATGACAGGTACTCTTAATAGTGAGATATGGGATCAATAGGACCCCATATCTCACCACTAGGCTGGGAAGCCTGAAATAAAAAAAAAAATAAAACGATCGCCGCTTCCAAGCCGAAGCGGCGCCGTTTTTTTGAATGGAGAGGCCGGGCGTGACGTCATAACATCGCGCCGACGTCCCCTCTCGCCTCCCATAGGAACGATCAAGCGGCGGAGCAGCCGCTATGATCGTTCCTATGGTGTAGAGATTCGCCGGCTGAAATCAGCAATATCTGAATGATGTTTGTAACTACAGGCATCATTCAGATATACCTGCTCAAAGCCAAGGACGTCATATGACGTCCTTGGTATTGAAGTGGTTAAAATACACTACCATTTCTTTTTAGACTTGTCATAATGGAAGATTATTCAAATATGTACTATCAGTAAGTCGAATATGATATTTTGTATATGCTTAATTATACCCAAACTTTTGGTCTCCACAGAGTCCATGCAGCAGACAGCAAGAAAAAAATTCTGTAGAAGAAAGCCCAGAAAAAACTGAATATCAGGACACGGTATGTGTGAAGCCTTTTTATTAATAATCTAAATCCGTAGCGACTAGACATTTCATTATGTGGGAAAACAGAAATACAAAATGTGAATATATATATATAAGCACCACTCCAACAGATGGGGATAGTTTGATAAGCGCACCAACATATTTTATATTGATTTCATTATGTGGGCCACATCAAATATTTTCCAGATATTTTCAGGCCAAAAAAGATGTTTATGAATGCATAAAATTTAAATGAAATAAGCCCCCCTTTCCATACAGGGGTACCTAGCAGAGTCCCTGTCTTACATCCAGGAGTGCCCAGCAGAGCCCCCATTACCTCAGACAGCAGAGCGGAGGAGGAAGGCTGCTCCTCCTGTAAAAGCTAGGTACATTGGTCTCTGTAATATTATGATATGCATTTCTTTGATCGTACATCACAGGACACAGAGCCATAGTAGTTACTATGTGGGTTATAGTCCACCTTCAGGTGCTGGACACTGGCACACCCTAAACAGGAAGTTGCCTCTCTAAATAACCCCTCCCACTACTGGGAGTATCTCAGTTTTTTCTCCAGTGTTTAAGGTGTTGGTCACGAGTGAAGATGTGCTGTGCTGAGCTTCTCTGGAGCAATCTTTGCTGGGGCTAGCTATGTAGCCGGATCCATTTAGAGTGTCTTTTAGGCCGAATTGTATGGTACCCGGGCCTCGTATCCGAAGAAACAAGGTTTTGCCTGTAACGCTTCTCTTTTTAGAGAGCTGGATCCCGGGATCCAGTACTATTGGTCTTAAAGCGGGGCTCCACCTATCTATCATTTTTTTTTTTTTTTAGTTCATTCACAAACTTTTCTTCTCAGCATTACATACTCACATATTGTGTGTAATATGTCCGCCTGTGTCAGATTTTGTCGGAAAGAATAACTTATATTATTCACTGCAGGCGGTTTCCATCTTCATTGTGGGCATTTGAAGCCCACAAGCATTTATTTCCTGGATGTGGTGAATGCTGTGCTCCCAGCATTCACTGCTCGTTCCCGCACATGCTCAGTGGCATCCTGGGAAGCCTGAGACTAGCTCCCAGGAGTCTGGGAGAGGCTTGAAACACGCCTACTCCCACGGGAGGAGAACCAGGAAGTGCAAAGAAGAATAGAAAAATAAAAGGTAATTACGGCGATTTAATTTTTTTTAAACGGCATGTCAGCATCTAGGCAAGGAAGAGAATACATACAGATATTGTTCAAAATTTGGGTGGAACCCCGCTTTAAGGCAATAAAGTTTTACCGGCGGGGTGCTTTTAACAGGTCCAGAATTGTGGGTTCCCCGAGGGTCCCCGGTTCTTGAAGGTTTGTTAACGGAACCCACCGTGAAGGGTGAAGATTGAGTCTGTTGGTTTTACCACAGAAAACCCTGCGGCGGGAAAGGTAAGTGGAGTTTTTCTAAGGAATTTTTAAATTTTCTTATGAAATGTCTCCTTTGAAATAAATGTTGTCATGCCTAAGTGTCACCACTGGGGGCTGAATCCGAAGGTCCCTGTCTCCTAGGAGCACGTACCTTCTCATGCTTTGCTCAGAGTCACGCTGTGTCACAGAAGCAGCAGACTTTTTTCCTCCGGCTAGCAGGCAGACCTCTGGTAAGTTTGGGGGGGTTTTGCTTCCTCCAGACACGCCCACCTGAGCTGAACTTTTCTCCTCTTCAAGAGGCTGAGTATAAAGGAGAACTAAAAACGATCGCCAATGCCATTTTCTTTCACTGCCCCTACACGGCGGTGGCGCCCATGCTTGCCCGTGAAAACTCTTTTTTGAAAGAGAAAGGGGGCTCGATGCGACGGTGGGGGCGGGGCTTAGCGCGGCGTTGGCGTCCTCCAATGCGGGAGTGTGTTTTTAAAACCACTCCTTTTATGCTGGCTGCAAAATTATCGGAGAGACATAAGAGCAAAGAAAAGCATTAAAGAGGTTTTGTTGATACATGCATTTCCTATTTGACACATTTACTATTTGCATCAGGCTGAGCAATAATAGCAGCAGCTGTGGCAGGACTATTGCTAAAGCAGTGGATGCAATTTCTTCTAGTAGTACCTCTGCTTTGTGCATCGGGCTATGGTCAGAAGGGGGGATTGAAACACCCCCAAAAAAGAGCTAAAAGGGTCTCCCTCAAGCTCTGGAAAGCCTACTCATCTCTACAAATGGCATCCTCCCCTGAGAGGGGGTGGCTGGTCAGAGTGAGCATCAGGCCATGAAATGTCTGCAACTGTTTTTAACACTGCAGCCCCTGTTTATTTTATGATATTAAAAAAAAAAAGTTTAGCTTTTTTTTAATCGCATCCCGTGTGGGTCAAAATGCCACAGGTTCTTCCATTACCCAGGACCCTCAAACTGAGGAACTAGGGGCAGGAGAAGACGAATTCCCTCAGGGGACCATGGTGAGTTTGATGACTCCTCTTCTGAGGTGTCAAATGTGGGAGAGTCAGCTGTTCCAATCTTAAGATTGATGTGCAATTTCTTGTTGAATGATCGCTCCACATTTATGTACCCTTAACTGAGTGTTTAGGTTCACTAAAGCCTCCTCAAGCTGTGCAGGCTTTTTCCTGTCCATTCATTGCTTTTTTGTATCTGAGAGGATCACCCAGATAAGCATTTTTTTCCCCTCCTAAAAAGTTTTCACACTTTATCCTATGGTGGAGGAAATTCACTAAGTAGGGTATACCAGCAATTAACACTGCTATTTCCGCTGTGAATAAGTTTGACTTGTCCGGCAGACAATGCTCAAATGCTTAGGGATCCAACGGATAAAAAGGTGGAATTCCTATTGGAAAAAAAGAAAAAAAAAACAAACACTTTTTTTCTCTGGCAGATTGAGTGTCTCAGTCTGCGCTGACAGTAATTGCTTAATCATTGTGAGACCAGTTTAAACAAGTGTTCAAGGTTACCCTGCTCAGCAGGCCCAGGAAGGCAGCTTTGTTTGCAATAATTGCTATAAGAGATTCTATCCTTCAGGCCTTGCACCCTTCGCTAAGCGCCTTGTAAGAAGCTCCTGGCTAGTCTTTCTTTTTTCGGTGAAACAGCTATTTGGGGATGTTTTGGATAATATATCCAAAGAAATTCTAGTTGAAAGCACCCCTTTTGCCATTTAAGAAAAGGAGTATATGGATTTTCGTTTTAAAGCTTCTTCTCCTGTGCCAGAGGCATCAACCTCCAGGCAGTCACAGCGGCTGCCACCGTCAGGTTCAATCGAATAGGAGTCTGCAGTTCTCAAGGATCAGGCAGGAAGAGTGTCGAGACGAATGGGGGACTTCCTCAATAGCTCCAGAGTACAAACTGGAGAACAGAGGTTGGGGTTTGATTCAAACCTCTTTTTTTCACAATGCCAAATCTGAATGGACATTCTGGATCTCAAAAATCTAAATTAAATTCCTGAATATAACCACTCTTTTTTCGTATGGAGTCATTCCAAATCCGCTATCTCCATCCTTCAAGGAGGAGAACTTCTGGCGTCAATCGACATCAACGATGCATACCTCCATATGCCTATTTCCTCGCTCACTAGTAATCTCTACTTTTCAAGGTGGAAAATCTTCATTTTCATTGTGCAGCTCTGCTTTACGGTCCAGCTACTGCACCTTGAGTGTTTACAAAGGTTCTGGCCCCTCTTCTAGCCAGATTAAGGACCAAAAGGTATAACTATTATGGTTTACCTAGTCGACCTGTTCTTGATAGACCACTCTGTAGCCCGCTTAGACCAAAGTATGGTCACCACATTCAACTACCTGGAATATCTAGGTCGGATTCTGGATCTGTTTGCGTCCAGCTTCAACAAAGAAATCAAAAACTTTGTGTCCAGAACAAAGGATCCGCTAGCATGCGGAACAGATGCCTTGCTATTCCCGTGGAATCGGTTCTCACTGATTTATGCATTCCCTCCTATTCTGCCTGCGTCCACGATTTCTTCGCAGGATCAAGCAGGAAGTGATGTCATTGATTCTTGTGGCCCTCAGCGGCCTTTCTCACCCCTTTTAGCATTTCTGCAGATGGGGGTTGAGAAATGAGGCTGACCTTCATCAAAATCTACTATTTCTAAATAGATTTGACAAGTAATCGTTCAAGCTTATGGTTTAAAGAGGTAGTTCTACCCTCTCAAATCAAAGCACACTTCTCTAGGGCTGTTAGTGCTTCGTGGACAGTGCATCACCAAGCCTCCATGGCTCAATTCTGCAAGGCTGCAGCTTGGTCTTCAATCCATACATTTATCAGATTCTATCTGATGAATGTAAAAAGACATGAGGATGTCGCCTTTGGGCGCAGTGTACTGCAGGTAGCAGTATAAATCCTCTGATTTCATGGTGCCCTACTTAGGTTGTGTCTCCCTCCCCTCAGTTGCCATTGCTCTGGGACATCCCACATAGTAATTACTATGGCTCTATCCCGTGATGTACAATTAAAGAAAATAGGAATTTTATAGTGGCTTACCTGTAAAATCCTTTTCTTTTGAAGTACATCATGGGACACAGAGGTCCCGTCCCTCTTTCTAGTATACACGTGTATTGCTTTGCTACAAAACTGAGATACTCCCAGTAGTGGGAGGGGTTATATAGGGAGGCAACTTCCTGTTTAGGGTGTGCCAGTGTCCAGCACCTGAAGGTGGACTATAACCCACATAGTAATTACTATGGCTCTGTGTCCCGTGATGTACTTCAAAAGAAAAGCATTTTACAGGTAAGCTGTTATAAAAATCCTATTTTTTGAAAATTAAAAAGCCAATAGTCAACTACTTGCTGTTATACATGGCATAATGTTAATCCCCAACTGAGATTCATGCTAGATGAGGCCTGTTGAACTGGAGGATGGATTCCATGGAATTTTGGTAACCCATTTTATTGATCAGAACCAAAAATCACATGACAACTCTTCCCTTACAACAGGACAGGGCCTGATTCGAACACTGGTATCTTCTACCATTTCTAACTCTTTTTCAGGCAAACAAGTGGTCTAGTTGACAAAAGCAGATTTTTTGCCAACTGTCACAATTTCTTGGACAAATAACTGATTTATTGTGGCTATTACTGCCTATGTCTCAAAAATGCCAGACTCCTTCTCCATCACCACTGTCTCTGCCTGAGTTGAAATATGATATGCCTGCCCTGGAAGAGCAGATAGTCACCATCCTCGCTCTCTCACAGGGGTATCCCGGTGGCACAGTTCCTCTGTATACAGAGGAACTGCTCCACCAAGGAGGATTACCGTTGCGAATCAGAGTCACTATGTTGCATGTATTGCGAGCGTGGCTATTCGCATCACACACTAAAAAGGGCCAAGAGGATTGCTGGATGGAGGACTAGGGCTGACCTACTTGTACCCCAGGAAAGAAATACTAGTCATTTGGGAGAGCCAATAAGGTTCATTACTCCTTTTGGGGTGCAGTGACATCAGGTCAGCTCTATCCTTTCTGACCTTTGGCACATCCTCACCCGTTCAGACACTCTAAAGAGAGATTGTAGGTGACAGACCCCATATGGTGGCAGAGAGCAAGGAATCTGAAGGACGATCTGGTTGAATCTGAATTCAGACGACCTGTAAATAGAACCTGGCTGACGGACATGCCCAGAATAAGGGGCATATTCTCTTGTGGCCACTGTGGCACTTGCAAGTACGTTGATCGCTCAAAAACATTCCGTCACTCGGATTCAAAGAATGAATTTTACATTCAATCATTTATTAATTGTGCTGCATCAAAGGTTTTGTATACTCTTGAATGTCCCTGTCACAAGTTGTATGTTGGCAAAACAAAACGCCAGCTACGTGTCAGATTTGCTGAACATTTAAAAAGTATCAGATTAAAGGAAGACACCCCAATGGCTCAGCATTTTCTTGAATTCCATCAGGGCAGTACATGTGGACCTAAGGTAAAGGGCTTTTTTACACTTAACCGGTCTGATCGAAGGGGAGATTTTGATTCTGTGCTCCTGAGGAAAGAAAAATGATGGATTTTCAGGCTTCAGACTCTCCAGCCGAGTCGCAGCAGTGCAATCAGCACACATAAGAGTGTGTACGTTTTCTGCATTGTTGTGTACTCCATACAACTAATCATTGATTCATGATCTACTAATATTCATGCCCTGTACTCTAAATAATTGCCATCTTACCCACATGATGAGCTTTATTATTATTTCTTCCAGGAGGCTGTGATTATTGGTGGCAGTTCTCCTTCCTTCTTTCTCTGGTATTTTGGCTGGTAATTTTTATGTAGGGAATGGAATGGAGGATGGTTTATATGTATTATCCATTTTTTTGATGATTGGGTGATTGTGTTTTAACATGTTAGATAAAATTTTTTGAATTGCCCCTTGATCATGTCGTCCCTGCGGCCAACTTGGGATTCTCACCTGGTATTTTTCTTAAATCAACTGTAGTTTTGAGTTGTTACCACAAGATGGCGATATACAATGTATGTGCGATTTTAGATTTTGATTAGCTGACATGCCCTATTTAAAGACTGTGATTACATACGGACGACGTCCAGATGAAGTGCTTGTTTAAAACACGAAACACGTTGATGTAGCGATGCCATAGACGCTGGCTGATCCCCTCGTTCCTGCGTGATTCCATATCCATGACAGCAAGGTGATTCCTTGCGCCTGAACACCAAAGGACAAGTGTTGTTGCAAATTTGGCAGAAAGTATCTCCTACTGGCTACCGTATCTGTGCTCCTTGAATGCTGAACCGGAAGTAATCAGACTCTCTGCTTCTCACTCTGTTGGGTACACGGAACCTGCTACGCTCAAACTATTGCAGTCTGTCTCCGCTTGACCTACTGGCACCTGACACGAGGAAGGCGCCTATACAATGGCTAGGCAGCTACAGTAAGGGAAGGGTAAGAACCCCTTGTGGACCGGTGTCATTCCTTTACATGTGTCTCCTCATGAGTGTATATGCCAAGACTGACTGCTGACTTATTGACAAGAGCTTTAGCTGTTCCGGGCTCTATACAACCAGCAACGGTCCCTGCAGCTGGCCACACTATTTGAATTGAACATCCTCTGCTTGAGTGTTTCGTTACATTACTGAATAAATGGAGACCTGTATGCTGTATTGTGTATGGACAAATTGACATTTGATTTATATCCACCTTTGCAGGATTAGCAGTGCTATCTATATATTTTATTTCATTGCATGAGAACAGCAGTAACGGGAAGCAGCCTCTTGTCTGTTCATATTGACTTCTGACTATTATCATATTCAAGCCCTAGTTAGGGCGCAATTTATACAAGTGATTTGGGACAGTCAAGATTTGTTGCTACGAACAGTAAAAATTACTTTCTTCAACAACACTTTAGTTCCAGCTGTTGACTTGTAAAAGGAAGTTTTTTACTCAGGACTAGTGGGAGAGGCTTTTTGTTCAGCGTCTATTTTTAAACAATACAACATTGTTTCTTTTTCTACAGTTTATAGTGTTTTATAATTGCTAGTAGATATTGAGGAGGAACGTGTCCTACCCATGCAACCTTTGTGCTGCATTGGTGGGATTACTTTTATATATTCATGCATTCATCAATAAAGTTAACATAAATGATTAGAATACCGTTGTTGATTCTCCCCTTGATTGCTATCCTGGGACTAGCTTTGTTCCAACTCCTTTTTTCTTATACCTGGAAGAGGCATACATAGGAGGGAATGAAGAACACCCAGAGACAGTGCTAGAGGAAGCTTTGCATTTTCACACTTGAATCTCCTCCGTCTAGCCAGGCACTTTCGGTTACAAAGAGACCCACCAAAGTAGAAAAGACATTCCCTGTTCTAAAACAAGTAAAATGCAATTCTTGACAGTTGGGTCAATCCAGAAAAGATTTTCAGCCCTCCAATGATCATTACCGAATGCTGTTAAAAGAAAAATTAGTTAAGAAATGCTCTATTCCAGTGGTAGACCCTGCCATCTCTGCCTTAACCTCACTGTACAAATTGAAGATGTTTCTTCTTTCAAAGATTCTGCTGATAAAGTTTGAGCAGAACTCCTCCTTTCCCCCACACTACCATTTCTCTCAAATCATTAAAAATCTGATTAAGGACAGTCAGATTTGAAGAATGTTTAGAACCACCACTTGTCCTGTTGTTTCAGTACCTCTAGACAGGTCCAAAGGCCTGTTCATGGTACCAAAACCCAACAGGGGTATTCTTCTGATCCTAGACCTAAAATCTCTAAACAAATACCTGCAAATTCCAAAATGTTTTAACTGTATCTATAAGATCAGTGATTGCCTCGCTGAGACAAGGTGAATACTTGGCACCTGTAGACATCCAAGATGCCTATCTTCATTCCCATTTATCCTCCTCATCAGCGCTTTTACACTTTGGTATAGGAGACTAGTCTTTCCAGTTTTTTGCACTGCCCCTTAGCCTGTCGTCTGCTACCAGAGTATTCACAAAGGTACCTCTTCAGGCCCTTCCAGCCCTTCACAGGCTCTAAATTACTTCTGAAGGATTCATCCCCTTTCCAGCTGTCTGCTAATTTTGCGTGGGTGGTCTAGTTCCAAAAACCTCTTTTTTCTGGATCCGACCCAAGTAAAAGTCTTCTTTCCAGGGAACAAACTGCTTTCCCTCAGATCTCACGCTTAGGTCTTGAGGTCAAAGAAACACCCCCTTTTGTGAGATTTCTCCAAAATAGTTTTGGGCCTTTATGGTGGCCTCCTTTCGAGGCTGTCACATTCACCTAATTTCCTGTGACCTACAGTACACCAGTCACCA
This sequence comes from Lithobates clamitans, assembly GCA_037952925.1. Classification (NCBI taxonomy): domain Eukaryota; kingdom Metazoa; phylum Chordata; class Amphibia; order Anura; family Ranidae; genus Lithobates; species Lithobates clamitans. The sequence goes on from JBBGZY010001072.1 coordinate 2,411,036, forward strand.
AAGAGGTACCAAGAGTAATGTAGCCTTAAAAGAAGCAAGCCAGATATTCTTATGAATGGAGAAATATTGTCCTGCGATCTCTGCTGTCCACATCCCAGGAGTGGACAGTTGGATGGTGGATTATCTCAGCCGTCACTGCCTGGACCAAGGGAAATGGGCCCTCACCCTGACATCTTCAGCTTGATATGTCAGAGGAGGGGGACTCTTAATGTGGGCATTCTGGCCTCCAGATTTAACACCAAGTTACCTCTGTTTGTGGCCTGGCCCAGGATCTTTAGCACTGATATTGGATGCTCAAATAATTTCCTTGTCTCCATTCAGTCTAATCTGTGCTTTTCCTCCAATGTGCATTCTAACTCAACTGCTCTACAAAATAGAGCAATAGAGCAATAGAGGAAACTGGTGGTTCTCAAAGCACCAAACTGGCCCAGAAGAAACTGATACACAGGCATAATCGGACTTCTAGGAGACGACCCTTGGCCTTCTTCCAACAGGCCAGACCTGATGCCTCAAGGCTTTCTATTCCATCCTGCTTCTCGGTCTCTACTTCCGCATTACATTCTGTGTCTGCCTCGGCTCACGCCCTATGCGTTACGCCACTTTGAAGTCACGTGACCATGACGTAACTCGTAGGGTGTGTGAGGAGGCACACACGGACCAGAAGTGACAACATGCAATAGTAAAATCCGGGATTTTATGTATATAAGCATTTTTTAATGATTTAAAGTGTAAGTGTATTTCGTTTGTAATATTTACTTTACTAACATACTACATCATAAGAGGCTTGTTGGTATCTTTCCCTCGCATGGGCAAGGCAAATATGGCAGCATGAATAAACAAGAACCTTTAAAGGTACCATACTCCCCTTAAAACCAGAGCCTTCAGGAAGTATATGTGGAGAGCCCCTAGAGGTCTGGAGGTACAGGATGAGCTGGATACTGTTCAAACTTGGGACGATTATCATATACAGGCTATATGACACCAATCTGGAGGTGAGCGTTCTGTGAGCACAGAGGTGACACACATTGTGTAAAGTCTAGAGGTACAGCGCTTATAATATTGGGTGTTTGGATAATCAGAACAAGATTCTTATCACCACTATTGTTTTGATACCACCAACTGTATGGACTGAGCACTTCATTATTTGTAATTAAACTGGATTTTTGGTTACAGATGCACTTTATTGTATGATTTTAATCTTTTATATGATCTTCATCATATATATTTTCCTTATAATGTACATGGGGAAAGAAAGGTACACATACAGACCTTCACTTTTGGTGATTTTGTTGTTTTGCATATGCAATAGAATCCAGCAGCGCAGCATCACACACTTTCATATTTAAACACAGATTTTTAAGGCCTCCACCAGGTCATTTGTAAATACCATCTCAAAGTTTTCCAGGTGGACGTCCAATAGTCTGCGGACCCCTATTGTTGTCCCTTTTGTCAGATATCTGTTGCCCACCTTCTCATTCAGTGGTTTGGGAAGTCCCAGGGTCTATGATTATTCAGCCTGTATTCTGTAGTGTACGATTAAGAAAAAATGAAATTTGACTTATCTGTAAATTCCATATCTCGGAGTACAGTACAGGACACCGGCCACGATCACTTCCTATCCTGTGTTGCTCTGCATTGCTTGCTAGAATGCTAAGAACTTGTGGAGTTGAATAGTGATATAGGGGATATGCCCAAGGGGGGCATGTCCTCAAAAGCTTGACATTTTCCAATTGCCTGAAGGTACCAGGGCCTATGAATGTTTGGCCTGTGTCCTGTACTCAAAGATATAGAATTTGCACTTTATTCTAATATATTTACACTGAAGTGGGTTAGCACATTTTTATTTTGTATGTGTTTTTTTGGCATCTTGCACACATGCTTTTGTACATTTTTTTTAATGATTTTATTATAGTTGCACAGAAGATTTGAATGACTTTATTGATGTTTGCAAAGTGTTTTTTATTAGATTTTATGGGAGGCATGCTCTAATATTAAAGTGACTGTAAAGTCTGTTTTTTCTTTTTTCAGTTAAAAATAACAAACATATCATACTTACCTGCCCTATGCCGTGGATTTGCACAGAGCAGCCTGGATCCTCCTCTTTTTCGGGTCCATCTTTGGCTCTCCTGGCCCCTACCTTCTGGTGAGTGCCTCCACAGCAAGCAGCTTGCTATGAGGGCACCCGAGCCGAGCCAAACCTCTCTGTGGCCATTCGGACACGGAGCCATGGCCAGGCCCCACCCCCTTTCTCTCCTCATTGGCTGGCTGACTTCGACAGCAGCTGGGGGTGGGGGGGCAATGATGCAGCGCTGCTGTCTTAGCCAATGAGGAGGAGAGTCCCGGGCAGCCGAGACAGTCCTACAACATCGCTGGATCTAGATGGGGCTCAGGTATTTATCAGGGGGGTCTGAGGGGGGCTGCTGCACACACAAGGCTTTTTATCTTATTGCATAGAATGCATTAAGATAAAAAAAACCTTCTGCCTTTACAATCACTTTAATACAACTGTTAATATAGTGCCCAGGACTATTATAGGTCTGAGCATTTTGTTGGTGCAGAGGACTTGGTTGTCGAAGACATCTTGTCTCCCAATAAACATAGCATTTCAGGCAATTTGGCTTTCACTTCAGCTTTGGACAACCTATTATAGGACCATCTGATCTGGATTCTGTCAGAGAATGTCACTGTGGTAGCATACGTCAGCCATCATTGCTTCAGCAAAAGAGGTAGAGTGGAACCTTTCCTAGGCAAAAATGTCATATTTCTGTCTTGTCAGCCATTTCAAGCATGGCCATTGGCAGGCATAATTCCTCAGCCAGCAGCATCTGAGCCAGTAGAGTGGTCTCTACATTTAGAGCTGATCCGAAACCTGTATCAAAGGTGGACCTTCTTCAAGAATTAATTGCGCATGTTTGTACTGAGGTTCAGGGTCTTCTAGTAAAAGCAGTGGATGCTCTTGATGGTTCTGTGTTATCACTACATTCTGATTTTCTTCCACTGCTTCCTCTACTTCTCTGCAGGATTGCTTTGAAGGGTATTTCAGATCCTCATTGCTTTGGACTACCAAGTGGTTGTGATATTCTTTCCATTGCTTCTAAAGAAAAGACGTCATGGTTGATGCTAAGAATTTTGAAAAGTGTCACATTGGCCCTCTCCCCACACAGTCTAGCTTTGTCTTAGTAACATACAGTGCAGGAGGGCGGTTTCTGAATTTTTAACTATTTGCTAAGACAAAGAGTTCAAATGTACTTTACAGCTGATAATAAAGAACTGCATACACAGTATAGACAGGGTTAATTAAGTTAAACATTTCTCAATCGCCCCATCCTAAAAATCACAAAGCAGGGGGAGCATGTAAAGATTTTTCAGCAAGTTAATGGTGCTTAAAAAGGTAACCAGCGAATTTTTTTTTTTTAATTATTTTTTTTAATTTGTGCTATGTTAATGGGAACATGTAACACACACAGTAGGTGTTATCCTAGTGTATTTGCAAAAGTAGAAGTATACTTTAAAGCTAGGAAGTTAATTTTCCGCAAGATCTATCATCAGACATGGAAGGCAGACCTAATTTCATGTAAATCTATAGGCTTATACTGTCACTAAACCCACATTATATTGATCCTACTGTTCTCTATCTCCTCCTTCAGTCCATGTCCCCAATTCAGCTGGGGATTTTGCAGCTGTGGTGGCAACTCCTCACATGCTCAGTTTGCAGGAAGTTTCTATGCTGAGTATTTCCTCCCTATCACATTTGAGCAGCCCATGTGACTATAGAGTCACACATGTTGGCGTATACACAGTAACAAATGACAGCCCACTTTCCCTCCTCCTCCATGCCCACTAACCAGCTAAGTACAATGGGGGTGGGGTTTTATATGTAGATTAATGGTGGCTTCACCTCCCTGTTCTAAAACGCAAGCTGGGAGGGGCGTGACACAGCCTGTGACTGGCAGAAATCTGCCCACATCATATTAATTCCAGAAAATAATAAAGATTTGATTTCAAATATATATTTGTATTCCAATTTTAAAAAAGTTTATTGATATTAGTAATTTATTTTTACTTCAAAGGCCTTTTTTTTTTTCTTTTGTGACCAGCAACAGAGGACTTAAAGCTCCTCCTGCTTATGTTTCCCTGCAGATGGGCTGGGAAAGAAATTTTTTTTAATTAAAATAATTACAGTGCCATCATCCACACACCGAGATAGAAGGGACAATGTAAATTAAACAGCGTGTGTTTTAGTATCGCTTTAAACCCCAGTAGCAACTAAGAAAAGTGGAGTTGGTGGTGTGTGTGTTTTTAGATAAGGCACCTCATCCCAGAGGGTAAATGGAGACAATGAATGGAATGATGGGATTATTGCAGTGCCAAAAATATAACGAAAACATATATATATATATATATATATATATATATATATATATATATATATATATATATATATATATATATATATATTAAAATAAATTAATTTTTTTTTTTAAATTGACAATTTTTATTAAATTTTCCATAAATGAACACAAATAGTAGATTAAAGTACAAGGTGATACATAATAAAGTGCAGTAGTTATTTCCAGAAAAGAGCCCAACTCTAATAACAATGATAACATGAAGCTAGTGTCTCTGTACATGTCTGTCTGAATGAATGAAAAATAAGAAAAAATTATAATAGGTGGACAAACTTTAGTTTTATACCACTGGTTGTATACCTTGTACAACATAACAAAAAAAGAGGTTGATAGGAGAAAGTATAGGATTAGGAAATATAGAGAAGAATTGAGAAGAAGGGGGGTTAGCAGAAAGTCTAGGATGGGGTGAGTAGAATTGGGTAGGGAAGTAGGGAAGAAGAAGAATGAAGGCACTGGAATCGCGCCCCGCCCCAGGAGCCCAGTCCCCCCTCACCAAAGGAAAAGACCAACCCTCCCGAGACTGTCATGTGGCGGTTTAGGTTATGGGATTTTCAAAAAGGACCCATAGTTCCCATACTTGATTATGTTTCTCAAGATTGTCAGTTAAGGAGGCCGTGAGGTACTCCATCCTCTTGACCTCCCTGATCCTGGAGTGCAGTTCCGACACCGAAGGTGGTTCCCTCTGTTTCCATTTTAATGCCACCAAACAGCGTGTGGCAGTTAGTATATGTGATAGGCCCCAGTAGAAGTCTGACGACGAAACGTGCGTAGGGCGGGTTTCGAACGTCTTGCACCACCTCTAACAAAGGGAGTTCGCTAACTTTTGCCATGCTTCATTTGAAATGTGAGTACATTTGTCTATTAAGTTTTAATAAAAGCTCTCCTATGGTTTTACGCGATGGGCATACCTTCTTTCCTTTACATGTAATTACTACACCACAATACGCAAGTAAAGTTTGGGGGATATCCTTGATTGCTACACAGTGGCAGACACTGTGACCATCCATACCCCGGCAGGGGAAAGGAGAATCCGGTTTTAGAAGCAATTCTATAAGGACACTAGGCAATACATTCACTACAAAGAAGAAAAACATTTTTTGTCTCCATAAGGGCAGCGCCATACTACTCCTGCTTTTTTACCATTTTCTAATATTTTCCACTTAGGTGGTATTGTATGTGTAGAGGCAGCAGCCATATCCATAACTAAAACATTCAATTCATTGCGCGGATTTACCCCATACACCTACTATATGTGATAGAAGTTTCTTGGATCTTTTAGGGAGGGAGATTGGTGGGAGACCTAGCACAAAAATCTTCGGATCGAAAGGCACCCCCGCACCAAGGATGGCCCCTAGGAGGGAGTGAACCATTTCCCAATACGGCACAATCAGGGGGCATGTCCAATAAATATGGTATAGCGTCCCCTTGTCCTTATGGCACCGCCAACAGGGAGCGTCAGACAGTGGATACATGGAGTGGAGCAAGTCAGGGGTCTGATACCAATGGAACAAAATCTTGTACTGGTTCTCTTTATATAACGTACACATAGAGCTTTTAGTGGCTTGAGACCAGATAAGCTGCCATATGTGGAGAGGTAGGTCTGCACCCAAAGCTCGCTCCCACTTGCCCATGTATACATGCCGGGGACCCTCTGGTGAAAAATCATGCGTTAGGAGCTGGTAGGTTTGTGAGATCATGCCTTTAGGGGATGAGCTCTCTAAACACAACTTTTCGAACTCGGTTAGCGGGGAGAAATGAAGGTCAGGGACTAAGGATTGTGCATAATGTCGTATTTGTAAGTAGCTAAAGAAGGCCTGTTTGGGAATGTCAAATTCTCTTTGCAGATCTTGAAATGACCTTAAAATGCGTGTCCTAGGGTCTATCAATTGGCCATAGCGGAATAGGTTCTTTTCCATCCAGAAATGGGACATCTGAGAGGTCAGACTATCCGGGATGTTGGGAGTAAATAAGGAGGACGTGACTGGTGATTAAGGTGGGTGTTAAGTGGATATGTCGATCTTGCACGCCTCCATAGCTGACGTAGGAGGGACATTGGTCCCAGTAACTGCAAGTTTTCGGAAGCTACATCAGAACTCCACAACAGTGAATTCGGATGTATAGGGGCTAACCATAGCTTTTCAATTTGTGTCCAGCAGTTGAAAGCGTGCAGGGTGCACCAAGAGGCTACAGGGCGTAGTTGAGCTGCCAAGTAATATTTGGCTATGTTAGGAAACGCTAGGCCTCCCTGATTGCGGGGAGCATAGAGAACCGATTTAGCAATCTGGTGTCTCTTGTAGTTCCAGAAGAAATTAGGTCGCCCTGCAGTTTCTTTAGGTGTGTGGCTGGTATAGGTATCGGAAGCGTCTCAAATAGGTATAAAAGTTGGGGTAGGATCATCATTTTAAGGGTAGCTAGTCGCCCAAAAAGGGACAATTTCAGGGGTTTCCATTTAGTCAATGAGGCTCTAATAGTGGTATATATGTGGGGGAAGTTAGCTTTATATAGGGAATCATGTGTGGTAGTGAGATGGACTCCAAGGTATTTTAAGGAGGAAGTTTTCCAGGAGTAATTAAATACTTGCGAAAGGGCCGCTTGTGTTTGAGGAGGCATATTGATAGGGAGAGCCTCTGTTTTAGAGTTGTTTATCTTATATCCCGATAGGGCGCTGTATCTATCCAGTTCTACATGTAGATTCGGCAAGGAGATGTGAGGTTGCGTGAGTGTAAGGAGAACGTCATCGGCATATAGGGAGATCTTAAAATCTCTGGTTCGGACTGGAATACCATGTATATTTAAGTTTTCCCTAATGTGGGCTGCCAAAGGTTCTATGCAAAGGGCGTAAAGGAGCGGTGAGAGCGGGCATCCCTGTCGCTTTCCGTTTGAAATCGAAAAGGTATTAGAAGTTGCGTACTGGGTGCGCATCATGGCTGATGGGGATGAATATAGATGATAAATGGCTCGCAAAAAGGGGCCCGTAATTCCGGCTCGCCGCAGGGTCGCAAACAGGAAAGGCCAACTTAGCCTATCAAAAGCTTTTTCTGCATCAAGACTGAGCAGAAGTGCCTCTACTTTAGTCCTGTTTGCTACCTCTACTAAGTCAATAACCTTACGGGTATTGTCCCCTGCTTGCCTCATGGGTATAAAGCCTACCTGGTATTTATGGATCAGTGATGGCATAAAATTGTTTAATCTGTTAGCTAGTAATTTCGTAAAGATTTTAAGATCAGCGTTAAGTAGCACAATAGGTCTATAATTTGAAGGTAAGCTATGGTCTTTGCCAGGCTTGGGAATCAGCGTAAGATAGGAATTTTGCATATCTCGTGGTATAGGTGTCTCAGACAGAAATGAATTAAACAGTGTTGTCATATGGGGGAGTAGGTGCAGTAGGAAAGTTTTGTAGTACTGATATGGAAGCCCATCAGGGCCTGGGGATTTATTGTTTGGAAGCGATTTAATTGTATCCGTGATCTCCTCCTCTGTAATGGGGGAGTTTAGGGTGGTCAAGGCGGGGGGGGGTGAGTCTCGGTGTGTCGCATTCTTCTAGGTAGGAATGAATTCTTTGGGAGAGGTCTTGTGTGTGTGTGGGGGGGGGGGGGGTTGTGTGGAACGTCCGGGTTATTATACAGGGTCGAATAATAGTCATGAAAGATCTGAGCGATCTTAGTGGGATGAGTTTGGGGAGTGCCCCTTCCATCGTTAAGATGGGCAATAGAGGCGGTCGCGATTTTATCCCGTAGTTGTCTGGCTAGTAGTGTATGTGGTTTGTTTGCCTAGTCATAGTAGGTTTGCCGTAGTCGTATTAGCGCCTTCTCAATTTTACCTACGTCTATATCACTGAGACCGGCCCGTACCTGTACAATCTCTCTAAGAGTTTTTAAGGACAGAGAGGAAAGTAACCGTGCTTCCAATTGTTTGAGCTTAGCCAATAGGGCTACACGAGCCGTATTAGCTTTCCTCTTGAATGCTGTGGATAGCAAGATACATTGGCCTCTGAGGACAGCTTTATGACCCTCCCAGAGAGTAGCAATGGAAACCTCTGGTGAACTGTTTTCTGCAAAATATAATTTCATTGTTTTTTCCAGGTCCTCTCTGGAGGGTCATGTTTAAGCAGAAAATCATTCAAACGCCAATGACATGTACGAAGGGTTCCCGGGGACAATGCCAGGGACAGGGTTATTGGGGCATGATCCGACCATGAGATAGCCTGAATATCTGAGCTCTCGTGTGCTCTCAGGGTTGGGGCATTCACAAAAAAATAGTCTATGCGCGAGTGGGACTTATGCGGGTGGGAGTAAAAAGTGAATTGTTTAGCTGAGGGGTTTGCAGTTCTCCAACAGTCTAACAGGGCGTATTTCCTGGTCAATTGGTGGAAGAGAGAAGACCTTCTCTCGAGGGCTTTTGGGAGCCTGACTCTGCCCGAGAGAATGTCTATCTAGGCAGGAGAAGGAGGTCAGGTTAAAATCTCCGCCAATGACCAGGTACTGGTGGGGAAATGCAAATAGTTGTTTATACACTTTAGATAGGAAGGAAGTTTGATTAGTGTTAGGGGCATATATATTACAGAGTGTAAGGTTAGCATCCTTCCACATGCCTCTCAGGATGATATAGTGTCCTAGGGCAGTGTTTCTCAACTCCAATCCTCAAGGCGCACCAACAGGTCATGTTTTCAGGCTCTCCATTATTTTGCACAGGTGATTTGATCAGTTTCATTGCCTTGGCCATTTTATCAGAGGGAAATCCTGAAAACATGACCTGTTGGGGCGCCTTGAGGACTGGAGTTGAGAAGCACTGTCCTAGGGGATCCGAAATTAGTGATTGTAACTTGAAAGGGGAGTCTTTTTTGAACAGAATAGCCACCCCGGCTCGTTTACGAGGATTAGAAGCTAGGTATATCTGGGAATAATACTTAGTGGCAAATGCCATATTATCGGTGTTAGTGAGGTGCGTTTCCTGGGTGAAAATAATGTCGGCTTTAGATCTTTTAAATTCCCTTAGGGCTAAGCTTCGTTTGGTGTTGGAATTAAGACCTTTTCACATTTAATGATAATATGTCAATCATTGGGTGATAAAAATATAAGGAGCGTTAGCTTACCAAGATGAGTGGAACACGCTTGGATGCAGAGGATGATAATCGAACTTTCAAATAAGTTACATACCCAACTGAACTTTCAAATAAGTTACATACCCAACCAGAAACATGCTCCTACGGGCTAGACCTGGGCTCCAGAGGCGGGGGGCGCCCACAATACGGCACATTAGGGGGAAACAGAGAGGAGAGAAGCCAGGAGCGAGAGGATAGAAGAAGTGGACGACAAAGAAAACAGAGATTAGTACAAAATCAAGTAGTAACCAAATGAAGTTTAACCCACTCGAACCGAGTGGTGGGTTGGAAACCCTCGGAGGCCCCCCCCCCCCCCGTGTGGGGAATGAAAACACTACGCTCCACAGGGGTTATAGGGGAAGCCATTCGAAGGTCTCCCGGGGGAGGATAGGACAATTCCAGACCGGTCGCTATCCCCTCCCAGATCCGCCTGCAGTTAAATAAATATGCAGCACACCGTGGTGAAGCAACAAAATAAAGAAGAACTTTCATTTAACAGCTATTAACCAGATAACCATGTGGTCTAGACCAAGGCAGCAGATAAATTCAGCTAGTGCTGTTTATGCTCAGTGATGGACCAACCAAACTAATATAGGGGGTACTGGCAGGGTAGAGATCCAACGACCCTTCCCAATAGCCCTTTAGAAACCCGGGAAGGGCGAGGGCCATTAGGTACATATTTTAGTACACTCTAGTGGGGTATAAGGTGGGAGGACAGGGAGGGATAGGGGGGGGGTGAGGAATGGTAAGTATGGGGTAGGGGCGGGAGGGAAAAAGGACAAGGATGGCGGGATGGAAGGGGAGGGGGAATAATGGAGAGGGGGACCCCATTGATAGTTTGAGAGTTAAGACATAACCGTAGTATATCAACAATAATATTGTACCTTAAAGTTGTATAAGTGCTAAACCTTTAACCCTTATTCCCACCTAGTGGAAATGAAAAATTGAAAATTAAGGTCTAACCCTCTATAATGGGAACAAGAAAAACAGATTATTTCCTGAGCTCTCAGCATGATAAGCAATATTCGTGACTTCTCTGCTAATATCTTATCCTGATCTGGAGCCTCTCAGTCAGCAAAAAGTAATCTCTGGTGGGTGTTTGCCGAGGGGCTATTGAAATGTGGCCTCTGTCGCTTTCTCCCGTTCACCTGACCCAAGGCTCTGGGCGAGGTGGTGGAGTGGGTAGGGGGTCCCACCTGGGTGTGGGGGGAACCGGAATGTCTAAGTCCTTGCAGAATGAGTGGAGGTCCTCCGGGTATTGCAGTGTGGTGGATCTCCCATCTTTCTTTGCTGTGAGGCTAAAGGGGAAACCCCAATGGTATCGGAAGTCATGTTCTTTCAGTGTTGTGAGGAGTGGCTGTAGGGAGCGCCTTTGCTGAAGGGTGATCCAGGTCAAGTCCGGGTACAGCTGTATAGGGGCACCATCAAAATCGATGGTGCGCATGTTGCGAGCTTTTCTCATTATATCTTCCTTCAAAGCGTTAAGTTATGAACCCTGCAGATTATATCTCTTGGTCTTGGGCCTGGCCCTCGGGGGCGAAGAGCGCGATGGGCTCTGTCCAGCTTAACTCTTTGGTTTTCCGGGCGACCCAAAACGTTGTTGAAGATAGCTTGCAGTGTGACTTGTAAGTCCTCGTCCTGGGTCGCTTCTGGGAGGCCACGGACTCTAATGTTGTTACGTCTGCCTCTATTGTCAAGATCTTCGAGATGGCGTTGAAACTCTCTAAGGGCCGAAGCTTGCGTGGACAATCAATCATGTATGAGGGAGACTTCCATCCTTGTATCGTATGCTTCTTCTGTAGAATGGACCTTAGCAGACAGATGATGTAGATCAGTGCGTAGCATGTTAATTTCAGATCTACATGTGTCACGTACCTCTTGAATGAGCATACGAAAGTCCTGTTTTGTGGGCATGCAACGGACATAATCTCTCCATGAAGTACATGCTTCAGGTTCAGGGTCAGGGTCCATTATGATGTGGGCATAATGGAGCTACATGTGAATAAGCCCCCTGCAGCTCTTCAGGCCGCTGCGGTGAAGAAGGCCTTGCCGCTTTGTTTGACTCCGTGTGCTGCAGGGATGAGGATGATGACTTGTCCCTTGGGATATCTCTTGTTTTCCCAATTTTCTATTTTCTGTAATTAATGTGTTTATATAAACTGTCTAAATTTACTATGTGAGTTATTTGTTTATTTGGATTATTTGCAGCGCTACACAATTCCTTACTTTACAAGTTCATGGTATTGTTTTTCTGCTGAGCTTGGAGCATGCCCAGTGGTGTCCTATTCAGTCTCATCTTTTCAGTGCTTTCCAGCCCAATTATCCTTCTGATTTGTTGCCTGCCCTGTGTCCCGCCTGGCCATCAGCCCCTCCCTCGTGTTAAGTCACTCCCTATACAGCCCGTGACTGTATGGACACCCAATGGCTGGCCGCTGTTGTCGACCAGCCCGCCCTCCGTCTCGTCATCGCCCCCCACTCTCTGCCCATTCCACCCACTACAACAACATCCTCCATCCACAGCCCCGCCCCTGGAGGTGTGCATTGGACACATACTGTCGCGCTTCCGGGAGGAACAGGGAACTGTGGGTGTTGTAGGCCTTTGCGGTAACTAGTGCGCAGGCGCACGGACCGTTTTTTGTCCACTCCTGATTGGCTGATTCTTTCTGCCAATAAGGTGGGGGGCTTTAAATCGGTGTATCAACTGTCCAAGAGTGCGGGCACACCGGGACGCTATACTGGTCGTTTTGAAATAGAAGGTGAAATTCGCTCCATGATCAACTTCAATAATGTAAATGTAGTGATGATATATCACAAGACTTATTCCATTACTCTGTTTTAACTCAGGAATCCTGCCCATACTTTTCAGGCTTGTATACTACACCTGATGTGGTAAATTACAAACATCCATTGCAGCATACGTTCTATTTGAAAGTATTAGACTGCTTCCTGTCTGCAGCCCAACCTGTTCAGCCTGTTCAACAGGTATGTAAGGTCAGTCAATGCTAGTATTCACAACATAGCCTTTTGCCTCCTTCAATTGTTTTCCTTACACATATACCCTCCTTTTCTATTTTATTTAGTTTGGTCAATCTATATGGTCTATTAGCAATACTGATTAACTACCATTGATCCTGTCAGCGTCCCAGTTCCCTCTTTTTTCTATGCGATTTTAACTTTTGGTGAGTATTAAGGACTTTTATGTCCCTTCTCTCCCTTTTTGATGTAACTGAGCTAGTTAGCCTCACACACATATCTTTATATTTAATTTATAAGATTTCTCATCAAGCCCCCTGCAGTCACACTAAGGCAATGAGGAGTTGTCCCTCACCTTGGAGGCTTCCTGTGTGGCCCTCCGGGTCGCCTTGGGTATGTATATGCGATCTCAAGTTGATGAATTTTCCATCCATGCCGGGATCCACTGATTGGATGCTACTGTCTAGTTTCCATGCACTTTTGTCAGGGATTAGTACTGTGCTGCCTCTTTTGCTTCTTTGTGTGTTCAGTCTATTTTATTATATTAAATTAATTTTCTCTTTGTAGAATTGCAACCTAATACGTCCCCCGAAGAAGCCAATGTATTGGTGAAACTAGTAGGGATTTGTATGATTTTCATCTACCGGTTGTAAAATAACTGTATTCTCCTGTATATATTTGTACTGCAAATAAAATGCATTTATTTTTAAACGATTTTTTCTAATAAAATTAATTTATTTTATTATATATATTTTTTAGTTATATTTTTGGCACTGCAAAAATCCCATCATTCCATTCATTGTCCCCAGTAGCAACTCTGGAACAAATCCTCTCTACTCTTTGAGACCTTTTGTCTTTTGGTTCTTCAGAGGAAAATGTCCCACCATTCCTGGATGTGGTTTGGGTTTTATGAGTCTCTTAGCCACTGTTTCTTTCCAGAAAGACAGATTCTGTTTCTTGTTTTTTTTGTTTTTTTTTGTTTTTTTCATGCCGGTGCATCGCTGGAAGGACACCATGGCTTCTTATTCTATCATTTCTGGGTGGCTCTGTCAAACCATTCCAGGATCAGATTACTCTTTTCTGTTAAGACTACTAGGTGTGTGAGTATTTATCAGGCTTTTCAACCTTGGGCAACTGTTTCCCAGAGTTGTAGGGCTTCTACCTGAACTTCTGATCACACTTTCTCCAAGTCCTGCCAGGTTAATGTTTCGGCCTCATCTGATGGGGTTCGCATCATAAGGTCCTTTGACAGCTATTTGATCTGCAGACAGTCCTCGTTTTTCTTCTGTAAAACATCTCACTATTGGAATTCCCAAAAGATATGGGAAACCAGTGGGCCATTTCAATCCACCAGCATCTGTCTATAACCAGTCCCTGGTTGGACTTTTAGGGGTGATTGTTATTGCATGCAAGGACACCACATATAATCTGCCAGAATATTCAAAGCAATGCTTTACATACTGCAAATCTCACATTTTGTTCCAACAGACTTTAAATATTATTTTATTAACATTGTGTGTAATGGCATGTTTTCATGACTTGTAATTTGTTTTGTAGGATTCACAGTCTAGCATGGGAAGTCCATCGACTCATATTTCACACAGCATTATTGGCGCTGAAGATGAGGAATTTGATGCAGAACCAGAACAGGTTAATATATAAGAGCAAGTATATGGACAACTGGGCAAAGTCTTCATTTGTTAAAGAGGTTCTATAGCCTAAATGTGTTTTTACCTTATGGCATTCCTTGCATTAAGGTAAAAAATGCTTGGGTAGCAATCCCCCCCCCCCCCCCCCCCCTTAAACTTGAGTCCTCACTTGATCAAGCACTGTGCCCATCTAAAGCAGCTGTCTCCCTTCTCCCTGCTCTCACAAACTTGGCTGTTCCTGTCAGTTAAATCCTTTGAGGGTAGTGGGGCTAAGCTGCACTGTCTATGTCTAATCTCAGGCTACATGGCTCAGGGGCGAGCCTGCAGATGTGCCCCATAGCAAACAGCTTACTATGAGGCACACCAAGAAAAGGAGGAGCCAAGAGCACCGGCAGGGGGACCTGAGAAGAGGAGCTTCAGGGCTGCTCTGTGCAATCTCCTTGTATAAGTATAAAACGTTTGTTTAAACAAAAAAAATAGCGCTTACAAGTACTTTTTTCAAAGGACAGAACAGGTGGCAACTTTAGGTAAATCTGTATCTTAAGTTCAGAGCTAAAAAAGGTTTGCATTTTGCTTTCATTTCTAGTTAATAAGGGGAAATGTATATGTGAAAATATATATATATTTATGTATATAATTTCCTGGACCTCCCCATGTCAGCCTACTATGGGTCAGCTCCGCCCCCTCTGACCCCTCCAGGACCACCTCTTTCTTAGCCCATAAAGGGCGGCTGTCTGCCCACACCAGTGTTCTTTTTTCGTCCTCGCTCAAGACGCCTTTTAAAATTTTTTCTTTTCTTATTTTATTTTTTTATTTATTTTTTTTCTCCATCCGCCATCCATCCTGTTCGGGTTCAGCCTCTCCCAGTTCAGAAGATCCCCCATATAGGCTGTAAATCTCCTGAGGAGGTGGGTTCCCGTGGTGCTGGGATTGTATGGTACAGTATAAATGACTGTGTATTACTGGCAAAGGTCACTGGCAGTATAAATGACTGTATATACCTTCGTTAGGTAGGTGCTGGCACTCTCTCCTTCCATGTTTTTATATGTTCAGGCAGTGGTTTGGCTCGCTGGGACTTGTAGTTCACCACCTCCACATGTATTCCTTTCAGGAAGCTCAGAGTTGAGCAGGTGAGGTCAGAGGCAGCTTCCTCCTTGTGTTGCCTAGCAAACACCAGAATGCTTACTGCTGATTTGCAGCAGGCTCTGTCCTCTAGGCTAATCTCAGCCTCCAGCTGATCAATCTGCTGCTCTGCTCTGGTAAGCTTCCTCCAGGACTCTCATTACTTACTGCAGTGTTACTTGTCTATCAGAGTGTTTTTATTATCCTGTGCCTTATAGGTCTGGGGAATTTTGCCTGCTTAGCTGCCTTAGCACTGAAATTTAGGATAGAGAAGTTTATTTTAATTGTATTTATTTTATTAGTTTTTTTTTTTTTTTTAAAGTTTTTTTAATTTGTATTTTTTTTTAAAAGAGAGCACATCCTCTGTGTTTTACAGAGAGAAGGGCCCAGTGCGGGATAAACGCCCTCAAAGTGGTTCCAAATCAGAATTCTAGTCTTAAAGGAGTTAAAAAGAGACTAGACATGACAAATCGCAGAGTCGCATGCAGCTGGATAGACGCCTGTCACAGCATTCCAGTTCTCCCTCGCCCTTACCTCACTTTAGTCGTTTGAACCCGAGCCAAGAGAGGTCAAGACATCAGAAAGCCTCTAGAAAGAGCAAATCAGGGGGCAGACACAGAACAAGATCCTCTCCTTCCGATAGGTCTTCATCGCCAGCCCAGGCAGAAGAAAGATCCTGTTGGGCCTGCTCAACTGAGGTCCTCAGAGGAAAGCGGGTATGTGCATCTTGCTTCAAGGAGGCGGCTCAGGACAATGCTGCGAAAGCACGCCAGGTTAAATCCTACATTAAGCACGCAGTCAAGGAAGAGTTAGTGTTTCAAGGAATTCTGCTCATCCTGCTGTATCTTCAGCATCTGCAGATTCAGATCATGTGTTTTTAGTGCGTTTTTAACTCTGAAGTCGATAGCGATTCGGATCCATCTGAGGCTGAGATGGTCTCGGAATCACATACGTTTGATTTTTGCTCTGGTTCCCCCCTTGGTGGAGGCTGTTAAGGATGCGATGAAGTGGCAGGAAGAATCATCGCCTCCAAAGAAACAGCAAAGATACTACCCGTATTTAAAGAAATCGTTACCTTTCTTCCCATTGATTTAAAGAAGTAATTGACAATGCGTGGGCGGGGCATTAGAAGAAGCTAAATGTGCATAATACAATATAGAAGCTGTACCCCTTGGGACACTACGCCTAAGGTGGATGCTTCATTACGTAGATACCCCCGCCACATTACGCTTTCTCTGGAGGATTCGTTCTCTTTTAGGGATCCTATGGATCGCAGAATAAACGCAGACCTAAAAAGGTGTATAGTTTGGCCGGAGCAGCCTGCAGACCGGCGGTAGCACTCACTTCTGTGGCAGCAGCACTTGGGCTGGATTCGCACCTGTGCGTTTTTGGTGCTTTTTGCGGATTTGCACTACCGTCCATTTACCATGGTCTCCTATGGAACACGTTCTGTGGTGCGGGTCTGCAGAATGCTGGGAGCGCATGGGTGTGAATCCAGCCTTAGAGTGTGTGGGTAGCGGAGCTGGTGGATGGATGTTTGGATGAAAGTCTGGGAAGTGGAAGTTCTTCTCCTTTGCAGTTATCAAGACTGCTGTAGGGTTTGTGGCTGAAGTGGCTGTCGACCAGGTCAAGATGACATCAAAGATAATGGCTCATTCTGTCACAGCCCGCAGAGCCTTATGGTTGAAGCATTGGTCGGCCGTTAAGGCTTCTAAGCGCAGTCTTTGGTTCCATTTGACGGGAAGCTACTCTTCGGGAAGACTTAGAATCAGCGGGTTTTCGATGGCAGATCTGGCCTAAATCCACAGAAGAGAAAGACAAGACCAGCCCTTTCGGTTAAGAGATCCAAAGAAGGATTTAGAGAGGCCAGTGCTTACAGACAGTTTTTCAGACAGTGGAAGGGAGCCGGTTCAACCTTCCAGAAGCTTTCCAGGCCCAGGTCCAACAAAGCTCCTAAGGCTTCAAATAAGTCCTTCTGAAGGTGTCTCCGCTTAACCCTCTCAAGTAGGAGCAAGACTAGCCCAATTTGGGGGGGTTTGGGCGGACAAATTACAGGATGCCTGGATTGTAGCCGTCATTCGATCGTGTTATAGTCTCGAGTTCAGAACAAGGCCCCCTCAGACCTCGTTCGTAGAAACTGGACTTCCTACGGATTTGTAAAGAAGGCAATGTTTGCAAGGATATATAGGGGAGCTGTTGGTTAGCAAGGGCCATCTTTTCGGTTCCAAGGCACGAATCAAAGAGTATGTTCCCCTCTGTTTTTGGTCCCAGAGGCTTCATGGGGTTTCGGACCAGTTTTTGACTTCAAAGTCCTGAATTTTTACATGAAGGTTCCACCATTCAAAATGGAGTCATTGGAAGCGATCATTTCGGTTGTGGAGTCAGGAGACTGGATGGTTTCCCTCGATCTGGCGGATGCGTATCTTCATGTTTCCATAGACGCATCTCACCATCGCTTTCTCAGGTTTTCCGTAGAAGGCTCTCATTTTCAATTTTAATGTCTCCCAGTCGGTCTCTGCACGACTCCGAAAACGTTTTCAAAGCTACTGTCTACTGTCGTTGTGACTCAGGGTCAAGGGAGTGCAAATATTCCATTATCTAGACAATAGTTCATGTGAATTTAACTTGCAAAACACTAGCTCGTTTCGGTTGGTTGATCAACTTTCGGAAGAGCCAGATGCATCCGACCCAAATGTTGGAGTGTTTAGGAGTACAATTTGACACGGATCGGGGTCATGTTTCTCTTCCTCAAAGGAAGGTCCAGGAGATCCAGTCTCAGACAAAAGTAGTGATTGCCAGGCCTTCTATGATGGTGAAGGAATGCATGCAGTATCTGGGGGTTCTATCAGCCACAGTTCCAGCAGTCCTGTGGGTCAGGTGGCGCAGAACGAGGTTTTAATGCAACTTTCTTCTTCAGTGGGATTGTCACTCCTTGTTCCAGAAAATCTATCTGCTAATTCTGATAATCTGGTCCCTGGTTTGGTGGTCAGTAGCTCGCAATCTTTCCCGCGGAGTTCAGTTGAAAGCCTCAGAACTAATAGTGGTGACGACGAATGCCATTCTGGCAGGCTGCGGGGCACACTGCCTGGGACAGCAGGTTCAAGGCCAATGGAACCTTTGTGGGGTGAAGAGTTTAAATTTCCTGGGATTGGATGCTGTCAGACACGCTCTCTTAGCGTTCCAACCTATGTTGCGTGGTCGACCTGTCAAGATTCTTTTGGACAATAAAACTACAGTGGCTTATGTGTCTCATCAAGGGGGCACAAGAAGTCGCCCTCTCCTTCAGGTGGCATGTCAATCTTCCTATGCGCAGAGACGAATCTCGGCTCTCTTACAGCATCTCGTCTCCCAGGGCCTGGGGATGTTTTAGCAGATCGCTTGAGTCAAGGCTTTGGGGATCACAATGAATGGGGCCTCAACCCCAAGTACCTACGCAAGATCTTCAGGGTCTGGGGGATGCCTTTGATAGATCTTATGGCATTGGAGGAGAATTGTCAACTGCTTTCTTCTCCCGGACCTGGCATCCACAGGCGTTGGGTCAGGGTGCTCTGTCCAGGTCTTGGAACTTCCCCTTGGTGTATGTGTTCCCGTCGCTTCCATTGGCTCTCAAAATCCTGCTGAAGATTCAGCGAGAAAGGGTTACAGCAATAGTAGTCCTACTTAACTGGCTGAGGGAGCCGTGGTTTGGAGGATAAAGTTGGGCTCACCAATCCCACTGCCTCCTTGTCAAAATCTCCTTCTGCAGAGTGGGGCCTGACACCCGAACCACAGGAGGATGAAGTTAATGACTTGGAAGTGAGAGGGGGCCTTTAACTGACTTGGGTCTCTCAGGCGGTATAGTGGAGACATTATTGCAGGCTCGTAAGAGGTCCACGAATGTAACCTATGACCGGATCTGGAATACTACAGAAAGGGGTTGGGACCTTGGATCTCCTTCAGTATCTAACATTTTGGAGTTTCTGCAGAGTGGGCTCTAAGGGTTAGCTTATAATTCCCTGAAGGGTCAAACCCCCATCTTGTCGGATATGTTGTGTACAAGATATGCTCTACATCCGTTGGTCATCTGATTTTTAGGGGCAGCCATAGAAATATTTTTTTCCAAAAAGACCTTTACACTAGTCTTGGGAACATTGCTGGTTCCTCCGTTTGATCAAGCTTTCTCTTGTTCATTATTTCCTTTAACAGTTTTTTGTTTTTTACTAGCCGTTGCCTCGGCCAGAAGAGTCTCCAAGTTGTGTGCCTTCTCATCTAAAGAACCATATTGTTTGGTGCTCCCAGACAAGATAGTCCTTAGGCCGATACCGAGCTTTCTACCTAAGGTGGCCACATAATTTTGTATGAACTGAGAGTTCATTCTCCCAGCCTTTCCGGCGGATACAGCTGATGATGAGTGGAGTGGGTTAGACCTGATCTCTGCAGTTTCAACCTACCTGAAATGAACTAAAGGCTTTTGAAAACAAAATCAGCTATAGCTTTTCCCAATGGGGCCTAAAAAGGGTATGCAGCAACATCCAGAGTTGTGTCTTCCTGGTTTGTTAAGGCCATACATATTGCATACAAAACGCTGGGCCTTCCTCCTCCTTCAGAGATCAAAGCACATTTGACGAGGGGTATGGCAGCATCCTGGGCAGCATACGCGAAGGTCGCCCCTGAGGTAATTTGCAGAGCAGCAAGTTGGAGCGCGCCCCACACCTTTTATTAGGCATTACCGTCTTAATTTGGCTTGTCCGCCTGATGAAACAATTGGCTCTACGGTTATTACTGCGGCTGTTGCCCATTAAAAATTTGAGTAGCATTGCATTGAGGGTTTGGCTTATTTTTTATTTTTTGCCTTCCCTCCCTTCTTAATATTGCTTGGTACATCGTATAGTAGGCTGATATGGGGAGGTCCAGGAATAAGGGAAATTGTTATCCATACTTACCGTAATTTTCCTTTCCTGGATCTTCCCCATGTCAGCCGGGGATTCCCACCCAGTTTATCCGTCGCAAGGTGGGTTTTTTTCTTTTTTTCTAACACTGGTGTGGGCAGACAGCCGCCCTTTATGGGCTAAGAAAGAGGTGGTCCTGAAGGGGTCAGAGGGGGCGGAGCTGACCCCTAGTAGGCTGACATGGGGAGGATCCAGGAAAGGAAAATTACGGTAAGTACACCCCTAAGTGAAAATGTCCAAATTGGGCCCAACGTGTCAATATTTTGTGTGGACACCATTATTTTCCAGCACTGCCTTAACCCTCTCAGGCATGGAGTTCACCAGAGCTTCATAGGTTGCCACAGATGCTCAATAGGCTTTAGGTCTGCAGACATGCTTGGCCAGTCCATCACCCATATATATCATCACCCATATATTATATATATATATATATATATGTATATGTATATGTATATGTGTATATATATATATATGTATATGTATATATATATATATATATATATATATATATATATATATATATATATATATTGTGCTCATAAATTTACATACCCTTGCAGAATTTATGATTTCTTGGCCTTTTTCAGAGAATATTAACAATGATACAAAAACATTTTACATAGTTACATAGTAGGTGAGGTTGAAAAAAGACAAGTCCATCAAGCCCAACCAATGTGTGTGATTATATGTCAGTATTACATTGTATATCCCTGTATGTTGCGGTCGTTCAGGTGCTTATCTAATAGTTTCTTGAAACTATCAATGCCCCCCCACTGAGACCACCGCTTGTGGAAGGGAATTCCACATCCTTGCCACTCTTACAGTAATGAACCCTCTACGTAGTTTAAGGTTAAACCTCTTCTGTTTTTAATGAGTGGCCACGAGTCTTGTTAAACTCCCTTCTGCGAAAAAGTTTTATCCCTATTGTGGGATCACCAGTATGGTATTTGTATATTGGAATCATATCCCCTCTCAAGCGTCTCTTCTCCAGAGAGAATAAGTTCAGTGCTCGCAACCTTTCCTCATAACCAATATCCTCCAGACCCTTTATTAGCTTTGTTACCCTTCTTTGTACTCGCTCCATTACCAGTACCTCCTTCCTGAGGACTGGTGCCCAGAACTGGACAGCATACTCTAGGTGCGGCCGGACCAGAGTCTTGTAGAGCTGGAGAATTATTGTTTTATCTCTGGAGTTGATCCCCTTTAAAA
Source organism: Lithobates clamitans (assembly GCA_037952925.1). Classification (NCBI taxonomy): domain Eukaryota; kingdom Metazoa; phylum Chordata; class Amphibia; order Anura; family Ranidae; genus Lithobates; species Lithobates clamitans. Next base: position 2,432,427 of record JBBGZY010001072.1, read on the forward strand.
AGCATGCCAATATTCTGTTTGCTTTGTTAGCAGCAGCTTGGCATTGCATGCCATTGCTGAGCCGATCATCTACTGGGACCCCCAGGTCCTTTTTCATCCTAGATTCCCCCAGAGGTTCTCCTCCCAGTGTATAGATTGCATTCATATTTCTGCCACCCAAATGCATTTATTTACATTTTTCAACATTGAACCTCATTTGCCATGTAGTTGCACACCCCATTAATTTGTTCAGATCTTTTTGCAAGGTTTTCACATCCTGCGGAGAAGTTATTGCCCTGCTTAGCTTAGTATTGTCTGCAAATACCGAGATTGAACTGTTTACCCCATCCTCCAGGTCGTTTATGAACAAATTAAATAGGATTGGTTCCAGCACAGAACCCTGGGGGACCCCACTATCCACCCCTGACCTGTGTACTCCCCATTTATCACCACCATCTGAACTCGCCCTTGTAGCCAGTTTTCAATCCATGTACTCACCCTATGGTCCATGCCAACAGACCTTATTTTGTACAGTAAACATTTATGGGGAACTGTGTCAAATGCTTTTACAAAATCCAGATACACCACGTCTACGGGCCTTCCTTATCTGGATGGAAACTCACCTCCTCATAGAAGGTTAATAGATTGGTTTGGCAAGAACGATTCTTTTTGAATCCATGCTGATTACTTCTAATGATAACGTTCTCATTACTGAAATCTTGTATATAGTCCCTTATCATCCCCTCCAAGAGTTTACATACTATTGATGTTAGGATAACTGGTCTGTAATTACCAGGGATGTATTTTGGGCCCTTTTTAAATATTGGTGCTACATTGGCTTTACTCCAATCAGCTGGTACCATTCCAGTCAGTAGACTGTCAGTCAAAATTAGGAACAATGGTCTGGAAATTACTTGACTGAGCTCCCTAAGTACCCTCGGGTGCAAGCCATTTGGTCCCGGTGATTTATTAATGTTAAATTTCCCAAGTCTAATTTTAATTCTGTCCTCTGTTAACCATGGAGGTGCTTCCTGTGATGTGTCATGAGGATAAACACTGCAGTTTTGGTTACTGAAGCCCCTCGATTCCCTCGTGAAGGCTGAGGAGAAGAATACATTCAATACCTTCGCCATCTCCCCATCCTTTGTAACCAGATGTCCTTCCCCATTCTTTATGGGGCCAATATGGTCTGTCCTCCCTTTTTTACTGTTTACATACTTAAAGAATTTCTTGGGATTTTTTTTGCTCTCCTTCGCTATGTGTCTTTCATGTTCTATCTTGGCCGTCCTTATTGCACTCTTACATTTCTTGATGCATTCTTTATAAAGTGTGAATGCTGCTGATGACCCCTCAACCTTGTATTTTTTGAAGGCCTTCTCCTTTGCTTTTATATGCATTTTTACATTGGCGTTAAGCCATCCAGGACTTTTGTTCGCTCATTTAAATTTATTACCCAATGGGATGCATGGCTAATGCCCTTATTTAACCACTTCCCGCCGACCGTACGCAGATATGCGTACTCTGCTTTCGGGGGTTATACCGGGATGATGCCCGCAGCTGCAGGCATTATCCCGGTACCGTTGTTTAGAGCCGGCGATTGGCTATCCGTGTATAACAACCGATGCGGCTAAAAGCCGCTCGGCTGTTATACCGGAGCAGCAGGAGGAGACGACCCCCCCTCCCGCCGCCTCCCACCGCTCTTACCGGGCCTCCCGGTCGATCCGGAGGCTCGGTGACCAATCCGATGCCTCCGGCGGCTAGGGGCAGGCTGGAACGAAGCTGTGAGCGGCTTCGTTCCAGCCTTCAAATTGTAAACGCGGAAGCGACGTCATGACGTCACTTCCCGTTTACTCGGCTGCCAATGGCGCCGGTTTTTAAAAAGTACACAGTATTCAGAATCACCGTTTTCGGCGATCTGAATGCTTTGAAGTGTAAAGGAGGGATGGGGGGTCTTTTAGACCCCCGATCTCTCCATAAAGAGTACCTGTCACCACCTATTACTGTCACAAGGGATGTTTACATTCCTTGTGACAGCAATAAAAGTCATCAAAAATTTTTTTTAAAAAACACAATTTATGAATTTAAAAAAAAATAAAATAAATAAGAAAAAATTTTTTAAAGCGCCCCCGTCCCCGCGAGCTCGCGCAGCAAAGAAAACGCATACGGAAGTGGCGCACGCATATGTAAACGCTGTTCAAATCACACATGTGAGGTATCGCCGCGATCGCCAGAGCGAGAGCAATAATTCTAGCACTAGACCTCCTCTGTAACTCTAACCTGGTAACCATAAAAAAAAATTTCAAGTGTCGCATATGAAAATTCTTAGGTACCATAGTTTGTCGCCATTCCACAAGTGCGTGCAGTTATAAAGCGTGACATGTTTGGTATCTATTTACTCTGCGTAACATCATCTTTCACATTATACAAAAAAATTGGGGTAACTTTACTGTTTGGATTTTTTAAAATTCATGAAAGTGTCCCTTTTCCAAAAATTTGCGTTTAAAACACCGCTACACAAATACCGTGTGATATAAAATATTGCAACGATGTCCATTTTATTCTCTAGATTCTCTGCTAAAAAAATATACATAATGTTTGGGGGTTTTGGGGGTTCTAAGTAATTTTTTAGCAAAAAATACGGATTATAACTTGTAAACACCAAATTTCAAAATAGGCTTAGTCATGAAAGGGTTAATATGCTCTTAAAGCAAACCCATCTCTCCTCCATGTTCTTTGTTCCTAAGATTCTATCCCAATTTATGCCTTCTAGCAAGGCTCGTAGTTTAGGTAAGTTGGCTCTTTTGAAATTCAGTGTTCTTTCACTCATGGTTAGTGTTTGGCTGAAGCCATTTATTATCAATCAATCACTTGTGTTCACTCTTTTTAAATCATAACAACAGAAACATACCCTGGTGATTTTGGCATGATAACATGCACACAAGTTGACACAAAGGGGTTTGAATGACTATTAAAGATAACCATCTTCACCTGTGATCTGTTTGCTTGTAATTAGTGTGTGTGTATAAAAGGTCAATGGGTTTCTGGACTCCTGACAGACCCTTGCATCTTTCATCCAGTGCTGCACTGATGTTTCTGGATTCTGAGTCATGGGGAAAGCAAAATAATTGTCAAATGATCTGAGGGAAAAGGCAGTTGAACTGTATAAAACAGGAAAGGGATATAAAAAGATGTCCAAGGAAATGAGAATGCCAATCAGCAGTGTTCAAACGCTAATCAAGAAGTGGAAAATGAGGGGTTCTGTTGTAACCAAACCATGGCCAGGTAGACCAACTAAAATTTCAGCCACAACTGCCAGGAAAATTGTTTGGGATGCAAAGAAAAACCCACAAATAACTTCAGGTGAAATGCAGGACTCTCTGAAAACATGTGGTGTGGCTGTTTCAAGATGCACAATAAGGAGGCACCTGAAGAAAGATGGGCTGCATGGTCGAGTCCCCAGAAGAAAGCCATTACTGCGCAAATGCCACAAAGCATACCGCTTACAGTACTCCAAACAGCACAGAGACAAGCCTCAAACCTTCTGCCACAAAGTCATTTGGAACAATGAGACCAAAATTGAGCTTTTTGGCCACAACCATAAACGCTACATTTGGAGAGAAGTCAACAAGGCCTATGATTAAAGGTACAGAGGTGGATTGCTGATGATTTGGGGATGGTGTGAGCTACAAAGGCACAGGAAACTTGGTCAAAATTGATGGCAAGATGAATGCAGTATGTTATCAAAAAATACTGGAGGAACATTTGCATTGATCAGCCAGGAAGCTGCGCATGGGACGTACTCGAACATTCCAACATGACAATGATCCAAAACACAAGGCCAAGTCGACCTGTCATTGGCTACAGCAGAATAAAGTGAAGGTGGCCATCTCAGTCTCCTGACCTCAATATCATTGAGACACTCTGGGGAGATCTCAAATGTGCAGTTCATGCAAGACAGCCCAAGAATTTATAGGAACTGGAGGACTTTTGCCAAGAGGAATGGGCAGCTTTACCATCTGAGAAATAAGGAGCCTCATCCACAAATACCACAAAAGATTTCAAGCTCTCATTGATGTTAAAGGGGGCAATACATGGTATTAAGAACTGGGGTATGCAAACTTTTGATCGGGGTCTTTTGGCTAGTTTCTGTTGTCATGATTTAAAAAGAGTAAACAGTTGATTGGTAATAAATGGCTTCAGCCAAGCACTAACCATGAGTGAAAATTGTTTTTGTGTTATTCATATTCTCTGTAAAATGGCTAAGAAATCATAAATTCTGCCATGGTTTGTGTATGTATGTGTGTATATATATATATATATATATATATATATACACACACACGCGCACACGTCTCAAACTGGCAGCCCTCCAGCTGTTGCCAAACTACAAGTCCCATCATGCCTCTGCCTGTGGGAGTCATGATTGTAACTGTCATCCTTGCAATGCCTCATGAGACTTGTAGTTTCGCAACAGCTGGAGGGCCACCAGTTTGAGACCCCCGCACTATGTATGTATAATTTCACATTTACTGTTTGTTACCAGCACACTGCTATGCTGAACAGTTCTAAAAACTCATGGGGTTTCATTATAAATATTTTCCTGCAAGAGTCACACAATTTTCACCCAGGTTTCACATATGTCTTTTCAACTGAAGCAAATTAGAAAATGTGTGAATCTTGTGGGAAAACATTTTAAATAGGCCCTATGTATGCCTGCACCTAAATAACAGGAAATCAGATTACACTTGTATAGTCTTATGAGTTGGAGAATGCATACCACCTCACTAGCAGATAACTTGCCTGAAATTTAAATTAGGAAGAAACTGTCAATAAGTTCTGGCTTTCTTATAAGGCTCGGCATGCTAAGCCGTAAAAGAACCTAGTAACATTTTTTTTTTCTTCTAGAAATAAAGATTCTATTGAAAAGGTAACTTTTTAAAATGTGTTACCATTGAAACAAATTATTGTAAAATCCACCAGTAACTGTTCGTTCCTGAACACACTTTTCCATTGCGTTGTGTTGCACATTAGCCTCCGAACACTGTAAGGCAAAGCAGCTCCAATGCACATGCAGAAAATGGTGCTCGTCCATTTTTTGGATGTTTTGGTGTGTTGCAAGTTGATTTATGTTAATGAACTGACTTGCAGTGTGGGAAAAAACATGTGTTGAAGTGGTTGTAAACCCACAAAAAAAACCTGCAAGACAAAGGCATAATGAGCTAGTATGCATAGCTAGCTCATTATGAATTACTGACCTTAGATCGAAGCCCCCGCAGTGGTCCTCGTATACCACTCTGGTCGGCGACATCGCTCCCAGAGTTACTTCTGGATATCGCGGGCTCCGACGCTGTGATTGGCCAGAGCTGCGATGACATCACTCCCACGCATGCGAGCGTGAGCCGCCGGTAACGGCGCACTAACTGAAGCAACGGCACGTACGTGCTGTTGCTTCAGTGTGCATGTGCCGATGACGTTGGCACATGCTGATACAGGGGATATCTTCTAAACCGTGCAGGTTTATTATAGGCTTACCTGTAGTCGAAAGTGGATGTAAAGGGTTTACAACCACTTTAATGCAATGCATGAGGATGTCAAGGTCTGAATGAGCCCTTAATGGTATTATAAAGGTTCTTATTTTCTTTCAGCAGTTGAACGATCAGTGTAGCTGCTTCCTAAGTATGGATATGTTAAAGACTCATCCTGCTCACCTTGCGGTCTTCATGTTCCATGTGGTTTCACAGTTTGACCCTGCTCCATTGGTATGTTAAGAAAAAAAATTTTTTTTGGGATGAATTTCTTTGTTTGTGAATGTGACACTATAATGATGTGTTTTGCTCTTCTCTTATTGCTCAGCTCTGCTACTTGTATGGTGACCTTTATAAGCAGACAAACCCTAAGGAGACGCGCAGAGTATTCCTGGAAATCTACCAGTTCTTCCTAGAGAGAACAGCTGTGAGACATATTTTTTCTTTAATATCTCTGTATTTTATGTGTCTTTTTTTTTTTTTATGATCTGTCTCGATCATTCCTTGGTTTGCAAATTATAAAATGTCTCTTAAAATAACAAAAGGGTAAATAAAGTAAATTGGACGTTTTAAACAAAGCCCGCTTTTAAGGGGGGTTTAAACTGAAAACCTCCATCTTGCACTCTTTTAGAGGTGTCCCCTCAGTCTGTGTGTTTGTTAGAACCTAACCTTTTTAAGGTTTGGATTGAGGGGAAAGAGATTAGAACACGTCAGCTTTGTATTGCAATCTGTGTGCCAGCTATGGGTTTAAGTGGTTAGTTCAAGATTCTTCCCCTCTATTCATCCTGTTTACCATTATCACTGAAAATAAAGAGAATCCAAAATTTATGGTTGTTACCAGAACAGCAATAGATGGGAAATCTTCCAATGGGTGCAGTAACTCTGGACTCTGGTGACCACCAGGTATGCCCTCACTTTAGGGGAGTTTTCTTCTCACTTTCTGCTTTGGCTATGGGACAGGAAGTTACGTCTTCTTCTCAATGAGACACAGATGGCAAAAATAAAGCTGATCTGTTATAAGCACTCAGGCTTTCACACTGGAGAGACAGGAGTGGCATTATGCAGGCTCTATTTTTAGCGCTGTAGCGCCTGTAAAGCGCCACAGTGTGAAAGGGGTCTAAGCATTTCATTTTAGGATTGCACTTCTGCTTCAAACATTACAAAGAGTGTTCTATCAATCCTTAGCAAGATTTGGTATTTTTTTTTACCTATATTGAAAATATTTTTCGGAATGCAGATTCTATTAGAAGATGAAGTTCTCCCTATCGAATATTGACATTGCTCTTTGTGTTTTTTCTTTTCCAGATGTATGTATCTACTGCTTATTGTTAGTTTTATTTCATGGTTGAGATTATGGCACCTGACACAACCCAGTTTACTTAATTATTGAAACTAAGCTGTTTATTCAGAGTTCTTTTTTTTTTTTTTTTTTTTCATTTAGCCCAAAGGCTGAGCAAAAAAAAAAATCAACCAGTTCCCTCATCCACGCTAAGAGTCTGATAGGAGGAATCTTCATGATCAGCTATTTTAATCAGGCAGCTTTCTGAATTACAGTGGTGCTGCTGAACAGTGACTATATCTGATATGATGCAGTTACTCTCTTGCCAATGTTTTCCACCCAGCTCTGACCATTTTTTAATCAGCTTGTTGAACTTGGTGGTGCTTGCAGGGCATTTTGTTATATTGCACCATCTCTGGCCTTTAGCATGCATCCTTTGCATATATTGACTGTACTAGCTTACAGTATCTTGCGTAACCAGCTTCAGTCTTTCATCTTTAGGTTGAAGGGAGTACCCAAAGCTCACCCCTTTTATTGCATATGGATGACTTCCAGTGTGACTGCGAAGAGACATACGCGGAAAAACACATACATTAAACGTAGTGTTTTCTTGTATCCTAGCATAACAATGCAACACAATACGGCTTCAGAATTGATTTGTATGTTTCGGTGTTTGCAATTATTTTAAAAGTAAATATTTCAAACTATAAAATATATGCAATGTAGGAACAGGCAAAAAAGTTACCTGCATTTACTTTTAACAATCCTTGTACTCTGAGATTTTAGCAGGTCTTCTTATAGATGAGCGTCTACTGGGACCCTACAATTGCATTGTACAGTGACAGCGGAGTTCAGGCCAGCATTTTGACTTGGAGCTAGTCGATGATTGCAGGCAGCGCACTGTCAGATTAGGTTAACTACGCAGGAGCACATAAGAAGCCAGGCAATCAATTAATCGCACATACAGAAATCTCTTAGCTGTTTTTATGAGCTTATATTAGTTATATGGATTTTCCAATATGTTCAGTTTACATCCTAGTGGTAAGTTTAAATCCTTAAATGAGGGTAATGCTGTGTATATATTGTTGTCCCTTGTACACTTTACACTTTTTTTTTATGTGCAATATTCAGATTTTTGTATTTCCTTTGTTGTAGAATCTTCGGGTTTCTGTCCCTGAAGACCTTGCACTGGAGTTGGGTAAGTGTCATAGATTCAGTTTACTGTAACATAAAGGACTTCAGTGGCCTTGATCTCAGGAAGCACACCATGCTAAAAGTTTTCTTCACCATTGTAGAAGAATTTTTGTCAGTACAGAGTTAGCTTTTTACATCACCTAGTGGAGTATAGGAGATTGTGTTTTGGTTTTTACTTTGATATACATCTATATTTACCCCACAATTGAGTATTTTTATAACTTCAAGAAATCCCCTAAAAGTAATCTATACTATTTGCATAATTACAGCCTTAAGGTAGGTTCGCATACACTATATTACCAAAAGTATTGGGACACCTGCCTTTACGCCCACATGAACTTTAATGGCACCCCAGTCTTAGTCCGTAGGGCTCAGTATTGAGCTGGCCCTCCCTTTGCAGCTATAACAGATTCAGCTCTTCTGGGAAGGCTGTCCACAAGGTCTAAGGGAATGTTTGACCATTCTTCCAGAAGTGCATTTGTGAGGTCAGGCACTGATGTTGACGAGAAGGCCTGGCTCGCAGTCTTCACTCTAATTCATCCCAAAGATGTTTTATCGGGTTAAGGTCAGGACTTTGTGCAGGCCAGTCAAGTTCCTCCACCCCAAACTTTTTCATCCATGTCTTTATGGACCTTGCTTTGTGGACTGCTCCAAAACATTTGGTGGAGGGGGGATTATGGTGTGGGCTTGTTTTTCAGTGGTTGGGCTGGGTCCCTTAGTTCCAGTGAAGGGAATTCTTAAGGCATACCAAGGCATTTTGGATGATTTCATGCTCCCAACTTTGTGGGAACAGTTTGGGGATGGCCCCTTCCTGTTCCAACATGACTGCACACCAGTGCACAAACAAGGTCTATAAAGTCATGGATGAGCGAGTTTTTGGTGGAGGAACTTGACTGGCCTACATAGAGTCCTGACTTCAACCAGAATACCTTTGGGTCAAATTACCTTGGAGTACCCCAAGGCTCTGTATAGAGGATGGGATAAATAGCTCAATCTCCGTTTTTGTAGACGACACAAAAATAAGCAGGGAAATAACTTCACATCAGGATATAGACATTTTACAGAAAGACCTGAACAAAACAATGGGATGGGCAACTACATGGCAAATGAGGTTTAATGTGGAGAAATGTTAGGTATTGCACTTGGGGGCAAAAAAACATAAATGCAAACTACTCACTAGGGGGAGAACCTCTGGGGGAATCAAGTATGGAAAAAGATCTGGGGGTCTTGCAAGCATGTCAAGCTGCAGCTACCAAAGCCAGCAGAATTTTAGTATGCATAAAAAAGGGGATATACAACTTCATAAAACTTTGGTTAGGCCACATCTGGAGTATTCCATCCAGCTCTGGTCACCAGTCCTTAGAAGGGATGTGCTGGAGCTGGTGAGAGTCCAAAGAAGGGCAACAAAATGAATAAGGGGACTGGAGGACCTCAATTTACAAAGGAACTGCAAGCACTAAATTTATTCTCCCCGGAGAAGCGCTGATTTAGAGGGGACATGATCAGGATTTACAAATGCCTCAATGGTGATGCCAGCGTAGGGAAAAAAATGAATCAGTCTCAGGGAGTGTAAGAGGACACGGGGCCACACAATGAGATTGGAGGAGAAGCGGTTTAACCTTAAAAGGCTTATAAAGGTTCGTTTTTTTTTTTAATGAAAAAAACAAGCCTGTCATACTTACCTGCTCTGTGCAAGGGTTTTGCAAAGAGCAGCCCTGAACCTCCTCTTCTGGGGTGCCCTACTGGCGTTTCTAGCTCCTCCCCTTCATCGGATGCCCCATGGAGAGCTGCTTTCCTTTGGGAAATTGGGACAGCTACAGCAAAGAAGGTTTTTTAACCTTATTGAATAGAATGCACTAAGGTGAAAAGAAGTATGGATATTTTTAAAAGACTCTTGGATGTGCATCTTAAAGAGGAGCCTATAAATAGGGGCAAGTGGCGCTACCTGTATTGGATACCTAATTGGATGTATGCTCGTGTGTATAAATATATACAAGTGGGTGTGTGCCCAATGGGATTAGTATCCCGTGCTACTAAGTGCAAACCAGTAAATTCTAATTATAAGATATAAATGGCTACCCTTCCATACCAGTGTAAATTATTCCAATATAAAAAGTAGATAAATCAATAAATAAATCAATAAACATTCCCTCTAGTGCATGGAGAGGAGTAAATAAATGTATAGGTTTCTAAATACAAATCCCCCTTCCAATAGATATAATACCTGTACACTAATAACATTAATCTACAAGTGCATCTGTGATCACATAACATCCAATAATCATGCAACCCTCCGTGCTCTCACCCGTAGGGCTGAACAGGTGGAGAGTGTACTCTAAATACAGTACTTCCACATTGAGAGAGTACAATACCAGTGAAAAAAATTGAAAAAGTGAAAGCATATATAAACAAAATATCATATATGAAAAGTCCCAAATTAAAAAAGTTCCAACATAAAATAGTTGCATGAAGTTGCATAAAGTTCCACCATGAGTAAAGTTCCTGTGAATAGTGACTTTCCTGATAACACCAATTTGTATCCAGTGACTTGCGGTGCTCCCCCTCAAGGATCCCCACTCACCAGCTCCCTACACCCCTGCAGGGGTAATAGGCATGTAGTGTCAGGCCGTAGATGGCATCACACTGCGTTAGGGAGATCAAGCCCGGAGAGGAGCTCGCCTTTGACAGCATCGATGACGAAACGCGTAAGGCGGAGCTACGTACTTACGTCACACGCGGAAGTCGGAGAGTGTGGAGCGCAGCTGAGGCGCAAGCCGCTCGGCTGAGGGATTACATCCACGAGCTCCTCTCCGGGCTTGATCTCCCTAACGCAGTGTGATTGTTTGGCTCCTGTAGCAGGAGTTTGAACTTTTTATATTACTTTTTATTTATTTGGTTGCTGGTTTTATCTAGCGTTTTAATAAAGTAATTTTACGGTATCACACTACGGAGCCCTGTCTCTTTCTTATGAGGATAACCAGGACCATTGAAGGAGATATCATATTTGGAGGGGAAACCCCTGGGGACAACTCTACTGAAATCCCAGATGCCATCTACGGCCTGACACTACATGCCTATTACCCCTGCAGGGGTGTAGGGAGCTGATGAGTGGGGATCCTTGAGGGGGAGCACCGCAAGTCACTGGATACAAATTGGTGTTATCACGAAAGTCACTATTCACAGGAACTTTACTCATGGTGGAACTTTATGCAACTTCATGCAACTATTTTATGTTGGAACTTTTTTAATTTGGGACTTTTCATATATGATATTTTGTTTATATATGCTTTCACTTTTTCAATTTTTTTCACTGGTATTGTACTCTCTCAATGTGGAAGTACTGTATTTAGAGTACACTCTCCACCTGTTCAGCCCTACGGGTGAGAACACGGAGGGTTGCATGATTATTGGATGTTATGTGATCACAGATGCACTTATAGATTAATGTACAGGTATTATATCTATTGGAAGGGGGATTTGTATTTAGGAACCTATACATTTATTTACTCCTCTCCATGCACTAGAGGGAATGTTTATTGATTTATTTATTGATTTATCTACTTTTTATATTGGAATAATTTACACTGGTATGGAAGGGTAGCCATTTATATCTTATAATTAGAATTTACTGGTATGGAAGGGTAGCCATTTATATCTTATAATTAGAATTTACTGGTTTGCACTTAGTAGCACGGGATACTAATCCCATTGGGCACACACCCACTTGTATATATTTATACACACGAGCATACATCCAATTAGGTATCCAATACAGGTAGCGCCACTTGCCCCTATTTATAAGCTCTTATTACAGTATCTCACCCTCTCGGGGGCGTGTAAGGGGAGGCTGCAAACATTTGTCCGTGAGCGCAGAAACCTTTCTATACTATTGCCTACATCTTAAAGAGGAGTTCCAGTCAAAAAAAAAAAAAAAATTAAAAGTCAGCAGCTACAAATACTGCAGCTGCTGACTTTTAATTGGACACTTACCTGTCCCTGGGTCCAGCGATGCGGGGGATCGAAGCCCCGCTCGTCTCCCCCTCCGTTCAGCGGCGCCGGCATTGCAACTGTAGGCGCCGGGCTGTAGCTTCACAACCTGGCACCCACTGCGCATGCGCGAGCGGCGTAATTGGCCGCTCAGTCACCTGGGACCTGTAATGGGTCCCAGATGATTGACAGGAGGGAGGGAGCAGAGCTGAGCCCTTCCTGTGCCGAGGGGGAAGTGATGTCACCAGCCCAGGCACTGGAAGAGGCAGACTACGAGGGACCCCCTAGCAACAGGCATTTGGAGGTGAGTAAAAAAAAAAAAAATCCAAATTTTTTTTGTATTTTTTTTTTTTTTTTGATTTTTCATGTCGTTTTTTTTTTGGGTGGAACCCCACTTTAAAGAACACAACATACAGGGATATGGGAAATTATAGACACTGACACATGTACACTACACAGGTTGAACTGGGTGGACCATTGTCTTTATTCAACCTTACCTAATATGTAACTATGTAATTAGAGCGGAGACTGTGAGGCAGGCCTTCTCTTCCAACATCAGTGCCTGACCTCACAAATGGGCTTCTGGAAGAATGGTCAAACATTCCCATAGACACACTCCTAAACCTTTTGGACAGCCTTCCTAGAAGAGTTGAAGCTGTTATAGCGGTAAAGGGTGGGCTAACTCAATACTGAACCCTACGGATTAAGACTGGGATGTCATTAAAATTCATGTGTCGGTAAAGTCAGGTGTCCCAATACTTTTGGTAATAGTGTATATGCAGGTGTGGGAATGTGTGTAAATCTCACGCGTTCCTGCACCCTCAGGGAAAACTCGCTGCTTTTTAGCAGAGACATGGTGGTGTCATTAATTCTGAATGGCACACCCACTCCCACACACCTGAAAACGGCTGCATTTTTAAAAGGGTGCAAGGGCCATTTTTCTGCCTTTCCCGTAGATACAGCAGCCTGTTAAAATGAATGAGCTGCTGTGCCCACTGCACAAACTGATGTACCTAACTTTACAGTGACCCAGTCACAAAATTTTAAGAACTCGCTAGCTACTAATACAGTAGCTAACAAGTTCTTTATGGACCTACAGTTTGAACACAAAACAAAAATCAAGATTTTTTTTTTTGTCTGGTGTCCTGTAGAGGGGCAGAATATATCTTACAAGTATAATGCTTCATTCACATGACCATAAAAAACACTTGTATATGCGTTTTTTTTTTTTAAATTTATGGATCTGAATGCAGCTGCACTGTTTTCAATGGATTCATTCACACAGGTGCGTAAACATGAGCTTCTTTCAGATCCAAAACACAGAATCCAAAAATCTGCATCTAGGAATATGCACTTTACGCACTCACATGTATAAACGTATGTGTATACATTTGTTGGAACGTTAAATAAGTCTAAACAAAGGAGTAAAATGATTTATCATAAAAGCAGATTATGTATGCATATGCTTCTATACATGTTTAAACACAACTATATGCAAGTATTTTACTGATAATTACACAGCAACTTTTTCTCCTACAAAACAGGTGTAGTAACATCAGTAAAATTTTTACGGCCATGTGAATGAGACCTAAAACTGAGTGAAGGGAAAACGCTAGTCTTCCGAGAGAGTGTTCTCTTCTTTTAATACTGTTCGCGTCACAGATACCACATACTGGTTGAGTCACTGCTTTGGGGCGGTTATAAATCTGGTGAGGTTAAATTTCCTAATCTGCGTATTTATTTCAGGTCAATGCAACGGAAAGTCTGCGTGACCAACAACTAGCAGTTTATAAGGCGGTCCGTTATAGCCACCTATATCTTTCATCACATTTCCCTTGAAAGGAATAAACCCAAGTAGAAGTGTGCTCTTTGTATGGTTATAATGAGAGGGCAGCTGAATGTGATGCACTGCTCTGGAGTTGAGCCGTGAGCACATAAGTAGTTTGAACTTGTCAGGGGGATGGTCTGTCAGTGCTGTAAAGATGGAGTGGGGGCACCTGAACCAGAGGACAGCAGTGACAAAAGGAAAGCTTTATTACCTGCTGAATAATGGATTTGTGAGATCTTTGGTCACATCACCGCATTCTGATGAACATACAGTATAATAGACTAAGGATTTATAGAGAAGAGGATTGCTGTGGAAATGAGAGCTGAATTAGTCAGAGAATAAAAACGGTTAGACACATCAGACTCTGATTCCAGTGCTCATAACCTGTTGTAAAAATAAACAGTGTTTTTCATGTAAATTCAAATAAAAATGTTCAGATTATTGAATAAATGGTTGACATAAAAAAAAAGCTTTGAGTACATTGTTTCCAAATGGTACTGTTCACTAAAAAGATATAGACTGTTTATGTATATTAATTGGGGGCAGAAGGGGGACTTTATCTGAAACGTCTGTTCCCTGAATTATATGTTTCCTTTGACAACAGAAAAAAGGCGACCAGAATTAATACCCGAAGATTTGCTTCGACAGTATGTCCACACTGTGCAGGATAAAGTGTACCCAGAAGTACAGAAACTCTTGGAAGACTTCAGGTAACATTTATTTTGTGTGACTGAATAAAAAATATAACGTAGAAATAATAAAACTCAGCTCTGAATTCACTTTGTCTGACAGGCAGAAACGTAGCATGGGTCTGACCTTAGCAGAGAGTGAACTTGCCAAACTTGATGCCGAACGCTCCAGAGAACGCCAGACGCTTGAAAAAGAAAGACTATGTGCTGAGCCAATTTTGCAGAAAATTGATGACATCTTGTAAGTTAAACTCTGTTTTGAGTTGAATCAAACCATTGAATTTCTTAAAGTATTTGACTAAATTTGAATAATGCCCTTGCTGTAGGTGTAGGCCAATTACATACCTCATGAAGTCTGACTAGAATAATCCGAGGAGATTGCTAAGTGATGCCTAGTCATTACTGGTCACCTCCGCAATCACTGGAGCAAGCTTTTTCTCTTATTCAAACCCGCTCACATTCTCTATCTCTCCTCTGGTGCAGTAACTCTTAGCTCAACGTTTGATAGCTCACTCCTGTGATGGTGGAGGTGAGCAGTAATGACTAGGCTCCACTTAGCAACGTCCTAGCAATTCTTTGGGAGTATTCCTGTCAGGCTTCATGAGATATGCCTCTAGCAAGGTCACTATTCAACCCCTTATCTGCATAGACCATTTTTTTGGTCAAGGTGAACTAACCCTTTTAATGTTAAACAGCTGAACATGTCCTCTTCCTGTTTTACCTCTTGATTTATAATACAGGCCTGGACACATCTTCCAAAATCTAGAAACCCTATCCAAAATGTATGTTGGGTCCAGCAATAATGCAACAATATTATGGTATATGCAGTTCTCCTGCCTCACAACCATATATGCATTTCTCTCAATTCCTACTGCAGTCATGCATATAGTTCCTAACATAGCAATTAAACACCCCTGCTTTCACTACCTGCCTGTAGTTGCTACACATACCCTGTCCTTTTCCCCACATCTGTTTCCCCACCACCACAGAACCATATATACTGTTTACTCCCCGCAGAAATGAAATATATATTCCACTGCAACCATACTGTAGTCCAACCCCTCCCAGTAATGCCTATGTCTAGTGGGCATCTTGATGATATGGTGTTTGATTACCCCAGTACCATCACTGGCCAGGCATAGTAGTGGTCATCATTCACAAAGCTTCCCTTCACAGGTATACTTATCAAGTGGGCAACTGCTGCACAATGTCAGGTGGTGAAAACTGGCTTACCCTGCACTCCTACTTTGAAAAAATTGCAATGGACTTTGTAGGCACTGAGCTACACATAGTTAAAAATTAAACATCTTTATTACAAAAAAGTCCTATATAATATCCAAAGCATAGATTGGTCTGAAGCATCCAGTCCCTTAGTGGCTGCAGTATTTGAATGACTGCATGATATAGCGTTTAAAACACGTCCTCCTGATACATCCTCCGCTCCATAGGCCACCCAGCATGGTGGTGTAAATGACTAACTGTTACACCTTAGAAAGCAAGTGGGTAATGGGACTTTAAATGACGTGCATGATTACATGCACCTCCATCCCTAAATCAGAAATAAGAAAGGGGTTTTTTGACTTTGAGTGAGGCACAAGGCACATGGTAGAAGAAATTATGTAAATTGTTTAATTGCCATAAAAACAAAGCATACCTCATAACATGTGATACATGGTTGAACATGAGTGTTTATCTCTATATACAAGACATACAAAAAAGAAGAATTTCCATATATATATATATATATATATATATATATATATATATATATATATATATATATATATATATATATATATATGCACGCATCTGAAATCGCGTAGTATAAAAAGCCAAATGCTTATTGGGTTATAGGATACAGATGAATCGCAATTGAGGTCAAGCTATGTGTTGGGAACATAACATTGATACGCTCGACGCGTTTCGTGGCCAGTTGCCACTCATCAGGAGAAAACGCATAGCGTATCTGAAAATGATTAAAAAAAGGTACCAAATAGGATCTAATGTTTTGCCCAGATAGTGAGAAAGAATGTAGGGACAGGGGGAAACAAGATGTGTATCACTCTGGAATACTTGTGTATAAATTGTTCTAAATAAGCAGTGTTGCAAGTCAGGATCTGCAAAGCAAGTTCCGGGAGCTGAGGGAATGAACCCACGCAAGAAGCAAGCACACAGACAAACCCAAGAGCACCCTCCAAACCTAATGGGCAAGGGTGAAAAAACTGTTACACCTTGGACACTCCCACGACCATTCAGGATATAGTTTTGGAGTAATTGGTGGTGTGATTTATGCATTAGGCAATATCTATACTGTGATTCCTTTTAGAAATGTGTGTCTTTTTTTAAATTATTTTTTGTAGTAAAGATGTTTAATGTTTAACTAAGTGTATCTTAGCGCCTATAAAGCCAATTTCAAAGTAGTATTCTAATCAAGTTAGGACGTGGCACATCTTCACTAACTCTGTATCCACAGTACCACCATATGGTGATACAAATTTTTTTCTAGTACCATGCACTTCTGTCATGCAACAGGAAGCTAACCATGGGGGACTTATGGGTAGGATGTCTTGGCTTTTTAGTCAATCTGTTGACCGGACTTTGTCCAGCTTTGTAGTTTATGTATTTAGCAACAGTTCATATACAGGGCTGTCTTTAAGGCGGACAAAAGGGGCAGCTGCCCTGGGCCCAGTAATTTTTGTGGGGTCCTAGCTACGGGGGGCCCATGCGGTCTCCCTGTCATCAGTGTAGCCAAGCGATCTCCCCTGCCGCGGCTGTACGGGCTACTACGGGTCTCTGATCGATTGTGCCATGACAGGAGAGAGGCGCTGCCTGTCAGCAGCAGGCTCTCTAATTGCTGCTTGTTCTTCCCCCTCTGGCTAAGCAGCCAATCAGAAGAGGCTTGAGGGGCATGATGTGACATGTCCCAAGGAATAGACTGTTCACTAAAGTCCATGGGGTCTGAACTATACCCTGCATCCTCACCAGGAGAACGCAGTGAATATTGCTAGTGGCTATAGCAGCCGCTAGCAATAATCGCATGTAAAATCCTGCAGGCTGGTTGTACCCAAGTTGATCAACTGATCAACTTGGGTACATTTAGCCTGCCCATACGTGGTTCATGTCTTGGCCGGTTCCTGCTGAACTTGCTAAGATTTAAACAATCTATGGCCAGCTTTAGTCAGGCTGCAGAACAGACTGGATAGAGGTTATGTGCCATGACAGCTACTGAGTGGAGATGATAGATCCCAGGGAAAGCACATGATTAACCCTTTTAATGCTAGAAGATTCCTGCTGGAAATATCATACATTTTCACTAGGGTTCTTCTAGCAAAGAAATGGTTAATCATACATGTCCAACAGACATGAAAGGGTTAATCGTGCACTTACAACTGGGATCTTCTGCCAGCAATAAAAGGGTTAATTGTGTCCAGCTTCCCCTCACTTCCCCAGTCCATGGTGTGCAGGCCATGATGAGATGATGTGTTGTAACCTTTAGCAACCAATCAGTGAGCAATAATGTTGTGCAGTAACCTCTAGCAACCAGTTAGCAGTAATGATGTGTGCAGTAACGTCTAGCATCCAATTAGTAAGCAGTAATGTGCAGTAACCTCTCTGAACCAATCAACGAGTGGTAAGGATGTGCAGTGACCTCTAGCAACCAGTCGGCAAGCAGAAATTATGTGCTTTAACCTCTAGCAACTAATCAGTGAGCCGTAATGTGTACTGTAACTTCTAAGAATTAATCGCAATCGCTGCCTGATCTGCTGTAGTAAACTGATTTTGAGTCTAGCTGCTCTCAGGGCAGGTGGAGAGCGAAATTGCATGGGGGAAAAGGGGGGGGGGGAGTTTGGGGAGCCAAGAAAATGTTTGCGCAGGGTCCATTCAATATTAGATGTCCCTGGGTATATACCTGGTAGTAAAACCGTTCATGGTCTGGTCTAGCATATCGCTTGGTTGTATTTGGGATGAGGAGTCCAGGGTAGCTTAAAGAAGCACCAGAGGTCTGGTTTGTGTGAGATCTTTTTCCTGCCTTGCCTGCATCACTGCCTAAATATATGAAGGGAGGTGACGGGAAAGAAGCTTCTCTCTTCCTCCATGGTTGCCCCTTGCAGTGCTTCCATTCAGTGTTCAGTTGCCTTCAGTGGCGGCTGGTGCTCAGATTTTTTTGGGGGGCGCTAACAAATTGAAAAACTGGAAAATAAAACCCATAAATTGCAGCCTCACTGTGCCCATCAAATGCAGCCACTTGTGCCCCATCAAATGCAACCACTGTATGCCTGGCACTTACCCCATCTTGGTGGCGGGTCAGGCAGCGGGTGACGTAGGCGAGCTGTGGGATGGCTTCTGTGTGGGATGGCTTCTACATGCTTCCCCCTTCTCTCTTCTTCCCTTCTGCTAGGTGTCCAATAGGGGCACCTGTACCTTCAGCCAGGTGACGGGTATTAGACCCACACTATCTGATTGGCGGAGGGACGGTTCAGTGTTAGAAAAGCAATTATTCAGTTGCTTTTCTAACAAATCTGGGTGGACTCCAAACGCAATGCTCTCTGCGCTGAGTCCACCTTTTTTAAGCCTATTAGATCCTATGGCTGTAATTCAGGCGCCCGGCATCTGAAAAGGGGCCGGGCGCCTGAATAGGGGGTGGCAGTGGCGGCCATAGATAGATTCATGAAATGCATGAATCTATCCATCAGTCATATATGGAGGGGGGCGGTGCCCGTCCACCCTTAATGGATGGGCCGCCCCTGGTTGCCTTACAATAAAGTCTCAAGACTGGTTCACACCAAATGTGGTCTAGTGCATTTTTAATATGCATCAAAAACTCATGCACAGTGTTTTCATGTATTTCAGTGGTCCTAGTTCACACCAGTGCAGTGCATTTCAACGCAGTGCAAAAGTAGAAAATGCTGCATTTTTTTCCCTTTTAAAAGGCATCTGGAACGCAGCAAAACGCATCAAAATTGCACTAGAATGCACGTTTTTCATTGTGATGAAGAAAAAGAGTAAAAGATGCATTGGAACGCACAAAAATGCAAATGCAGAAAGGCATCTGAAAATGTGGAAATCGTGGTGTGAAACCAGTCCTGAAAGTGGGAGCTTATGGGTAGGACATCCTGTTTGCCAGGGGACTTTAAGTTGCCACAACAACCTGGTTACTGGAATTTGTCAAGCCTTTGTTTATAAAAATTGCTTCTGTTGTGAGATGTTTTTTGTGTTTTTAGCTACAGAGCAAAAGATCTTAATCTGCAGAGTTTTTCTCTCATTTCCTGTTTTGGCTACGGGACAGGAAGTTAAGGAAAATTTCCCTAATGGGACGGAAAAAAAAAATACTAGGGGTTATAACCCTCCCTTATTCTATCCAAAATGAAGAAAAAGTTTTGCAAATAGTTATACTTTAAGTGAACCTGTTGATATGCTTTGCATGGTCAAAACAGGGTTCACCTTTAAAGTGTTTGTTAACCTAAAAAAATAAATAAATGGATCCTGCTCCTTTAAAGCATGTTATACAGCACAGTGCTTGTGCTGTGCAATTTGGCCCCCTGTAACACCTAAAAAACCTGGCTGACCCTGCCAGTTTCTACCCTCCCCTCTGTAAACTGACCAGGGTGTATCATGGCTGCTGAGCCCTGACTCCGTGGTCAGCTTACTTGCCTCCGTCATCCACAGCCCTGCTCCTGTATCCTGTGTCCTCCTCCCCTCTCCCCTCCCTGCCTGTCAGCTTTTGCCAATATGATCTTAAGTCACGGTAATTCAATTTATGTTTAGTGGCCAGTTGGCTGCTGTTGGTATGTAGAAACAAGTTCTTAACATTTTGAAAATCTGCATCAAATCAGATGTGTCAAACTGGTTATTTGCTGCGTGGCAGTCCTTTTTTTTTTTTTTTTTATAACATCTCTTCATTCTGTATTATAGACTCGCATCACAGCCACCTGAGGAAGAAAAATGGTAAGATCCGACGACATCTGTACAAAATAAATTCTGAAATGATTTGCTTTAATATCAGTAGCGCTTGGCAACACTTTTCTTTGTTAGCCTGTAGTTGATAAAAATCACTCTCCACTACTGTTGACATTTACTTTTTTAATCAAGAAAGAAGAAGCCGTATAATAGGCTGATCTCAGGTCTATTAATAAGGGACCAGTAAAAGACAGTTTGGCTTAGGATCTATATATCTTTAAATCTCATAAAACATACTGCACCCTGAGCAAAAGAAAGGAAACAGAACTACATAGAAAAATTGGCTGCCCGCAAGGGTAACCACTCTCAATTTATGAATATTCATATTGCTACCATTAGGCTAGGTCTTCTGTCGGGCTTCACAATGGAGCTCTGATGACCATAAAAAAAAAAAGTTTCTTGCTAAAAGTGATGGTAAAGGCTCAATTTTTTCCCCTAAAATAGGTTGAAATCAGAATGGTCACATACCTCTGTAGGTTTATACCCATATTGTTTTTTAACCATTTAAATGCCAACCTGTACACTGTTAAAATGTATTTGTGTGCTTTTACTAATAAATAAACGGAGAGCATTAGATTGGATCTTTATTTTATTGAGGGATATATACGACACTATGAAGAGAGAGAATATTGTCCTTTTTGGTTGAAGAGGTAAATGCAGAGGTGAGCATATTGGTATCACAACACAATGTGGTGGTGTTTAAGAACAAAAAGTAAAGCAATAAGATTTAATTTTATCACTTTGGCTTTTTGTAGTTTTAAAATAACTGTTTTTGTTGCACAATTTATAAGTAAAACATATTTTTTAAGTAGATTTATGTGCGTTTATATGTTATGTGAATTGTGTTTGTATTAGCGCTCCACTTATATACAAATCTACATTTACTTGGTTTAGCTGATGGTGTTCGTAGTTCAACCACATTCAAATACTGCAGATAGGTTTGGTGTATCTAAACTACAAGCATTATGGGTTTAGATGATGTATCCATAGTCTTAAGATTGCTGTACATGGATTGAATTTTGATCTATGTGGGGCCTCTTCGGTTGAACAGAAGTTGATCTACAGATGGAGTTTTGTTCAACCACCCTGTTGGATAAAAGCCACTCGATCGCTGTAAGCAAAAGGCGACAGCGCTGTTCTGTGCATTCTGATGGCAGGGGAGTCTCCCTACTGTCAGAATACAAAAGTGCGGGGGGGGGGTGGGAATTCCCCCATGCACCTCGAATGTGTGGATGGGGGAATCTGTTCCGTTTGTTGATGAAAATTCCACCATGGTTGGCCAGCTTTAATGGGTTACTAAAGGCAATTCTTTCAATTAAAATAATAAACATTTTATACTCAATTGCAATATCATAGCACAGAGCTGCCCCAAATCTCCTCTAATGGAGTCCTCTGCTGGCGATTTTGGCTCCTCTTCTTCTCCACGTTCCTCCATAGCAAGCCACTTGCAATGGGGGCACAAGTGCGTGCTCTCTCTGAGCTGTGTGTGAGTCTATGGAGCTGCACTCATGCACAAGGCTCTGTTTGTGAACCCCCCCCCAGAAAACCCAGTGTACTGGTCAGTTAGCCGCAGAACACTTTACGAGTCCAGAGCCACGTGGCAGCCAGTGGCCTGTATCAGTCTCTGAATGCTCACTGTGAGTCTGCCCACATACAGGACTAAGGGTAAACTTGCTGGATTTTAAAGTGCTGCATCACCAGCTCCTGTGTTGCACAGGTGACTTTTAGGGGTTGATTTACTAAAGGGAAAAAGACTGCACTTTGCAAAGTGCAATTGCTCCAGAGCTTAGTAAATGAGCAGAAGCTCTGCTGACTTCCATCATCCAATCACGTGCAAGCAAAAGTGCTGTTTTTTTAAATTTTCCTTGCACGGGATTGGATACTCTTTGCAAAGTCAAGCCTTACCTCATTTACTAAGCTCTGGGGCAATTGCACTCACAGAGGGCAACTGCACTCTGCAAAGTGCACAGTCTATTTACCTTTAGTAAATCAACCCCTTACAATCCCTGTTCTAGTCTTTCAACATGAGGGAGTTCTCCAGTCATTTGCTCTAATTGCAAGGTTCACACTGTTATTGTCATGGTTTATTCTCATTGCTGCCTATGATAACTCAGCCACCACCAGCTGTTTAAATATATCCTGCTTTCAGCAGCTGTTTTTGAGTACCCATGGTATATTCTTGGTGTGTTTTAGGTTGCCTTGTTGTGGACACTCTGGGGTTGATTTACTAAAGGCAAATCCACTTTGCACTGGAAGTGCAGTAGCTTTAGATCTGAGGGGAAGATCAGAAATGAGGGGAAGCTCTGCTGATTTTATAATTTAATCATGTACAAGCAAAAATGCTATTTCTTATTTTCACTGCGTGTCCCCCTCAGATATACAGCGACTGCGATTCCAAGTGTGCTTGCAGTGCACTTGTAGTGCAAAGTGGATTTGCCTTTAATAAATCAACCCCCATGTCTGATTCATAACACAGAGGAGGCAGCTCTGAGGGTCACTCCAGTTTATTGCCTGTTATAGAATTTAAGCATTGAGCTCTGCATTTTGCACTTTCCAGCCCCGTGTTATAGCCTCACATGTAATCAAGTGTTTTATGTCTATCAGTGTAGGGGGCCTCTACATGTGGCAATAATCCTAGAATATGTCTTTGGACAACTGCATGCTGCCTTAAAGATTTTTAACTGCATTCTGCGAGCCATGAACCTTTGCCATGTCATAGTCTCTATATACCCTTTTCCTGTGAAAGAGTAGGTCTTTTGAGATTAACTTATCTTCATATACAACTCTTAAACAGTGGTCTCGGCCTTGTCACCTCTTAGTGGCCTGTGCAGCGTTCTCAATGTTTTGCACAGTCCTATCTTGTTTTACAGCTGTGGCACAACCTTTAAATGTGACCCCATATCTCGCTTATTTATTTGATATGACCAGTGGGTTGCAGCAAAGGGGACAATGTGACCGTTTTAGCCACTGGGCACCATTTCCTTGTAAATTCCTTTTATTTATTTTTCTACAGAGGTAATGGTTTCTCTTCACTTTGTACTGGTCTGCCACTAGAGGCAGTGTTGAGCGTGCACACTTTTTTTTTTTTTGCCCTTTCCCAATCCTTATCCTTAAAATAAGTCCCTTTCTGTTGCTAACTCTGTTTGGAACACTTGTGAATCGTCCGGTTTCTGGATTTTCTCCACTGCCTAGCTACAGTGTTCTAGTCACCTTCATCCAATGACAGCTCTCATCAGTTCCTTCTTTTGGTTTCCCCTGTCCAGTGCACCAATGCTCATAAAAAAAATCAAGAGGATAATCCCGTTGCATCGGGAAACTTTGTCCTATACCCTTCTACTGTTTCAAGGTGCAGATCACTGGTATCCTTCAAAGGATCCAATGCCTGTATTTTGCTTCTGTGACCTCTATTTCCATAGTATTTTCCTCATAACAGCTTCTATAGCTACACAGTCTGTGTCTGAGACTTGCACTGTCTATCAGGCCTCCTGTATCTACTTCTGACTTAGGTCTGTTCTTGTAATCTTATCTAGCAGAATGTCAAACAGCAGTTTATTAGAAGTTGGGTTTAATTTTTTTTTTTTTCAGACTGCGCACATATTTTTGATTATAATTTGTGAGACCTTGTTTCAGTTGTTTATATTCCTTAACCACTTCAGCCCCGGAAGGATTTACCCCCTTCCTGACCAGAGCACTTTTTACAATTTGGCACTGCGTCGCTTTAACTGCTAATTGCGCGGCCATGCAATGCTGTACCCAAACGAAATTTGCGTCCTTTTCTTTCCACAAATAGAGCTTTCTTTTGATGGTATTTGATCACATCTGCGTTTTTTATTTTTTGCGCTATAAACGGAAAAAGACCGAAAATTTTGAAAAAAAATGATATTTTCTACTTTTTCTTATAAAAAAAAATCCAATAAACTCAATTTTAGTCATATATTTAGGCCAAAATGTATTCGACCGCATGTCTTTGGTAAAAAAAAATGTCAATAAGTGTATATTTATTGGTTTGCGCAAAAGTTATAGCGTCTACAAGCTAGGGTACATTTTCATGAATTTACACAGCTTTTAGTTTATGACTGTCATTTCTTGAGGTGCTAAAATGGCAGGGCAGTACAACCCCCCCCCCCCCCAATGACCCCATTTTGGAAAGTAAACACCCCAAGGAAATTGCTGAGAGGCATGTTGAGCCCATTGAATATTATTTTTTTTTGGCCCAAGTGATTGAATAGTGACAAAAAAAAAAAAATTACAAAAACTTGTCACTAAATGATATATTGCTCACACAGGCCATGGGCATATGTGGAATTGCACCCCAAAATACATTCAGCTGCTTCTCCTGAGTACGGGGATACCACATGTGTGGGACTTTTTGGGAGCCTAGCCGCGTACGGGGCCCCGAAAACCAATCACAGCCTTCAGGATTTCTAAGGGCGTAAATTTTTGATTTCACTCCTCACTACCTATCACAGTTTTGAAGGCCATAAAATGCCCAGATGGCACAAACCCCCCCAAATGACCCCATTTTGGAAAGTAGACACCCCAAGCTATTTGCTGAGAGGCATGTTGAGTCCATGGAATATTTTATTGTTTTGGCACAAGTTGCAGGAAAGTGACACATTTTTTTTTTTTGCACAAAGTTGTCACTAAATGATATATTGCTCACACAGGCCATGGGCATATGTGGAATTGCACCCCAAAATACATTTAGCTGCTTCTCCTGAGTATGGGGATACCACATGTGTGGGACTTTTTGGGAGCCTAGCCGCGTACGGGGCCCCGAAAACCAATCGCCGCCTTCAGGATTTCTAAGGGCGTAAATTTTTGATTTCACTCTTCACTGCCTATCACAGTTTCGGAGGCCATGGAATGCCCAGGTGGCACCCCCCCCCAAATGACCCCATTTTGGAAAGTGGACCCCCCAGGCTATTTGCTGAGAGGCATGGTGAGTATTTTGCAGCTCTCATTTGTCTTTGAAAATGAAGAAAGACAAGAAAAAACTTTTTTTTTTTCTTTTTTCAATTTTCAAAACTTTGTGACAAAAAGTGAGGTCTGCAAAATACTCACTATACCTCTCAGCAAATAGCTTGGGGTGTCTACTTTCCAAAATAGGGTCATTTTGGGGGGTTTCGTGCCACCTGGGCATTCCATGGCCTCCGAAACTGTGATAGGCAGTGAAGAGTGAAATCAAAAATTTACGCCCTTAGAAAGCCTGAAGGCGGTGCTTGGTTTTCGGGGTCCCGTACGCGGCTAGGCTCCCAAAAAGTCTCACATATGTGGTATCCCCGTACTCAGGAGAAGCAACAGAATGTATTTTGGGGTGTAATTTCACATATTCCTATGGCATTTTTGAGCAATATATCATTTAGTGACAACTTTGTGCAAAAAAAAAAAAAATTGTCTCTTTGCCGCAACTTGTGTCACAATATAAAATATTCCATGGACTCGACATGCCTGGGGTGTCTACTTTCCAAAATGGGGTCATTTGGGGGGGGGGGTTTGAATTGTCCTGGCATTTATGCACAACATTTAGAAGCTTATGTCACACATCACCCACTCTTCTAACCACTTGAAGACAAAGCCCTTTCTGACACTTTTTGTTTACATAAAAAAAAATTTTTTTTTGCAAGAAAATTACTTTGAACCCCCAAACATTAAATATTTTTTTTTAAGCAAATGCCCTACAGATTAAAATGGTGGGTGTTTCATTTTTTTTTTTTTTTCACACAGTATTTGTGCAGCGATTTTTCAAACGCATTTTTTGTGGAAAAAACACACTTTTTTAAATTTTAATGCACTAAAACACACTATATTGCCCAAATGTTTGATGTAATAAAAAAGATGATCTTAGGCCGAGTACATGGATACCAAACATGACTTGCTTTAAAATTGCGCACAAACGTGCAGTGGCAACAAAATAAATACATTTTTAAAAGCCTTTACAGGTTACCACTTTAGATTTACAGAGGAGGTCTACTGCTAAAATTACTGCCCTCGATCTGACCTTGACGGTGATACCTCACATGCATGGTGCAATTGCTGTTTACATTTGACACCAGACCGCCGCTTGCGTTCGCCTTAGCGCGAGAGCAGGGGGGGGGGGGGGGGGCGGGTGCTTTTTTTTTTTTTTTTTTTTTTTGCTTTATTATCTTATTTTCAAACTTTTCCTTTAATTTTTTTTTTTTTTTTTTATTCATTTTTATTGTTATCTCAGGGAATGTAAATATCCCCTAAGATAGCAATAGGTAGTGATAGGTACTCTTTTTTTGAAAAAATTGGGGTCTATTAGACCCTAGATCTCTCCTCTGCCCTCAAAGCATCTGACCACACCAAGATCGGTGTGATAAAATGCTTTCCCAATTTCCCAATGGCGCTGTTTACATCCGGCGAAATCTAAGTCATGAAATGCTCGTAGCTTCCGGTTTCTTAGGCCATAGAGATGTTTGGAGCCACTCTGGTCTCTGATCAGCTCTATGGTCAGCTGGCTGAATCACTGGCTGCATTCTCAGGTTCCCTGTTGGGACAGGAGAGCCATAGAAAAACACGGAAGATGGTGGGGGGGGGGCATTCCCTCCCACTGCTTGTAAAAGCAGTCTAGAGGCTAAATAGCCGCTAGGATTGCTTTTACATGAAAGCCGACCGCTGGCTGAAAAGAATGATGGCAAGATGATACCTAAACCTGCAGGCATCATTTTGGTATAACCACTCAAAGTCGTGAATGGCGTACCTGAAGACAAAAAAAAGGTTAACAATAAAACACAGTAAACGGTAAAGTATAAAAAATTGCATACCTGAAAAGCAAACATGATAAAACATAATAACAATAAAACATTGCAGAATAGAATACAGTAAAAAAGAGCAGAACAATAGAGAGAGAATAGAGAGCGAGAGAGAACAATAAAACGACAACTATTTTTTTTATTTTATATATATATATATATATATATATATATATTTTTTTTGTAACTAACTTTTATAACTGTAACCGGTTCCAGGTTCGGGTCTCTGAAAATGCGATGGCATCTTGGGAGACCCTGTGAAAGTGTGCCTAGTCTGTGCAATGCTGTACCCTACCCTAATACTCAATTAGTGTATGGTAGCGTTCAAAACATTCACCAATGCAAAGACCAGGATTGCTGCAGACACATCTTTTTTGGGGGGGTTCGTTGGGTAGGGGTACTCGGGCGGACATAAAGAAAATGCCTCTCATGCAGCCGATTGCATTTGGTTGGAGATGTGAATGGGGGAAGTACGGGCGCTGCAGAAGTGGTGGGTTCCCAATTAGGATTGGCGAATGCAGCAGGAAGGGCATTATGGGCACGACGGGCCTGTGTTTGTCTTCTTCTTGGTGGCAGCAGGACACTACTTGTGCTTGCCACCTCACCAGCTTGAACTGCACTTATGGGACTCGCCACGTCACCAAGTGTTACTGCAGTGCTGGTTTGACTACGACCGGGGTGTACTAGGCCACTGGTCCTTGCCAGTTCACCAAAACGCTACCAAAAAAACTGTTAGCGATCGCAGGGATCAGGCCTGAATCTGCGAACGCTGCAGTTATGTGTTTAGTGTTTTGTAAGTGACAGTGATCAATCGATACTGCACTTGGGTGGGCTGGGCTGGGCCGGGCGGAGGGGCAAAACGCAGGTGCTAGCAGGTATCTGGGCTGATCCCGCTAACACTGCGTTTTTGGGAACCTTAAACTGCTGGGGACGTCAGTATAGATCTGATCGGATCAGATATTGATCCGTTAAGATACTATACCACTAAGAGAGGTGTACGGTGCGTGCGTGCGTGGGTGTTAGCGGTACTGGCACTAACTTGACACAGCCTGGGGCTGGTGCTTGCCAGTTCACCAAAATGCTACCAAAAAAACTGTTAGCGATCGCAGGGATCAGGCCTGACTGTTCGAACGCTGCAGTTATGCTTTTAGTGTTTTGTAAGTGACAGTGATCGATCGATACTGCACTTGGGTGGGCTGGGCTGGGCCGGGCGGAGGGGCAAAACGCAGGTGCTAGCAGGTATCTGGGCTGATCCCGCTAATACTGCGTTTTTGGGAACCCTAAACTGCTGGGGACGTCAGTATAGATCGGATCAGATATAGATCCGTTCAGATACTATACCACTAAGAGAGGCGTATGCTGCGTGCGTGGGTGTTAGCGGTACTGGGGCAACGCATATCGCCGCCGGGCGATCAGGGGGCTAAACCTTTATTAGGTAATAAACGGCGGGTGACCTGACACTGTAAAAATAGACGAACCAGCATCACCGTAACGGTTATACGGTGATCAGTGGTGAAACGGTTAACTAGGGGGCAATCAAGGGGTTAAAACCTTTATTAGGTAGTATATGGGGGTCCCTGACGCTATAAAATGCTGACGGCTAACCTAAATATTCACCTCCCTAACTAGCGTAACCAGTGACACTAATACAGCGATCAGAAAAATGATCGCTTAGCGACACTGGCAACGTGGGGGTGATCAAGGGGTTAAAACTTTATTGGGGGGGTTAGGTGGGTACCCTAGACCTAAAGGGGGCTAACACTAACTGCCCTACCACACTAACTGTCACAAACTGACACCAATGCAGTAATCAGGAAAAAAAACAAAACTGCTTGGTGTCAGTGTGACGGGAGGGGGGGGCATCGGGGGGTGTATTGTGTGCCTGGCATGTTCTACTGTGTGTGTAGTGTTTGTGCACTCACATTGCAGTCTTCTCTCCTCGGCGCCGGAACGGAAAATACCGAGCCGAGGAGAGATGACATCATTTCCTCTGCCTCTGTGTACTATACAGAGGCAGGGGAATGATCCCATTGGCTGGGAGCGATCGCGAGGGGGGCCACGAATGAATGGCCTCCTCCTCACCTCCGATCGCCGGGGGACAAACGCCGACCGCCTCGGGCAACGGGGGGGCTCCGATCGGCCCCCCCGCCCGCGGGAGGCAGATCACGTACAGGTACGTGATTCTACCTGCCTGTGCCATTCTGCCGACGTACATCGTTGTGAGGCGGTCGGCAGATGGTTAAGAGGGACTCTCCTAACACAAAGCAAAGCCCCTTAAATCTTGCAATTTGTTGAGCATCTTTACGTGGTCCTCCATACAAGTTATGATGGTCATTTAGAGGCATTTAGGATTGGTATTTCACATGCCTACTTTATTTGTCTAAGCACATAGGTAATTTTGTTTTTGTGCCCGGGACATAGAAGATATGTTTCTCTCCTTAACAGTGCAAAAAACTTGTAGATGGGACAGAAGAAACCTAATATCTTAATCCATACAGACCCCGAGTTGTAGGCTAGTACCTCCCAGTCATTAGTCTTCTGTTTGAAAATACACCCCCCATTTTTGTTGGCGGGCATTAGTTCTTCCTTTTTTAGATGGTTACTTCCTTTTGGCTTGGATTCCAGACAGCTAGCCTGTAGCTACCATCTTAAGCCTTAAAATTGGGCATGTTTTTTAAATTTCCCTTTCTTTCCTTTTTTGGTGTTACTGCACCTCAGTGTGCTTAGTCCCAGATTGTTTAGGTTCCTCACCCTGGAACCTATGTTTCCTGTGCTCATAGGACCTTGTTTTAGGCAGTTCTTTTCCTTTCTTCCTTTCTCTTTCAAGGAGCATAAGAAGATTTTACAATAAGTAAAACATCCATGTTTCTTCTTTAAATTGCTCTCGGTCTTCTAGCTAGAAGGATTTCCATGGGCAGAAGGTTAGAACACAACTCTAATGCCCTGTACACAGTCGGATTTTCCACTGGAAAATGTGTGATAGGACGTTGTTGTCTAAATTCCGACCGTGTGTAGGTTCCATCACAAATTTTTCAACGGAATTTCCGACACACAAAGTTTGAGAGCTTGCTATAAAATTTTCCGACAACAAAATCCGTTGTCGGAAATTCCGATAGTGTGTACACAAATCCGACGCACAAAGTGCCACGCATGCTCAGAATAAATTAGGAGACGAAAGCTAAGAGACGAAAGTTTGAACCAACATCCGTCGGAAAAAATCCATGGATTTTGTTGTCGGAATGTCCGATCAATGTCCGACCGTGTGTACAGGGCATTAGACTTGTAGACAAAGCAATAAAGATTTGACAGCAGTTTGAGTGTGGACACAGCAATACAAGTTTACTGGTTCCAATCTTCCCTCTAGCCAAAGACTATCCAAAAAACATCTGCTGCTTAGGATTTTATTTTCAATGTGCAATGAAACTGTTACCACAAGTACTGGAAATCTTTACTAGAACCACATGATCATGAACCAGCAACTCTGCCACACCTGCCAGGAGTGACACTTGATAAAATGTTGTTTGTATGTGATAAAAAATGATCTCTTACAAATGTATTTTTTTTTTGTCTGTAAGCCCACATTTATGGGGGTTGTCCCACATTCATGATGGCTGGTTGTGTAGCAATGCTCGAAATATCAATAAAACTGTTAACGGTGTCATAATGTTTGGTACTAACTTTTATCTATGATGTGGATTCTGCTAGAAAATCTCCTGCTGACAGAGAAGAGTACTAACTTTTGCATCTGGAAGCCTTTATATTTCCAAAGCTGACTCTCCAGTACAAAGTAAAAATCCCCTTGCTGCTTCAAGTGTAAATGAGCCTAAATTGTTTTCCATTTTAATATCTGTGTTAAATATTTACAGCAGTATTGAATGAAGTTACCAAATGCAGGAGATATCTCTCGCTAAAGGACCCCATAGATGGCTCAAAATTTTCATCCGATTCCTGCTGAATTTGCTGAAATTCAAGCTGTGGGTGGCAAGCACCAAGCAGCTTCATACAAGCCGATATAAAAGTCAACTGAGCTGGGTGGAAAATTATCGGTGAACGCTGCCTGCAACCTATCGGATGCATTCGCTGTTCTGCAGCATTCGTGTATTCAGACAGCCGTAGCCCCTGTCTGTGGGGGCCTTTAGTGAAAGAGATCGCCATGGTAACTACACAAGTTAAAAACAGGTTTTTTTTGCTAGAAAATTACTTAGAACCCCCAAACATTATACATTTTCTTCCTAACACCCTAGAGAAAAAAATGGTCGTTGCAGTACTTTGTCACACCATATTTGCGCAGCGGTCTTACAAGCGCACTTTTTTTTTTGAAAATACACTTTTTTTTAATTAAAAAATAAGACAACAGTAAAGTTAGCCCAGTTTTTTTTTACATTGTGAAAGATAATGTTACGCTGAGTAAATGGATACCCAACATGTCACGCTTCAAAATTGCGCCTGCTCGTGGAATGGCGACAAACTTTTACCCTTAACAATCTCAATAGGCAATGTTTAAAAAAATTCTACAGGTTGCATGTTTTGAATTACAGAGGAGGTCTGGGGCTACAATTATTGCTCTCGCTCTACCATTCGCGGCGATACCTCACATGTGTGGTTTGAACACTGTTTTCATATGCGGGAGCTACTCACATATGCGTTCGCTTCTACGCGGCAAGCTCGGAGGGACGGGGCGCGTTTAAAAATTATGTTTTTTTTTTTTTTCTTTTTCTTATTTATTTTACCTTTTTATTTTTTATTTTTACACTGTTCTTTTAAAAAAAATTGTCACTTTTATTAAATGAATGAATGAATGATTTGTAAAGCGCTTCAAATGCGAACTGAATCGCCTCAAGGCGCTAGATGCGTTCTGTGTTACATCTCTTGTAATAGAAAAAAAACATGACAGGACCTCTTAAATATGAGATCTGTTGTCAAAAAGACCTCAGATATCATATTTACACTAAAATGAAATTTTAAAAATAATGTCATTTGAAAAAAAAATAAAAATGGTCTTTTTGTTGCTTTCTGCCCTGCAACGGTATGGAGACAGGTCGGGACCATCTGACCCTCACTCGTCTCCATACCCAGGAAGGTGAAGGATCCAATCACCTCCGCCGCTACCGAAAGCTCCGGTAAGCGGCGGAGATCGGTGGGAGGGGGATGCCCTGCATCATATGCTGCTCTAAAACCTTTGTTATCTTTCAGCACTGATGGTGCCTTTGCAGAGTTGCCCATTCTATACACAATAATACACCCCATACTATCAGACGTGGAAGCCTTTGAACTGAGCGCTGATAAGAAGCGGGAGGTCTCTCTCCTCTTTATTCCGAAGGACGCTGCGCCTGTCCAAAAAAATTTCAAATTTCTATTTGACCACGGAACTGTTTTTCACATTGCAACAGACCATTTTAAATGAACTTTGGCCCAGAGAAAATGGTGGCGTTTCCGAATCCTGTTCATATATGGCTTTGCTAGCTGGAGCTTTACCTTGCATTTTTAGATGGCATGGCGAACTGTGTTCACAGACAATTAATTTTTTTTAAGTATTCCTGAGCCTATGCAGTGATGTCCATAACAGAATCTGGCCTGTTTTTAATGCCAGTACAAACAACTGGCCACTGCCCCCACCTATAACTGGCCTTTGCAGCAAGGAGCACATGGAAGGGCGACTCATGTCAAAATCAAAGAAAATTCCCAGCTCAATTTACCAGTCAGCCTGCAACCAACCAAATTCTCCTGTCTACTAATTTACATTAAAAACAGGGGTTTATTTAGCACATATTTGCGAATACATGCCTAAGCTGCAGATCCACTGCACGGCTCCCCAGTATTTGCAGTCCTAAGTCGAAATGTATGAATGAATGAATGATTTGTATAGCGCTGCACATGCGAACTGAATCGCCTCGAGGCGCTTGATCTCTCCTGTGTTGTCCAGCTCCTTAGAAGAGGTATGTCTTGACTTTCTTCCTAAAGGCCTGATAGTTTTCTTCCATGCGGATGTGGGTAGGTAGAGCGTTCCATAGCCGTGGTCCTTGGACTGCGAGTCTTCTTTCTCCTTTTGTTTTGTAGCGGGTTTTTGGAATAAGGAGGAGGTTTTGGTTTGAAGATCGAAGACTGCGATTGGGTGTATAGTGCTTTATTTTCCCGCATAGGTATTGAGGAGCGTTTCCTTGTATACATTTGTGGGTGAGGCAGAGGGTCTTGAATTTGATTCGGTTCTTTACGGATAGCCAATGTAGGCTCCTCAGGGAAGGGGAGATGGATTCCCAGGGTTTTTTTCCTGTTAACAGTCTTGCCGCCGTGTTTTGGATGAGTTGCAAGCGCGCAAGCTGATATTGGGGTAGTCCTATGTAGAGGGAGGTTGCGTAGTCAAGTCTGGTATTGATGATTGTTCCAACTACTGCTGCTTTGTCCTCTTCTGGGATGAAGGGGATGAGTCTACGTAGCAGGCGGAGGAGATGGTGAGATTGGCTGACTACTGATCCTATTTGTGCATCCATTGACATTTCTGAGTCCAAAATGACTCCGAGACTCTTGGCTTTGGTGCTTGGAGAGATGGTCTGTCCGAAGATGGTGGGTGGTGTCCATGATCAGCGTGTCATGCAGGCAGACGGCGGCCGGCGTGTGATGATAATGCACGGAGGCTATTCCAGCTTTCAAAAGCCGCGCCTCCTGCTCTTCTGTGATAGGCTGAACAGCTGTCAGTGTACAGCCTATCACGGACATTCTCTCATCCTCGTCCGTGGTATGAGAATGAGAGAATGTCCGTGATAGGCAGTCAGCGGTCAGCCTATCACAGACGAGGAGGAGGCGCGGCTTTTGAACTGTGGAATGGCCGCCGAACAGTATCATCACACGGCCGCTGTCTGAGGATGGAGATCGCCACAGGGAGGAAGGAGATCGCCACAGGAAGGCTACACAGGACACAGGTAGGCTACACATGCACACAGGACACACATGCACACATGCACACATGCACACAGGACACACATGCACACAGGACACACATGCACACAGGACACACATGTACAGGACACACATGTACAGGTAGGCTGCACAGGACACAGGGAGGCATGCAGCTGCAGATGGACATTATTGACCCTCTGCATTTCTCACCCTCGTCTTATACTCGGGTCAATAAGTTTTTCCCAGTTTTTTGTGGTAAATTAGGGGTCTCGACTTATACTCGGGACGACTTATACTCGAGTATATACGGTATATATATATATATATATATATATATATATATATATATATATATATATATATATATATATATATATTAATTATAACTATGCCAGCCCCTATTAGGCCAGAGACAGACACAGAGGCAAATGACAAGGAGCAGGGTGAGGGGAAGAGAGGGGACACAGGATGATCAGGACGAAGCTACCCTGGTTTTCATGGTCTATTTAGAGAGGGTATACAGGAAGTGCAATATTCAGGGTTTTTTTTTTTTTTACAGTTTAGAGGGGGGCAGATTACACAGCACTGCTTTAAGGGGCCAGAATCTATTTTTTTTTTGATTAACAAACACTTTAAAATTGACTTTTTCTCAGTTTAAACATTTGATATGTTTTCTATTTTCTATTGTGAATAAAAAATGGGTTTGAGATTGCAGTCTGTTTTCATGTAGATTTTACACAGCGTCCCGACTTTTTTGGAATTGGGGTTGTACCTATACTTCACTCTTTAACAGGTTTAAAACTACATGTCCCAGGAAAGGAAACGGTCTTATAAAATCTCTTTTCTCAGTCAGTCCATTTTTTTTTTCTTGTATGATTATTTACTTTTTGACAAATTTTCATTTTCTCTTTCTCAAAAGGGGCACCATACAGTATGTGATCCTGACCTACATGAAACATCTTGGCGTGAAAGTGAAGGAACCTAGGATACTTGAACAGAGGCGGGGCCGTATTGGTTTCTTACCGAAAATTAAGGTATTAATTGGTTTAGAGGATATGTTCCCTGTCTTATGAAATTATGAAATCGTTATATCTATATTTAAATTATGAGTTACCTGTGTTTTGCTTAGTATTAAGAGCAGCTGGGAAACAAATACTAAATCTATCCTATTCCAAAATGAGCCCATTAGGTCTGCCATGGCATCAGGTAGCTGTAATTTCTTACATTGACAGGGACAAAAGGAGAATACTACCAAAGTAGCCAAAATTCGGACTTTTAAGGCATGGAAACAATGGAGAAGAGAGGCACTACCAATGCCACATCCAAAGCATATAGGGACAAAAGGAGAATACTTCCAAAGTAGCCAAAATTCTGACTTTTAAGGCATGGAAACAATGGAGAAGTGAGAAAATGTATATAATTTATTAGGAAAAATTCATAAACAAATACAAAGTTAAAAAAGTGATAAAACACATGAAAACTGATACAGTCAGTACAGTGAGCCCTTGTGCGTCTACGCGTTTCGCCATGAGGCTTCTTCAGGACACGATCAAGGTTCAAAGGTGTAACAAAAGAGAAACGGAGAGCAAGTCTCACTGTCTTTGATTTGGTAGACCTCATATAAGAATTCCCCGTGATGGAAAATATGGAGTATTTAATGTAAGATTATTTTATATCTTTCAAAATGTATCAAAACAGGGGCCCATGTGTATCTTGTATTACGAAAAGCGAGAAACCATCCAGCTAATGAAGATGAGGTATGTGGCATCATAGAGGAGTAGTGAACCTTAATTAGGTCAAGCATTGCTGGTATATGCCATAGCCTCTATTGTTATATAGTGCATGTAGAGGATACCATGGCAGCGTGCCCCTGGGAGACGGCCAGATACTGTACTCGAACCTTGATTGTGTCCTGAAGAAGCCTCACTACAAAACACGTAGACTCACAGCTCACTGTGCTGACTGTATCAGTTTTCATGTGTTTTATCTCTTTTTGAACTTTGTATTTGTTTATGAATTTTTCCTAATAAATTATATACATTTTCTCACTTCTCCATTGTTTCCATGCCTTAAAAGTCAGAATTTTGGCTACTTTGGTAGTATTCTCCTTTTGTCCCTATATGCTTTGGATGTGGTATTGGTAGTGCCTCTCTCCCTTATTCTTTCTTACATTTACATTGTAAATCTCTCCTACTTAACCACTTTGCGCAAATCGCCGTACCTGTACGTCGGTACTAGCTGCCATAACCCCAGTATTTTCGGGAACGGTGTGCATTTCTCTTTAGGATAAAAGTGTCCTCCGGGGCAGATTCGCCGCAAGATCACTTTTATCGGTGGCGGGAGAGGTGCTCCGGTCGTCTCCAACGCTTACCGGACCCGCCGGTAGTGGCAGAGACTATCACATCCTCTCCCATGCTTGGCTGGCTGCAGACTGAGGGAAAGATGGCCCCGAAAGTTTCAAAAGCTTAGTTCAGTTTAAAAAAAAAAATCAATGCACTATAGTTGAGATGTATTTTTCTTTGGTTTTAACCATTACACTGGAAGTTAAGTACACTGCTTTGGCTATGAATGTCCCTTGTGTGCTCATGTACATCATGTAGCAAACTAGGAGAGTACAGTGAGCGTTTTATAGTGCGTTGGTTATAGAATAATTGGTGTGCTTCTCAGAGAAATGGGCAACACAGAGCCTTTTGTTTCATGATTCATCTTATCTTGCTACATAATTTTACTGTATTAACTTTTAGTGGTCAACTGCCATGTCTTTTGCAACTTTTTCTAACAGTGATTAATGTCTGCAAAAGGTTTGTACTGTATCTATTCCCTCTAAAAAAAAAAAAAAAAGTTAGAAGGTACAAGTGTGATTCTGATTGTCTATGCATGGCTGATCATATCTTAATGATAAAGTAAATTTTTGGTACCCCCAGTTTTCGTTGACTGAAAAAAAAAAGTGTGTTGCAGTAAATCTCTATAGGGTTAAATTCACACCAGGAGGTGCGACTTAGTGTGCGCAAAAAAGGTGCCTGCACCATTTTAAAACTTGCCCCACACCAAACACATTGAACTCAGTACCATGCGTTTTGTCTCGCGCATTAACAAGATGCGTGGGGGTGCTATTAAGAATTAATGCCATGCAAATGCATGCAAAGGGGGGCAGAAAATGCATGCAAAGGGGGCAGCATGTTTTTCAGCATTACAGTTTAGAAAGTGAGATGACTCTTCTCTCAAAGGCTGGATGTGAGTTTGGCCACTGTGACTTCACATTTGAGTACAGAATACTTTGGTGTTCACTGACTTTCGATTGTGAGGCAGAACTTTGTGTTGAAGTTCTGCTGATGTCTAAGCAGAGAAATTTCAATCTGATGTGCCTCAATTGAAGCCGGGTTACTAAAAACTCTTTCCGGGAATATTACAGTGCCTACAACCAAAAACGTAAATGTATTTTATTGGGATTTTATGTGATAGACCAGCACAAAGTGGAAGGAAAATTATTAATGGTTTTCAATTTTTTTTTTTACACATACAGTGGGGACGGAAAGTATTCAGACCCCCTTAAATTTTTCACTCTTTGTTATATTGCAGCCATTTGCTAACATCATTTAAGTTCATTTTTTTTCCTCATTAATGTACACACCTCACCCCATATTGACAGAAAAACACAGAATTGTTGACATTTTTGCCAATTTATTACAAAAGAAAAACTGAAATATCACATGGTCCTAAGCATTCAGACCATGTTCTATGACACTCATATATTTAACTCAGGTGCTGTCCATTTCTTCTGGCCATCCTTGAGATGGTTCTACACCTTCATTTGAGTCCAGCTGTGTTTGATTTTACTGATTGGACTTGATTAGGAAAGCCACACACCTGTCTATATAAGACCTTACAGCTCACAGTGCATGTCAGAGCAAATGAGAATCATGAGGTCAATGGAACTGCCTGAAGGGCTCAGGGACAGAATTGTGGCAAGGCACAGATCTGGTCAAGGTTACAAAAAAATTTCTGCTGCACTTAAGGTTAATAAGAGCACAGTGGCCTCCATAATCCTTAAATGGAAAACTGAGCTATCGGAGGAGAAAGCCTTGGTGAGAGAGATAAAGAAGAACCCAAAGATCACTGTGGCTGAGCTCCAGAGATGCAGTCGGGAGATGGGAGAAAGTTGTAGAAAGTCAACCATCACTGCAGCCCTCCACCAGTCAGGGCTTTATGGCAGAGTGGCCTGACAGAAGCCTCTCCTCAGTGCAAGACACATGAAAGCCCACATGGAGTTTGCTAAAAAAAAACACCTGAAGGACTCCAAGATGGTGATAAGATTCTTTGGTCTGATGAGACCAAGATAGAACTTTTTGGCCTTAATTCTAAGCCAGTGGTTCTCAACTCCAGTCCTCAGGGCCCCCCAACAGGCCAGGTTTGCAAGATAGCTGAAATACATCACAGGTGATATCACTTGCTGCTCAGTGATTGCAGTATTCTAGTCTGCAACTCCCCAAGGTAATACTTAAAATCTGGCCTGTTGGTGGGTCCCGAAGACTGGAGTTGAGAACCACTGTTCTAAGTGATATGTGTGGAGAAAACCAGGCACAGCTCATCACCTGTCCAATACAGTCCCAACAGTGAAGCATGGTGGTGGCAGCATCATGTTGTGGGGGTGTTTTTCAGTTGCAGGGACAGAACGACTGGTTGCAATCGAGGGAAAGATAAATGCGGCCAAGTACAGGGATATCCTGGACGAAAACCTTCTCCAGAGTGCTCAGGACCTCAGACTGGGCCGAAGGTTTACCTACCAACAAGACAATGACCCTAAGCACACAGCTAAAATAACGAAGGAGTGGCTTCACAACAACTCCGTGATTGTACTTGAATGGCCCAGCCAGAGCCCTGACTTAAACCCAATTGAGCATCTCTGGAGAGACCTAAAAATGGCTGTCCACTAACGTTTACCATCCAACCTGACAGAACTGGAGAGGATCTGCAAGGCGAAATGGCAGAGGATCCCCAAATCCAGGTGTGAAAAACTTGTTGCATCTTTCCCAAAAAGACTCATGGCTGTATTAGATCGAAAGGGTGCTTCTACTAAATACTGAGCAAAGAGTCTGAATACTTAGGACCATGTGATATTTCAGTTTTTCTTTTTTTAAAAATCTGCAAAAATGTCAACAATTCTAGCACCAGACCACCAAAAACAATTTGTTTTTCTGTCAATACGGGGTGCTGTGTGTACATTAATGAGGAAAAAAATGAACTTAATTGATTTTAGCAAATTGCTGCAATATAACAAAGAGTGAAAAATTGAAGGAGGTCTGAATACTTTCCGTCCCCACTGTATGTGAAAAGTGTGGCGTGCATTTGTATTCAGGCCTCCTTTACTCTGATATCACTAACTAAAATCAAGTGGAACCTATTGCCTTGAGAAGTCACCTGATTAGTAAATGAAGTGCACCTCTGTGTAAATACCGCTGTTCTGTGAAGCCCTCAGAGGTTTGTTAGAGAACCCTGGTGAACAAACGGCAGAATAAAGGCCAAGGAACACATCGGACAGGTCAGGGATAAAGTTATGGAAAAGTTGGAGAAGGGCATGACCATTCGGTGATGCCATCCAGAGACCCCACCCCCCTTGTGACAGCGCGGCCTGGGGCATGATGGGCAATGACATCACAAGGGGTGGGGTCTCTGGATGACATCAGCGGGTGGCCACGCCCCATAGCTATAAAAAAAAATGTCAGACAACAGGAGCCAACACAACAGCGGTATCCAGTGTCGGGAGAAGACATCTGAAGGAGAAGAAGCAGAAGAACCAGAGGAAGAAGATATAAATGGAGGGAGAAGACATGGAGCTACATTGGGGGACATTCTCCATTTTTAATAAAGGACCGTCAAATAACCTGTGTACTGTTTATTTCTTTCTCGTACATCATAGGACACAGAGCCTCAAGTAATTACCTTTTTGGTTATAGCCTACATTCAGGTGTTGACACTGGCAATCAATAAAGGAAGTTGACTCCCCTATAGAACCCCTCCTCCTTCCAGGAGTTCTCAGTTTTTTGCCAGTGTCTAAAGGTGTTATCACAAGGGAACATGTGCTCTGTGGAGCTCCAAGAGGGATCCATGCTGGTTTTAAAAAGCCTCCACAAACTGATCCATCCTGCCACTGCGGCTCCGAGATGGTACCTGGGCCTCGCATAGAAGAACAAGGATTTGCCTGTAATGTTCCTCTTTGAGGGCTGGACCCTAGGAACTAGGACTCTTTTTTTTTTTTTTGGTCTTGCTACATTACCTAAAGTTGTCCTGAGGGGTGCTATACATGGCCCAAAGTAGTGGAACCCCTATAAAATGGGCCCCAGTCTTTGAAGGTTTAACCACGCTGCCTGCCCTAATGGGTGAAGTTTGGATCTGGTTGTTTACAGCAGTATCCTGCAGCGAGGAAAAGGTAAGAGAAAAGCATAGGAACTGCAAAGTCTACCTATGACTTTTCTTTAAGATATATTGTAATGCCTTATGTACTCCTCTAGAGGGAGTTATTAAAAAAAGTGTAAATGCCTGTTTAAAAGTGCTTAAAACAGCGCGTGTCTCAGCAAGTGAAGGGGGGGTTTCTTTCTCCCTAATGGGAAAACGAGTTGCGGAGGATATATGTAAACCTTACCACCCCCCCTCCCCCCACTGCTCGCCCGCCCGTCTATGTTGTTGCTATACACAAAACATTACTTGCCGGTAATATGAGAAATTGCAGCATGGCTGCAGTCTTCTCTCCTCCTCTGCTATGTACGATGTAAGCCACCGCGCACGTGCGCGCGAAGCTAACGTCAGGGAAAGGAGGTCAAGGAAGGGGCGTGGCTTAAGCGGTTTGCGCCATGTGTGGACTCAGTGTCCTTACAACACACGGCGCACAGTAATCGGGCTCAAACCTGAAAAAACTTAAAAGCTTTTAGAGCTGATACTCTGTTATAGACGGTGTCTATCAGAGCAGCAAAAGCAAGGCTGACGCTCAGACGCGCTGGTGCAGGTGAGAGGTTTACACAGGCATATATAGTACAGGAAAAAACTTATTGTCATTCTATGCTGCCATTGTTTTTTTCCTACTATTGTTCAAATAAATAGAACAAACTTAGAGGGCCTCTGCTTTTGTGCTTTGCACTATGGCTTCAAGGCTTACTACTAGAGTACTAACCACCCCCAGGCGCTGGGAACTACAGTCATGCCTCCACATTGTCATCCTCTCTGGGGATACCTGGCATGGCAAGCCAGGGAGAGCCGTTAGAACCAGCTGGTGGTGCTACTGCTTGTCACACTTCAGTCCCTGTATATGGGACTTAGATGGTATTTTCCTCTGCCGTGCAAGGCTTAGAGGAAGTTTTAGCCGCTTTGATCACATCCTCCATTGAAGGGGATAGGAAGCATGCTAGATCCATCTCTCCCACTCCAGACCCTTAACAGGGGAACAGTGGGGACAGGATGAGGTATTATCTTCAAACGATTGGGAAAAACCGATTATTCCTTTGCAGAGAAAACAACAGCTGATGTTCCAGCTTTACAATCTAGGGTACAAATCCTTACGGACTTGGTGCACTCCACTTTCATGCCAC
This sequence comes from Lithobates clamitans, assembly GCA_037952925.1. Lineage (NCBI taxonomy): Eukaryota > Metazoa > Chordata > Amphibia > Anura > Ranidae > Lithobates > Lithobates clamitans. The sequence continues at coordinate 2,474,116 of JBBGZY010001072.1, forward strand.
CCCTAACAGAGTCAGCTGCAGGTCTGGTTCCTTCTTTGGGTTCTTTAAAACCTTCACAACCAGGGCATGCGTTTCCAGTCCACACATTACTAGAGAAGCTTATTTTCCGAAGGCATCCATCCGGATAAGCATTTTTTCCCTCCAAAGAGTTTTATTAGTTCTCTATCCTATGGAGGAAATATTCACCAAAATGGAAAGTTCCAGCAGTAGATGCTGCGATTTCCAGTGTGAATAAGAGTTTATCTTGTCAAGTGGACAATGCACAAAATCCTAAAGGATCCAACAAGTTGGAATTCCTGTTAAAATCTTCCTTTTCCTTAGCAGGTACTGTAGCTCAGCCTGCACTTGCAGCCATAGGCATCTGTCAGTTCTTAAAGGACCAGTTCACAGATGTTCTTAACGAGCTCCCTGCACAAGAGGCCCGTGAGTTGCCCGAATTACAAAAGCATATGTTTGCCATAGATGCTATGAAAGACTCTATTTACCTGGCGTCTCGCCTGGCCCTTGTGTTAGCACACATGCGGAAGGGTGGGTCTGCTAAAGCACCCTGCAAACAGCTTCTGTCTAGCTTACCATTTCATGGGGAGCAACTATTTGGCGATGATTTGGATAAATACATCCAAACAAATTTCCAGTGGAAAGTGTACTTTTTTTGCCAGTCTAAGAAAGCTTAAACGTCCTTCGTTCAAACGGACTTTTTCCTGCGCCAAGCGCTTCCACCTCTAGGCAGTGGCGATGGCTTCCACCACCAAATTCCTGAGGAAAATCGCATGGTCAGACTTACTCATGGAAGACCTGGAGCCGCAAAACTGCAAAGCAGAACATGAAGAGGCATTACCCCTCAAGAAAATGGGAGGAAGGCTTCTGCATTACGTGGAGGGCTGACTAATGGAAACTCGGGACAGATGGGCTCTCTCCACAGTGACTCTAGGATACAACCTAGAGTATCAGGCGTTTCCACCATCTCATGTGATAAGATCAAATGTTCCCATTCTGGATCTAAAAAATCTGAATCGATTCCTGAGAATTCGCTCCTTTCGCATGGAGTCGATCAGGTCAGTTGTTTCCATCCTACTGGAGGAAGAACTTTTGGGCATCCATCGACATCAGGATGCATACCTGCATGTCCCTATATTTCCTGCTCACCAAAGGTTTCTGTGATTCAAAGTAGAACAGCACTTTCAGTTTGCGGCTTTCCCTCCGGGCTAGCCACAACACCACGGGTTTTCACAAATACTGGCCCCACCTCTAGCCAGGTTGAGGGCACAGGGTATAACAGTGTTGGTGTACCTAGACGATCTATTATTATAGTCCAGTCAATGACCCGCTTAAAGCAAAGCTTTTGTATTTCAACCAGTTACCTGGAAAATCTCGGTTGGATGCTCAACCTAGAGAAGTCTTCCTTAAAACCAGTAAGAAGGCTGGATTACTTAGGTCTGATCATAGATACAGTCCTGAAAGGGGTGTCCTGTCTCCAGCAAAGATCAGCTCCATACAAGAGTTGGTACAGATGGTCAGGTCAAAACAAATCATTCAATTCACCTTTGCATGAGGTTAGGAAGATGGTAGCTTCAATCAAAGCAGTCCCTTATGCTCAGTTCCGTTCAAGACTGTTGCAAAACAGAATCCTCTCGGCCTGGAACAAAACGATCCAAGCTTTGGGCTTATCTATGCAGGCTGACCCCAAGAAGGTCTTAAAACCTCAGTTGGTGCTTACGAGGCGAGAATTTACGGAAAGAGAAATCCTTCGGTCCAATAATCTGGAAAGTAGTAACGTCAGATGCCAGCCTTTCAGACTGGAAAGCGGTACTATAAAGACAACTGTCCAGAGACTGTGATCAAACTCAAAGAGCCCTGCCATCAGTATCCTAGAGATTCGGGCAGTGCAGCTGGCTCTGGAAACCTTGACCTCCAGGTTAGATAATTGTTCTGTCCAGATTCAATCCGACAATGCCACAACTGTGGCCTATATCAATCACCAAGGGTCACCTAGAGTCTCTCAGATCAGAGAGAGGTGAAACATATCCTTACTTGGGCAGTAGGAATGTCCCATTCCTACGGGGAGTTTTCATTCTGGGAGTAGAAAATTGGCTGGCGGACTATCTAAGTCGCCAGCAGTTATTCTCTTCACCCGAAGTGTTCGGGCTGTTTGCCAATGGGGGACTCCGGACATAGATCTTCTAGCCTCCAGATTCAACATGAAGTTAAACAACTTCGTATCCAGGACAAGGGATCCACTCGTATACAAAACATATGCGTCGGTAACCCTGTGGGATCAGTTTTCACTGATCTCTGCATTCCCCCGATTCAGATGCTACCTCGACTAACTTGCAGGTTCAAACTGGAAAGAAAGCCGGTAATTCTGGTAGCTCCAGCAGGGCCCAGAAGGTCATGGTATGCAGGAGTCATAAAGATGGCAGTGGAGGGTCCTTGGCCTCTCCCAGGAGGGGTTACAAGGGCCAGACCTGCTCTCACGGGGGGCGATATTCCATCCTACTTTACGAGCGCTTAATTTAACGGCTTGGCTAGTGAAACCCACATTCTGAAAAGTGGATTTTCCAGGTCAGTTATCTTGATTTTATTCAGCGGAAGGAAGCCAGCTTCCAGAGCTATATTATAGAGTTTGGAAAACTTATGTTTCCTGGTGTAAAATCAGGAGTTGGCACACTCAGAGATATATTATAGGCAGAATTCTTGCCTTTCTAATATTGGACGTAGGGGTGAAGTTAGCCTTAAAGTGGAGGTCCGCTGAAAAAAAAAATATTAAAAGCCAGCAGCTACAAATACTGCAGCTGCTGACTTTTAATATATGGACACTAACCTGTCCACGGAGCCCGCGATGTCGGCAGCCGAAGCCTATCCGTCCACCGGCTCTCGGCTGCTGCCGCTGCCGCCATCTTCGGTAAGGGAATAAGGAAGTGAAGCCGTGCGGCTTCACTTCCTGGTTCCCTATTGCGCATGTGCGAGACGCGCTGCGCATCCTCTCAGGTCCCTGTGTTCTGTGTCTCACAGAATACAGCGGGGGAGGACAAGGTAGGTGCCGGAAGTGGCATAGGTCACCGCAAGCGCCGCGGTGATCTATGCCAGGAAGTGGGAGCAAATACCTGTATTAGACAGGTATCTGCTCCCTCCTCCCCCCTGAAAGGTGCCAAATGTGACACCGGAGGGGGGAGAAATCCAAAAAGTGAACGTTCCATTTTTGGGTGGAACTCCACTTTAAGTATTATTAAGGGCCAGGTCTCGGCCTTATCTTTTTTATATCAAAGACCGCTTGCTACGCATGCTCTAGTCCGGGGGGTTTTTTCTTGCAGGGAGTGATGCGGATTAATCCGCCAGTTTAATCACCCTTAAAGCCCTTGGGACTTGAATTTAGTTTGCCAGTGTTACAAACAGCCATTTTTAACCTTTACAGCATATTCCGCTGGTCCTCCTGACTAGGAAGCTGATATTTTTTTATTGCTATCCTCAGCTAGAAGGGTATCAGATTTGACTGCTCTTTCTTGTAAGGAGCCATATTTGAATATTTACGAGGACAGATTGGTGTTACGCCCTCGTCCAGGCTTTTTGCCAAAAGTGATTTCAGACCTTCATCGGAATGAAGACATTGTCCTGCCATCATTTTTCCCAAGACCATGTTTCAGGGAAGATAAGTCACTAAATTGTCTTGATATAGTAAGAGCAGTGAAAATATATTTAAAGAAGACTGCTCGGATTCGTAAGACTGATGTCTTATTTATTCTGTCAGAGGGTCCTAAGAAAGGACAGGCAGCGTCAAAATCCACTGTTGCTAAGTGGATTTGGCAAGTTATAATTTAAACTTATGATTTAAGGGGTAAGATTCCCCTATTCAGGTTAAGGCGCACTCTACCAAAGCGGTTAGTGATTCTTGGGCAGTGCGTGACCAGGCCTCCTTTACTCAGATTTGCAAGGCCGCAACTTGGTCTTTGGTCCATACATTCACAAATTTTTATCAAGTGGATGTAAGAAAGAATGAGGATGTCGCCTTTGGGCGCTGTATGCTGCAGGCAGTAGTATAAATCCTCAGGTCTGCCAGTTCCTTATGGGCTGTGTCTCCCTCCCCTCAAGTGGTATTGCTTTGGGACATCCCAATAAGTAATTACTTGAGGCTCTGTGTCCTATTATGTACGATAAAGAAAATAGGTTTTTTTATAACAGCTTACCTGTAAAATCCTTTTCTTGGAGTACATCATAGGACACAGAGGTCCCTCCCTTCTGTCTTATGGAGTATAACTATATTGCTTGGCTACAAAAACTGAGGACTCCTGGAAGGTGTAGGGGTTATATAGGGGAGTCAACTTCCTTTATTGATTGCCAGTGTCAACACCTGAAGGTAGGCTATAACCCAATGAATAATTACTTGAGGCTCTGTGTCCTATGATGTACTCCAAGAAAAGGATTTTACAGGTAAGCTGTTATAAAAAAATCCTATTTTTTGACACTTTTTTGGGGGGGGGAATGAGTAGGAGTACAATGTACCCCATACTCTTTCACATGGGGGGGTGGGATCTGGGGGTCCTCTTTTTTTAAAGGGGCTTCCAGATTCCGATAAGCCCCCCCGCCCACAGACCCCCACAACTACCAGCCAGGGCTGTGGGGAACATGGGGACAAGGTGCTTTGGGGGGCATGTGGCCTGGTATGGTCCAGAAAGAGGGGGTCACTTGCTCATCCTCATTCCCCCTTTCCTGACCCACTGGTCTGCATGCTCAGATAAGGGTCTGGTATGGATTTTGGGGGGGACACCCTCTCGGCGTTTCTTTTTAAGTTTTTATTTATTTTGGCGTGATGTTCCCCCTCAAGATCCATACCAGACTTAAAGTGGGATCCTGTTCATTGAAGTTGGACATACGGATCAGAAGTCGTGCAGCTTCCGTGTCGGCACAGTGTAAACATAGCCTAAAGCTTGAAATAAACATGTCTCAGGAAATGTCGCATACGATTACACTAAATTTGATACATCATTAATTCCTTCCTTTCCCATGATGGAGAACGTCGTCGGCTCCTGGAACAGTTTCATCATTAACTGCAGGTATTCAGAAAAAAATAGTAAGTACTGTTTGACACTGACTATTGCTACAACTTCCCATAGATGAAGCCGGTCTAGCACTGCCTAGCCTTTATTTTTACTATTTGGCTACTCTTTTAGTTATTGTACATTGATGGCTTGCCCTCCCAGATGGGAACCTGGCCCTGGACTTGGAGGCGGATATACTTTGTTCCCCGCAAACTGCTCCAATGTATAATATACAGGGGACCAATATCCCCCTGACCCTTACCCAGTCCAAGAGGATGATGGTGAGGGCTTGGATTATGATACCTAATTCTCGTGGGATTTGGTCTCCTAATACCCCCTTTGGAACAATCTCATCCTTCCCCATCTTTCTACTCTCTCAGAACCCCCTGATTTTGATAAGAGTAGGTGTTTATACACTGAGGCATATCTTCCAAACAGAAGTACTCCATTCTTTTGACTCAAAGAAGAATTTGGCCTTCCTAACTGGCATTTTGTGAGATACCTACAGTTGCGGCACACCATTCGCCCCTATCCCAAGCACCTATCCTTCAACAAAACGCCTTAGAATCCCTTCTAGAAACTTCTTTTCTTGACAAGCCCCTTTCTTCAATTTATGTCTTACTCATAACTAATCATGGACCATCATAAGACCTCTTTATTGTTAAAGAAGTGGAAAACTGATATACCTACCCCCTCTGTAGAGGAGTGGGAAGATGTGATAGCTCAGTATACTAAACTGATTATCTGCTATGGATACATTCATTCAGTTTACATTTTTAAGTAGGATACAGGCTTTTATACCCCTCTGGCATTTTTAATCATATGGTGTGGAGCTGCCCCTTGTTTTTTCGACTGCTTGAAGCAAGTTACATCCCGGTTTGCTAAGGCACTAAACCTATTGCTAGCTTCAGATCCTATTGTTTTTATTGGTAGGCATTTATGATTCCCTCTCTAATACCCAAGCACAATTTTGCAACTTTGATACATGTTAGTAAAACTGTACATATCATCGCAACTACTTTGTGTATCCAGGAGGATTATACCTTGTTTTTTTTAGGACAAATTGGGCTTTCTGTTGGTGGTAAATGGTAATGGATATTGCGTGTGTTTTTTTTTTTTGTTTTTTTTATCATCACAGGAAAACTGGCCTAAAATAGTAAAAAAAAAAAATCACCACGATAATACATGTGTATTTTATTTGATGTTTGTACCCATAGTAGGCCCCTACCTAAAACGCACTGACACCGATATTAATTAAAAATTTTTTAAAAATCATTTTACCTAAAATATGCTGACCATGACCTTTGACTCCAAACTTGACCTTTGATCCTTACATTGATCTCAACACCAACCACTTTATTGTCACTTGAATATCACAATAATACCACATTAATAACAATGATTGATTAGAATATTAGGAGTGGAGGAGATCTGAATGTTTAGATGTATACAAGAATGAGAGTAAAGGAGAAAATTATGCTCTTATATGGGTTACACTTTGCACTAAAATTTTCAAAATTATTGATTTGGTTTGTGAGGTGGGAAAGGTATGGAAAGGTCATGGGTGAACCCCTTATGGGAAGCCCAGTTGGGCAGGAGTGGGGAGATATGGGAGGGGAGAAGGTGGGAGGAGTGGGGAATAAGGGTAGAGTAGGTGATGAAGGTTGCACACCACAAATACTAATACGATGCAAGACAAACAGGGATGGGTTATGAGGAGAGAGAGAAAATGCATAGATGGGAGAAAGTATCTAAGGTGGAGGGGAGTGAAATGGGTTACCGGATGGATCAGGTTCCTATCTATCAATTTATTTGTTTTTTTCTTTTCCCATACTTGTATTATTTTTATACATTTCCATGCAAGACAAGACGTTTAGTATAATTTCTTGGAAAGTCCGAGGTTTAGGGGACCCAATAAAGAGAACTACGGTTCTGTCTGCACTAGAGGGGAGGGGGCCTGGACTGCTCTGCCTGCAGGAGACGCACTTGACTAAAGACACTATTCCACAACTTCGTAACCAGACATTTCAAACCCAATACTGCTTTGTCCACTCCTCATATTCAAGGGGGGTGAGCATAATGATTGGGAGAGGAATAGTGTTCTCCTGCTGGGAGAGCTGTATTGATGCACAGGGTCAGTATATTTTCTTGCTCTGCTCGATCGAGAATAAATTATATGTGCTAGCTAACATCTATGCCCCCCCCCCCCATTTAAATTTGAGGTTCTTCAAGAATTGTTGAAATTTACACTGGACAAAGTTGGAACCCCAATCATTGTGGTAGGGAACTTTAACAAAGTCCTAGATAAGGGTTTAGATAGATTCCCACCAGGAAATAGTCCTAATGGAATAGGGGAGGGCCGGCTATCCTGATTTTTACACGAAACAGGCCTGAGTGATATATGGTGAACTCAGTACCCGCAGGAATGACAATACTCCTGCTTTTCAAGCTCTTACCTCAACCTATTTAGAATTGACATGGCCTTAGTTAATAGAGAAGCATCAGCGCTGGTAAGGATCATAGAGTATGGCCCAAGAGGAGTCTCCGACAATTCCCCACTTGCGTTGACAATAAATGCAGGGGGTAAAGCCCATCCAAGTGAATGGGAAATTAACCCTTACTGGTTGGAATTGGTAACTCTGGAGAAGTGGTGGCCAAACTAAAGGAATTTATTCAAATAAATACAGATACGGCATCAGTGGGAGTGGCCTGGGACTCCTTGAAGGCCTATGTTATAGGTCTCCTGATCCAACAGGTGGTAAGATTTAAGGGGAAATCTAGAGAGTGGGAAAGGGAAATCAGAAATGAGGCGATATTGTCAGAGAGGCGGTACATAGAAGACCCAACCCCAGATAGACAGAGGGAATGGCTAGGTAAGCAACAAGCTTACAAAATGACCATTATGAGAAAGATAAAGAACAGACAAATATTCCCCCCTGCTGTCTCGGCGGTCAGGACTCCAAGTGGAGAGATCTTTACCAATGCAACAAAGATAACTACTGCATTTAGTGAATATTATAGGACCCATTACAAGTCCAATAGGGGAATTGGAAAGGAAAAAATGGAAGACTTCCTACAGGGAATAATAATTCCGACCTTGACAGAAAAGGATAAAATGGAGTTAGACGCACCAGTGACCTTGGATGAAGTGCGGCAAGCAGTAGCCAGGATGCCCAATCAAAAGTCGCCAGGCCTGGATGGGCTCCCAATAGAAATTTATAAACAATATGGAGAGATATTGCTCCCGGAGTTGCTGAAGACATTGGAATGGGCATTAACCAGTGGGAGACTGCCCCCCTCAATGTCAGAAGCCACTATTGTTGTAATACACAAGGAGGGGAAAGACCAACTGGAAGCCTCCTCTTATCGCCCCAATCTCTTTACTATGCACGGACGTAAAAATCTTGGCCAAAATACTAGCAACCCGTCTAAATGGATGTATTCAAAACCTTATACATCCTGACCAGTCAGGGTTTACTCCGCATAGGTCAACTACTATCAACATTAGAAGAGTCCTTTTAAATATGCAGATTCCAACAGATAATGGAGGCTCTAGGGCTACATTGGTCCTGGATGCAGCCAAGGCCTTTGATAGCCTGGAATGGGACTACCAATGCAGAGTACTAGAGAGATTCGGGTTTGGCCCCTCTTTTATTAGGCGGGTGAAAATACTCTATACAGAACCAAGAGCAAAAATAAAAATTAACATTGAATATTCTAATCTCTTTCAGTTTGAGTGAGGGACGAGACAGGGCTGTCCCCTCCCCCTTATTATTCTCCCTCGCGATGGAACCACTAGCAATAATGACTAGATCAATGCCGGGTATACAGGGATTTCGGAGACTGACAGAAGAAGATTGGATAGCACTGTTTGCGGATGACATTCTGTTTTTCCTTGGAGATGTTCAAACTTCGTTAAAAGCAGTGATACAAATGGTTGGAGAGTTCGGATGGTTTTCTGGTCTGGTTGTCAACTGGGATAAATCTGCCTTACTACCGATTGACCCACTTGGCAACCAGATACTGCCTGGAACCCCCAACCTGAAAGTAGTTGGAAAACTGAAATATCTGGGTGTTTGGATCACTAGCGACATAAACTTATACCTCGATGATAACCTAGCCCCACTACTAAAATTAAAGCAAAAGGAGATATTTGGTGCCGTCTTCCATTGTCTGTAGCAGGACGCCTGAATCTAATAAAGATGATATGGTTACCTCAGATACTATATCTCTTCCACAACTCCCCAGTCTGGATAGGCCAAAGGTGGTTCAAAAGAATAGAATCCCTGTTTAGGGACTTACTCTGGAAAAAGGGCCAATCTCGAATTAGTTTGCAAGCTATGCAGCTACCAACCAAGAAGGGGGTATGGCAGTTCCACACCCGAGGTCATACTTTCTGGCATCTCAGCTTCAACATCTAGGGGGTTGTGGAGTTCTTGGAGGAGGGAACTCCAGCGGTAGGATGATAACGGGGGCCCCGCATACTACATTAATAGAGGTTTTAGAGGCAGACTCATTTATCCATAGATGCCGTACGATAAAATTGGTAAAGTTTGGCAGGCAATGAAAGTATTGCTGGAGTATAGAGGGATATCAGAATATGCCCCCCTATGGAACAATGGAAACCTAGTGGAAGTAAGGGATATAGAGCGGTCCATTGAATGGGTGAGACAGGGCATTAACCGACTAAGCCAATTATATGAGGGCAATGTTATGAAATAATTTTTAGACTTAAAACAGTAATTTTAATATACCAAACAATTCATTTTATAAATGTCTCCAAATTAGACACTCTATCCAGGCGCAGTTTAGGTTGCAGATAATCGAATGCACCCAGATCCCCACTCTCGCAAAAATAATTCAGATACATCTAAAGGACTCATTTCCGAGATATATGACAGATTGGAAGCTAGAAGAATAAATAGAACAGGACCTTCTAAGAGTAGAGAGGGATGGGAGAGAGATGTGGGGGCAATGACCACAGAAGAATGGGATAGGATCTTGAAACGAGGAACACTGGTCACAATCTCCCCCTTACAGAAGGTATCCCACCTGTTCCTAATGCATAGGGTATATCATACCTCTAAAAAAATGTCCAAACTTGGGTGGAGACAAAACGACCACTGCCACAGGGGCAGGGCATCAGGGGACTTTATCCATATGGTATGGAAATGCCATAAAATATTTAGATACTGGGTAGAAATAGATAGGATAAATAAAATTTTTAAGACTGTAATAGAACCGACGGCCAAGACCTGTCTACTGGGGGGCATGGAGGGGGGTAGAGTCTCGAATGACACCACTGAAGCAGTGTTAAGATGCCTATTCCAGGTGAGAAAATTAATTGCACAAAAATGGCAGGCACATAACCCCCCGGACTGTGGAGAACTGGGTTGAGACTAATAACTCAATAGCTGGTAATGAGAGAGTGATATATATCAGGCAAGGAAATTATAGGAAGTTTGAGGGAATATGGAGACCTTGGCTGGATGAGATGGGGTATCCCCCATTGGGGGAGGGCAGTGAATATATAGAGATTCCCCCCCCCCCCCCGGTCTTTTTTTTTTTTTTCTTTTTTTTTTTTATCTCTTTTTTTTTTTTATCTCTTATCGCTTCCTGCCCTCCTCTCTTGAGGACTTTGAAGGCCCCTCCTTCCGGTATTTTTTCCTGACCTTTTGGAGAGTCTTTGCTTATTGATCCTTGATAGTAATCATTAGAATGTGTATATATAGCTAAGGACTGCGTGGTGTGTGCATGGGGGGGTGGGTGAGGGTTGGGAGGGAGAGAGTGGGTAGATAAATCAGTAATAGCACTATGAACTCTAAGACAATACACAATATTTTATAATGCTTTATTTCCTAACTTTTTTTTAACTGTGTAATAATAATACAACAAATAAATAAAAAGTATTCAATTGGAGTAATTTTTTATCAATTTTTTATTCTTAATTTACATTTTTTTTCTTTTTTTCTCTTTCCTTTTTACACTTTTGTTTATATCTTCCTCTCCTGCAAGAAGAGAAAAATACAATTTTTTTTCTTCATTCAAAATATGAAGTAAACACAGGGACATGCTCACAGTGATTGATTACTGTGATAGCCAACCAGAGGCTATCACAGTGATCAGGTGACAGACGTCCCGATTGTTAGTACAAGACCCGGGGCTCTTAGTGAGAGCCCGGTCTCTGTGCTAGGAGCATGCTGTGTGGCGTGCTCCCAGTAAAAAGAGCGATACCCATATATGTGGCCTCACAGATAGACCCACTTCCGTGAGGCCGCATATATGCATACGGTCGTCGGGAAGGAGTTAAGAGCTGAATGCATTTCTGGCAGACTGACAGGTAATTTTCTTTACTTGCAATGTATTTAAAGGGATAAAACACTGGGAAATGTGCATGTACTGCAGAAATATAGTTATTAAAAAATTTTATTTATTATACTGTGCCTAGAATTAACTAAAATAAATGTTGGGGTTGTTTTACAAATAGACTGTGGCCTTTGCAATTGCAGTTGCACAACTTCTCCCAGAGCTTGGTAAATGTGGTGACGCTCTGCTCATTTCCACTGTGGCTCCAATAAGTGCAAAAATAGTTTCTAAATAGTCTATCCACACAATTCCACTGTTCTGTTGATGGCATTGTGCACCAAAAAAAAAAAAGACAATGTGCCGACACATCCACTGTCTGCAGTTGTGTCATGTCATTGTCATGAATCAGGTGTAACCAGAACTGCGTGGACAGCTACAAAGGAAATCAAACACATGTAAAGTGAAAATAGAGTAATTTATTGAATTAAGTGAAATATAAATACAACACCTCCAATACAACACAGTGCACAACAAACCAACTACCAGACAGAGACCCACGAATAACAACAGTCAAACAGATATATACAATAAATGGGGAATACCAGAATTGTAAACATAGCCAGGCCAGGGTCATCAACGGGAGATCAGCATATGGGGGCAGGGAGCAGGATGGATGGATCAGGCTGCAGGGCAAAAGTAAGGTTACAGGGTCACAGGAGGGACGGGTTCAGGGACCAGGTTCAGAGATCACAGGTTCAGGTCAGGGCGCAAGGACAATACCAAGGCAAGTGTGTTTTTGTGTGTTTGCCGGGTATTAATACACATCTCCTGCAATCAGGCTCAGGTGACACCTGATTGCAGGAGATGATGTCGGCCCCACACTGCCGGGAAATACCCGCTGGTGGACGCCAGTACTGTGCCCCCACCAGCAGGTGAAACCTTTCCTGACAGTTCCAGGCTGCCAGCTGACACCCGCTGGTGGACATCAGTATTGCAAGCCAAATGTCCGACAGCGCCACCAGCAGGTGGAAACCTTTCCTGACAGTCATGTTGTCATGTGCCTACCTATAGTTCCCCCACCAGCCACTTGAATGCAAAGGTCGTTTGCCTAGTAATCCAAGAGGGAGATTTGTCAGTTTTTGTAAAACTTTTTTTTTCTTATCTGAGGCTTGTATTTTGGCTAAATAAAATGGACATGGAAATAGACGTGTTTGAAGTCCAGCCTGCATGACAACCATGGTTTCCTCCATATATACAGTAGGGAAAGCTAGTTCTAATAGTCGCACATCACAGCAAAACCCTGTAAGGAAGTGTATGACAGCCCTGGCTCCAACCAGACCACGTCCCCATCACAATTCACTCCACCCCCAGAGCTTAATCATGGGCAACCAATTATTCCTCCATAGATACTATGCAAAAGTGAGGCAAAGAACGTGTGCTGTTCGCAGGATTACCAGGTAATAGAAATAGGTAAACACCCCTCCCCCCAAAAAAAACACACAGCCACCACATTTAAAGACTGGTAAGCTGTAATGTATTAAATGGCTGTTCTTGAGTTTAGCTAAAGCTAAACCAAAATGTAGTTGCTTTAGTCTGTTCTTATGTTAAAAAAAAATACAAAATATATACTGGTTTTCTTTTTGTTTAGTTTTTTTGCACTGTGTACCTTCATTTAATTTTTTTAGTGACTTTACATTTGTACATGATTATGCAATATGTGCAAACTGATCTTTTTTTTAGTTATTTTTCGGTAGTAAAGCATTTATTTGTACCTGGTCTCTGTATATGTTTGCCATAGCGCTTTCCAATTGGCATCAAACCACCCACATCCAGCATGCCCCCTGAAGATTTTTTGGTACATCAATCCTTCAGAAACATGGGCACTCGCTGGTGTCAATTAGGACAGAATACAGCTAACTCCTGCTGGGAAAGCCAGCAGGAGTTAGCTGTATTCTGTCCTAATTGACACCAGCGAGTGCCCATGTTCCTGTCCTAACCACTTTGCCCCAAATTGAATTCTTTTATAAAACACTAAAGCGGGCCATGGATGATCTTTTTTTTTTTTTTTTTTTTTTAAACATATTCCTCCACACAAACAAGATGGATGGAAGAAATGCCCACCCCACAGCTTCATCTGCTAGCAATAATCACTGTGTGTTCTCCTGGCCAGAACAGCTCCCCCCGTTGGGAGAACACAATAGCTCGGTGGGAGGGATTTCCCCATCAAAACTGGCTGTTGATGGTTGAATTGAGCGATTTTCTTTGAGAAAATCGCACAATCTATTGGCCGGCTTTATTATTCTGTATTCCAAGATAATAGCTAGTAGGGATAATTGCCATATATAACAAAACTCTTTCAATGGTATATTTAACAGACCAAAGGGTAGCAAGTAAGAGATGTTCATTGTTAGTGTTTATATACACTTAGTGTCAGACCACCTGGCACCCAGCCTGGGAGCCTATATCAAGATGCAGCTTCCTTTACTCTGGAACAAGGAATAGCTGAATATTGCACCAAAGAACTAGACAACATTAGCTTAGGTGCAAATTGGAACTGACTGTATGGTAAATTCACACAGAATATATACCACACAAAATCAGGTAAGAGCTTGATCACATTATCCTAAACAATGCAAACTGCAAACAGTAATAGCAGTACATCTAATGAACAGCTAACATAAACAGTAATCTAATTAAACGAAACTAATTAACAACTAGTCTCCTAACTGCTAACATAAACATATAAACATCCCACAATAGTTTGGTAACGAGGCGAAAGTGGACACAATACTAGAATACCAAATCTGTATCCAGGTCCTAGGTTCCCAGAGTCTGTGTGTTTCTGGGAGGCATGGACCTGAATCCAAAGCAAAATCACTCCAAAAGGTCCCTCACGTACACACCTCCAAAATATGGCCCCCTCAAAAGCCAGGGCCCAAGTCAGTAGGCAACAGGCTACCCTGCAGTCCCCTCCAAAAGCCCCTGTCCTGGTTGGGTCTGTCACACACTCTAAATCCAGAACCTGAGAGCTGAAATTTAGCAAAACTAAGCACTTAGCTACTCTGCATCATTTGACAAGCTCTGGTTGAAAAAAAGGAATTCACTAGTTATTTGTCTCTGGATGCCCAGTTAAATTTAAAAATGCTATTTTATATTAAGATACTACTGTAATTTTTTTAAAGTTTAAAATATTCTTAATACTGTTTAGTGCCTGGAATGTTTGACATTTTATGTACATTCAGTATGCAACTTAATTGGCTATTTTAGGTGAAGGTTTCATAGGCTTTGGCGGAATTTGTAACCTGAATTTTTATTACTCGTATATTCTGCTCTCCTGATTGCTCTGCTTACAGATTCATCTTATTAATGGCTGTTCTTGATAAGATCAGTTATTACTCGGCTTCTAAAAAAAAGTATGACTTTGGTATCTTTATAATGATTGTAGCTGAAAAGTTTGTAACTGCATCGCCTTGTTCTACATCTGACGTATTTCTTGTGTGATGGTTTTGTCTTTTTTAGCAGAGCATGAAGAAAGAAAAAGAAGGAGAGGAAAAGTGGAAACGTAGAGGACTTTCCAGCATTTTGGGACCTCCGAGGAGACCCAGCCGGCAAGATAGTAATGCAAGTATGTATGATTTAGTTATTAGATCGGCTCTCCTCAACAAGGGATACGATTTGTGCAAAAAAATACATTCAAATAGGGGCGCTTTCAGAAATAATTAAGGTTTGGAATGAGAATTTTATCCGTCTGAATGAGAATAGTACAAAATAAAATGTTCAGTTTATCCAAATTTGATTTCTATTAGCAAATACTACAAAGCTGAATGGACCATTGTCTAATATGTCTTCTATGGACTCCCCAAATCTAGCCACCTGTTATGACCATTACTAGGCTGGCATGCCCCTACAGTAGCAGAGCTTGTAACAGCAGATAACCATGACATATCTGTAACGCTAAGAGGAAATATTTGCTCCTGCTTGCAACTTTTGCAGGTTTTGGCATACAGTGACAGATTTAACCAATACATAGGCTTCAAAACATTTACACGTGAGGGGTAAGCCTAAGGTATGACCTTTTAACAATTTTGGGAAATTTTTGACTGTCATGTCCTAGTTTATCTGACACCGGTGATCATTTTGTATGTAGAATGTGGCAAAGTGATTCAGAATAATTGAATATTCAGAAATAATCGGTCAGTGTGACCTGGCTTTCGGCCTTCAGTTTGCATTTTATTGTCTTATGACAATGCTTTTTTTTTTTTTTTTTTTACCCCTTTGCCCTTGGATGGTGAGACAGTTACTCTCGAGTAAGTATGTTTCAATCTCTAGGCCTATTGTCAAGGTTAAAGGATACATTCTCCTTTCTCCCCATGTTACACTTATGGTTAGGATGTGACATGAAGGCTGGGTGCATACATGACCCCAGAAATCAGCTTACATTTGCACTCTTACCAGAATCCTAGGATACATCTTCTGTCTCATATCTGTTTGTTTTTAAAATTAGTGCGGCAGTGCATCCCTGCACCTCACATAGCCGCATCGGTCGTATCTGCCATCGGTCACATGCAAAAACTACACTTCTCATCTGTCATCTCGGCAGATGAGTGTTATGCCCCATACACACGGTCGGATTTTCCGACGGAAAATGTGTGATAGGTCCTCCTTGTTGGAAATTCTGACCTTGTGTAGGCTCCATCACACATTTTCCATCGGATTTTCCGACACACAAAGTTTGAGAGCAGGCTATAAAATTTTCCGACAACAAAATCCGTTGTCGGAATTTCCGATCGTGTGTACACAAATCTGACGCACAAAGTGCCACGCATGCTCAGAATAAATAAAGAGATGAAAGCTATTGGCTACTGCCCCATTTAGAGACCCGACATACGTGTTTTACGTCACCGCGTTCAGAACGATCGGATTTTCCGACAACTTTGTGTGACCGTGTGTATGCAAGACAAGTTTGAGCCAACATCCGTCGGAAAAAATCCTAGGATTTTGTTGTCGGAATGTCCGATCAATGTCCGACCGTGTGTATGTGGCATTAGAGTGTGCTCATGTTCCCAGGCATATGATCACAGGCTCTATGCACTCTTGCTGGATCCCACACTGTGTGCAGCCAGTGAGAAGAGGCTTTCTGCGTCTTTCTCTTCTGAAACGGCTGTGAGTGTTCCCAGATGCAGTCTCCTGGAACACTTTTAGCTACCTGTCTCAGGTTGCAGGAGGACTGACTGAATGTAGTATCATGGTGACCTCATCATTTGTAGTTCAGCCATCCTTCCTAAACTCTTCTAACTGAAAGTTTGTGCTTCAAGTATGGACCTCAGTTCAGAAGTAGAGTCTGCTGAAGTTTCAGCATTGCACCTGTGGTGGATTAACCATGATTGCAAAAGCTTTCCAGTAATAGTTACATTTTATAAATGTATATTTCTTTCATACTATTAGTGCATTCATAAATATATAAAACGGTGAACGTCTTTAAAGAGATCCTGTTGCCAGGCCATATATTTCAATGAAATATCTTTCCATAAGATTATATTTGCATGTAACAAATGTTATGCATGTTATTTACCTGTAAATCTATCTCTTGTGTAGACATCCGAAAGCCCTGAGAGAGATAATGGGTGTCACCATCTTGGACATGATGTTAGCAACTTCAGCAGAACAGAATTGTCACTCTATAGTTTTCCCCTTTGCTCCTGCTTTGACAACTGCATAAAAGATTATGTTGGGAGAGAGGAGCTAGGTCAGCACAGAGATTAGACACTCCTAGAAGAGGAAAGAACTATGACATTGCAATAGAGAAAGGGAACTAGGGCTCTACTATTGAATTGATTCTTCCTGTCACATTTTCTGGCAAATTCAAAGGCACATTGCAAGCAAATAAATAATTTATTAAAAGGCAAAGCATTGCAGATAAACATCTAGTATTTGATTTTTTTTCCCTGTGCTTTTAGCTGCAATTTCTAGAGTTAGTGACAGGATTTATTTTTGTCAACTGCACTCTATAATGTTATGATTAATGACTGCTACTGTATGTGAGGATGCAGTATCCAGTTATAATTTAAACATTTTAACATTTGCTGCAGTTTCCAGGGCTATGCAAATGCAAAAGCACCCCAAGCACTTATCAACATCCTCATCCAGCAGTCCTGAGCCTGCAGAGGGCAGGTTGCGAACCAGTGGAGGCTCTATGGATGGACCTGATGGGTCTTTGAACCTGTTTTCTCCACCACCTAGTACTGGTCAAAGTTACAACTCGCCTGATGGCAGCCGGGAACAGGAGGGAGGTAGGAGAATCTCTCTTCTATATTTTGCTATTTCTTTAATAGAGTCTCTGTTGCTCATATGTTATGTACTGCATCTGTTTTAGGTCCAAAAGTTTCTACAGAAGGAGTTTATTCCACTGATCCTTGTGACGGAAGTTCCAGAACATCTGGCTCTCTCTTTGACTTCCCTTCCCCTCCACTGGACCTTTTACAGGAAGAGAATAAAGACACGGATCGGTGAGAGTGGATGCTGGTTTGCAATAGTTGACTGACTCTTTACTACTTGACTACCATTTTCAATGTTTTATCTGTTTTTATAGCCAGATTCAAATTTCTCCTTTCTACTACTATCTCTTAATACAAGTCCTCCTTTGACAAACCTTTATATATTGCAATACTTTTTTTATAATCACATCACTACTTCAAGTGTTTATCCACGGTACAGTATAGTACTGAAGCACCACATGGTAATATAATATAAATCATCATTGGCTGACACCAACTGTATACTTTATTGGATTATACTTTAGGACATACATGTTGTATGCATACAACAGCATTAAGATAATACAGTGTGTTTCAAAAAGAATGACTTGATTTCAAATAGTTATATTTTATAATGAAAATGTGTTAGTTACATCATAAATTACAAACCATTAAGTAAGTCCTCAAGTTTCACTGACCGTGTTATAAATGCTCTGTGTCCTCCACCTTCTGCATGGATAACATCAAGACGATTGCTGGATTCATCCCAAACGTGTCTGAGATTGTCTTCTTCCACAGAAGTTACTGCAGCCTTGGTTCTGTTTTTGAGCTCATCCAAGTCTGCGGGTAATGTAACTTAACACGTTGTTTTACATCTCCCCACAAGAAAAGGTCACAGGGTGGAAGGTCTCTAGCTCTTGGGGGGCCCAGAGTGTAATGCCAAGTTTTGGGGTTTCGTGTGACCTATCCACTGTTGAGGCAATGATTTATTTAGAAAGCAACAAACTTTGTTGTTCTAATGTGACGGTGCTCCATCTTGCTGAAAAATGAAATCTTCAGAGTCTTGATTAAGTTGTGGGAAAATCCAGTCCTTCAGCATTTCAAGATGGGAATGTCCCGTAACAGGGTTTCCATCAAAAAAAGAAAGGGCCATAAATCTTTGTAAACTAAACTGCACAAAACTGATTGATGGTGAATCTCACTCATGCTGTAGTTAATGTGCTTCTCAAGTCTCTATATGTGAACTTTGTGATGCAAAACGTTAACACTTAGATAAAACCTTGCTTCATCACTAAAAATCAACTGCAGAAAGAAACTGTCATCCTCCATATCATCTAAGAGCATATGACAGAAAATGAAAAGTTTTCTTCTGTCACTTACGCAAAGAGCTTGTGCCAGTTGCAATCCGTATGGCCTCAAAAGCAACACACCAGTCGTATAAAGAGATAGCAAGTTGTCGGCTAGTACCTGAGGGGACTAGTGCAAGCTTCACTGAAAAGTCTTTTGAATTCGTTGCACATTTTCCTCTGAAGTGCGTGGTCACCCTGGACTCTTCCCCTTACATAAACACCGCAATTCTTCAAATTCAACAACAAATATTGTTAGCCACTTGTGGATCAATCCCAAAACACTGTCGAAAGGCACGTTGCTGCACTGTTATTACGGACTTAGTCTCGCTAAATTGGAGAACATTAAGTGCTCTCTGTTGCATAGACGACTGAGGTTAGCGTCTATTTGAGCTCTAGTAGTAGTATCTACTGTCCACCATTTGGAATTCTAGGCCATGCCCATTCAAGTAGTACAGGTTTCATTTATTGGCGGAGAGTGGTTGCACAGATATGAGGTTTTAAAATCTGGTCATTCTTTTTGAAAAAAAATAAATGAGAAACAAAAGCAGAAAAACCATGTATATTCCACAATATAAAAAATGCTTGAAATCTTTGATAGTGTTCACTGTAAACACACAAAACCATTTTAAGAGATGAAAATGTGCTTAAAAAAATCACACTGCTCCTGAATAAAAGACAGAATTGAGAAGGGTTAAAACTATTGCCAGCTTTTCACTGCTTCATGCTAGAAAAAAGGTATGCTATCCCTTTAAATAATAAAATTAATAACAAAGTGCAAAAAACAACTAAAAAACATGAATCAATACTATCCTATGAAATCACTGATGTGTGCAAAAGAATGTGTAAACAGCTAGATAAACTAACATTCGCACTCAACCAAAGTCCCATTATATAAGAAAATTTTATTGGTGCAATATTTCTTAGTAAACATAAAGTCCATCAAAAGCAATCTCTATTGTAATGAAAAATATATATGTGATAAGGTGAATAAAGTGCTCGTTGCTGAAAAACTTCAGATGATCAGTGCTCATAAGCGCTACTTAAAGTGGGGGTCCACCTATCTATCGTTTTTTTTTTTTTTGGAGTTCATTCACAAACTTTTCTTCTCATGATTATCTACTCACATGTTCTGTGTAATAAGTCCGCCTGTGTCCGATTTCGTTGTAAAGAATAACTTATAAAATTCACTGAAGGCGGTTTCCATCTTCATTGTGGGCATTTGAAGTTCACAAGCATGTATTTCCTGGATGCGGTGAATGCTATGCTCCCAGCATTCACCGAGATGTTGTGATGACGCTGTTGCACAATGCATGCTGGGAAGCCTGAGACTAGCTCCCAGGGGACTGTGGGAGGTCTGGGAGAGGCTAGAAACACGCCTACTCCCATGGGAGGAAAACCAGGAAGTGCTAAGAAGATTAAAAAATAAAAGGTAATTACGGCGATTTAAATTTTTTTACACAGCATGTCCGCATCTAGGCAAGGAAGAGAATGCATAGAGATAATGTTCAAAATTTGGGTGGAACCCCGCTTTAAGAAAAAGGCGCCTCTTAGCAAACGATATTGATCTTGAGTTACAGAGATCAGAAAAGGCTTGCACTCTTTTTTTTTTTTCCCAGGTTTATTGGAATTACCAGCAGCAGACTTCTGAGGATAAGCTCTCACCAGCAGACAGCAAAGACCAACACAGGCATACAGTTGCGCTCATAAGTTTACATACCCTGGGCCCTGGCAGAATTTTTGATTTCTTGGCCATTTTTCAGAGAATATGAATGATGACACAAACTTTTCCTTCACTCATGGTTAGTGTTTGGCTGAATCCATTTATTATCAATCAACTGTTTACTCTTTTTAAATCATAATGGCAACAGAAACTAGCCAAATGACCCTGATCAAAAGTTTGCATACCCCAGTTCTTAATACCGTGTATTGCCCCCTTTAACATCAATGACAGCTTGAAGACTTTTGTGGTATTTGTGGATGAGGCTTCTCAGATGGTAAAGCTGCCCATTCCTCTTGGCAAAAAGCCTCCAGTTGCTGTAAATTCTTGGGCCGTCTTGCATGAACTGTATGTTTGAGATATCCCGAAAGGTGGCTCAATGATATTGGGGTCAGGAGACTGAGATGGCCACTCCAGAACCTTCACTTTATTCTGCTGTAGCCAATGACGGGTCGACCTGGCCTTGTGTTTTGGATCATTGTCATGTTGGAATGTCCAAGTACGTCCCATGCGCAGCTTCCTGGCTGATGAATCCAAATTTTCCTCCAGTATTTTTTGTTTCAATGGTTTTTAATTACAAGATTAATCAACATACAGATATTCAAATAGTTGTCATAAAATCACAACAAGGATGCAAAATCCAATAAAATTAGTGTTCCTGACTCAGTAAATATCATTGAAATATAGCAATCAAGGATATAGCGTAGTTGGGCAGTTTTTACTGTCTCCTATTGGCATCCTACCAAAATTTTGTAACACGGCATTACATAACTGGTAACAGGAATATTTAAAGGAAAAAGAAGGAGAGAAGAAGAAAAAAAATTAAAGGGGGGGGGGGGGAGAATCAGGAAAGAGTAGATTTGGGTGGGTCCCTTCACTCCGGGTCTCCCCCCACAAACCTGTCACGCTCCCAAGGATCCTGGAGATAAGCGATCCAGGGGTTCCTCACCTTTTCAAACCTAGTTTGCCTATCCAACAGATGCTAGTCAGTTTTTCATTGATCATGATCCATGAGATCTTGTGTTTCACCAGGGCAATATTTTTTACAGGCAATTTCCATGCACGTGCAATGGTTATTTTGGCCGCTAGGAGGATGAAAGATATGAGAGTGCGCAGATGTCTGGGGATCTCCTCCGGAATATCATTGAACAACCCTGTTTTAGCCCTACTAGGTATATTTTGTCCGGTCACAGAGTAGACTAGGTTAAACATTCTAATCCAGAATCGTCGAACCTTCGGGCAGGACCACCAGACATGGTACATATCTCCCTCCTGTCCGCATCCCTGAAAGCACAGGGAAGAGGTACCAGGGTATATTTTTGCTACCTTTGTAGGAACAAGGTACCAGTGTGATAATACTTTATAATTCGCCTCCACCAATGAGGTATTGAGTATTACTTTGTGCACCATGGTCGACCATTTCGTCCACACCTCCTCCTCAATTATATCCCCTAGGTCCGCCTCCCATGCCGTTTGGTACCCTGATTGAACATGTTGTATAATTCCGTGATCCCTCCCCGTGTTTCCGTTCCTTTCACACACCTGTTCTCAAAGATGGTCACCTGTTCTCAAAGATGGTCCTTGTAGTGATGTCTACCCCCTCTCTCTGTAAGGTTTGTAAGAAGTGTATTATTTGGTAGAGACGAAATGTCTCTCTGGGGGGCATTTCTAAGGTTTCCTTAAAGTAATTGGGCTTTTTTACACCCCTTATGATCTATAAAATTAGCGATTCTGTTTAGCCCCTTGTTGACCCACTACGTGAATTGGGCAATTTGTTGGCCCGGGATGAAATGAGGATTGTTAAATAGTGGAGCCACTGGCGAGTGGAGTGATTTTAAGGGGTACTGCTTACATGCTGTGTCCCACAAACGCAGGGAGTGGGACAAAGTTGGGCTCAGCACCGCCCGCCGTTCTTTCGCAGGGAGCCACATAAGGAGATCTAGGGGGATGGTGAGGCTGGCTTTTGTGACTCCAAGTGTACCCAGTCAGGTCTATATCGTACATTAAAAATTTGATATAATTGTACCAATTGTGCCGCTCTATAATGTCGTAGGAAATGCGGAACTCTGAGTCCACCTCTCCATTTAGACCTATACAGTGTGGAGCGGGCTACCCAGCAGCCCCCTTTGTTCCATATAAATTTGTAGATCAGGGTTTGTAACTTCCGGAAGAAAATGGAAGGAATTGGAATTGGAAGGGATCTAAAATAGTAATGTATGCGAGGGAGAACTGTCATTTTAACGGCCGCTATTCTACCCATCCAAGAAATATCATGTGTTTTCAGGTCATGCTTTGTGGATTCATAAAGAGGAGTGTAGTTTGTCCGATACAATGTAACAATGTCAGAGGTCAGTTTGACTCCGAGATACAGGAGCACCTGCGTACACCATTTGAATTAAAAGAATGGTCATATAGAGTCTAAAATTGTTTCCGGGATGTTTATATTTAGAGCCTCCGATTTCGATTGGAACTATTTCTGTACTGAGGGTAAACCAAAGTCGAACATTAAGGCAAATAAATTGGGTAAGGTCGTCAAAGGATCCGATATGAATTGCAACATATCATGGGCAAATAGGCCACATTTGTGCGTTTTGCCGCCACTTTCGATACCGTGAATATTGGGATTGGATCGGATAGCTATTGCCAATGTCTCAATAGCTATCACAAAGAGGAGCGGCGACATAGGACAACCCTGTCTGGTTCCTCTCCTGATTTGTAAAGGGGCTGATGTACAACCAAACACAATATTATTAGCCGATGGGTTGGAGTATAAAGCACTCATTGGATTAAGAAAATTCGGTCCACAGTTCCATTTCCACAATATGTGGAACAGAAAAGGCCAGGATATGGTGTCAAAGGCCTTATGAAGGTCCAGTGACAACAGCATGCCCCGTCGATTGTCCCCCCCATCCCAGTTTGAAGGTATCATGGAGACCAGGTCTCTGGCCCTTCTAATCTGATCTGCGACCTGTCTACCCTGAACAAATCCATCCTGGTCAATGTGGATGTATTGTGTTAAAAATGTATTGAATCTATTCGCGTATATTTTGGTCAGGAGTTTTAGGTCGTTATTGATCAAGGATATTGGGCGATAATTGGCCACATCAGTATGATCCCTGTCTGGTTTCGGTATCAAACATATGTTAGATTTGTTAGAGTCTGCGTCAAGGGTTGCACTGTCTATTATTACCCTAAAGAACTATAGAACATGGGGGACTGAGTGGCAAATTTCTGATAATATGCTGCAGAGAAGCAGTCTGGGCCTGAGGTTTTAGAGGTCTTGGCCTGTTTAATTACCGTCACCACCTCTTCTGCTGTGATTTCCCCCTCAAATCTCCCGGTGAGAGGTTGAGAGGGAAGGGAGGGCGATATCCTTAATAAAACCGTCTATGGCTCCCGTGGACGCAAGCTCCTGTGTTCCTCCAGTATTTTTTGATAACATACTGCATTCACCTTGCCATCAATTTTGACCAAATTTCCTGTGCCTTTATAGCTCACACATCCCCAAAACATCAGCGATCCACCTCCGTGTTTCACAGTAGGAATGGTGTACCTTTCATCATAGGCCTTGTTGACTCCTCTCCAAATGTAGCGTTTATGGTTGTGGCCAAAAAGCTAAATTTTGGTCTCATCACTCCAAATTACTTTGTAGTAGAAGGTTTGAGGCTTGTCTCTGTGCTGTTTGGAGTATTGTAAGCTGGATACTTTGTGGCATTTGCATAGTAATGGTTTTCTTCTGGCAACTCGACCATGCAGTCCATCTTTCTTCAAGTGCCTCCTTATTGGGCATCTTGAAACAGCCACACCACATGTTTTCAGAGAGTCCTGTATTTCACCTGAAGCTATTTTTGGGTTTTTCTTTGCATCCCAAACAAATTTTCCTGGCAGCTGTGGCTGAAATTTCAGTTGGTCTACCTGACCGTGGTTTGGTTTCAACAGAACCCCTCATTTTCCACTTCTTGATTAGAGTTTGAACACTGCTGATTGGCATTCTCAGTTCCTTGGATATCTTTTTATATCCCGTTCCTGTTTTATACAGTTCAACTACCTTTTCCCCGCATATCCTTTGACAATTCTTTTGCTTTCCCCATGACTCAGAATCCAGAAATGTCAGTGCAGCACTGGATGAAAGATGCACGGGTCTGTCAGGAGTCCAGAAACTCATTGACCTTTTATACACACACACACTAATTGCAAACAAACAGATCACAGGTGAGGATGGTTACCTTTAAAGTGGATGTAAACCCACTGTCATTGTTTCTAATTTAGTAACATACGGCATATCTAGAAGAATATATATGCCTCCTGCATGTATCCTTACCTGTCATAATTCACCCCTGTAGCTTAGCGGAGACCCGCAATACTCCCGAATATGTGGGCGGATGTGCTGTCCAGCACTCGGTGGGTGGAGTCATGACGTCAGAGGACTCCTCCGCCCACCACTACACTCCCCTGGCCAGCCAGTGTTGCGAGGACGTGCCTCGCGCCAGGGGAGACTAAATTGCATGCAAAGGATTGGCAGAGCGCGTTCTGTGAAGAAGCAGAGCGCGCTCATGGCCCCATGTCACTCCTGCGCATGTGCACATACTCTGCAGTCTACATAGGACGAAAGGAGGGGGGATGGTAATGACACGTAATGCCTCTCTAGGGCTCGTGCATGAGATATGTAAATTACCTGTCACTCACAGCACAGGGAAGAACTGACATAGTTCTCTGTCCGTTTTTATCTCACTGAAAAAAGATAAGAGGATTGCTCAGAGCTGGATTAATTCTTTGTGGCAAGACTGGGCACAGTTGACATGAAATCCTATACTATACAAGTTACAAGCCTTAATTTAAAAAAAAAAATCGATTTTTAATACAGCTTACCTGTAAAATCCTTTTCTTGGAGTACATCACGGGACACAGAGCACCATAATAATGACTATTTGGTTTATATGCTACCTTTAGGTGATTGGACACTGGCAACCAATAGTAAGACGGTTCCTCCCATATAACCCCTCCTACACAGGAAGTACCTCAGTTTTGTAGCAAGCAATGACGATCCCAGAAAAGAGGGGAGGGACCACTGTGTCCGTGATGTACTCCAAGAAAAGGATTTTACAGGTAAGCTTTATTAAAAATCATTTTTCTTTATTGTCCATCAGGGGACACAGAGCACCATAATAATGACTATTTGGGATGTCCTAAAGCAATGCACCTGAGGGAGGGGGGGGGGACACACTATCCCTAAGCCCCAACGGGGCCTGAGACTATAAAGCTGCCTGCAACACGCTGTGGCCAAAAACAGTCTCTTTTTGAGATCTAACATCCACCTGGTAAAACCTGGTGAACGTATGAACTGAAGACCAAGCGGCAGCTTTGAAAACCTGAGCCATAGACACTTGTTGGCGTACTGCCCATGATGCACTAACCCCTCTAGTGGAGTGTGCTTTTAAAACCCAAGGTGGAACCTTGCGCCTTAATCCATACACCTGGATAATAGTCTGGCAAAACCACCTAGATATAGTTGAACTTGTTGCCGGCTGTCCTATCCTGGGGTCCTCCGGCAGGACAAAAAGGCAGTCAGTCTTCCGAAAAGGAGCTGACATCTTTAAGTAAACTTTTATCGCCCTCACCACATCAAGCGAGTGAAGCAACCTTTCCTCCCTAGTTTTAGGGTTTGGAAAAAAGGAAGGTAAAATGATATCCTGATTCAAATGAAAACCGGAAACCGCCTTTGGTAAAAAATCCGGATGAGGGCGCATGAGCACTCTGTCCTGATGAAGAATCAAAAAAGGTTCCTTGCAAGAAAGGGCGGCCAATTCTGACACCCTTCTAGCCGATGTTATAGCCACCAAAAAAGACAATTTCCTGGCCAATAGGACAAAAGGAATATGCCTAATAGGTTCAAACGGTTGATTCTGTAAGGCTGACAGCACCAAATTTAGGTCCCAGGGGCATAAAGGCAGTTCAACTGGCGGCCTCAGGTGCGTTACTTCTTTGACAAAAGTTCGTACCAAAAAATAGGATGCAATTGGTCTTTGGAAAAAAAAACGATAAGGCCGAAATCTGTCCTTTTAATTGTCCTCAAAGCCAGCTTCAGGTCTACTCCCGCTTGAAGAAAAGCAAGAACTCTCCCAATCGTATACTTAGGAAGAGGGTTCCACTTCCTTGCCTCACATCAGGAAATGTATGACTTCCAGACTCTATAGTAAATAGTTCTAGAAACTGACTTTCTAGCATTTATCAGAGTAGACAAGACTGAACTCGTAATACCACGGTCCTTTAATACTCTGGTCTCAATAGCCATGCCATCAAATTCAGCAAACGTAAAGAAGGATGGAATATGGGTCCTTGAGACAACAGGTCTGGAGGGCATGGAAGGGCCAATGGGTCCCCCTCTGCCAACTTCACAACCTCCGAGTACCAGGATCTCGGGGGCCACGCTGGGGCTACCAAGATCACTAGCTTTTGCTCCTCCTGTATTCTGCGTAGTAAGTGCGGCAGAATTTGGATCGGAGGGAAAGCATATGTCAGAGAATACTGATCCCAAGGAACTAATGCGTCTGTCCCGACAGCAAGCGGATCCTTGGTTCTGGATACAAACCTGCCCAGTTTGGTATTGAATCTGAATGCCAGCAGATCCACATCTGGGGTCCCCCAGTGTTTTTCAGATCTGTAGAAAAACTTTGGGATGCAGGGACCATTCTCCTGGCAACAATTTTTGGCGACTTAGGAAGTCTGCCTGTCAATTATCCACCCCTGGTATAAACACTGCCGAAAGAAACGGCACATGCTTTTCTGCCCAAGTCAATATGTGATTTACTTCTCTTTGGGCTGCCCTGCTTCTGGTACCTCCCTCATGGTTGATATATGCCACTACCGTGGAGTTGTCGGACTGGACTCGGACAGGAAGACCCCGAAACCTGGATGTCCAGAAGCGTAGAGCCAGATGAGCTGCCCGAATCTCCAATAGATTGATGGGCAAGGTCCTTTCTGCCTGGGACCATACTCCCTGGACAGACGCCTCCTCCAGGACTGCTCCCCAGCCGAGGCGACTGGCATCTGCAGTTACCACTCTCCAGGCCACTGGTGGAAAAGATTTTCCTTTTCTCATATGGAATTGCGTTGAAGGATGACACCATCTTGCCCAGCAACCTCATGCACAGCCGATTAGAAGGTCTTGGTTCTTTTTTCACCCTCTGGATGAGTTCTACTATGGAAACGACTTTTAAGGGGGGTAGAAACACCCTTTCTTGGGTGGTGTCCAAGACCAGACCCAGGTATACCAAGACTTGAGTTGGACAAAGGGCTGACTTATCCACATTTAGAATCTGACCTAGGCGTTGTAAAACCCGCACTGTTCTTGACACGTTTTGGATCAGGATAGGCCAAGAGCAATCCCTCAGGAGAAGATCGTCCAGATATCCTACCATGGAGATTTTCTGGGACCTTAGGGATGCCAACACCGGGGCCAGAATCTTTGTGAAAACCCTGGGGGCCGTGGCTAGACCGAATGGCAGTGCCACGAATTGAAAATGACGGCTCTCTACTGCGAAACGCAGAAAACCTTTGATGTGGACCGAAGATCGGTACATGAAGGTATGCGTCCTTGATATGTATGGACGCTAAATAATCTCCTTTTCTCAGAGATTTTATTATTGAACTAGCCGACTCCATACGGAAGGACTGGACGTTTACAAAGCGGTTGAGAGCCTTGAGGTCCAAAATGGGCCTTACTTCCCCATTTGGTTTCGGCACAGTGAAAAGGTTTGAGTAAAACCCCTTGAATCTTTCTTTGTGCGGAACCTGGACAATCACCCCCTGCTTCTGCAGATGCTGCAAAGCTAGGAACAGGCATTTTTTTCTCTGGATCCGACGGAACCCTTGAGTACAGAAAATGGTTTGGTGGAATTTCCCAGAACTCTATTCTGTAACCCTGTGTTACAGTGGAAATGACCCATCTGTCTTGGACCAGTTCTTCCCAGGCATCCAAAAACAACCGAAGCTCGCCCCCCACCCGTGAGAGCGGGGGCGCCCCTTCACAAGGTTGACTTGGAGTTGGACTTGGCTGGCTTTTGGGTCCAGGGCTTCCTCTGACCCTGAGGTTTTTTAAACCCAGATGGCTGAGGCTGTCGATAGCGCTTGGGGGAAGAAGCACTAGGCCCTGGAGCATTGGGAATTTTAAAAGAGGGTTGCTTACTTCTCCGTTTAGTAGGGAGTAAGGCACTCTTTCCTTCTGAGATCTTTTGGATATATTTATCCAGATCTTCGCCAAACAAGTGTTCTCCATGAAATGGAAAAGCTGCGAGTAGCCTTTTGCATGGCGTCTCAGCAGACCAGTTCTTTAGCCACAAGACCCTGCGCATATGTATTGACAGCGATGCAAAACGACATATCTGCTGGATTGAGTCTTTCAATGCATCCACTGCAAAACATAAAGCATGAGGAAGCTCCGACAATTCCTCGGTAGGTTCCTCCTGGCAAGGTAGGTTTTTTAAACAACCTTTTAAAGCGGTCTTTTAGGGATTGGCAAATCCCAATAGCTGCAACTGTTGGCTGAACTGCTGCACCAGCCACCGCAAAAGAGGCTTTTAATAAGGACTCTAGCTTTTTATCGGCCGGATCCTTAAATACCTGGGCATTATCCACTGGACAGGTTAAACGCTTATTAACTGAAGAAATGGCTGCGTCCACCAAAGGTGTATCCCATTTCTTCCTGAACTTTTCCTCCATAGGATATAAGGTAGAAAACCCTTTTGGAGGTAAGTATATCCTGTCAGGATGATCCCAGTCTGCGTAAACCACCAGCTCCAATAATGGATGCAAAGGGAACACTTGGGAACCTTGCTGAGGTTGCAAGGATCCCAAAGTAGAACTGGAGAGTCCAGACTCCTGAACCGGGGGTAACTTCTACCCAACTTGTACCATCTCAGTCAGAGATTGGATAAACAATTTTTGGGAATGGGAGGCTGAAATTGGCTCCTCTGAGCCAGTCCTCAGCTGAGGATTCTTCAGCCTCTCCTTTCTCCCGGTCTTTTATGGCCACGTCCTCCAAATCCTCTGCCCACACTGGTTCCAGATCACCTGGACCCATCTGGCTATAAGAGTCCTGGTGCTCTAGTGATTCTCCACTTGGCTCAGGGGAGGTAGATCTTTTACGCTTCTTCCCTCCCTGTGTTACAGAGACAATCATGCCAGCTATTTTGCCTTTAAGGCCCGCTAAGGCAGATGCCAAATCATCCTTTGTAACATAAGCCGAGGCAGGAATATTGGTATTGGCCATTATGCCTGACAAATGCAATGGCTCAGCCAGGCCAGATGCCGCAGGTCTTTCAGGGGAGACTGAGGCTGCATCAGCATGGGGTTGGTCTCCTGTTTTTAAGGGAGGTACTCTTACCCCTGTGCTTGCCCTGCTCCCTGTACCTCGTTTTCTGGAAGACATTGCTCACATACGAGGAAAAAATACTCTCCACAAGCTGTAACCAGCGTTCAACCTGTCGCAACTGTGTCCAAAAACCTCCAGACTCACGTGACCAAGTATCGCTCTGTGCTGCCCCAGCGCACGTCAGGAGCTCCATTCCTTATAAAGCCTTACCTGACAGTGCACCGAGCGCGCGTGCGCCCACATGATCAGCGGCATGCATGGCGCCTCAGCCGTGCCCTGATGCATGTGGCGCACGCGCACACCGGCGGCACACCCGCGCACACCCCGCCATAAGTGCACGCCATACCGGCCAGTCTGTAATCCAAGACACAAGTTTCTAAGGTTTTTTTTTTTTTTTTTTTCAGTGGAAAACAGAGGGAAATATATAAAGATTCCCAAAGGGAGTACTCACCGTCCCAAGCCGCAGGGCCTGTTTTACCAGGCCCAATCTTCCCCCATCGCGGCGGGTAGCGCCTCTGAGGACCTTCAAGGACCGGGTCCCCCATTCTTTGGGGTCCATACCCTTGGACCTGTAAGGCACCCTTCTGGTTCACCTTGGGCAAGTTTGACCAGGAATACCAACTTAACAAGGGTCCAGCGCTGTTTAGGACACATTACAGGCAAAACCTCGCTCTTGAACCGAGGCTCGGGTACCATCCACTTTAGCTTTCTTATGTCATCCGAATGGATCCGTTTCTAACGTCCTCAGTGGGACATCATTGAAGAATTTTGAAGAGCTTCAACAGCCATGACCATCACCTTCAAGACACTGGCGAAAAAACAGAGGTACTTCCTGTGTAGGAGGGGTTATATGGGAGGAACCGTCTTACTATTGGTTGCCAGTGTCCAGTCACCTAAAGGTAGCGTATAACCCAAATAGACATTACTATGGTGCTCTGTGTCCCGTGATGTACGATAAAGAAATTGGGCTTTACATCCACTTTAATAGCCATTCAAACCCCTTTGTGTCAACTTGTGTGCATATTATCAGACCAAAATCGCCAGGGTATGTAAACTTTTGATCAGGGTAATTTGGCTAATTTCTGTTATGATTTAATGTAAAAAGAGTAAACACAGTTGATTGATAGATAATAAATGGCTTCAGCCAAACACTAACCATGAGTGAAAGAAAAGTTTTTGTTTTATCATTCGTATTCTCTGAAAAATGGCCAAGAAATCATAATTTCTGCCAGGGTATGTAAACTTGTGAGCACAACTGTATATGAAATATAGACAGGAAGAAGCTTCATAGTGCAATACAGTCTGAATGTTTTTATTGATAAAAAAAGTTGCACTTACATTTAAGCAGTTACAACAAGGCAGCAATAGTAAAACAAGATTTCCAATGCCATTTGTGGGAAAGGGTTTCAGACGGAGTCGGTGTATGTATTAAATGTAATAGGGAATGAGTGTATGCACTTTCTGATCTCTTTAACTCGAGATCAATGTAGTTTGGTAAGGAGCACCTATGAGCACTGATCAGCAGAAGTTTTTTTTAGCTCAGAGCACTTTCTTCACCTTTACCACATATGAATTTTTCATTGCATTAGAGGTTGCTTTTGATGGACTTTGTTTACTAAGAATTATTGCACCAATGAGATTTTCCTATATATTGGGACTTTCCTATTACATTTAGAATTTGCACATTGTACTCGTTGTTTGCTTGCAAATGTTAGTTTATCCAATTGCTTACATATTCTTTGCATACATCAGGGATTTCATATGATAGTATTAAATCATGGTTTTTAGTTGTTTTTCTTGCACTTTGTTATGAATTGTATTATTTAAAGCGACAGTGCACCTTTTTTCTAGCACAATTCATCTGGCATCTGTGTCCAGGGTTACTTGGGCTGCAGCCGTCCAGTATTTACTGTATCTACTTTGGGCTGAGCACAAGAATTCAGGTTATATTGTTTGGCCTTTTTACTGCTTGCATTGGCCCCTTTAGGGAGATTTTCTCTTACTACCTGTTCTGGTAAAACCCTGCGACGATGTACTGAGAGTTAGGAAAGAAGGTAAAATCTCCTCTCTGTGCTGTTCCCAAAAAAAAGTGCCTCTTTCCTGTTTGTATCTCTTCTTGCGTTAACAATGATGGAGCAAAATCTCCCCGAAGCAGACAAAGTAATGTAACCTTGACTGGAGGTTCTAACCCTCTCTCAGTTCTGGCCTGAAAAAAAAAAAAAAATTGATTGGATGTTGCAACATATGTTGAAACAAAGTAAAAAAGTTTAACAATGTGCTTGTAAACTCTCTTCTCATCACTAGGTTTAGTGAACTGGGCACACCGAAAGCTTCCCGAAAGTGAGTGTCTGTCAAATGCCGACATAATTGTATAATAATGAATGTCAACCTAAATTTATAGCAGTGCTGGGCGGGAGTTAAGACTCGTTCACACCAGATGCATTAAGCTATGTTTATTTGCACACACCACGATGCTGCGTTGAGGTAGGTTGTGGCATGTAGTGTAAAAATACAAACATGCCACTTTGTTTCACACTGCACCACGCTCTTATAGATGATACCAGTGTCATCTTGTGACCTTTCAATACAGTTTTTATTAAAGCAGAGTTCCAATTAAAAAAAAAAAATAATTAAGTCAGCAGATACAAATACTGTAGCTGCTGACTTCGGACACTTACCTGTCCCAGGGTCCAGCTATGCGGGGGAAGCACCGCTAGTCCACCCCTCCTCTCTGCTGTGCCATCATTATCACTGTGGGCGCTCGGCTTCGGCTTTACAGCCGGGCACGCACTGCGCATGTGCAAGCCGTGCTGCACGCTGTGACTGGCCGGGCAATCATCTGGGACCTGTGACGTGTCCCCGATGATTGCCGTGAGGGAGGGGGGAGAGGTGATCTTCCTTCCGGCGCCACGGGTTTCCGCACCCCCCAAAAAAATTACATGCCAAATGTGGCATGTTAGGGGGTCACCTTCCCCTAAAGCAGGAGTTCAATTTTTGAGTGGAACTCGGCTTTAAGAAGTGACCAGTGCCTTGCGTTGTAACAGTGTAGTGCACCGCTGCTACAAAATAGACACCAGCCCACTTGCTAAAACAGTCCTTTTTAGTGTGCGGGCTGGTATAGCCCTTATAGTAATTAGTTGCTTCTAGTTCTGGTACTCTAGAGTTATTTGGTTACGTTTTTCACTCCACTATATTTTTTTGGTATCTGACTGAATGCAGAAAAATTTATGCAAGTAATTTGAACCTAGTTTGTTACTTAGGCAACAGTTTTTGAGCCATGTATAGGTTCATTAGCGTGTGAGAACAATGTTCCTCCAGGCATTGTAAGAGCTTGTTATTGACCACAGACACTGTCATTGTGCAGTTGACTGCCATTTGTTATCTTTCTCTGATGTAACGATAAGGAAGTATTCCTAGCCTGTAAAGTACATTTATTGTGTCACCTTTGGCAAAAAGATCTCTGGATCTTAGTGCTTAGGTCTCATTTTAATATTTTCGTGTACTGAACCTACATTGATATGCAGTTTATTGTAATGTCCCTAAAAGAAGCTCGCTTAATGATCACCTCCACCCCTTGTAGGTTAGAAAGTCTGACTCTTGGAGAAACTCAAAGCGAAGATGAACTGTGCGATCTGGACAGGGAGATGGATCCTCCCAGCTGGCAACAGCTTGTTAGCAGAGACATTCTACAGGGTCTAAAACCGCATGAGATTAAACAGCAAGAGGTCATACATGGTAAGAAGAAATTCTAAGCAGCATGGTACACAAGAGGGGGCACACTGCAAAGTGTTGCGTGTCTGGGGTTAAAAGGGGATTTTTAAAGATTGTAGCCTTGAACTTGTTTATTATGTAAATATATTTTTCTGCAGTGAGAGTTTGTAAATGCATAGCTAGGCTCTAACATCCTAAGAGAAAGGGGTTGGTTTACTGTAGGCAAATAGGCTGTTCACTCTGCAAGGCAATGATTTTACCTTAACTTGGTGAATGTGGTTTGCAAAGAATACCCAACCACAGTAAAAATTAAATGTTTTTGCTTGCACATGATTGAAAAATGGAGGACCGCAGAGCCACACCTCTTTCACTAAACTAAGGAAAATTCCTCTGTAAAGTGGAAATTCCCTTGCAAAGTGAACAACCTACTTGCCTTTAGTAATTCAATTCCAAAATGTAATTCAGGACGCCACAGCATTTTTTCCACAGAGCATGTCAAAACTGTAACCATTAAAACCTCTTCTAATAGGTAATCACATAATACAAATGCTTTTATCTGTGTCTGAAGCTGCCAAAATCAGGGCCGTCTTTAATATCGACTGGATCCTGGGCCCCCTCTTTCATGCCATTTCGCTCTCCACATGCTTTGAGACATAGAATAAATAGCAGCTAGACTCCAAATCAGTTTACTGAATCAGATCAGGCAGCAATTGCGATTGGTTCCCAGAGGTTACAGTGTATCATTACTGCTCACTAACTGGCTGCTAGAGGTTACAGCACACATTACGGCTCACTGTTTTCTAGAGGTTACAGCACATGACTTCTGCTTGTTGATTGGTTGCTAGAGATTACTGTACATCAATACTGCTCACTGACTGATTGCTAGAGGTTACTGGACATCTATACCACTCACTAATTGGTTGCTAGAGGTTACTGCACATTATTACTGCTCACTGATTGGTTGTTAGAGGTTAGTGCATATCCTTACCGCTCAATAATTGGCTGCAAGAGGTTTTTGCACAGCATTACTGCTCACTGATTGGTTGCTAAAGGTTACAGCACATCATCTCCTCACTGCCTGCACACCATGGACTGGGGAGGTGAGGGCACCCATCAATAGACAGAAAACTCCTAGGAATCCTGGGATCAGTGACAATGCTGGGGGAGGGGGCGTGATCAGTGGCAATGCTGGGGGGGTTGATGGGTTCATTAATAGTGGTGGGGGGATGGGATTCGTTAGGAGGTAAAATTTTATTAATAACATACAAAAAACACAAGGAACGGACATGGAAGTTTAAAAACACATCAGATATGGGCATACAACTCAGTTAAATACACCATTATGGATCCTATCCTGCAGTCTCCTATATATTATTCTATAACCATAGACAAATAAAACAATATTTCCAGGTAAGAGAGAGGGTAGACTTCCCCTGTGTAGTTGAGAGTGAGGGAGCACTGCAGGTCTGGTGTTCCAAAGTGGTATAATCTCAAATTGCTCTAAATGTTTCACGTTGACAAAGAACGCTTCATCAGGAGCTAGAGGTTCTATTAAAAAATACATACAAACAGAGAGAGAAACATATGTCATAATCACAATCATTAGAAGCTATTCTCAATAAGTATGCTGTAGGAAAGGCATGAGTAACAGCTTTGTTGAAAATTCCGCCCTCTCGTGGCGAGGCACGGGAAGGGCCCTATAAAAGAAACCTCTCCCTCCCCCTCCCCCCCTCTCCCTCCCCCTCCCCCTCCCCCCCTCTCCCTCCCCTCCCCCCCTCTCCCTCCCCTCCCCCCCCCTCTCCCTCCCCCCCTCTCCCTCCCCCCCTCTCCCTCCCCCCCTCTCCTTTCCCCCCCTCTCCTTTCCCCCCCTCTCCTTTCCCCCCCCTCTCCTTTCCCCCCCCTCTCCCCCCCCCTCTCGGGGGGGGGGAGAGGGGAATTTTCAACAAAGCTGTTGCTCATGCCTTTCCTACAGCATACTTATTGAGAATAGCTTCTAATGATTGTGATTATGACATATGTTTCTCTCTCTGTATGTATTTTTTAATAGAACCTCTAGCTCCTGATGAAGCGTTCTTTGTCAACGTGAAACATGTAGAGCAATTTGAGATTATACCACTTTGGAACACCAGACCTGCAGAGCTCCCTCACTCTCAACTCCACAGGGGAAGTCTACCCTCTCTCTTACCTGGAAATATTGTTTTATTTGTCTATGGTTATAGAATAATATATAGGAGACTGCAGGATAGGATCCATAATGGTGTATTTAACTGAGTTGTATGCCCATATCTGATGTGTTTTTAAACTTCCATGTCCGTTCCTTGTGTTTTTTGTATGTTATTAATAAAATTTAACCTTTTATATACTTTTTGTAGTTCAATACAATTGTGCCTTTAAAGTCCCATTACTTAGTTCCTTGATGCCCTTAACAGATTATCGGGAACGTTGGCACAAGTGACCTTCAAGTACCTACAGAGTCACCCTGTATATTAGGTACTTTAGTACTAGGATCTCCCTTTTGCTATTCGTTAGGAGGCAGTACACTGGAAAATTCTGAATCATGTAAAGCAAAGCTGGAAATCTTTGACAAGTATATAGTGGGGGATTCTACCAATGTAATGGGGAATTTACAGTGACCACCAATGTGAGCAGGAATTTGCACCGACCACCATGTAACAGAGTTTTTTATACCACCCACCAATAGAAAAGAGGGATTTTTACACTGACACCAAAGAAATAGGAGCATTTACACCAACCACCAGTGTAAGGGGGAATATACAATGACCTCCATGTAAGGGGGAATTTGCACTGACAACCATTGTCGAGTAGATTTGTACTGACCACCAATGTAAGGTGACACTTCTACACCGGCCACTAATGTTAGGGGGGATTTACAATGACCCCCAGTGTAAGGGCAATTCTGAACTCACCACCAATGTAAAGGGAAATGTACACTGATCACCAATGTTATGAAGAATTTACACTGACAATCAATGTAATGGGGGATTTTACATCAACAGACAATAAAGGGGGATTTCTACACTGGCCACCAATGTAAGGGGGATTTACACTCACCACCAGGGGAGGACTGATAACTCATGGGGCCCCCGGGCAATAGGAGACTATGGGGCCCCCAGGCAATCAGAGATTATGGGGCCACACAGTATACACACACACACACACACACACACACAGTATACAATCACACAGTATACACATACATGTACACACAGTACACACAGATGTAAAAAAAAACACAGGATTTATACATACTGTCCCTGGTTTTACTGAGGCTGGCAACCCTGATGGAGCCCCCTAGTGGCCCAGGGCCCTCGGGCAGTGCCCGAGTGGCTCAATGGTCAGTCCGCCCCTGCTCACCACCAATATAAAGGGGGCTTATACATGGACCACCAATGTAAGGGAGGATTCAAAACTGACCACAAATGCAAGTTTGGATTTTTTTTAACGATTACCAATATAAAGAGGAGTTTCTACACTGGCCACCAATGTAATGGGGATTTACACTGACCACTAATGTGATAGGAGCATTCACAGTAACCACCAATGTAAAGAGGGATTTACACTGACCACCAATGTAAGGGGGGCCTTCACACTAGTCACTAGTGTGAATGAAAGGATTGTACACCAAGCCCCAATGTAATGAAATGATTTACACTGACCACCAATGCAACTGAGACATTTAGCCTGAGGTCACATTTGTGTGTGTCGGGAATACATGCAAAATCCCTTTCCTGACACCACAGAAACATGCTACCCTTTAGCAGATAAACAGCAGTGCCATTAATTGTTAATGACACCCTAGCGCATTGGCTGAGATGTTCGTATTCACATGCACCAAAATTTAGGGTGCTGTGGCGCCATGTTATTTTGAAGAAGGGTTCCACCTCCAATTTGCTTACCTTTGCAGAACAGGCTGATGTTAGGCTTAATGACTATAGTTGTGTATAGGACTTTCAAGCCTGCTCCTTTACCTCCTAAGTGGACAGCATTCAGCAGAAGTGATGATGGATATGACCTCAGGGGGTCATGATATACATATGAATGCCGCCTCTATTTACATATCAATGCCATGGTCCACAACTATTTACATATTAATGCCACCGCTATTTACATGTCAATGCAGGTTATTTTACATGTAAACACTGGGTCTGCAAGTGAGTTATCTGTACATGGCAATAGGGCAGGGCAGGGCCGCAGCAACAGAACTTTACACTGAGACACAGCACGGGACTAAAGCTTCAAGGGATAAAAAAAAATTTAGACTAGGATAGTTGGCAAGTTTGAGGCAGCTGCTTTGGGGCCCAGTGCAGCTGCCCCTTTTGTCCTGCCTTAAAAACGGTCCTGGCCAAAACAGATCTTTTGAAGGTCTGATAGTGGCTGTACTTGACACTTTGTTGGAAATGAATGTACAGAGAAAAACAGTTTCTTTATAATCCACAGGAAGTCTTAAACCCCATTAAGTTATCCTGCCACTTTTAGGAAGATTCGACACTGGCAAACAAACTGCAGGACAGCCCAGGGTATTACCTTTCCTTTTACCATTGTGCCATTTTTCTGCTAGTGTCCTAGAAGGATGGACATCTTTATTTCAGTTTTGTTGTTGTAACAAATCACCTATGCTTTCTAGAAGTTTTTCCACTTACATTTTTTCTTTAATCAAGACTCTTCTCTACATTGTTGTTTGAGGTTTTCTTTAGTGTTGGCAGATATCCAGCACAGCGGTCCTCTCCCTGCAATTTTGAGCATATTCTATCTGGACCCTGCTAGACTGGATGTTCCAGGGCTTTGAGTGCCACATGGGATGGTTTCCAGACTTCTTTCAGGTTAAGTTAGCTGTGGAGTGTTTTCCAGGACCAAAGCTGCTGGCATTGCTTGTACTCTCTTCCCCATTCTCTGAAGACTCCCCTAATGAGTAGGCCTTTTGGGCAGAACATTTGAAGCTTCCTCATTTTCATTGGATGCTTGGCACCATTATTCCCCATCAGCTTTGCCTTGGAAAGGGTTCATCTTGTAGTACTGAGTGCTGACATCATCCCCTAGGTTGATTGACCATGCTCTTTGCTCTCCCTGCTGGTGCTACTCTTGCAGAAAGCCATATGGAACTTTAAACTTTGATCTGTTCCTACTGACTGCCTACAGTGACCAGTCACCTCCAACCATCAGACCTTTCAGTCACTGATTCTTGCTTGCCTGGGGTTTGCATTTCAGGCCTTGCCTTTTATCTTGAGTCTTTACATTGTTTAACATCTTTGTGGTCTGATTCTAGAAATGGGATTGCGATGGAGGATAGTTCCGCTGTACCTTGTGCGTCCAGTTCACACTCTGCTAATGGTATGTGCACTGTTTACAGCGTGCCTACTGATATCTTCAGCTTGAAGTCTTGAACAACCTGCTTTTACAGTTTATATCATCTTCTGAGTTTATTTTTTCACTTTTTGGGTGTAACTGGGTCAACACTGGGTCTGAACAATTTGGGACCCAGCCTCCTGCTCCTGTTTACCTCCAAATCTCCAGATATCCTAGTCTAAAACCATCTGAGCTGCTTAATCATTGATAACAACCTTCTCAACCCCTTACAGTCTAGTTGTCACCCACAACTCTCCACAGACAATGCCCTACTAAAACTCACTTATGACTTACTAACTGCTAAAACTAATGATCACTATTACATTCTAGAAATGAATGTGACCTGTCTCAACCTAAAACAACAACATCAGCATACCTCCATCCCTAAATGCTATGCTAAACAAAGAGAAGTGGGGTTGGGACTTTACATGAGGTATGTTGATTAAGAATGAGCTCAGGCGTGTTCGCAAACAGCACGTGCAGAGCCCGCCAGGAAGTCGGCACTTGGAAGCGCTAATCACAAGCTGTGATACATTTCCCCATCTCTGCAGCCGTGCATTGGGACAGTGTCTCACTGCTTGTGATTAGTGCTCCGCAGTGCCAACTTCCTGGCGGGCTCTGCACGTGCTGTTTGTGAACACGCCTGAGCTCATCCTTAATGTTGATATGTATAACTAGAAAATGCATTTCCTGGGGAAAATGCGTGGGAATGCTGAATTGCTAAAACGGCCCCCAGCAAAATTGCCCCCATCATATTGCCATCAAAACTGTCCCATCATATTGCCACCATCAAAACTGCCCCATCAGAATTGCCCTATCAAAACAACCCCATCATATTGCCACCATCAAAACTGCCCCATCATATTGCCACCATCAAAACTGCCCCATCAGAATTACCCCATCAAAACTGCCCCATCATATTCCTCTATTATAAATCAGTACATGGTGTGTCTGTCCCCTCCCCCGGGCTCTGTAATCAAAGCTGAGATGCTCCAGCCACCTCCCCCCCTGTGTATAACAGAAGCTTTGGTAACCATGGCAACAAAACAAACAAAGTACACTCTGATTAATGGCTAAAATTTCCTGAAATGACCTCTAAACAAATGGCCGTATTTTAAAAACTATACATCCTACAGCGAAGATCTTTATATTGTGAGAATCACAAGACCCAGACCTAGATTTTGATACATAGTATGTCTCTGAAATATTAAAATTGAAGGCACGGTCGCAGTTTAGATATTGCCCTTCAAATTTGAAGGGGCTAGAGTGTAGTTTCAATGAATGTCAATGGACGGTGTGAGTTGCAAACAAATGGTCATATTGTGAAAACTATCAGGACTATGGCTTAGCCGTGGACATGTTTAGTGGCAGCAGGGATAGCTGAACGTTTTGGTATAAGATTTGTGTAGGTGGGCTTGAAAATGAGGGAGTGGCGGCAGTTTAGAAATCATGTTCTGATTTTTCAGCTTTTGTCCCCTCCCCCCGGGCTCTGTAATCAGAGCTGAGATGCTCCAGCCACCTCCCCCCCCTGTGTATAACAGAAGCTTTGGTAACCATGGCAACAAAACACACACAGTACACTCTGATTAATGGCTAAAATTTCTTGAAATGACCTCTAAACAAAAAGCTTTTTCTCAAAAACTGTAAAAGATATCAAACTGAAAAGATATAGCCAGATAGCTGAATATTTTGTGAACATTTTAAAGTTTGTTTGGTGTCTCTAGGTGAAAGTATGAAGGAGCTGAAACTTTTGGGAGCGGAAGAAAAATTTAAGGATTTCAAGCATGCTCCCATTGACTTCAATGTTAAAAAAAAGTGATAAAAAGCTTAATATTTTAAAAAGTATAAATGGTAGAAAAAAAGTTGAAAAAGAGCACACCTCAGCTAAAACAGACGAACATTTTGATAGTTGAATGGTTTTAATAGCTGAAAGTATGCAGAAGTTACGCATTACCGAAAAACGTACGGAATAATAAGAAGAAAAACTAGAAAATGCATTTCCTGGGGAAAATGCGTGGGAATGCTGAATTGCTAAAACAGCCCCCAGCAAAATTGCCCCCATCATATTGCCATCAAAACTGTCCCATCATATTGCCACCATCAAAACTGCACCATCATATTGCCACCATCATATTGCCACCATCATATTGCCACCATCATATTGCCACCATCATATTGCCACCATCAAAACTGCCCCATCAAAAAATATTTTTTTTTTTCAAAAATATTTTTTTTTTTTCAAAAATGATTTTTTTTTTTCAAAAATGATTTTTTTTTTTTTTCAAAAATATATATATTTTTTCAAAAATAATTGCTGAATAGCTAAATTGCTAAAATGACCGCCATCAAAACTGCCCCATCAGAATTGCCACCATCAAAACTGCCCCATCATATTCCTCTATTATAATCAGTACATGGTGTGTCTGTCCCCTCCCCCCGGGCTCTGTAATTAAAGCTGAGATGCTCCAGCCACCTCCCCCCCCTCTGTGTATAACAGAAGCTTTGGTAACCATGGCAACAAAACACACACAGTACACTCTGATTAATGGCTAAAATTTCCTGAAATGACCTCTAAACAAAAAGCTTTTTCTCAAAAACTGTAAAAGATATCAAACTGAAAAGATATAGCCAGATAGCTGAATATTTTGTGAACATTTTAAAGTTTGTTTGGTGTCTCTAGGTGAAAGTATGAAGGAGCTGAAACTTTTGGGAGCGGAAGAAAAATTTAAGGATTTCAAGCATGCTCCCATTGACTTCAATGTTAAAAAAAAGTGATAAAAAGCTTAATATTTTAAAAAGTATAAATGGTAGAAAAAAAGTTGAAAAAGAGCACACCTCAGCTAAAAGAGACGAACATTTTGATAGTTGAATGGTTTTAATAGCTGAAAGTATGCAGAAGTTACGCATTACCGAAAAACGTACAGAATAAAATTAAAAATAACTCGAAAATGCATTTCCTGGGGAAAATGCGTGGGAATGCTGAATAGCTAAATTGCTAAAATGGCCGCCATCAAAACTGCCCCATCATATTGCCACCATCAAAACTGCCCCATCAGAATTGCTCCATCAAAATTGTCCCATCATATTGCCACCATCAGAATTGCCCCATCAAAACTGCCCCATCATATTGCCACCATCAAAACTGCCCCATCAGAATTGCCCCATCATATTACCACCATCAAAACTGCCCCATCATATTGCCAACATCAAAACTGCCCCCATCATATTGCCATCAAAACTGCCCCATTAGAATTGCCCCATCAAAATTGTCCCCATCAAAACTGCCCCATCAAAACTAAAAGTAATTTTTTTTTCAAAAGTAATTTTTTTTTTCAAAAATGAAATTTTTTTTCAAAAATATATATTTTTTTTTTCAAAAATAATTTTTTTTTTTCAAAAATTTTTTTTTTCAAAAATAATTTTTTTTCAAAAATTTTTTTTTTTTTCAAAAATATTTTTTTTTTTCAAAAATATATTTTTTTTTTTCAAAAATAATTGCTGAATAGCTAAATTGCTAAAACGACCGCCATCAAAACTGCCCCATCATACTGCCATCAAATCTGCCCCATCAAAATTGTCCCCATTAAAAGTGCCCCATCATATTGCCACCATCAAAACTGCCCCCATCAAAACTGCCCCATCATATTGCCACCTTTAAAACTGCTCCATAAAAATTGTCCCCATCAAAACTGCCCCATCATATTGCCACCATCAAAACTGCCCCATCAGAATTGCCCTATCAAAACTGCCCCATCATATTGCCACCATCAAAACTGCCCCATCAGAATTGCCCCATCAAAACTGCCCCATCATATTGCCACCATCAAAACTGCCCCATCAGAATTGCCCTATCAAAACTGCCCCATCATTTCCTCTATTATAAATCAGTACATGGTGTGTCTGTCCCCTCCCCCCGGGCTCTGTAATCAGAGCTGAGATGCTCCAGCCACCTCCCCCCCCCCGTGTATAACAGAAGCTTTGGTAACCATGGCAACAAAACATACACAGTACACTCTGATTAATGGCTAAAATTTCTTGAAATGACCTCTAAACAAAAAGCTTTTTCTCAAAAACTGTAAAAGATATAAAACTGAAAAGCTATAGCCAGATAGCTGAATATTTTGTGAACATTTTAAAGTTTGTTTGGTGTCTCTAGGTGAAAGTATGAAGGAGCTGAAACTTTTGGGAGCAGAAGAAGAATTTAATGATTTCAAGCATGCTCCCATTGACTTCAATGTTAAAAAAAAGTGATAAAAAGCTTAATATTTTAAAAAGTATAAATGGTAGAAAAAAAGTTGAAAAAGAGCACACCTCAGCTAAAAGAGTCGAACATTTTGATAGTTGAATGGTTTTAATAGCTGAAAGTATGCAGAAGTTACGCAGAACCAAAAAACGTACGGAATAAGAAGAAAAATAATAAAAAAACGAATAACAATAGTGGGACTGCTAAAGCATTCCCA
Organism: Lithobates clamitans; assembly: GCA_037952925.1. Classification (NCBI taxonomy): domain Eukaryota; kingdom Metazoa; phylum Chordata; class Amphibia; order Anura; family Ranidae; genus Lithobates; species Lithobates clamitans. Next base: position 2,517,680 of record JBBGZY010001072.1, read on the forward strand.
CTAACTAGAAAATGCATTTCCTGGGGAAAATGCGTGGGAATGCTGAATTGCTACAACGGCCCCCAGCAAAATTGCCCCCATCATATTGCCATCAAAACTGCCCCATCATATTGCCACCATCAAAACTGCCCCATCAGAATTACCCCATCAAAACTGCCCCATCATATTCCTCTATTATAAATCAGTACATGGTGTGTCTGTCCCCTCCCCCGGGCTCTGTAATCAAAGCTGAGATGCTCCAGCCACCTCCCCCCCTGTGTATAACAGAAGCTTTGGTAACCATGGCAACAAAACAAACAGTACACTCTGATTAATGGCTAAAATTTCCTGAAATGACCTCTAAACAAATGGCCGTATTTTAAAAACTATACATCCTACAGCGAAGATCTTTATATTGTGAGAATCACAAGACCCAGACCTAGATTTTGATACATAGTATGTCTCTGAAATATTAAAATTGAAGGCACGGTCGCAGTTTAGAAATTGCCCTTCAAATTTGAAGGGGCTAGAGTGTAGTTTCAATGAATGTCAATGGACGGTGTGAGTTGCAAACAAATGGTCATATTGTGAAAACTATCAGGGCTATGGCTTAGCCGTGGACATGTTTAGTGGCAGCAGGGATAGCTGAACGTTTTGATATAAGATTTATGTAGGTGGGCTTGAAAATGAGGGAGTGGCGGCAGTTTAGAAATCATGTTCTGATTTTTCAGCTTTTGTCCCCTCCCCCCGGGCTCTAATCAGAGCTGAGATGCTCCAGCCACCTCCCCCCCTGTATAACAGAAGCTTTGGTAACCATGGCAACAAAACATACACAGTACACTCTGATTAATGGCTAAAATTTCTTGAAATGACCTCTAAACAAAAAGCTTTTTCTCAAAAACTGTAAAAGATATAAAACTGAAAAGCTATAGCCAGATAGCTGAATATTTTGTGAACATTTTAAAGTTTGTTTGGTGTCTCTAGGTGAAAGTATGAAGGAGCTGAAACTTTTGGGAGCGGAAGAAAAATTTAAGGATTTCAAGCATGCTCCCATTGACTTCAATGTTAAAAAAAAGTGATAAAAAGCTTAATATTTTAAAAAGTATAAATGGTAGAAAAAAAGTTGAAAAAGAGCACACCTCAGCTAAAAGAGACGAACATTTTGATAGTTGAATGGTTTTAATAGCTGAAAGTATGCAGAAGTTACGCATTACCGAAAAACGTACGGAATAAGAAGAAGAAAAAAACGAATAACAATAGTGGGACTGCTAAAGCAGTCCCACTAATAAATAAAATCGAATAACAATAGTGGGACTGCTAAAGCATTCCCACTAATTAAGTGTTCTTGCATAGCAAGACCACTTACTGTTATCTCACATATATATTATTATTATAGCCAAATTTACCACCCTAACTCCTCCCACAGTTTTTACACTACATAGACAAGTAATATACCGAAACGTGCGGATTGTTCCCGAATGGTGTGCTATTACTTTGTGGAACGTTTCGCCGAATGGTTCACGAAATATCGTCATTTTTGCGGCGAAATTGGTCCCATAGGAATGAATGGGGAAACTAGAGTGGGAGATGACAAAAGCTGGAAAATCAGAACATGATTTCTAAACTGCCGCCACTCCCTCATTTTCAAGCCCACCTACACAAATCTTATATCAAAACGTTCAGCTATCCCTGCTGCCACTAAACATGTCCACGGCTAAGCCATAGTCCTGATAGTTTTCACAATATGACCATTTGTTTGCAACTCACGCCGTCCATTGACATTCATTGAAACTACACTCTAGCCCCTTCAAATTTGAAGGGCAATTTCTAAACTGCGACCGTGCCTTCAATTTTAATATTTCAGAGACATACTATGTATCAAAATCTAGGTCTGGGTCTTGTGATTCTCACAATATAAAGATCTTCGCTGTAGGATGTATAGTTTTTAAAATACGGCCATTTGTTTAGAGGTCATTTCAGGAAATTTTAGCCATTAATCAGCGTGTACTGTGTTTGTTTTGTTGCCATGGTTACCAAAGCTTCTGTTATACACAGGGGGGAGGTGGCTGGAGCATCTCAGCTCTGATTACAGAGCCCGGGGGAGGGGACAGACACACCATGTACTGATTTATAATAGAGGAATATGATGGGGCAGTTTTGATGGGGTAATTCTGATGGGGCAGTTTTGATGAAGTAGTATTTGGGAAGCATAAACAGGGCATGAGCGTTGCTAGGAAACAGTGGTTGTAAACACAAGATGCTGAGACACCCCAAATGCATGTGACTTCATCTGCTAGACTTGATAATGCTTGTAGACTCCCACAGTTTTTACACTACAGAGACAAGTAATATACCGAAACGAGCGGATTGTTCCCGATTGGTGTGTTATTACTTTGTGGAATGTTTCGCCGAATGGTCCACGAAATGACGTTTTTGCGGCAAAATTGGTCCCATAGGAATGAATGGCGAAATGTTCAAAACTAGAGTGGGAAGTGACAAAAGCTGACAACCCCATGATCAGCCAAAACATTATGACCGCCCCATGTAAAAAAAAAAATATTTTTGAAAAAAAAATATTTTTGAAAAAAAAATATTTTTGAAAAAAAAATATTTTTGAAAAAAAAATCATTTTTGAAAAAAAAATCATTTTTGAAAAAAAAAATCTTTTGAAAAAAAAATTTATAATTTTTGAAAAAAAAAATCATAATTTTTGAAAAAAATGTTCAGCTCCTTCAGCTAATGATGAGACTTCAACTTTTTTACTACTATTTATACTTTTTATGTGCAAAATACTGCAATAAATACTGACTATAAACGTTCAGTATATACGTTTATATTCAGTATTTATTGCAGTATTTTGCACATAGATTTTGCTTACACTTCCCATTTGGGTAATAGCACATGTGTATTTAGTTGAGATTGATTTATAGTGGCCCTTACCACTACCTTACTATACATCATTTAGGCTGGTAGTAGCTTCCTACCTATACTTCAGCATTTACTTCATACTGTTACCTTTAGCAGCAACTTTTCTGTCACCCCTTCTGGATAGCGCAGCACCCACCCCTATCTTCCTTTCATTCACCTATGGGCTTTGTTTGACCCCATTCGGTGCGTGCAGCTGTTCACATTTTTATCTTTCTATCACGGTAGCGCAGGAATAACCCACATTATATTCTTGTCTTGTGTATTACTTCTTCCATACATCTAATTTTATCTATCTCCCTAAACCAATCCTTAATCGTCGGATATTTTTTGACTTTCAATGTTTCGGAATTAGTACCTTTGCTGCGTTCAGCAGGAATGGTGTGATTGCTTCTCTATATTTCTTCATTGGTATCCCTGTTACATGAAACAGGCATTGCCAAGGATCAAGTTCAGTTTCAGTCCCACTAATCTTCTTTATCCAATCTACTTCCCTCCAATATGGTTGAATTAGGGGACATTGCCACCATATATGTGCATTAGTTCCCTCCTTCCCACAATCCCTCCAACAGTTGATTTTGTGCAATTTTATTGGAACATAGTACCACTTCATTAGTAATTTATAATTCATTTCTTTCATCCTTGTGTCCATTGAAGACGAGTGAACATAGTCAAAAACTTTACCTCATTAATTCAGGCAGTGGACGATTTAGTTCTAGTTCCCAACTCTCCAAAGGACATATGGAGTCCACGTCTGGGGGAATCATCAACAGCCTATATACATTGGAAATCCCTTGTCTATTTTTTTCCCTCTCGATCAACTAATCTTTCCCATGGATCCAGCCCCCTAGCCGAGCAAAGAGGCTTTGGGAGAGAGCCTACAAAATGTTGAAGTTGTCTATATCTCCATACATCCCAAGGCGTTTCACCATATTGTTCTCGTAGTTCCAATAATGAACAGAGGATATTTCCTTTCAGAACATCTTTTAACCTCAGATGGTCCAAAGAGGTCCATTTTAAATATAATTTATTTTCCTTACCTGGAGGGAAATAGTTATTACCTGTAAGGGGCATCAGAGGGCTATAATATTGCCAAGATCTACTTTTAAAGAGCTTATCCCATATTCTAAGTGTCCCTTTGGTAATTGGGGCCATATCTCTGGAGAGACCTCTGTGTTGGCTTGGAATTCAGAAAAGTTGTAATATGATATGGATATCAGGGCAAGCTTATACTTGGCACCCATAGATGAACACTCAATGCGTTTCATGGCCTGTTGCCAAACGTCAGGAGTTGGATGCATGAATGAGCTAGAAGATAATAGATCAATCATTAAATTGTCTATAGGGATCCACTATTCCCCATAGATGGGAAAAGGCAGAGAAGAGAAAGAAAAAAGAAAAAGCACTTTCAGTATTACTTGCAAAGCAGCCCATAAATTATGGCCAGCTCCAGGGAATGGGAGAGAGATAACGGAGGTCCGGCACAACTGAGGTTGAGGCGGGAGATCCTATAAGCAGGACCTGTGGGGAACAGTAGCCAGGGAGCAGGTTGGACAGCCACTACACAGTGCCATATGGTGAAATGTGTACATAATTGACATCTGCCCAAAATCTGTGTAAAGATATAAAGTGAAATAATAAGAAGCAGTAAATAAAGATGATGAGTTGCTTGGCTGTGTGTGAATGTGAAGTGAATGTGAGTATGAATGTGTGCAGATATAATTAAGTATGTGCAATGACAAGGGATGTGTAAATAATGAAATGAACTACATTAATTAAGAGGTATATATATCTAATATGTGTACATATGCATGTCAAAAAACAAAAGAATGTGTAGGTAGATAATACATATGCAGTGATCATGTATATGAATGTGTCTATACGAGTTTGTGAATGTGTATGTTGATGTATATAAATATATATTGTATGTGTGTGTGTATGTTACATAGTTATATAGTAGGTGAGGTTGAAAAAAGACACAAGTCCATAAAGTCCAACCTATGTGTGTGATTATATGTAATATGTCATATATATCCCTGTATGTTGCGGTCGTTCAGGTGCTTATCTAATAGTTTCTTGAAACTATCAATGCCCCCCGCTGAAACCACTGCTGAGAACCCTCTACGTAGTTTAAGATTAAACCTCTTTTCTTCTAATTTTAATGAGTGGCCATGAGTCTTGTTAAACTCCTCTATGAAAAAGTTTTATCCCTATTGTGGGGTCACCAGTATGGTATTTGTATTCGAAATCATATCCCCTCTCAATCGTCTCTTCTTCAGAGAGAATAAGTTCAGTGCTCGCAACCTTTCCTCATAACTAGTTTCCTCCAGGCCCTTTATTAGCTTTGTTGCCCTTCTTTGTACTTGCTCCATTTCCAGTACATCCTTCCTGAGGACTGGTGCCCAGAACTGGACAGCATACTCTAGGTGCCGCCGGACCAGTGTCTTGTAGAGCGGGAGAATTATCGTTTTATCTCTGGAATTAATCCCATTTTTAATGCATGCCAATATTCTGTTTGCTTTGTTAGCAGCAGCTTGGCATTGCATGCCACTGCTGAGCCTATCATCTACTAGGACCCCCAGGTCCTTTTCCATCCCAGATTCCCCCAGAGGTTCTCCCCCCAGTGTATAGATTGCATTCATATTTTTGCCACCCAAATGCATTATTTTACATTGTTCTACATTGAACCTCATTGAGCCATGTAGTTGCCCACCCCATTAATTCAGATCTTTTTGTAAGATTTCCACATCCTGCGGAGAAGTTATTGCCCTGCTTAGCTTAGTATCATCCGTAAATACAGATATAAACAAGGCCTGGGGAATGCCCAGGAAAATATTCCAAGCCTATATACCACCAGCTCGCAAACAACCAAATTAACCTGTCTAACAGTATGCGTTAAAAACAGGGGTTTAGTCCGCACGCTTTTGCAAACGCATGCGTAAGCCACAGAGCCTCGTCACGGCACCCTGATATCTGTAGTCCTAACACTAAAATATGAGTGTCCCCACAGTGGAGGCACATGCATTCTGATGAATAAATGAGAGCAGGTGGACTGAAGGGCAGCCCATCCCTTCTTAAAGGTACAGAAGCACACCAGACACCCAGCAAATAGCACAATGGCTGCAAAGGTGCTGGTGCGTTGCTGGACCAATACACACACCAAGGTGATCTCAAAAAACTTGCCACCACCCTCATTTATAGCTGGCTATCGCAGTAAGCGGCATTGGAGGGCTACAAACAGATATAAACAAGGCCTGGGGAATGCCCAGGAAAAAATTCCAAGCCACCAGCTCGCAGACAACCAAATTAACTGTAAATACAGAGATTGAACTGTTTATCCCATTCTCCAGGTTGTTTATGAACAAATTAAACAGGATTGGTCTCAGCACAGAACCCTTGGGGACCCCACTACCCACCCCTGACCATTCTGAGTACTCACCATTTATCACCACCCTCTGAACTCGCCCTTGTAGCCAGTTTGCAATCCATGTACTCACCCTATGGTCCATGCCAACGGACCTTATTTTGTGCAGTAAATGTTTATGGGGAACCGTGTCAAATGTTTTTGCAAAATCCAGATACATCACGTCTACAGGCCTCCCTTTATCTGGATGGCAACTCATCTCCTCATAGAAGGTTAATAGATTGGTTTGGCAAGATAGATTACCGTATAAACTCAAGTATAAGTCGAATTTTTCAGCACATTTTTTTGTGCTGAAAGTGCCCCCCTCAACTTATACGCGAGTCAAGCACTTTTCTGCAGCAAAAAATTTCATTTTCCGAACTGACTTTGGGGCCCCGTATCTCAGGGCCAATTTGGTAAGCAAACCCAGTGCACCTGGTACCACAACATATCCAAAGCTGAAGTTCCTAGCACTAAGTGGCCCCGAGATACAGGGCCCCAAAATCGGTTCGGAAAATGTCATTCTCTGCTGCAGAAAAGTGCTTGACATTTTCTGAACCGATTTTAGGGCCCCATATCTCAAGGCCACTTGGTGCTAGGAACGCCAAATTCGGTGTGCAAACCTAGTGGACCTGGTACCATAACATATCCAAAGCTGGAGTTTCTAGCACCAAGTGGCACTGAGATATGGGGGTTCGGAAAATGTCATTCTCTGCTGCAGAAAAGTGCTTGACATTTTCTGAACTGATTTTGGGGCCCTGTATCTCGGGGCCACTTGGTGCTAGAAACCCCAGCTTTGGAAATTTATGGTGCTAGTTCCACTGGGTTTGCACACAAAGTTTGGGGTTCTTAGCACTAAGTGACCCCGAGATAAGGGGCCCCAAATTCGGTCAACTGTGTCTATCTGCAGCAATGTCATTTCGGGACCCTTTGGGTTCAGAGACCCCAAATTTTGGCTGCAGCTAGGGGGCATAGGAACACTTAACTACCGAGTTTGAAGTTCAGGGGACCTATGGCTGCAAATGGGCACAGTGAGGCTGCAAATGGGCATTGTTGACCCTCTTTTCCACTTACAGTAGCTGTGCATTTCTCACCCTCGTCTTCTACTCGGGTCAATAAGTTTTTCCCATTTTTTTGTGGTAAATTAGGGCCACGACTTATACTCGAGTATATACGGTATTCATGAATCCATGCTGATTTCTGCTAATGATACCGTTCTCATTACTAAAATCTTGTATATAGTCCCTTATCATCCCCTCCAAGAGTTTACACACTATTAATGTTAGGCTAACTGGTCTGTAATTCCCAGGGATGTATTTTAGGCCCTTTTTAAATATTGGTGCTATATATGTGTGTGTGCGTTATGTGAAGTGATAAAAAAGGGGAATCCCAATTACCTGAATTAAAAATAAGCGTATCACAAAAAGGTCTATTCCTCATAGTGCTGGCATGTGGAGTGAGATGCCGGTGTTCTGCCGAGAAAGTTCCACTCGGCGGATAAGGACCCCCCTCTAGTAGGATCCATCGGAAATAGCCGAAGGGGAATAGGTCCAAATCAGCTGTAGACGGCGCCTGTAAGAGGGCCCCTCGCGGGCTCGCTTCGCTCGCCACGCTTCGGGCACGGCCTCGCTGCGCTCGGCTCTTTTAGATTCCCCCTCTAGGTCCACTTGGATGGTAGGGAAGGAACCTGGACCCAGAGCGCAGGCGCCGTGTACAGCTGATCGTGGATTTTGAGCTTCTGCTATCTCCGGCGGCTGTTAGTAGTTCGTACTGCACAGGCGCTGCGCCTGCGCAGTACAGGGGGGGAACTTATCCGCCGAGGGAACTTATTCGGCAAGACCCCGGGCATGCCTGAGGTTTCACCCCCCACAGGGGGGGTTAGCAACCACCTCCCCAGCCGACAAAGGTATCTTAGGATTCCTCCCTCCAACCACCCTCCAGCGCTGTAATACAGCAGTAGGCAATCCGGACCTGTGGGGCATCTGCTGGCCGCCACCCGAGCTCTTCACCCTCACTGAGAGATCAGAAGGGTATTGCAAGATGGCGGCAAGTGAATCCTCAACACCAAGCGCATCACTTCCGGGGATGCACTTCTGGTCACGTGGGGCCACAGGCGCCATTCTTTTGGTGGATACCTGTACATGGAGGGGGACAGGAAAACCAGGACTGCTGGCAGCAAAAAGCGGCACTTCCGGCCATGGACGGCAATCGGGACACACTGGATGGAGTCACACGCAGAGGTATGTATCCACCCATACCTCTATCAGGGCAGCTATGGGCAGGGCTGGAGTGGGGGCTATAAAAGAGCAACTGACAGGAGGCTCAGTGGGCTAACCATGTCAGAAGCTGCATCACCCTGCCCTGCAGATCCTGCAAGCCAGGAAAGCTCCAAGATAAGACAGAGCATGCACAGGCCTCCTCTGCACTTACTAACCACTTTTGCGCTTAGGCTATATAGTGGTATGCAGCACACTATCTGCATCCTTCTCACTCTGGGTCCTTTTATCTCACTCCACTGACAAAGTCCCAGAAGAGAAAAAGTTCAGGTCCAGCAGCAAAATATGTGCTTCATGCGGACACAAACTAGCATCATATTGGACAAAACCTCTGTGCTAAAATATCAAAGGGGTGTTTTAATGAACTCATGTCAACTTTCAAAAAAGCCTTGCGCATAGCAATAAAAAAACTTGCAAACTCTAACCAAAGAAGCAATTAGCAGGAAACCTTCCACCACTCGGGCAGCCACCCCATCCACTAGCAAAGAGCAGCCTAACAAATCTGACCAAGAAAAATCATCAGCAACATCGTCCCCTGACTTCGACATAGGCTTATGTTCGGACTCAGAGGATGAAGAGGAAGACCCTCAAAGGTTACTCTTCCCAACAGAGGAACTACTGAGGGCAATCACGGTTACACTAGGAATAAAAGAACAAAGCCAGAGCTGTCACTACACAATAAGATGTACAAAGGACTACAGCCAAAAAAGCCTAGGGCATTCCCTGTACACCAAACCTTAAAAAATATTAGGAAGGAATGGGAGAAACCCGAGAAAATACTTTTTACACCTTCAGCAATAAAACGCAGGTACCCATTTGCTGAATAAGACATGCAATCCTGGGCTAAATGCCCTAAGGTAGATGCATCACTGTCAAGGATAGCAAACAAGTCGGACCTATCGTTTGAAAACTCCAACATGCTAAAATCTTTTAGCATGTTGGAGTTTTCAAACGATAGGTCCGACTTGTAAAAAAAGCAGAATCGCTGCTAAAAAGGGCATGAGAAGCAGGAGCATCAAACCCCAACCCCGCCATTGCATCCACATGCACGTCAAGAACCCTGCTGCTTTGGCTAAACCAACTGAAAGAACTCTTAGAAGGAGACGCCCCCAGAGAACAGATACTGAAAACCATGCCCACCCTGATGCGGGAAGCTGCCTTCGTAGCAGATGCATCAGCAGAGGCAGTTTAAATCACAGCAAGGATACAGCCTTGATAAATTCAGCCAGGAGGGCACTATGGGTCAAAGAGTGGACAGGGGACGGCGCCTCCAAAAACAAATTATGTGGTATCCCCTTCACAGGCAACCTTCTTTTTGGACCAGGCCTGGAACAGGTACTAGACAGGTCAGCAGACAGAAAAAAGGGGTTTACGCAGCCGACGAAAAGAAAGCAGAACGCCTTTTTGTCAGCAGAAAAAAAATCTACAAGCAAAGGGAAAACAGTAAGGGATGGTCCTTTCAAAGGAGGAAGAATGGGGGAAAACTTCATCCTTAAGCCTTCCAGGGGCAACACCAAAAAACAATGATGCCCAGCAGGTGGGGGGCAGGCTTTCAGCATTCATAGACCAGTGGCAAGAAATCACCTCTAACAAGTTTGTCCTCCACACGGTAGAACAAGGGTATTCCATACAATTTTCCAACACCCCACCAACCAGATACTTGATGATGGCACTCCCCAGAGAAAGCAGAGGGATGCCTGCCATCACTAGAAAACCTACTAACACAGAATGTCGTCATGGCGGTTCCGCAAGACTAAATAGTCGAGGAGTTTTACTCGCAAAATCTTTGCCAGAAAAAACCCGCCAATAAGTACAGGCTCATTTTGAACCTAAAACCCCTTAACAAGAAAATAAAATACAAAAAGTTTTGGATGGAATCCATCTACTCAGTAAGGAACTTACTACCACCAAAGACCTTTATGGCCACGGTAGACTTTCAGGATGCCTACCTACACATACCGATAAACAGAGACCACCACAAGGTACTAAGATTCGCGATAGAGGGTCCAAAGGCTACCCTCAACTTCCAGTACACCTCCTTGCCCTTCTGAATTTCGTCAGCTCCCAGAATATTCACAAAATACTGGCAGTGGCACTAAAGGGCTTAAGACTAGAAAGCATAGGAGTCGTACCATATCTAGGCGGCGACCTATTTTTCTCGAATCGTCTTCCAGGGCAGCATCCGAGAGATAGGCTCCTCCTCCCTGAAACAGGAAACGCATTCTTCCACCATTATAAATTTCACAGTCTTACCTGCGTTGTTTGTGTTTCCTCTGGACCCACAGGAGCTGCATATAAGAAACGTTTATTATTTTACCTTGTCTCTGGGCTAGTTGCAGGAGACCCCCTGCCAGCATCGCATTCAGCCCAGCGGGCCTTGGGAGGGCGAGCAGGAGCAGCAAACTTGAGCAAAAAGACTTGCTCTGCCTGAGATTTAACCCCTACAGAGGGGTCTGCAATCATCCCCCCCAAGCTGGAACAAATGTGCTGACATTTTTTCCCCACACCGCATGCCGGAGGGACCTTCTGCAACCCGGATGGCTGGTTACAAAAAATGCTAATAGTCATAGTCTAAAGTGTGCATGGACCCATAGGATAACACTATTTAGCTTTTAGGAGCAGAAAAAAAATGCTAATAGCTTCTAGGAGCTTTAAAAACGCCAGTGTGCATAGAGCCTTATAATCTACTTTTTTGGGGTTTTTTTTCGAAATTTCCAGTTCACCAGAATCTAGATTACCCTCTTAACAATAAACAACTGATCTTTACTTTTGGTTCCCTCGCAGGTAAAGGGGGCATTATTCGTATATAGAGAGGGGGATGGAAGGGTACAGTGAGGGGAAAATATTTGATCTCCTGCTGAGTTTGTACCTTTGCTCACTGACAAAGAAATGATCAGTCTATAATTTTAATAGTAGGCTTTTTTTTTTAACAGTAAGAGACAGAAAAACAAAAGTATCCAGAAAAAAATGTCCAAAAAGGTATAAATTAATTTGCATTTTAATGAGTGAAATACGTATTTGACCCCTTCACAAAACATGACTTAGTACGTGGTGGCAAAACCCTTATTGGCAATCAGAGGTCAGACATTTCTTGTAGTTGGTGACCAGGTTTGCACACATCTCAGGAGGGATTTTGTCTCACTTCTCTTTGCAGATCCTCTCCAAGTCATTAAGGTTTTGAGGCTGACGTTTGGTAACTTGAACCTTCAGCTCCCTCCACATATTGGCTATGGGGTTAAGGTCTGGAGACTGTCTAGGCCACTCTGGGACCTTAGTGTGCTTTTTCTTGTGCTACTTTTTTGTTGCCTTGGCCGTGTGTTTTGGGTCATTGTCATGCTGGAATACCCATCCCCGACCCATTTTTAATGCCCTGGCCAAGGGAAGGAGGTTTTCACCCAAGATTTGACGGTACATGGCCCCATCCATCGTCCCTTTGAAGTTGTCCTGTCTCCTTAGCAAAAAAACATCTCCAAAGCATAATGTTTACACCTCCATATTTGACAGTGTTGATGGTGTTCTTGCAGTCATAGGCAGCATTCCTCCTCCTCCAAACACATTGAGCTGATGCCAAAGAAATCAATTTTGGTCTCATCTGACCACAACACTCCTACCCAGTTCTCCTCTGAATCATTCAGATGTTCATTGGTAAACTTCAGATAAGCCTGTACATGTGCTTCCTTTAGCAGGGGGACCTTGCGGGCACTGCAGGATTTCCGTCCTTCACGATGTAGTGGGTTACCAATTGTTTTCTTGGTGACTATGGTCCCAGCTGTCTTGAGATCATTGACAAGATTCTCCCATGTAGTTCTGGGCTGATTGTTCACCATACTCATGATCATTAAAACTCCACGAAGTGAGATCTTGCATGGAGCCAGAGACCGAGGGAGATTGACAGTTATTTTGTGTTTCTTCCATTTGAGAATAATCGCACCAACTATTGTCACCCTCTCACCAAGCTGCTTGGCGATGGTCTTGTAGCCCATTCCAGCCTTGTGTAGGTCCACAATCTCGTCCCTGACATCCTTGGACATCTCTTTGGTCTTGGCCATGGTGGAGAGTTAGGAATCTGATTGCTTCTGTAGACAGGTTTCTTTTTATACAGGTAACAAACTGAGATTAGGAGCACTCTCTTTAAGAAGTCTAGAAGACAGCTGGGAGCCAGAAATCTTGCTGATTGATAGGGGATCAAATACTTATTTCACTCATTAAAATGCAAATCAATTTCTAACTTTTTTGAAATGCGTTTTTCTGGATATTTTTTTTGTCCTTTCTCTCACTGTTAAAATAAACCTACCATTAAAATGATTGACTGATCATTTCTTTGTCAGTGGGCAAAATCAGAAGGGGATCAAATACTTTTTTCCCCTCACTGTAGAAGAGGGCAATCTAAAGCATTTATTTTGCTTATCCTAGTTATCATTATCAGATGAAACTACATCTTCATCTTCATTATCCATGTGTCCTTCTTCCCACAATTTCCTCGATATTTTCAAGGCCTTATACATGCTTTGACTGCGTTGGCATGTAGCTATAACATAAGTAATTGCTTAGTAAATTGGTTTTGTACTCTAATATACATTGTAGTTTTATATTTGTCAATATTTGCTATGGGGAAAAACATAAAGCCCTTCTGTATAACTTTCAATTCTCCATCTTAGAATTGACTTGGTGGTAAATGAATCACCTGTAGGTTCTCCTTTACTGCTTCCTTTCGAATGAAAACGAGTCCACAGTATCTGTCTCTATCAAAGTTCATTTTGACGTATAAAAAAAATCACAAAGTATAAGCATCATTTTGCTGGCTGCATGATTTTAAATTATTTTCCCAATTTTGTTTCAATTCATCAATTGTAATTAATGTAATGTGGGAAAAAATTGGAATGCAGAGCCCAAATGTAATGTCGGGAAAAAATTGACATGCAGAGCCCAAATTGGAAGATGTTTTCACTATTATATCTTTCAAAAAACGCTACGTTCCACCACAGTTTATACTTCTTTTATACAGTTTATGTTAATTATGAAATAGTTGGCTGATTTTTGATTTTTGTTATCTTTATCTTTAGTTTGGGTAGCCTGAATTTTGAAACAGTTGCATCCCATTTATTATCTGACATGACATCTGGGGGAAAAAATGGGGTCACTGGAGACGTATGGGGACATTGGACTGGTTAAACCAGAGAAAAAGGAACTGGGAGGCAAAAAACTGAAAACTCAGAGCCATGTATCATGAATTGACAGGCTATTGCTGTGTATATTGCCTTACAAAAAATATTATATATGGGGCCAATCGTTTTATTGGCTCATCTCTACACAGCAACATCAATCCACAAAGAAACTGTCAAAAATTCTATTGCAAAATTATTTTTTAAGGACAAGCGAGGCTTTCTTTTCGTGACATTGTCTTGAGACAATGATTTTTTTTTTTTTCACAATCCTTAGACAAAAAAAACTTAATACTAAACAAAACACACTCTTCTTTTTTTGATCAGTGCTAGTTTAAAAATAAATAGAGTTACTGCAGATAAAAAGATTCTGTAATTTGTCCTGTATAAAATGACACTAAAATTATGATTACGGTACAAAGTATTTGAGCGTTATTTACAAATCAAAGTATTTTTTTTTCAACTTTCTGTTTTAAATGTTTAATGTGTAAAAAACAATTAATAAAACAAAGAAAAAAATATATACATTTTAATGAGTAATAAAATTAAAACAAAACCAGTCAGCAGGAAAAGAAGAATAAGGGAGTTAATTAGGGCTGATTAGCATAAACTAAGGGTTAATCAGGAATTAAACAGGAACATTTTATAAAAAAATAATAATAATTCTCTTGCTAGGTTCCTTTAACTGATATCATCTGCAGATCGATGTTCATCACTTTGATCTGCAGAAAAATTAATTGAATAGATATGAAAATAACCATGTTAGTTTGTATCTTTCTATCTTCATCTAAACCAGGGGTAGACAACCTTTGGAGCACAGTGTGCCGAAAAATGTTTTCAAAGAAGTTGAGCGTGCCGATTTTATAACAAAAAAATGTCAACTTCACACTCTCAATCACGAAAGGATTTTTTATAATGTAAATGCTGTAATTTACTTTAGTAGTGAGAAATTAACTGCACTCTCACGCCTCAGATCAGCCCCAATTCCTGCAACTCCACACCTCAGATAAGCCCCAATTCATGCACCTTCACACCTCCAATCACTGTCCCCCCTGCAAATCTGTTTCACTACTGTACCCCCCTGCTCATCTGCCCTACCACTGTACCCCCCTGCTCATCTGCCCCACCACTGTACTATCCTGCTCATCTGTCCCACCACTGTAACCCCCTGCTCATGTGTTCCACCGATGTACCTCCTTTCTCCTCTGCACCCCTCTGCACATCTGTCCCACCGATGTACCACCTTTCTCCTGTGCCGCAACAATGAACCCCCTAGCTCATATTTCCTACCACTGTAACACCCTTCTCATCTGGCCCAACACTGAACCCCCTCTGCTCATCTGTTCCACCACTGTAACCCCCTGCTCATCTTCCCCATCACTGTACCCCCCTGCTTTTCTGTCCCACCGCTGAACCCCCTTTTCATCCCTCCCACCACTGTACCTCTTGCACATCTGCCTACCACTGTAACCCCCCTGCTCATCTGCCCCACCACTGTACCTCCCTGCACATCTGCTCCACCGCCGTATCCCCATGCTCTTCTGTCTCACTACTGAATCACCTTCTCATCTGCCCTAACACTGAACCTATTTGCTCATCTGCCCCACCACTGTAACCCCCTTTCTCATCTGCCCCACCAATGTACCCCCTGCTCATCTGCCCCACCAATGTACCCCCTGCTCATCTGCCCCACTGCTTTACCCCCTGCTTTTCTGTCCCACCACTGAACCCCACTGTTGATCTGGCCCAACACTGAACCCCCCTGCTTATCTGGCCCACCTCTGAACTCCTCCTGCTCATCTGCCCTACCACTGTACCCTCTTCTCATCTATGATATATAGAGTGGTGAAAGGAAGCAGAGATAAGATGCATCTACCTGTTCTGGCACACTCATCCTGCTGATCCACCTCTCGCATCCAGCCCACATGCTTATATGTGAATGTCTCATAAAAGCATCTGGAATGGATGCACAATGATGAGCTCAGATCAGGGGCATTTTCTGAAAGCAGTGGGCCTGTGTGCGGGATCATAAGTTGGGCCCCTGAGCTGAGAAAAAGTGCGGTGCTCTGCGCAACTGGAAAAGTTGGGTGTGATTTTCAATGGCTGAATACTGGCTGGGGCTTAAAGGGACACAGAGGGCAGGGGTTCAGTAGTAAGTGACGCAAAGGTTCAGGAATAATTTCAACAAAGTTCCCAAAAGCTCAACAGTAATTCCACAAACTGTCACCTGATTGTGGTTTTCTCAATCAGTGAAATCCCTTCTTTCTGAGATTGGTAGTGGCAACCAAGTGAGTCATTTTCCCCCAGATGGTGGGTGGGGCTAGCAGGACTGTGATTGGCTTTAGCAGTGGCGAATTACAGTCCTCCTTCTGGAAACAGGGACCGACCCTCCTAGCAGAACTGCACCCAATCTCTTCCCCATCACAAACGCTGACGATCTCAGCTATAGCAATGTTAGAGAACCAAACATTGTTTCCCATCTTTTACAATGTGTAGGGGCACATTGCCTCCCCCTCAGTGCAGGTGTGGCATTGGGAATTCTGAAATTGGAATGCATTAGTGTCTCACTGACATTTCCCCATGCTGCTCTGCTGATGGGGAGGGAGTCGAGTGCCAGCAAAAGAGCCTTCGCTTGCGGCACCAGTGCCGGGGGTTGCCTTCCCCTGATCTAAACAGTATTGTTGATAAACACTGAATCTGACTCCTTGATGTTTTTTTTCCTCTTGTTTTTTACAGCTGAAGCTGCTGATTGCTGCTCTGTGAACACTCTGTACACAGCAACTCCAGCTTTGAATAATCAGAGCCAGTAATGTATATTTGGAGGGGAGGGGGTTGGCAGAAGGACTGGACATGCTACACATGTCCTGTGTACATTTATACAATTATGTTTTTTTGGGGTGTGCGTAGCACAACTAAAGTCTGAAACTAGTTAAAGTAAATCTATAGCCAAAACTTTTTAGGGCCTTAGTTTTACTTCTATCTGGGGCTCTGTTTGAGAAATTTTTTACTTCACATTCTGGGGACAATAATTAACCCCTTTACACAGACCTAACACAAATATGAGGTCCCACTAGACTGTGCTTTTTTCTTTTCATACATCAGGGGACACAGAGCCATAGTAGTTACTATGTGGGTTATAGGCCACCTTCAGGTGATGGACACTGGCACGCCCTAAGACAAGAAAGTGCATTCCCTATATACCCCCTCCCACTACTGGGAGTACCTCAGTTTTTTCACCAGTGTCTAGGTGTTAGTCACGGAGTAAAGATGCGCTGAGCTGAGCTCCTCTAGAGCAATCCTTGCTGGGGCTAGCTATGCAGACGGATCCATTCAAGGTGTCTTTCTGGCTGAATTGAATGGTACCCGGGCCTCATGTCTGAATGAACTAGGTTTTTGCCTGTGAATGCTTCTCTTTTGAGAGCTGGACCCCGGAATCCAGTAATTTTTGGTATTAAGGCCATAAAGTTTACTGCCGGTGGTGCTATTGCAGGTCCAGGATTGTGGGTTTCCTCCAGGATCCCCAGCTCCTGAAGGTTTAACGGAACCCACCGTGAAGGGTGAAGATTGGGTCTGTTGGTTTACCGTGGGAAAGGTAAGTGGAGTTTTTCTAAGTAATTTTTAAAATTTTCCTATGAATTGTCTCCTTTAAAGTAAATGTTCTGCCTAAGTGTCACCACTGGGGGCTGTATGGATCACGTACCTTCTCATGCTTTGCTCAGAGATCACGCTGTGTCACAGAAGCAGCAGACTCTTTTTCTCCAGCTAGCAGGCCGACCTCCGGTAAGTTTTGGGGGTTTTTGCTTCCTCCAGACACCCCCACCTGGGCTGAACTCTTCCCCTCTTCAAGAGGCTAAGTATAAGGGAGAACTGAAAACAATCCGCAATGCCGTTTTCTTTCACCACCCCTACACGGGGCGGCTTCCAGATCTCCTTCCATGCCATCCCCCTCTCACTCACAAGCCGATCCCGTCGGATCGGAGGCCCGTGCTTGCGCAAGAGAAAGAAGAGGGGCGCGATGCGAGGTGGGGGTGAGGCTTAGCGCGCCAATGGCATCCTCCAACGTGGGAGTTTGTTTTTTTTTTTTTTTTTAAAAACAAACTCCATTTGTGCTGGCTGCAAAATTGTCGCAGAGACATGAGAGCAAAAGGAACATGAAAGAGGTTGGTGACACAGGCATTTCCTGCTTAACACATTTACTATTTGCATGAGGCTGAGCATTAATAGCAGCAGCAGTGGCTGGACTATTGCTCAAGCAGTGGATACGATTTCTTCTGATAGTACCTCTGCTTTGTGCATTGGGCTAAGGTCAGAAGGGGGGTTAAAACACCCCCAAAATAGAGCTAAAAGGGTCCCCATCAAGCTCTGGAAAGCCTACTCATCTCTACAAATGGCATCCTCCCCTGAGAGGGAGTGGCTGGTCAGAATGAGCATCGGGGCCATGACATATTTGCAACTGTTTTCAACACTGCAGCCCGTGTGTATTTTACCAAAAGATCATTTATCCCTCAGCCATGATGGATTTAAAAAAAAAAAAAAAAAAGTTTAGCAACTTTAATCGCACAGGTTCTCTTCCATTGCCCAGGACCCTCAAACTGAGGAACTAGGGACGGGAGAAGACTAATCCCCTCAGGGGACCGTGGTGAGGCTGATGACTCCTCTTCTAAGGTGTCAAATGTGGGAGAATCAGCTGGTTTCAATCTTAAGATTAATGGTGCAATTTCTTGCTGTATGGTCCGCTCCACATTTATGCTCCCTTAACTGAGTGTTTGGGTTCGCTAAAGCCTCCTCAAGCTGTGCATGCCTTTTCCTGTCCATTTATTTTTGGAGAAGCTTTTTTGTATCTGAGAGGATCTCCCAAGTTTTTTACACTTTATCCTATGGTGGAGGAAATTCACTAAGAATAGTATACCAGCAATTAACACTGCTATATACTCTGTGAATAAGAGCTTTTGCTCGGCAGACAATGCTCAAATGCTTAGACATCCAACGGATAAAATGTTGGAATTCCTGTTAACCACTTTAGCCCCGGACCATTATGCTGCATAAGGACCAGAGGACTTTTTCCAGTTTGGCACTGCGTCGCTTTAACTGCTAATTGCGCGGTCATGCAATGCTGTACCCAAACGAAATTTGCGTCCTTTTCTTACCACAAATAGAGCTTTCTTTTGATGGTATTTGATCACCTCTGCCGTTTTTATTTTTTGCGCTATAAATGGAAAAAGTCCGAAAATTTTGAAAAAAAAATGATTTTTTCTACTTTTTGTTATAAAAAAAAATCCAATAAACTCAATTTTAGTCATACATTTAAAAAAAAATGTATTCAGCCACATGTCTTTGGTAAAAAAAAATGTCAATAAGTGTATATTTATTGGTTTGCGCAAAAGTTATAGCGTCTACAAACTAGGGTACATTTTCTGGAATTTACAAAGCTTTTAGTTTATGACTGCCTATGTCATTTCTTGAGGTGCTAAAATGGCAGGGCAGTACAGCCCCCCCCCCCTTTTTTATCTTATTTTTAAACTGTTCCTTTAATTTTTTTTTTTAATCATTTTTATTGTTATCTTAGGGAATGTAAATATCCCCTATGATAGCAATAGGTAGTAACAGGTACTCTTTTTTGAAAAAATTAGATCTCTCCTCTGCCCTCAAAGCATCTGACCACATCAAGATCGGTGTGATAAAATGCTTTCCCCATTTCCCAATGGCGCTGTTTACATCCGGCGAAATCTAAGTCATGAAATGCTTGTAACTTCCAGTTTCTTAGGGCATAGAGATGTTTGGAGCCACTCTGGTCTCTGATCAGCTCTATGGTCAGCTGGCTGAATCACCGGCTGCATTCTCAGGTTCCCTGTTGAGACAGGAGAGCCAGAGAAAAACACGGAAGACGGTGGGGGGGGGGCATTCTCTCCCACTGCTTGTAAAAGCAGTCTAGAGGCTAATTAGCCGCTAGGATTGCTTTTACATGAAAGCCGACCGCTGGCTGAAAAGAATGATACCAAGATTATACTTAAACCTGCAGGCATCATTCTGGTATAACCACTCAAAGTCGTGAATGGCGTACCTGAAGACAAAAAAAAGGTTAACAATAAAACACAGTAAACGGTAAAGTATAAAAAATTGCATACCTGAAAAGCAAACATGATAAAACATAATAACAATAAAACATTGCAGAATAGAATACAGTAAAAAAGAGCAGAACAATAGAGAGAGAATAGAGAGAGAGAGAGAACAATAAAACGACAACTATTTTTTTTTAATTTTATATATTTTTTTTTTTTACACTTTTTTTTGTAACTAACCGGTTCCAGGTTCGGGTCTCTCAAAATGCGATGGCATCTTGGGAGACCCTGTGAAAGTGTGTCCTAGTCTGTGCAATGCTGTACCCTATGCTAAAACTCAACTAGTGAATGGTAGCGTTTAAAACATTCACCAATGCAAAGACCAGGATTGTCAGGACAGAAGGGACAATAATAGCGGGTGTCACGCGCTTGCTGCAGACACGACATCTTTTTTGGGGGGGTTTGCTGGGTAGGGGTACTCGGGAGGACATAAAAATGCCTCTCATGCAGCCGACTGCATTTGGTTGGGGATGTGAATGGGGGAAGTACGGGCGCTGCAGAAGTGGTGGGTTCCCAATTAGGATTGGCGAATGCAGCAGGAAGGGCACTATGGGCACGACAGGCCTGTTTGTCTTCTTGGTGGCAGCGGGACACTACTTGTGCTTGCCACCTCACCAGCTTGAACTGCACTTATGGGAACCGCCACGTCACCAAGTGTTACTGCAGTGCTGGTTTGACTACGACCGGGGGTGTACTAGGCCGCTGGTGCTTGCCAGTTCACCAAAAAGCTACCAAAAAAAACTGTTAGCGATCGCAGGGATCAGGCCTGACTCTGCGAATGCTGCAGTTATGCGTTTAGTGTTTTGTAAGTGACAGTGATCGATCGATACTGCACTTGGATGGGCTGGGCTGGGCCGGGCGGAGGGGCAAAAGGCAGGTGCTAGCAGGTATATGGGCTGATCCCGCTAACACTGCGTTTTTGGGAACCCTAAACTGCTGGGGACGCTAGTATAGATCTGATCGGATTAGATATTGATCCGTTCAGATACTATACCACTAAGGGAGGTGTATGTTGCGTGCGTGGGTGTTAGCGGTACTGGCAATAACCTGACTCTGCCTGGGGCTGGTGCTTGCCAGTTCACCAAAACGCTACCAAAAAAACTGTTAGCGATCGCAGGGATCAGGCCTGACTCTTCGAACGCTGCAGTTATGTGTTTAGTGTTTTGTAAGTGACAGTGATCGATCAATACTGCACTTGGGTGGGCTGGACCGGGCGGAGGGGCAAAACGCAGGTGCTAGCAGGTATCTGGGCTGATCCCGCTAACACTGCGTTTTTGGGAACCCTAAACT
Organism: Lithobates clamitans; assembly: GCA_037952925.1. NCBI lineage: Eukaryota > Metazoa > Chordata > Amphibia > Anura > Ranidae > Lithobates > Lithobates clamitans. The sequence continues at coordinate 2,538,834 of JBBGZY010001072.1, forward strand.
GCTGGGGACGCTAGTATAGATCTGATCGGATCAGATATTGATCCGTTCAGATACTATACCACTAAGGGAGGCGTATGCTGCGTGCGTGGGTGTTAGCGGTACTGGCACTAATCTGACGCTGCCTGGGGCGACGCATATCACCGCCGGGCGATCAGGGGGCTAAACCTTTATTCGGTAATAAACGGCGGGTGCCCTGACACTATAAAAAATAAACGAACTAACCAGCGTCACCCGTAAGTTATACGGGGATCAGTGGTGAAAGGGTTAACTAGGGGGCAATCAAGGGGTTAAAACATTTATTAGATAGTATATGGGGGTCCCTGTCGCTATAAAACACTGACGGCGAACCTAAATATTTACGTCCCTAACTAGCGTCACCAGCGACACTAATACAGCAATCAGAAAAATGATTGCTTAGTGACACTGGCGACAGGGGGTGATCAAGGGGTTAAAACTTTATTAGGGGGTGTTAGGGGGTACCCTAGACCTACAGGGGGCTAATACTAACTGCCCTAACACAGTAACTGTCACAAACTGACACCATGCAGTAATCAGAAAAAAAAACTGCTTGGTGTCAGTGTGACGGGGGGGGGGGGTGATCGGGGGGTGTAATGTGTGCCTGGCATGTTCTACTGTGTGTGTGTTTGGTGCACTCACATTGAAGTCTTCTCTCCTCGGCACTGGAACGGAAACTGCCGAGCCGAGGAGAGATGACATCACATCCTCTGCCTCTGTGTACTACACAGAGGCAGGGGACGATTCCCATTGGCTGGGAGCGATCGCGAGGGGGGGGCCACGATCGGATGGCCTCCCCCTTACCTCCGGGGGGGGGGGTGGTCCGAATGCGGAAAGGCAAGGACGTATATGTATGTCCTTTTGCCTGCCCGTGCCGCTCTGTGGATGTATATCGTCATGCGGCGGTCGTCAAGTGGTTAAAAAAAAACAAACACTTTTTTCTCTGGCAAAATTGAGCAGCCTGCGCTGACAGTAATTGCCTAATCATTGTGAGGCCAGTTTAACAGGTGTTTAGGTATCCTGCTCAGCAGGCACAGGATCTAGCAGCTTTATGTTTTCAATAATTGCTTTGTGAGTTTCCATTGTAGAACCTCCACAAGGTCCTCATGCAGGTACTTGCTTATAAACTTGCCAAACGCATAGCTGCTGAGATGCCTACCACCACATCACCCTGAAAGCGCCCAATCTCGTCTGATCTCAGAGGCTAAGCAGGGTCAGGCCTGGTTAGTACCTGTATGGGAGACCGCCTGGGAATACCAGGTGCTATACACAGTTCTGTGCACATTGTTGCTAACACAAACCGCTAAACGCTTGAGTGCCGGAACGCACGTCAGCAGAGGATAAACTTCATTTCACCATGCAGAAGCTCCTGGCTAGTCTTCCTTTTGCGGTGAAACAGCTATTTGAGAATGTTTGGATAATTCATCCAAAGAAATTATAGTGGGAAAAGTACCCCCTTTTGCCATTTAAGTAAAGGAGTAAATATATTTTCATTTTTTAAGCTCCTTTTGTGCCAGGGGCATCAGCCTCCAGGCAGTCACGATGGCTGTTGCCTTCAGGTTCAAAAGGTAATCCTCTGAATTAACCCCAGGGACAAAAGAGGTCCTCGGGGAGGAAACCTACAATATCCTGAAGCCTCCTTATGAGGAGGCGCCCCGCACGCTCAATAGGGGGAATTCTTCTGCAGTTCTCAAGGATCTGACAGGAAGACGAATAGGGGACTTCCTCAATGGCTCCAAGGTACAAGCTGGAGTTCCAAGAGTTCCCGTCTCCTCGTTTTTTCTCAGATCAAAACGTTCCTAAGGATCCAGAGAAAAAGAAGTCTTTCAAGCATTGGACCATTTTTTTTTGCCAAAAGTTGTCATGGTGGTCCCCATGTAAGAGCAGAGGTTGGGATTTGGTTAAATCCACATGGACATTTCGGAACTCAAAGATCTAAACTCTTCCCCGCTCACCAGAAATTTCTAGGCTTTGAGGTGAAAAATCTTCATTTCCAGTTTGTAGCTCTACCTTTTCGGGCTAGCTACTGCACCTCAAGTGTTTATAAAGATCCTGGCTCCTTAAGCCAGGTAAGGACTCAAACTATAACGATACTAGCCTACTTAGACTATCCACTCTTGATAGATCAATCGGTAGCCCGTTTAAACCAAAGTCTAGTCACCGCAGTCAGCTACCTGGAATACTTTAGGTTGGATCCTCAACCTAGAAAAATCCTCCTTAAAACCATCAAGGAGATTGCAGTATCTAGGGCTGATTATAGATACAGTCCAGAAAAGGGTATTTTTGCCCCAGGAAAGAATCGGTTCCTTAAAGGAACTGATTCGGTTGGTCAAAACAAAGAAGAATCCTTCTATTTATCTTTGTATGAGTTTATTGGGAAAAATGGTGGCTTCTTTCGAGGCCATTCCTTATGCACAGTTTCATTCAAGAGTGCTTCAAAATAGTATCCTGTCAACGTGGAACAAGAAGTTCCAAACTCTTGACTTCCCGATGCATTCAACCGCCAAAGTGCGTCAGAGCCTCAATTGGTGGTTAACATCCAAAAATCTTCAAAAAGAAAAATCCTTTCTACCGGTTACCTGGAAAGTAGGAACAACAGATGCCAGCCTTTTGGGCTGGGGAGCAGTCCTGGAAGACGCGCCTGTCCAAGGGAAATGGTCCAAATCAGAGTTAACCTTGCCCATCAATATTCTAGAGCTTCGGGCAGTACGCCTGGCCCTAAAAGCCTGGACTCTCAGACTACGGAATTATCCTGTCAGGATCCAATCCGACAATGCCACAGCTGTGGCTTATATCAATCACCAAGGGGGCACGAGAAGTCGTGCGGCCCAGAGAGAGGTCAATCATATTCTGTCTTGAGCAGAAAACATCCCTTGCCTATCAGCAGTTTTCATTCCAGGGATAGGCAATTGGCAGGCGGACTACTTGAGTCACCAACAATTGTTCCCGGGAGAATGGTCCCTTCACCCCGACATCTTTCTGTCAATATGCCAAAAATGGGGAGTTCCGGACGTGGATCTGTTTGCGTCCAGGTTCAACAACAAGATCGACAACTTTGTGTCAAGGACAAGGGATCTGATGGCATACGGAACAGATGCCTTGGTCTTTCCGTGGGATCAGTTTTCACTGATCTAGGTGTTCCCTCCTGTTCTGCTGCTTCGGTGTCTCCTACACAGGATCAAGCAAGAGGTAGAGGAGATGATTCTGTGGCCCCAGCGTGGCCCAGGAGATCTTGGTTTGCCAAGATCATAAGGATGGCGGTAGGGGACACTTGGACCCTGCCCCTGTGACCAGACCTCTCGCAAGGTCCAGTGTTCCATCTTACCTTACAAACGCTAAATTTAACGGTTTGGCTATTTGAGACCCACATTCTAAAGGACCATGGGCTGTCAGCTTCAGTAGTTTCTACCTTGGTTAATGCTAGGAAGCCGGCCTCCAGAATCATATTATAGAGTCTGGAAGGCATATTTCTCCTGGTGTGAATCCAGGGGTTGGCATCCCAGGAAATATATCATAGGTAGGATCCTTGAGTTCCTACAGATGGGATCAGTAATGAAGCTGGCCTTGAGCACTATCAAGGGCCAGGTGTCAGCCTTATCAGTGTTTTTTTAATGACCACTTGCTTCACACTCTCTGATTCCTAACCTTGTCCAGGGAGTAACACGGATTAATCCCCCAGTTAAGTCACCCCTGAACCATTGGGACTTAAATTTAGTCCTGTCGGCTTTACAAAAACAGCCTTTTGAACCGATTCAGGATATTCCCTTGATCCTCCTGACGAGGGAAATAGTTTTCTTGGTTGCCATATCTTCTTCAAGGAGAGTATCAGAGTTGGCTGCTCTTTCCTGTAAAGAGCCATATTTGATTATTCATAATAAGGTTGTATTGCAACCTCATCCTAATTTTCTACCGAAGGTAGTGTCAGGTTTTCATTTAAACCAGGATATTGTTCTGCCTTCGTTTTTTTCCAGAACCTCGTTCTGTGGAAGAAAAGTCACTACATTCCCTTGATGTGGTGAGAGTGGTCAAGGTCCATTTTTAAAAGCGACTGCTCAGATTCGTAAAACAGATGTTTTGTTTGTGTTGCCAGGCAGTCCTAAAAGAGGACAGGCGGCGTCGAAATCTACCATTTCTAAATGGATTTGTCAAGTGATCGTTCAAGCTTACGGTTTAAAGAGGAAAAACCCTACTTTACATATTAAATCGCACTCCATCAGGGCTGTTAGTGCTTCTTGGGCAGTACATCACTAAGCCTCCATGGCTCAGATCTGCAAGGCCACAGCTTGGTCTTCAATCCATACATTTACCAGATTCTATCAAGTAGATGTAAAAGGTCGTGAGGATATCGCCTTTGGGCGCAGTGTACTGCAGGCTGCGGTATAAGTCCTCTAGTCTTTTGGTGCCCTACTTTTGTTGTGTCTCCCTCCCTTCAGTTGGCATTGCTATAGGACATCCCACATAGTAACTACTATGGCTTTGTGTCCCCTGATGTATGAAAAGAAAATAGGATTTTTAAAACATGTCTTTGCCTGTGAATGAAAGAGAGAGATGCATCATACCTCCCGCTCTCTCCTTGCAGAGAAAAAATGATAAAAAAATACCTAGAACAAGGTTTGATTTAGGTCAGAATTAGTGTTTGGGTTTTATTATTATTATTATTATTATTATTATTATATATATTTTTTAATTAGTATCAGCGAAAAGCAAAATGCGCACGTTTTTGGGCCCTACTATGGGTACAAAGAACAACTAACATACACATGTGGTATTGCTGTGATGGTCAGGAGCAGGGTAATTTAATTTGGGTGGTTGTTTGGTGGAAGGTTATGGTAATAGCAAGTAATATACAGCTACATTTGAACCGGTTCCTGACCAGCGCATGCCGATGTACGTCGGCAGAATGGCGCGGCTGGGCAAATGGGCGTACCTGTACGTCCCTTTTAAATATGCCGCCACGCCATCGCTTGCTCAACGACCTCCGTGAGTCGGGTCGCGGGTCCCGTGGATTCTATCGCCGCGGGGATACCCGCGATCGCCTCACGGAGAGGAAGAATGCCTAGTGACAGTGTCACTGATCTCTGCTCCCTGTGATCGGGAGCAGAGATCAGTGACGTGTCACACGTAGCCACGCCCCCCCACAGTTAGAATCACTCTCCAGGACATACGTAACCCTTAAACTGCCCCCTAGTGGTTAACCCCTTCACTGCCAGTGTCATTTACACAGGAATAAGTGCATTTGTATAGCACTGATTGCTGTATAAATGACAATTGTCCCAAAAATGTCCGCTGTGTCCGCCATAATGTCGCAGTCACGATAAAAATCGCTGATCGCCGTCATTACTAGTAAAAAAAAATTAATAAAAATGCCATAAATCTATCCCCTATATTATATACGCTTTAATTTTTGTGCAAACCAATCAATAAACGCTTATTATATGTAGAAGAATACGTATCGCCCTAAACTGAGGGAAAAGAAATGTTTTTTATATATATTTTGGGGGGATATTTATTATAGCAAAATGTAAAAAATAATGCTTTTTTTTTTTCAAAATTGTCGCTCTTTTTTTGTTTATAGCGCAAAAAATTAAAACCGCAGGGGTGATCAAATACCACCAAAAGAAAGCTCTCTTTGTGGGGAAAAAAAGGGACGTAAATTTTGTTTGGTAGCCACGTCGCACGACCGTGCAGTGCCGAATCGCAAAAAGTGCTCTGGTCTTCGGCCAGCACAATGGTCCGGGGCTTAAGTGGTTATAAAATAATTTTTTTACTATTTTTTGGGACAGTTTTCTTTTGATTAAAAAAAAAAATCAGGAGATATCCATTACCATTTACAACCAAATGAAAGCCCAGTTTGTCCCAAATTCCCAAAATGCGGTATAATCCACATGGATGCACAAATTAGTTTTGATGATATGTAGTTTTAATAATTTTTGTTTAAACATTAAGATTTGTTTTACCCTTAGGCGCAAAAGAGTTAACCAGACATGAGGTGAAATAAAATCTGCAACAGGGAAACCGACCAGAATAACAGCCATTTATCAGACGCAAATTTGCAGAAAAAAAAACGACACTTATGAATGAACACAAGATACAGAGCGGACGGAAAGTATTCAGTCCCCCTTAAATTTTTCACTCTTTGTTATATTGCAGCCATTTGCTAAAATCATTTAAGTTCATTTTTTTCCTCATTAATGTACACACAGCACCCGATATTGACAGAAAAACACAGAATTGTTGACATTTTTGCAGATTTATTAAAAAAGAAAAACTGAAATATCACATTGTCCTAAGTATTTAGACCCTTTGCTGTGACACTCATATATTTAACTCAGGTGCTGTCCATTTCTTCTGATCATCCTTGAGATGGTTCTACACCTTCATTTGAGCCCAGCTGTGTTTGATTATACTGATTGGACTTGATTAGGAAAGCCACACACCTGTCTATATAAGACCTTACAGCTCACAGTGCATGTCAGAGCAAATGAGAATCATGAGGTCAAAGGAACTGCCCGAAGAGCTCAGAGACAGAATTGTGGCAAGGCACAGATTTGGCCAAGGTTACAAAGCATTTCCGCTGCACTTAAGGTTCCTAAGAGCACAGTGACCTCCATAATCCTTAAATGGAAGACGTTTGGGAAGACCAGAACCCTTCCTAGAGCTGGCCGTCCGGCCAAACCGAGCTATCGGGGGAGAAGAGCCTTGGCGAGAGAGGTAAAGAAGAACCCAAAGATCACTGTGACTGAGCTCCAGAGATGCAGTCGGGAGATGGGAGAAAGCAAAAATAGGGGAAAAGAAATTGCGCTCGGTGTTCAATATGAATATGAGAACTAGTGATAAAAAACCGTGAAGGAAATCCTGCAGCTAAAACACAATAACCCAAATACAAGGGCATACAAACTAAACAATATAAAAAACAGTGTAGCGCTGGATTATAAAAGAAAGCGCATATAATAATATATGCGAATATACCAAAACCCATGAAATTTATAAGTGAGTAAATGATGAAAACTGTATATCACTATTCTGAAGTGATCAAACACACATGTGTAAAGATCATAAGTGACTCTAGGAAGTGTTCAAATAAACCTATGTGTGTTTAGGAACAGTGAATAATGTGAACATATACGTATATATAATGTGGATAAATTATGTGAGCCAAATATCAACATAAACAATAAAGGTCAATGCCGTGATGATTGACAGTGTATAATCAAGAAAATATGTCAACCAATTGACGTTGATTATTCCAAAGAGCTTATGATACTCAACAATATTGAAATTGTTAGTTAAACAGACACAAAAGAATCATAAAATAAAAATTCCCAGACATGGTGAGAAATAAATAGAATAAATGGATGAATTGGGACCAACCCAAAAAGTTCATATACTGCAAATAGGTATAGAGTCCCAAACGTGGTGAAATTTCAACATATATTCCGATTCAGTGTTCCACTGCAACTGCAGCCCACCACCAAGAGAATACAGCTGGAGGCTTACCGGACAGCCTGCGACCACCCTTATTCAGGGGGGTCTAAACAGGCTCAGTAGAGATGTATGGGTCCAGTGGATATCTCCTAGAAGGGCTCCATAGGCATTCTGCCAATTGCACAGGAAGATATTGCTTGTGGTCACCGGGTATTCTCCAAGGATGTTCCTCTCATGGCAAACCGAGGGGTTTCCAGGCAAAGTACAGCAATAATTGTCAGCAGGTGCCCCAAAAAGAAAAAGAGGACTCCGATAGTGCAGACCAATCTTACTGCTTTATTTAAAAATTATACCAACAAATAAATCTTATTTGTTGGTATAATTTTTAAATAAAGCAGTAAGATTGGTCTGCACTATCGGAGTCCTCTTTTTCTTTTTGGGGCACCTGCTGACAATTATTGCTGTAATTTGCCTGGAAACCCCTCGGTTTGCCATGAGAGGAACATCCTTGGAGAATACCCGGTGACCACAAGCAATATCTTCCTGTGCAATTGGCAGAATGCCTATGGAGCCCTTCTAGGAGATATCCACTGGACCCATACATCTCTACTGAGCCTGTTTAGACCCCCCTGAATAAGGGTGGTCGCAGGCTGTCCGGTAAGCCTCCAGCTGTATTCTCTTGGTGGTGGGCTGCAGTTGCAGTGGAACACTGAATCGGAATATATGTTGAAATTTCACCACGTTTGGGACTCTATACCTATTTGCAGTATATGAACTTTTTGGGTTGGTCCCAATTCATCCATTTATTCTATTTATTTCTCACCATGTCTGGGAATTTTTATTTTATGATTCTTTTGTGTCTGTTTAACTAACAATTTCAATATTGTTGAGTATCATAAGCTCTTTGGAATAATCAACGTCAATTGGTTGACATATTTTCTTGATTATACACTGTCAATCATCACGGCATTGACCTTTATTGTTTATGTTGATATTTGGCTCACATAATTTATCCACATTATATATACGTATATGTTCACATTATTCGCTGTTCTCAAACACACATAGGTTTATTTGAACACTTCCTAGAGTCACTTATGATCTTTACACATGTGTGTTTGATCACTACAGAATAGTGATATACAGTTTTCATCATTTACTCACTTATAAATTTCACGGGTTTTGGTATATTCGCATATATTATTATATGCGCTTTCTTTTATAATCCAGCGCTACACTGTTTTTTATATTGGGGAGATGGGAGAAAGTTGTAGAAAGTCCACCATCACTGCAGCCCTCCACCAATCGGGGCTTTATGGCAGAGTGGCCCAACAGAAGCCTCTCCTCAGTGCAAGACACATGAAAGCCCGCATGAAGTTTGCTAAAAAACACCTGAAGGACTCCAAGATGGTGAGAAATAAGATTCTCTGGTCTGATGAGACCAAGATAGAACTTTTTGGCCTTAATTCTAAGCAGTATGTGTGTAGAAAACCAGGCACTGCTCATCACCTGTCCAATACAGTCCCAAAAGTGAAGCATGGTGGCATCATGCTGTGGGGGTGTTTTTCAGCTGCAGGGACAGGATGACTGGTTGCAATAGAGGGAAAGATGAATGCGCCAAGTACAGGGATATCCTGAGTGAAAACCTTCTCCAGAGTGCTCAGCACCTCAGACTGGGCCGAAGGTTTACCTTATAACAAGACAATGACCCTAAGCACACAGCTAAAATAAGAAAAGAGTGGCTTCACAACAACTCCGTGACTGTTCTTGAATGGCCCAGCCAGAGCCCTGACTTAAACCCAATTGAGCATCTCTGGAGAGACCTAAAAATAGCTGTCCACCAACGTTTACCATCCAACCTGGCAGAACTGGAGAGGATCTGCAAGGAGGAATGGCAGAGGATCCCCAAATCCAGGTGTGAAAAACTTGTTGCATCTTTCCCAAAAAGACTCATGGCTGTATTAGATCAAAATGGTGCTTCTACTAAATACTGCTCAAAGGGTCTGAATACTTAGGACCATGTGATATTTCAGTTTTTCCTTTTTAATAAATCTGCAAAAATGTCAACAATTCTGTGTTTTTCTGTCAATATAGGGTGCTGTGTGTACAGTAATGAGGAAAAAAATTTAACTTAAATGATTTTAGCAAATGGATGCAATATAACAAAGAGTGAAAAATTTAAGGGGGTCTGAATACTTTCCATCCCCACTGTAATACCCAATTTTTTTGGTAAAATCTAAAAGATGATGTTGCGTTGAGTAAATGGATACCAAATCTGTCAAGATTTAAAACTGCACATGCCTGTGCAATTTTGTAGTATTCTTTTTTTTTTTTTTATCATCTTTCATTTAACTTTATTGCTATCACAAGAGGTGAAAAAAGACCTGCTGTGGATAGTGACTCTTTATGGAGATGTCTCCTCTGTCCTTCAAAACATCTGATAAAACTTATTTGTTTGATCAGATACCTCCCTGGCTGTAACAGCTAAGGAAAGACAGCTCTGAAAAGGTAAGTGACATGGTCCTTGTCGCTTCTGGCTTCATTCATCACAGAGGAGATGGGAGAATGGATGTTCCTCCGTCTCCTCTGCAGCCAGCCTACTGGACCATATACAGCAGTCCCAGGGCCCCCAGTGGAAGGTGCAGCCCAAAAACAGTGGTGCGGTGGGGGAGGCTCCACAGCTTTGTGTGCTTTATCAGTTTAGGGACGTGGCAGCTCCGTTCTCTTTCCAGTTCTTTGTCATTGCTCTGTTTTGGCTTAGGTGGATGTAGTTCACAGACCTGGTAAGACTTCTAGCAGATGCAGTTTGGGCTCTGCCAGAGTGTCTGGATCTACTAATGCCAAGGGCCAATTTTTTATCCTGCTTTATGGTTATTGGTTTTAACAATGTAGCCGATAAAAGTCCAGGTTATAAGGGGCAGAGGCATCTGTGATTTCCTATTATGCTCAGGGCTAGGAGTTAAACTTGCCGCAAGCTCTAGCATCAGATTTAGAAATTTTACCCAAAGGATTTCATTGTGGGACAAATTCTCTCCATCCTGCGGTTGGGTCTGGACTAGTATTTGGCTGTCAAGACTATCAAAGAACAAGACTCCGCTTTTCGTTCTGTTTCAATGACCATTGGCCTCTCACTCTTTGATTAAGACCATTGTGCAATATGGTTCCCCAGTGATTGTGATGCCTGTATCTGGTTTTCTCTGCGCTTCAGAAGACAACGTTTCAACCCATTAGAGACGTTCTTTTCTCTACTTTCTCTACTCTAACTTACAAGGTTGCTTTCCTTGTAGCAATCTCTCTGAGAGACAAGTATCAGAACTGGTGGCCTCTATCTCCCCAAAAAATATTTTGGTCTTGCATAAGGGACACGGTATTGAAGCCCAGGATATTCTCTGCATTAAGGTAAAAAAACCTTATGTACACAGGATCCCCACCTTAAATATTTACCTGAGCTAGATCTTGATCTAACATTATGTCCGTGAGCAGCAGCTCTCACTTTCACTGGACATGGAGGCAGGAGCAATTGGTTCCTGTTGCTATCAATCAAAGCCTGTGAGGAGAGAGTGGGGGCAGGGTCAAGCCTAGGTGTGTGTGTCGTTGGACACACATGGCATGGCTCAGTATTCAGCCTACAGGAGTGGAGCCAGGGGGGTAATCTACCTTTTGCCATTTGCATGAACCAGTCATTGTTCTCCCCGTCTCTCCTGTCTGGCTCAGGTTCATTAAAAGCGGGTTGTATAATTCTTGTCTTTCAACCATTTTCAGAAAAACTGACTCAATTTTTGTCAATTTGGATGGGCCCAGGAAGGCTTCTCATTCTTCCAACTCAGACCATCGTTTAAGCTTATTATCTCAAGAACTAGATTGCCCCATATTCCTGTTTAGTCCGCTAGTTCTGTGAAGGCCTCTTGGGCTTTTCAGCATAAGACAACTGTTCATAGAAAAGATGCACAGGGTACACACCACTCTGAGGCTTACCTGCATGAAATCCAAAGCCCCACTAGATGTGCCTGGGTGCCGGCTCGGTCTGAAGCCGCGATCAATGAAAATAGTAAACAAAAGTAACGGCACTCCGATGTACAAAAAAAAGGCTTCTTCATGAATTGGTTACGGAAGATAAAGACAGAAACACACAGCTCCAGGACAGCCAGTAAATGCATTTCACACGTTAGTGCTTATTTATTACTGAAAGCTTCATGAACACTAACCACTAAAATCAGATTGACAGGTGGTCAATCAGTGGAAAAAACAACTCCAAACTAGTTAACACAGTTAACTCTTTATCCATAAAAACATGTCTGAAATACATTTATAAAAGAGCAACTAAATATCAAGCAATACTAAAGTAACCTAGACAATAAGAAGGTAATAAACAAACAAAATACTTTTTGCTATAATAAATATCACAAATTAAAAAAAAAAAAACAAAACAAATGTCTTCCTCAGTTTAGGCCGATATATATTCTTCTACATATCTTTGGTAAAAAAGATCGCAATTAGCATATATTGATTGGTTTGCAGAAAAATTATAGCGTCTACAAAATCGGGGATAGAGTTATGGCATTTTTATTATTTATTTTCTTTTTATTAGTAATGGTGGCAATCTGCGATTTATTTATTTATTTATTTGCATTTATACAGCAATCAGAGCTATAAATGGCCATTGATTACTGTATAAATGTCACTGGCAGGGAAGGGGTTAACACTAGGGGGGGTGATCAAGGTGTTAAATGTGTTCCCTCAGCGTGTTCTAACTGTGGCAGGGATGGGACTGCCTGGGGAAGGAGACAGAGCGTTGTTCCTATATACTAGGGACGTACATTCTGTCTCCTCTGCCCTGCCAGAATGTGGATTTGTATGTTTACACACACAGATCCTCGTTCTGGCTCTTTCAGGAGCGATTGTGGGTGCCAGCGGACATCGTGGCTTCCGGGCACACGCATTGGCTCCTCATTGACGCGGCGGGCACAACCCCTATAAAGCGGCCGCTGTACAGCTGCGGCGATTCACGCAGGGGAGCCATTCTGCCGACAGCGGGCGGTCAGCAAGCGGTTAAATAACAAACATCATTCTTGCCTCCACTGTGCAGTTCATTTTCACAGAGTGGCCCTGATCCTCGTCTTCTGGGGTCCCTAAACGGCACTCGCGGCTCTTCCCCACATCGGCAAACCACCTAGAAGTGCTCTCCTTGGGGGTCCCCATGTGGGCACGCTCCCGAGTCCAGTATTTGCATACATAGACACAGAATGCCGAACTCGGCCCCACCCCCCAGCGGCCACGTCATTGGATTTGATTGACAGCAGCGGGAGCCAATGGCTGTGCTGCTATCAATCTATCCAATCAAGAGCCGAGACGACGGGCAGAGAAGGTGAGCGCGTCTCCGGCGTTGGAATTACGGGGCTCAAGTGAGTAAAACAGGGGGCTGGTTAGTGACTTGTTTTTTCACCTAAATGCATCCTATGCATTAATGTGAAAAAACCTAAGGGTTTACAACCCCTTTAAGAGTTTCCTTCACTGAAATGAAGGAGCCAAGCTCAACCCCTGAGAAACAACCCCACACCATAATCCCCCCTCCACCAAATGGTTTGGACCAGTGCACAAAGCAAGTCTTTATGGACCTTCTTGTCCACATCATAGCCTGACCTCACAAATGCCCTTCTGGAAGAATGGTCAAACGTTCCCAAAGACACACTTCTAAAACTTGTGGGCAGCCTTCCCAGAAGAGTTGAAGCTCTTATAGCTGCAAGGGTGGGTCAACTCAATATTGAACCCTATGGACTAAGACTGGGATGCCATTAACCACTTGCGGACCAGCCGCTGTCATTATACTGCAGCAGGTTGACTCTATTGCGCGAATCGCCATAGCTGTACGTCGGTTCATGTAATAGATACAGTGGGCGTGCGCACTGTGGCGCCAGAGCCGATGCACATGTCCGCCGGCCACCAGCGATCGCTCCACAGAGAACCAGAACAGGGATCTGTCAATGTAAACAGACAGATACCTGTTCTGACAGGGGAGTAGAGAGAGTTAGTCTGTTCCTAGTGATCAGGAACAGCGATCTTTTTCCCCCTCCAGTCAGTACACTCCCCCCACAGTTAGAAACACCTCCCAGGGAGCACATTTAACCCCTTGATCACCACTAGTGTTAACCCCTTCCCTGCCAGTGTTATTTATACAGTAATCGGTGCATTTCTTTCGCTGTATAAATGTCACTGGTCCCAAAAAAGTGTCAAAAGTGTCCGATCTGTCCGCCGCAATGTCGTAGGCCGCTAAAAGTTGCTGATCACCATTACTAGTAAAAAAAAAATGATAAAAATACCATAAATCTATCCTTTATTTTGTAGATGCCATAACTTTTGCACAAACCAATCAATATACGGTTATTGCAATTTTTTTTTTTTACCAAAAATATGTACAAGAATACATATTGGCCTAAACTGAGGAAGAAATGTTGTTTTTTTATATTTTTGGGGGGGATATTTTTTATAGCAAAAAGTAAAAAAGTATTGCTTTTTTTTTTTAAGTTGTTACTTTTTTTTTGTTTGTAACGCAAAAAATAATGACCAGAGAGGTGATCAAATACCACCAAAAGAAAGCTCTATTTGTGGGAAAAAAACGGACATAAATTTTGTTTGGGTACAGCGTTGCAGGACTGCGCAATTGTTAGATAACCACTTCAGCCCCGGAAGGATTTACCCCCTTCCTGACCAGAGCACTTTTTACAATTTGTCACTGCGTCGCTTTAACTGCTAATTGCGCGGTCATGCAATGCTGTACCCAAACGAAATTTGCGTCCTTTTCTTCCCACAAATAGAGCTTTCTTTTGATGGTATTTGATCACCTCTGCCGTTTTTATTTTTTGCGCTATACACGGAAAAAGACGGAAAATTTTGAAAAAAAATATTTTCTACTTTTTGCTCTAAAAAAATTCAATTTTAGTCATACATTTAGGCCAAAATGTATTCGGCCACATGTCTTTGGTAAAAAAAATGTCAATAAGTGTATATTTATTGGTTTGCGCAAAAGTTATAGCGCCTACAAACTAAAGTACATTTTCTGGAATTTACACAGCCTTTAATTTATGACTACCTATGTCGTTTCTTGAGGTGCTAAAATGGCAGGGCAGTACAAAACCCCCACAAATGACCCCATTTTGGAAAGTAGACACCCCAAGGAAATTGCTGAGAGGCATGTTGAGCCCATTGAATATTCATTTTTTTTTTTGTCCCAAGTGATTGAATAATGACAAAAAAAAAAAATTACAAAAAGTTGTCACTAAATGATATATTGCTCACACAGGCCATGGGCATATGTGGAATTGCACCCCAAAATACATTTAGCTGCTTCTCCTGAGTATGGGGATACCACATGTGTGGGACTTTTTGGGAGCCTAACCACGTACAGGGCCCCGAAAACCAATCACTGCCTTCAGGATTTCTAAGGGCGTACATTTTTGATTTTACTCCTCACTACCTATCACAGTTTTGAAGGCCATAAAATGCCCAGATGGCACAAACCCCCCCCAAATGACCCCATTTTGGAAAGTAGACACCCCAAGCTATTTGCTGAGAGGCATGTTGAGTCCATGGAATATTTTATATTTTGACACAAGTTGCGGGAAAGTGACAATTTTTTTTTTTTTTTTTGCATAAAGTTGCCACTAAATGATATATTGCTCACACAGGCCATGGGCATATGTGGAATTGCACCCCAAAATACATTCTGCTGCTTCTCTTGAGTACGGGGATACCACATGTGTGGGACTTTTTAGGAGCCTAGCTGCGTACGGGGCCCCAAAAACCAATGACCGCCTTCAGGATTTCTAAGGGTGTACATTTTTGATTTCACTCTTCACTGCCTATCACAGTTTCGGAGGTCATGGAATGCCCAGGTGGCACAACCCCCCCCAAATGACCCCATTTTGGAAAGTAGACACCCCAAGCTATTTGAGAGGCATGGTGAGTATTTTGCAGCTCTCATTTGTTTTTGAAAATGAAGAAAGACAAAAAAAAAATTTTTTTTTTCTTTTTTTAATTTTCAAAACTTTGTGACAAAAAGTGAGGTTTGCAAAATACTCACTATACCACTCAGCAAATAGCTTTGGGTGTCTACTTTCCAAAATGGGGTCATTTGGGGGGGTTTTGTGCCACCTGTGCATTCCATGGCCTCCGAAACTGTGATAGGCAGTGAAGAGTGAAATCAAAAATGTATGCCCTTAGAAAGCCTGAAGGCGGTGCTTGGTTTTCGGGGTCCCGTACGCGGCTAGGCTCCCAAAAAGTCTCCCACATGTGGTATCCCCGTACTCAGGAGAAGCAACAGAATGTATTTTGGGGTGTAATTTCACATATTCCCATGGCATGTTTGAGCAATATATCATTTAGTGACAACTTTGTGCAAAAAAAAAAAAAAAATTTGTCTCTTTCCCGCAACTTGTGTTGCAATATAAAATATTCCATGGACTCGACATGCCTCTCAGCAAATAGCTTGGGGTGTCTACTTTCCAAAATATGGGCCATTTGGGGGGGGGTTTGAACTGTCCTGGCATTTTATGCACAACATTTAGAAACTTATGTCACACATCACCCACTCTTCTAACCACTTGAAGACAAAGCCCTTTCTGACACTTATTGTTTACATGAAAAAGTTTTTTTTTTTTTGCAAGAAAATTACTTTGAACCCCCAAACATTATATATTTTTTTAAAGCAAATGCCCTACAGATTAAAATGGTGGGTGTTTCATTTTTTTTTTTTTCACACAGTATTTGCGCAGCGATTTTTCAAACGCATTTTTTGGGGAAAAAACACACTTTTTTACATTTTAATGCACTAAAACAACTATATTGCCCAAATGTTTGATGAAATAAAAAAGATGATCTTAGGACGAGTACATGGATACCAAACATGACATGCTTTACAATTGCGCACAAACGTGCAGTGGCAACAAAATAAATACATTTTTAAAAGCCTTTAAAAGCCTTTACAGGTTACCACTTTAGATTTACAGAGGAGGTCTACTGCTAAAATTACTGCCCTCGATCTGACCGTCGTGGTGATACCTCACATGCATGGTGCAATTGCTGTTTACATTTGACGCCAGACCGACGCTTGCGTTCGCCTTAGCGCGAGAGCAGGGGGGACAGGGGTGCTTTTTTTATTTATTTTTTTTTCTTTATAATTTTTTTGCTTTTTTATCTTATTTTTAAACTGTTCCTTTCATTTTTTTTTTTTTTTTTTTTAATCATTTTTATTGTTATCTCAGGGAATGTAAATATCCCCTATGATAGCAATAGGTAGTGAAAGGTACTCTTTTTTGAAAAATTGGGGTCTATTAGACCCTAGATTTCTCCTCTGCCCTCAAAGCATCTGACCACACCAAGATCGGTGTGAAAAAATGCTTCCCCAATTTCCCAAT
This sequence comes from Lithobates clamitans, assembly GCA_037952925.1. NCBI lineage: Eukaryota > Metazoa > Chordata > Amphibia > Anura > Ranidae > Lithobates > Lithobates clamitans. The sequence goes on from JBBGZY010001072.1 coordinate 2,555,684, forward strand.
TGCGCTATTTACATCTGGCGAAATCTAAGTCATAAAATGCTCGTAGCTTCCGGTTTCTTAGGCCATAGAGATGTTTGGAACCACTCTGGTCTCTGATCAGCTCTATGGTCAGCTGGCTGAATCACCGGCTGCATTCTCAGGTTCCCTGTTGAGACAGGAGAGCCAGAGAAAAACACGGAAGACGGTGGGGGGGCATTCTCTCCCACTGCTTGTAAAAGCAGTCTAGAGGCTAATTAGCCGCTAGGATTGCTTTTACATGAAAGCCGACCGCTGGCTGAAAAGAATGATACCAAGATGATACCTAAACCTGCAAGCATCATTCTGGTATAACCACTCAAAGTCGTGAATGGTGTACCTAAAGACAAAAAAATGGTTAACAATAAAGCACAGTAAACGGTAAAGTATAAAAAATTGCATACCTGAAAACCAAACATGATAAAACATAATAACAATAAAACATTGCAGAATAGAATACAGTAAAAAAGAGCAGAACAATAGAGAGAATAGAGAGAGAGAGAACAATAAAACGACAACTATTATTTTTTATTTTATATTTTTGTTTGTGTTTTTTTTTTTTTTTACACTTTTTTTGTAACTGTAACTTTTATAACTGTAACCGGTTCCAGGTTCGGGTCTCTCAAAATGCGATGGCATCTTGGGAGACCCTGTGAAAGTGTGCCTAGTCTGTGCAATGCTGTACCCTACGCTAATACTCAACTAGTATATGGTAGCGTTCAAAACATTCACCAATGCAAAGACCAGGATTGTCAGGACAGGAGGGACAATAATATCGGGTGTCACGCCTATATCCGCGCTTGCTGCAGACACAACATCTTTTTTGGGGGGGTTCGCTGGGTAGGGGTACTCGGGAGGACATAAAGAAAATGCCTCTCATGCAGCCGACTGCATTTGGTTGGGGATGTGAATGGGGGAAGTACGGGCACTGCAGAAGTGGTGGGTTCCCAATTAGGATTGGCGAATGCAGCAGTAAGGGCACTATGGGCACGACGGGCCTGTGTTTGTCTTTTTGGTGGCAGCGGGACACTACTTGTGCTTGCCACCTCACCAGCTTGAACTGCACTTATGGGACTCGCCACGTCACCAAGTGTTACTGCAGTGCTGGTTTGACTACGACCGGGGTGTACTAGGCCGCTGGTGCTTGCCAGTTCACCAAAACGCTACCAAAAAAAAACTGTTAGCGATCGCAGGGATCAGGCCTGACTCTGCGAACGCTGCAGTTATGCGTTTAGTGTTTTGTAAGTGACAGTGATCGATCGATACTGCACTTGGGTGGACTGGGCCGGGCAGAGGGGCAAAACGCAGGTGCTAGCAGGTATCTGGGCTGATCCCGCTAACACTGGGAACCCTAAACTGCTGGGGACGCTAGTATAGATCTGATCGGATCAGATATTGATCCGTTCAGATACTATACCACTAAAGGAGGCGTATGCTGCGTGCGTGGGTGTTAGCGGTACTGGCGCTAATCTGACGCTGCCTGGGGCGACGCATATCACCGCCGGGCGATCAGGGGGCTAAACCTTTATTCGGTAATAAACGGCGGGTGCCCTGACACTATAAAAAATAAACTAACTAACCAGCGTCACCAGTGACGGTTATACGGTGATCAGTGGTGAAAGGGTTAACTAGGGGGCAATCAAGGGGTTAAAACATTTATTAGATAGTATATGGGGGTCCCTGTCGCTATAAAACGCTGACGGCGAACCTAAATATTTACGTCCCTAACTAGCGTCACCAGCGACACTAATACAGCGATCAGAAAAATGATCGCTTAGCGACACTGGTGACGGGGGGTGATCAAGGGGTTAAAACTTTATTAGGAGGGGTTAGGGGGGTATCCTAGACCTAAAGGGGGCCTAACTCTCACTGCCCTAACACTGTAACTGTCACAAACTGACACCAATACAGTAATCAGAAAAAAAAAAAAAAAACCTGCTTGGTGTCAGTTTGTGACAGGGGGGGGTGATTGGAGGGGGATCGGGATGTAATGTGTGCCTGGCATGTTCTACTGTGTGTGTGTGTGTGTTGGTGCACTCACATTACAGTCTTCTCTCCTCGGCCCGGAACGGAAAATACCGAGCCGAGGAGAGATGACATCATTTCCTCTGCCTCTGTGTACAATACAGAGGCAGGGAAATGATCCCATTGGCTGGGAGCGATGGCGAGGGGGGGGCCACGAATGGATGGCCTCCCCCTCACCACCGATCCCCGGGGGAGATTTGCCGACCGCCGCAGGCACCGGGGGGGTCCGATCGGACCCCCCACCCGCGGGCAGGCAAGGACGTACAGGTAAGCCCTTTTGCCTGCCCGTGCCGCTCTGTCGACGTACATCGTCGTGCGGCGGTCGGCAACTGGTTAAAACGACGCAGTGCCGTATCACAAAAAATGGCCTGGTCATTAAGGGGGTTAATCCTTCCGGTCCCTAAGTGGTTAAAGTTCATCGGAGTCAATGTGTGAAACTTTAGTGAATGGTCTGATATCTCAGCGACAACGTGGGCCAGGTGTGCACGCAAGCACATGGCTATCCAGAGACATGTAAGGAAGCACCACCTAGGGTGCAGTACATGTGACTGTCATGGTTAACCTGCTGCGGGCAGTCCAACATAGTCAGTGTGAGAGGTGGGGTCACAATAAGCAGAAAATGTGTTTAAAAATGGTTCAAACGCTTTTGCGATGGTAAGGAAATGACTGCGGATGCGCCACGTTTGGACCGACCGTCGACCAGCAGAACCCCAGACATGATCGAGCAATTGCGACAAGTGCCGGCACAAGATCGGCGACTGACTCTATGATTCGTGGTGGAGGAATTGGGCATTAGCAAGGACATGGTGCGGTCCATCATCTGAGAAGATTTGGGTAAGCAGAAGATCTGTTCCCGGTTTGTGCCGCACAAGCTGACAGAAGAACAGAAAGCAAAGGGAATGGAAACCTCTGGAGGTTTCATTACCATGTGTGCCCAGGATCCATCCTTTCTGTGAACCATTGTCACCAGGGATGAGACAGACGGCAGTTGATGGAATGGCGTTCACCGTCTTCCCCATGACCCAGAAGGGGTTGCCTGCAAAAGTCCAAGGTCAAGACAATGTTGATCACGGACATGGTGGCAATTCAAGAATGTGTTACAGTGGTTCTGCGATCAATTCCTCAAGAGGCCTTTGCTGACAGTTTCCAGAAGCTCTATGAACGTTGCCAAAAGTGTGTTGTGAAGGATGACGATTTTGAAGGCCAGTAAACGTAATTTGTTTGTATCTTCTGTTTTCTGATACCATTCACCAAACTTTTTAGACACACCTCGTAGTTATAAAAGTAATGTCACCCATATAAACCAAACAGTCACAGCAAAAGAATTACACTAGGCCATCTATGAAAATGCAAAATAGACCTAAACCAGGGGAAAAAAATCCCTGGGTGTAATTCGGGGGGCCAACACCTTAAACAAGAAGGGAGAAAGTGATATCACTTTTTTTTTTTTATGTGACCACATTTGGTTTTTACAATGCCGCTACTTTAGTTTTCTATTTCCATAAGACAACTGTTGCCTAGGTTTGTAAGGCTGCCACTTGACCTTTCACTTACTTTCCCTGAGTTCCACCAGCTTCCGGCATAAGTTCCTTTAGGCAGCTCTTTGAGCTGCAGGCAGTACACCCTTTTCTGTTGTTACTTAGCAATTGTTTGCTGTGTTGCCCGCCTCTCAGTTGAACTGCATTTGTACTTCCCAAACCTTAAAGACTTCCGGTGTTCCTAAATAGGTGAGAGAGAAAATATTTTTTTTATTCGTAGCAAACAATCCCTTTCTTGGAGTCTACTAAGAAACATATTCCATTGCACAATTCCCAATGCACACATTCCTGAAGAAATGGTTGTATGTGTAAGCAGGTGCTGCAGCTACCATGAGCTAGAACCAAAGACAGTCGAAGCAAAAAACACATCACCAGCACACCATGAATCTCCAGAATGGATCGAAAGCTTTATTCAGTGATTACATTATTACAGCAGAGGCAATATTTCGGAGCCTCGCAGGACCTCTTCATCAGGCATGTGAACATCACAAGCCTGATGAAGGGGTCCTGTGAGGCTCTGATATATTGCCTCTGCTGTAATAATGTAATCCCTGAATAAAGCTTTGGACCCATTCTGGAGAACCATGGTGTGCCTTCTCCTCCCTCCTCCCTCCTCCACCCTCCTCCCATATCACTCAATGGACTCTTAAGATTGTACAGTAAGTGCAAAAACTCTATCTTTAAAATGGTAAATTGGGGTTATTGGCCTTTAGCCCCGGTTCACACTGATACAACTTATAATGCAATTTGACTTGTCAAATTGCATGGCACGTCACACCCTATTGTCAGCAATGGAACTGTTTAAATCTGTGCGATGCCGACTTTGCGTTTCCGTACCAATTTGAAAAAGTATTTCCTGCACTACTTTTGGCGATTTCATGTGCAACTTGCATAGCATCACACAGATGTTAGCCAAGTTGCACCTGAAGTCCCACTGGCATGGTGGCTTGGAAATCGTGTGATTTTAAAGCCGCATTCAGCGTGAACCTAGGGTTAGTGGATCCTCACAAAAAAAAGTGAAACTACCGCTCATCCGCCTCTCTCCCCCCTTTTCTAACATGTTTTTTGTTTTTTGTTTTCTTCTTCTGGGAGTGGATACCTTCCTCTGTAATCCTAAATGCCACTTTTGGCTATTGCTCAGCCCAGTTGTTGATGTAGACCTCTGATCATTAAGTAAAATGCATCCTTTTCATTATCCCTTCAGGTAGGCAATCATTTCCTGGCCTTTGCCATGCATTAACATTAATGTTTGTTGAGTGCAAATGTTTCATTTTTTTTATGATACTTTGAGTGGTCTGGGGCTAATTGCAGAGTTAAACAGAAAAGGAAGGTAACCAGGACACATTTCCTGCATAATACTTCCCTAGAGCACATTATATGCAGCATCATGACTCCAAAGCAGTCAAAGTGATTCTACTGCAGCGGCACTCGGAAAATACAACTTCATTCTCTGGAGATTGCAGAGTTTGTGTAGGGACAGCCTCTCTCTGCTTGAAGAGGAGAATCTGTAATTACAGAAAAATGTCCCTTTTTACATAAATTTGCAAAAAAAAATTACTATTGCTATCCTGATTTTTTTCATTCTAAAACAAATTGAAAAAGTACATAAGGTACACTGAGATAATTACCTAATTTATTTAGTTGTATCCCAATATAGCATATAGCAGATATCAGACTAGTGCTAATGCAGAGATAGAGTTCTGTTGTCAACCGTGTTCTCGCATCCTGTTCATTGAAGACCCCTAACTCTAAGTAGGTGCAGGGTTGGGGGAAGTTTAACTTCTGTATGGACTGCAATTCTCTAACAGAAAGCAGCTGCCCTCCCCTGCTTCCTGTGCCTTGGATTTTTGGACAGGTGCTAGAGGTAGGTGATTTAAAGCAAATCTCAGAGTAGGACCTTTACACATAGCTTTTTTTTTTTTAATTTATCCCAATATATCTTTTAACATTTCAGTTAAACTAAAATTGGGCTTTAAAGGAGTTGTAAATGCAGAAGGTTTTTTTTATCTTAATACATTCTATGCATTAAGATAAAAAATCTTTTGTGTGTATCTGCCACTCTCATCCCCCCTAATACTTACCTGAGTCCCATATCTCTCCAGCGATGTCCACGAATGTCTACGCCATCCAGGACACTCCTCCTGATTGTCAAAGTCAGTCAGCCAATTAGGAGAGAGAGTGAGCAGGGCCGGGTCGGGACTCTGTGTCTGAATGGACACAGTGAGCTGTGACTCGGCTCCAGTGCCCCCATAGGAAGCTGCTGGCTGTGGGGGGCACTTGATAGGAGGGAGGGGCCAGGAGCAGCAAAGAGGGTCCCGAGAAGAGGAGTATCCAGGCTGCTCTGTGCAAAACCAACTGCACAGAGGAGGTAAGTATAACATGTTTGGTTTTTTTTGTTTTGTTTTTTAAAACAAGAATTAATCACTTTAAAGCTACCCTCGTCATTTAAAGTATTTTGGTCATGTTGTTTACCTGTAAAAGCCTCCTTCAATAATTTCACGTGACCGGCTGCCTTTAAGTTTAATTGCAGTGTTGGCATGGTATCTCCATGCTCCTCCAGTTCCTTTGTGACAAAGAAGGAATTCTCATCTGCTATCACTAAGGTACAGCAGCCGCTTTCTAGGAATACTTGCTTGTTTGGATCGCTTTGGTGTCAAGTGGAAATGTTCTCCTCTCCTCCTCCATCCCTTTTAAAGGAGGAAGAACCAATGGAGGACAAGGCAGAGAAAGACCAGAATGTTTCCAGTAGAAGGACATGCTGAACACTTCTCACCTGAGAAATCTATTCCTGAAAAACCCCAAGGTCAGAATTTATCTCTGATCCAAAAGACCTTTCTGAGTTTCCTCTCGGAAGTTGACCAAACTTATTTTAACCACTTCAGCCCCGGAAGATTTGGCTGCTCAATGACCATGTCATTTTTGGGATACTACACTGCGTAGCTTTAACTGACAATTGCGTGGTTGTGCGACATTGTATCCAAACAAAATTTACGTCCTTTTATTATTTTTAGTATTTGATTATCTCTGCAGTTTTTATTTTTTGCACTATAAACAAAAATAGACCAACAATTTTGAAAAAACACTATTTTTAACTTTTTGCTATAATAAATATCCCCAGTTTTTTTTAAAAAAAGCTAATTTTTTCCTCAGTTCGGGCCAATATGTATTCTTCTACATATTTTTGGTAATAAAAATCGCAATAAGCGTATATTGATTGGTTTGTGCAAAAGTTATAGCATCTACAAAATAGGGGATAGATTTATGGCATTTTTATTATTTATTTATTTTTTACTAGTAATGGCGATGATCTGCGATTTTTATCGGGACTGGGACATTATGGCAAACAGGACACTTTTAACACATTTTTGAGACCACTGGCACTTATACAGCGATCAGTGCTATAAAAATGCACTGATTACTGTGTACATGTCACTGGCAGGGAAGGGGTTAACAGTAGGGGGTAATCAAGGGGTTAACTATGTTACTGAAGTGATTCTAACTGTGGGGGGATGGGACTGCCTGGGTAAGGAGACCAATTGTTGTTCATACTTGGTATGAACAACAGATCGCTCTTCTCACTCCTGACAGCATGGAGATCTGTCTGTTTACATTGACAGATCTCAGTTCTGTCTCTGTGTGGAGTAAGGATGAGAACGCGCTGAGCCCGCCAGGAAGTCGGCTCTGCAGAGCACTAATCACAAGCAGTGAGACGTTGTCCTGATGCGCGGCTGCAGAGATTGGGAAATGTCTCACAGCTTGTGATTAGCGCTTCCCAGTGCCAACTTCCTGGCGGGCTCTGCACGTGCTGTTTGCAAATATGCCTGAGCTCATTTTTAGTGTGGAGCGATCGCGGGTGCCCGCCGATTATCGCGACCGCCGGGAATACGCATCAACGTTGCGTGCCCTCTAGTGGTCAAAGGGGTTAAGTTACCATTTCTTGAGTCCTCTTCTTAAAATGTTACAGGATTTGGATCATGACGTCTGCCACAGTATCCTCAATCGTTTCCTATATATCCTAAATTAAAGAATATTTTGTACAAGGACCGAGCGCATACTAACACTGTGTTTGTGCTGCCAAAGGTTTGCTCAGCAATATCCCATGGAACATGACTTCACTAAGAAATGGTGTATACCTTCAGTGGATCTGGTAGTCTCTTTATCTGAACAGGGTCCCCACGTGACCAGTGGATGAGTTCCTGGTATTTAAGGATGCCTCGGACCAACCCAGAGGCTGAAATACTTAGGCTGACCCTGGATTCTGAACAGGCAAGAGTAATCCTCCCTCTGGACATTACAGTATGTCTTGATATGAGGGCTCAGGCAGACTTGCTAAAGACTTTCAAATTCCTCTATTCACTTTTGCATGATGGTTCTGCATGGGGCATTCCCTTTGCCCCATTTCATTCCCTGCCTCTCCAACAATATACCTTAGAAGTATGTAACATGAGAACACCGCTGAAGAGGTTGTTGCCCATCAACATCTTGGAATTGAGGGCGATTCGTCTTGCCTTACTCCCATTGGTCGGTGCAGTTGAAGTGCCTTCCTGTAAGGTCCAGTCAGACAACGCCACAACTGGCGTTGTCTGCAGTTGGGTCCATATTTATTTAGACACAGGCACAATTGTCATACTTTTGGCTCTGTATGCCACCAGAATAAAGTTAAAAGGAAACAATCCAAATTAATTTGAAGTGCAGACTTTCAGTTTTAACCCTTTCGCTGCCAGGCCCTGTGCTCCATTTTTACACACAGGTGGCCAGGCCATTTTTGCAATTTTTCTATTGCTTTTTTATTTTTCCCATACAGCTTTCAGAGTTTGTGAAAGACCCCCCAAACCATATATTTTCTGAAAGCACATGACCAGTAGAATACAAATAAGGTGCTACTGATTTTTAGGGCACAATGATATTTACGCAAATGTTTATCAAAACAATATTTTCTTTAGAAATACACTTAAATCAATATTAGCAGATAAAAACAGTACATTTTACAAAATTCCTACTAAATATAAAAGCTTAACCACTTCAGCCCCGGAACGATTTGCCTCCCTAAAGACCAGAGCAGTTTTTGCGATACGGCACTGCATCACTTTAACTGACAATTCCGCGGTCGTGCGACACTGTACCCAAACAAAATTTATGACCCTTTTTTTCCACAAATAGATCTTTCTTTTGGTGGTATTTGATCACCTCTGCGGTTTTTATTTTTTGCGCTATAAAAAAAAAAAAGACCAACCATTTTGATAAAAAAAAAAAAAAAAACACATTTTTTTTTACTTTCTGTTATAATACATATCCCCAAAAAATATTTAAAAAAAAACACATTTTTTCATCAGTTTAGGATGATATATATTCTTCTACATATTTTTGGTTAAAAAAAAATCGCAATAGGCGTATATTGATTGGTTTGCGCAAAAGTTATCGCATCTACATTTAGGGACTTTTATTTATTTTTTGTTTTTACTGGTAATGGTGGCGATCTGCGTTTTTTAGCAGGACTGTGACATTGTGGCAGACAAATCTGACCCCAAATTACACTTTTTTGGGGACCTATAAAAATGCACTGATCAATGTAAAAATTACACTGGCAAGAAAGGGGCTAACACTAGGGGGCAATCAAGGGGTTACGTGAGTTCCCTCAGTGTGTTCTAACTAGGGGGGATGGGCTTACTGAAACTTGACAGATATCACTGGGAACAGTAGATTCCTGTCATGTTACTAGGCAGAACGGGGAAATGCCTGGTTTATATAGGCAGTTCCCCGTTTTGCCGTGCCGTGATCGCGGGCCGCCGGTGGACATAGAGTACGCCAGACCCACGGGCACGCTCCCGCAGCGGGCGCGCCCCCGCTATCCTGTTTTTAGGGACTGACTTACAGGTACGTCAGTTCGCACAGGAGAGCTGACCTGCCGCAGTATATCTATGTGAGCAGGTTGGCAAGTGGTTAACCTGTATTGAGTTAATAAATAACACATATTTGTAATTTTTAAATTACGCCTTTTTGCAAAATAGTGAAAACTGAATGTACGTGAAAATGTAAATAACCACATTTCTGTAAAAATCTGAGGGTTTTCATTGTTCCCTTACAGCTTTCAGAGTTTGACCCCCAAATTATATATTTTCTGAAAGCATAGGACCAGTAGAATAAAGAAGGGGCTACTGATTTTTAAGGCTCCACGATATTTGCGCAAATGTTTACCAAAGCAATATTTTCGCTTACAATACACTAAAATCATTATTAACAAATACAAACACAGCAAATTTTACAAAATACCTCCAAAATTCCCACTAAATATAAAAGCTTAACCTGTATTGTGTTAATAAATAACAAATATTTGTAATTTTTAAATTGCGCCTTTTTGAGAAATAGTGAAAATTGGACGTGCGCAAAAATGTCTTTAAAAATCTGGAGGTTATCCTTTTTCACTTACAGTTTTCAGAATTTGTAAAATACCCCCCCAAACCATACATTTTCTGAAAGCACATGGTCAAAAGAAGAAGGTGCTACTGATTTTTAAGGCACTGCGATATTTGCGCAAATGTTTATCAAAACAATATTTTCGCTAAAAATACACTAAACTCATTAATAGTGGATTCATACATGGCAAAATGTACAAAATTCCTAGTATAAAAGTCAAAACTGTATTGAGTTAATAAATAACAAATATTTGTACATTTTAAATTGCACCTTTTTGTGAAATGTTGAAAACTGAAGGTACACAAAACTGTAAATAAAAACAATTTACTCAAAAAATCTGGAGGTTACCATTTTTCACTTGCAGCTTTCAGAATTTGAAAAGGCCCCCTCAAACTAGAAATTTTCTGAAAGCATATGACCTGTTGGATAAAAAAAAAGTGGTACAGATTATTTGGACCCCGCAATAATTGCACAAGTGTTCATCATATCGCTATTTTCACTAAAAATACACTAAAATCATTAATAGTGCACATAAACGCAACACAACTTTAAAAATTCCTGCTAAAATACTACTAAAGCATTGTTCACATGTGGCATACTAATATGTACATGGGGGGCGATGTTTACTCGCACGGGGATGCACATGACATCCATGTGGGTGTGGGTACACCACCCCGAACGCAGACAGTGTAAGCTCAGGGACATGCATGTGGACCTACATGGATGTAAAATTGGGAGCAATGGCTCTGTTTGTGCAGTTGCTACATCAATGGGACTGCTTGCACAGAGCTGCACGGAACACCTGTGCATCCCTGTAAACGTACGCGGTGTATGCCTTGTGTGAACAAGGCCTTAGGCCTCTTTCACACAAGCAGACCGATCGGATCTGCATGTCCGTTTTTCAGGCGGTCCCATTTGGACCACCCATTCATTGCTCTCTATGGAGAGGCTGATGTAAATGGACATGTCCGTTCCATTTCCATCCGACCGCCCCATAGGGGCTGTGTCTGTGTCCGCTCTGCATCAGCAGAGAGGACGCAGACCTGTCATCCACCCACTCAGCAGGGATCAGCAGACGGATCCCCCGCTGAGCAGGTGGATCTGCTTGACAGTCTGCTCCATGTGAAAGGGGTCTTACCAGGAGTGGCTGGTCCATTAGGGGCGTCATCCCCCTGCAGGGCGCTGGACTTTTTCTTTTTTAGGCCACATGATTAGAGCCTGAGGCTCTAATTGGCTTGAAAAAGTTTGGGCTCGGGGTGCAGAGCATTACACCCACGAACTTACCCACTTGTGACAATAGTGAATGAATATTTGCTCTTGTCCTCCGGCTTCTCCTGGCCATTAGGACGGATCAGGATGGCTGGGAGGAGAAGCTAAGGAGAAGCTAAGAAAGCCGTGCCGGGGGGGGGGGGGTTCTCTTTGCCACCCCCCAAAAAAGTTTAGCACCAGCCAAAACTGGGTCTTGCTATATTTTTAGGGGGTTTTTTTAAATTTTTTTTTTAGTTACTTTTTTTTACTTTTTTATTTATTTATTTATTTATTTTTGGCTGGGTCTTTGGTGAGAGTTCTAAACAGACCCCCACATCTCTTTTTTTGAGACAGAACGGAATTGTAGATAGTCCCTTCCTCTGTAGCACTTTACTTGAATGAATGGAATCTCTATAAAGATTCCTTATTCATTCTTAAAGTTACAGCCCGAAACATAGTAACACTCACGGTTTACTAGGTATCAGCTGTCAGTGGACATAGGAGCAATCGCTGCCTATGTCCATTGTACTATGGGGGGGGCTTGGTAGCAGAAGCTGCAGGCGACGGCAGGGAAAGGAGGGATGCCGCCAGAGCATGGATAGATCGGGGGTGCGGGGGCAGTAAGGGGGGGTGAACTGACTGATGCGGGGAGCACATCTGGATCCCCCCCAAGCCCCATGCAGCACCTGAAGCCGGGAGGAGTGGAAGAGGTGGGATGTCAGCTTATGATCGTAACTGCAGGGGGTCGGGTTTGCGGTGGTCTGATCGGGTGGGGGGGAAATCAGTGCTGGGGCGGAAGAAGGGGGGTGAAGGGGATAGGAAAGGAGAGTGGGCAGAGTAGTTTTAGGTGGAAGGGAGCGGCGGCATGGGTGGAGTGGGCGGGCGGTCACATTTGAGGTTAATGACTCTGATGAGCGGGTTGTAATCCGCTGATCAGAGTTATGGAATTGTTCAGCATAGTCTGCTGAACAATTCTGCTATAAGTTTATGGTCATTGAAGTGACCATGAGCTTAAAGGAGAGCAGGGCCGCCATCAGGGGGCTACAGCCATTACAACTGTAAGGGGCCCGAGGGGCCCGCCCGGGCCAGAAGAAGGCAGGATGGGAGAAGGGGATCCGTGCTGTGCAGTACAGAAACGATCTCACAGTTTCTACTGTTCTGGTGTCATTGACTTGGGCATCAAGCTCTTTACTGCCACCTCTGGCTACTATGTGCATGTGCACCCCTCGTGTGACAGTGATCTGCCTGTACTATGCTTCTCGCAACATGTCAGCTTTCTGAAAACAAGCTGGGACCAGGTAGGAAGCTACAGTATCTCACAAAAGTGAGTACACCCCTCACATTTTTGTAAATATTTTATTCTATCTTTTCATGTGACAACACTGAAGAAATGACACTTTGCTACAATGTAAAGTAGTAAGTGTACAGCTTGTATAACAGTGTAAATTTGCTGTTCCCTCAAAATAACTCAACACATGGCCATTAATGTCTAAACTGCTGGCAACAAAAGTGAGTACACCTCTAAGTGAAAATGGCCAAATTGGGCTGGAAGTGTTTAAATTTTGTGTGGCCACCATTATTTTCCAGCACTGCCTTAACCCTCTTGAGCATGGAGTTCACCAAAGCCTCACAAGTTGCCACTAGAGTCCTCTTCCACTCCTCCATGACGACATCACAGAGCTGCTGGATTGAAGTAAGAAAGTTCCTGGATAGCCGCACTCTGGAGAAAGTGCTGCTGGATGTTAGAGACCTTGCGCTCCTCCACCTTCCATTTGAGGATGCCCCACAGATGCTCAATAGGGTTTAGGTCTGGAGACATGCTTGGCCAGTCCATCACCTTTACCCTCAGCTTCTTTAGCAAGGCAGTGGAGGTGTGTTTGCGGTCGTTATCATGTTGGAATACTGCCCTGCGGCCCAGTCTCTGAAGGGAGGGGATCATGCTCTGCTTAACCACCTCAATACCGGGCCTGTTCTGGCATTTCTCTCCTTCATGTAAAAATCATAATTTTTTTGCTAGAAAATTACTCAAAACCCCCAAACATTATATATGTATTTTTAGCAGACACCCTAGGGGATAAAATGGCGCTCATTGCAACTTTTTATCTAGAACGGTATTTTTCAATTGCCTTTTTTTGGGAAAAAGAACTGTTTCATGAATAAAAAAATAACAAAACAGTAAAGTTAGCTCAGTTTTTCTGTATAATGTGAAAGATGATGTTATGCCGATAGTAAATAGATACCTAACATGTCACGCTTTAAAATTGTGCACAATCATGGATTGGCGCCAAACTTCATAACTTAAAAATTTGCATAGGCGACGCTTTAAAATTTTTTACAGGCTACCAGTTTAGCGTTACAGAGGAGGTCTAGTGCTAAAATTGCTGCCCATGCTCTAACGCACGCGGTGATACCTCACATGTGTGGTTTGAGCGCCATTTACATATGTGGGCAGGACTTACGTGTGCGTCTGCTTCTAAATGTGAGCTACCGGGGACAGGGGCGTTTTAAAATTTTTTTTTTATTATTTTATTTTACTTAATTTTTTTTTATTTTTACACTTTTTTTTACATTTTTGATTTTCTTGATTACTTTTATTCCTATTACAAGGAATGTAAATATCCCTTGTAATAGGAATCTATGTGACAGGTCCTCTTTATATATAATAAGACCCCACATCTCTCCTCCAGGCTGGAAAGCATGAGATCGGGAATTTTTTTTTTACCGATCACATGCTGACAGCCACGATCGCGGCTTCAGTTATATCCAGGTACCCGGGCGTGACATCATACCATCGCGCCCGGGCCTCCGATGGTCATAGAGATGACTGGTGCTGAGCACATGCACTGAACTTCTTTGGTCGACCATGCCGAAGCCTGCTCTGAGTGTATCCTGTCCTGTTAAACCACTGTATAGTCTTGGCCACCGTGCTGCAGCTCAGTTTCAGGGTCTTGACAATCTTCTTATAGCCTAGGCCATCTTTATGTACAACAACAATTCATTTTTGTCAGATCCTCAGAGAGTTCTTTGCCATGAGGTGCCTTGTTGAACTTTCAGTGACCAGTATGAGAGAGTGAGAGCGATAGCACCAAATGTAACACACCCGCTCCCCATTTACACCTGAGACCTTGTAACACTTATGTGTCACATGACACCGGGGAGGGAAAATGGCTAATTGGTCCCAATTTGGTCATTTTCACTTAGGGGTGTACTCACTTTTGTTGCCAGTGGTTTAGACATTAATGGCTGTGTGTGGAGTTATTTTGCGGGGACAGCAAATTTACACTGTTAAGCTGTACACTAACTACTTTACATTGTAACAAAGTGTCATTTCTTCAGTGTTGTCACATAAAAAGATATAATAAAATATTTACAAAAATGTAAGGGGGGGGGGGCGCTGTTTGTGTACAGGGAGGGGCCAGAGGCTTGTATGTGTACAGATTTGTGTATGTGGTGGCTGCCAAATAAAACAGTTGGGGAGGGGGGCTCTGACATATATACAGGTGTGTGGGGGGGGCTGACATATATACAGGTGTGTGTGTGTGTGTGTGTGTGTGTGTGTGTGTGTGTGTGTGGGTGGGTGTGGGTGGGTGTGGGTGGGGCTGACATTTATACAGGTGTGTGTGTGTGTGTGTGTGTGTGTGTGTGTGTGTGTGTGTGTGTGTGTGGCACTGACATATGTATGTTGGTGGTCAGGCTGGGGGGGACCCAAAAATTTCTGATGGCTGCCCTGTAGGACAGGGAAAAATGAGGTCCGTACGCCGTACGAACCTGACCACCTGCAGGCACTTCTGTAGGTCATGGCAATAAAAGGCTTAAAGAGTTTGTTAACCCAAAAAAAAAATGGATCCTGTTCCTTTAAAGCAGTGCATAGGATGAATTAAGGTGAAAAAACACGAAACTTTACAACCCCTGTGAACTTTCAGCCCATATCCATTATATAACTATAGCTTGAATATGTTTTGGTAAATACCTGAAAAAAACGAACATTCTGCCTGTGTCCAAATATATATGGACCTAACTGTAAATCAAGGAGTCACCAGAAGTCATGCTGCTCAGGAGGAGGTGGATCTCACCCTGTCTTGGGCAGAACTCGCCAGAAGTTTCCACATGCCGTCCACAATCCAGGTTTGGAAAATTGGAGCTGGACAGGTTCATCTAAAGGACCAGGGATCCTCAAGCGTTTGCGGTGATTGCTTTGGTGAAACCGTGGGGCCAGTGCTTCCTCATTTATGCCTTTCCGCTGTTACAGCTTTCACCTCTGTGTTTCACAGGATTCAAGTGTAAAGAATTCAGGTGATTCTGATCATAACTAAATGAATTGGGATACAGAGAACCCAAAAACCCGTATTAGGTTTTGGGAGGGACATGTGATTATGAAATCCCTTGGTGCACAGGAACTAATATAAATTGATTTGTTTCTGCTGTAAAGTGCTACATCAGGGCTCAAAATTTCAAGTCGTGAGCTACTAGCCAGGCTTTAAGGGTTACTTGCCATCAGTTGCCCCACCCAACCCCTACCATGCCACGCCCCTAAACAGGCCCTCATAAATTATCTCATAAAAATGACACTTAAATGTTTTATGCAGAATTAAGTTACAAAAATAAATATTAACAACTATATCAGTGCCCATCAGTGCAGCCTGACCTGTGCCCTTCAATGCAGCCTGACCTGTGCCCTTCAATGCAGCCTGACCTGTGCCCATCAATGCAGCGTGACCTGTGCCCATCAATGCAACATAACCTGTGCCCATCAATGCAGCCTGACCTGTGCCTCTTGGCCCGGCGCCTTTGATAGGGGTCACGCGCCCCGGCATTGGACCGATGTCCTGTCTATCAAAGGCTTCGGGCCAGGAGGCGGGACTGTGTGGCAGTGGGCGCTGGGAATACCGGGCAATTCAAATGACAGCTGTTAAAGCAGGCAATCCCCGCTCTCTAATGATCCGGCCGGCTCGCCTCTTCCTCTCCTCTCTTTTACTCTGGCTGGGAGAACGGCTCCCATTCCACCCTGCCTACAGGTGGTGCTCCCCCCTCGAGCAGCCCCACACTCGCTGTCAATCATCTTCCACTCGCAAAATCCGAGTAGGCAAGTGGAAAATTTGAGGGCTGTGCTACATAATATATCAAAGCTATTTTAATAGTGAAATAATTAGAAAGGGATGTTATTTTTCTATAATTAAAGAATTGGTTAAAAATGTAAGGACAATCCGCATACAGCCAATTTCAGAGAACTTTATTCAAAACATCAGCATATGACAGCAGTTATACCCAAGGTTCATCGATGCATTTTACACAGAGGATCTTACTTAGGAGTATGCTTTCAGATTTTTTTTTCTTTTAGTAGTGTTTTGCTGTGGTCTGAAAATGCTTAGGTCTTCAGAATGCACCAGCAAGGGTGTGATTAAGTTTTAAGTTTCAACATGGAGTAACAGTGATCCAATTTATTATTAAAGATTTAAGCCAGCCATAGATTGATCGAAACTCATTTTAGCCGGGACCAGATGAACTTCGATCCATCTATGGGCAGGCTGTTTGTACAGAAGTCAATCACTCGATCGACTTCTGTAATCACTCGATCGACTTCAGCTTGTTAGAAAATTTACACTCAAGCAGTGCCACTAACTATAGCCGGCAGTGCTGATGGAGTGGGAAGCCTTACAGCTGTTAGAATACAATAGCTCTGCAGAAAGGATTCTTCCATCCACCTTTGAGTGTGTGTATGGAGAATCAATTAATTTTCTTTCGTTCAAACCACTGGTTGAACGAAAGAAAATAATCATGTATGGGTCTGCCTTAGGTGCCAGTGTCCATTTTGAACATGCTTGATGGTTTTCCATAAGAAGGTTTAAAAGTACAAATAATATTTCTTTCCTTTTCACCTTACAGAACTGTTCTATACAGAGACAGCACATGTGCGGACACTAAATGTCCTTAACCAGGTCTTCCACCAGCGAGTAAAACGTGAAAACCTATTAACACCTGCTGAAACGAGAAGTGTGTTTTCCAACCTAGAGGAGATCCTACAACTTCATGGTGAGTTCCGTAGAACTTGATATTTGATGCTGAGATCCATGAATATGTATAATTCTAACTTCACTAAACACAGATTAAGGACATTTATAGTAGTTAATTTTTTTAGACCATGCATACAACTAAATACATCTAAACCACTATATGCGCAAAAAAAAAAAAGTATATGAACCCCTTGGAATTAAGTGGTTTTCTGCAGTCATTGGCCATAACATGTGATCTGGTCCTCATCTAAGTCACAACAATAGACAAACACTATGGGGTTGATTTACTAAAGGCAAATATACTCTGCACTGCAGTGGCGGCCCGTGCATTGTGGGCGCTGCCCCCCCCCCCCCCGACACCTACGCCGCCCTCCCTATTCATGTGCCCAGCCCCTTTCAGGACACCGGACACATGAAATACTATGGCAGGGATATGCGGGGGTGTGTGTATTTTGAAGCACGTGATTAGAGCCAGAGGCTCTAATAGGCTTCAAAATTGGGTGGGCTCGGGGCGCAGAGCACTGCGTCCCGATCCCACCCTGTTGTGTGACATAGCAAATGAATTTTCGCTATTTTCACATTAATGTTCCTTCTCGCCAATCAGGAGGCAGGTCAGTGAGACCTGTCTCCCGATTGGCCAAAGCAATAGGCGATCCTATTGGATGCCTAACGCTTTGGCGGAAGAGGAGACACAGCGGAGGAAGCCGAGCGGACACAGGAGTCGGCGCTTCCTGCCACTGCAGAAGAAGAGGAGGAGAGTCCTCTCCGGGAGAGTTGCCGAGCCACACGAGCGGTAAATGCAGTCGGACTGGCCGGGCGGGGGATGGGGGGGTTGGTTAAAGTGACAGCCGGGGGACGCGCCTGGCTGCATGTGATGGGCACAGTGGCTGTATTTGGTGGACACACTGGCTGCACATGATGGGCACAGTGGCTGTATTATGCTGGGCACAGTGGCTTCATATGCTGGGCACAGTGGCTTCATATGCTGGGCACAGTGGCTGCATATGCTGGGCACAGTGGCTGCATTTGATAGGCACAGTGAGGCTGCAATTGATGTTTTTTTAAAAGTATTTTTTCAGAATTTTTCAGTTTGTTTGCACCCCCCCCCCCCCCCCCCCCCCCTTTTGAGCACCAGCCGCCACTGCTGCACTGTGAACTTGCTCCAGAGCTTAGTAAATGAGTTAAAGCTTTACTTTGCAAAGAATACCCAACCACATGCAAGGAAAATTTAAAAAAAACTATTTTTTACTTGCACATGATTGGATGATAGAAATCAGCAGAGCTTCCCCTCAGATCTAGAGCAGCTGCGCTTGCAGTGCACAGTCTATTTGCCTTTAGTAAATCAACCTTAAAGGGGTTGTAAAGATGTTTTTTTTTTTTTTAAAAAATAACAAACATGTTATACTTACCTTCACTGTGCAGCTCGTTCTGCACAGAGTGGCCCCGAACCTGGTCTTCTGGGGTCCCTCGGCGGCTGTTTCAGCTCCTCCCCGCAAGCATTTACCACCTTCATGCGAGCTCCCTCGCACGGTGGTGAGTGCTTGCGGGCGCGCTCCCGTGATACAGCCGGCGGCTATAGCCGCTCGCTGTATCACTCGGCCCCGCCCCCCGGCGCGCCGCGTCATCGGATGTGATTGACAGCAGCGCGAGCCAATGGCTGCGCTGCTTTCAATCCATCCACTGCAGCCAATCAGCGGCCAGGGTGAGCGGAGGAACAGATGTCGGGAACGCGAAGCTGACTTTCGAGGTGTCAGGTAAGTAAAACGGGGGGGCTGGGGGCGGCGGTTCTGTCAGAAGTTTTTTCACCTTAATGCATAGAATGCATTAAGGTGAAAAAATTTTTACCTTTACAACCCCTTTAATGTTCTTAACCTAACACACAAACAATTCTAAATTCTTATGTCTTTATTGTACCCATCCATTTAACTTTCACTGTGCTGGAGGAAAAAGTAAGTGAGCCCCTGAAGTTAATAGCTGGTCAAGCTTCCTTTGGCAGCAATGACTTTAAGCAAGCACTTTCTGTAGCTCTGGATTAGGCTTGCACAGCGTTCTTTATTTTTTTTTTACCATTCCTCTTCACAAAAATGCACAAGCTCAGAAACTTTTTAAGATGTCTGGTGTGAACGGCTCTCTTGAGGTCTTTCCACAGCATCTCTATAGAGTTAATGTCTGGGCTCTGACTAAAGCCACTCCAGAAGGTATATTTTCCATTTCTGAAGCCGGTCTGTGGTGGATTTACTTTGATGCTTAGGGTCATTGTCCTACTGCATCACACAAATTCTAACTTTCAGTTGGTAGACAGCCACTCTAAAATCCTTTAGGGGGTTTTGGTAAACTTGGGTATTCATTTTTCCCTCAATGATGGCAAGTTGTCTAGGCCCTGAGGCAGCGAAGCAAGCCCAAATCATGATATTCCATCCCATACTTGACCATTGGGATGATGTTTTGATGTTGGTA
The DNA here is from genome assembly GCA_037952925.1 of Lithobates clamitans. Taxonomy (NCBI): domain Eukaryota; kingdom Metazoa; phylum Chordata; class Amphibia; order Anura; family Ranidae; genus Lithobates; species Lithobates clamitans. The sequence continues at coordinate 2,575,392 of JBBGZY010001072.1, forward strand.
AGCTGTGCCCTTTTTGTGCCATACATAATGCTGAATATTCTTATTAAACAATTCAACTTTTACTCCATCAGTCCACAAAATATTTTCCCAGTAGAGTTGCGGTTTTCCAGGGTGTTCTTGACAAACTTTAGGAACACAGCAATGTGTTTTTTGGAGAGTAGTATCTTCCTCTATGGTGCTCTGCCGTGGACACCCAGCCTGCTGAAAGACTTGCGTATGGTAGACTCATGAATGATTTTTGGCAGTTTCAGTGATGGCTTCAAGCCTTTTGCTGTTACTCGTGGGTTCTTCTTTACCTAATTGAGGATTCTGGTTGTGCCTTGGGAGTCATCTTAGCTAGGCGCCCACTTCGAGGAAGAGTAGTCACAGTATTAAATTGTCTCTATTTATAGACAATTAGTCTAAAGCTGGATACAACTTTTGTTTGATTTCCTGTAGATTTACTTTCAATTTGTGTGCAGTCAGACAGGCCCTTGTACTACATAGTTGAAAGTGTTTAGGGTGGACCCTATATGGTTTTGGTAAATCTAAGGCTGGGTTCACATATGAGCTGCATGCGGCCACAGCAGGCATCCGGTGTGTCCTAGTTCACCGATTCAGGTCCAATTTCAGCACAAATTTTTGGCTGAATTCGGACCTGAAACAGACCAAAAGACGCACAGCGTTTTTGTGCAAATCGCACCGGATCCGCTGCAGAGATATGTGAACCAGCTCCATAGAGAGCCGGTCAAAATCTCCCGCTATTGCGAACTGGATGCAGGGAACCCGCATCCAATTCGCAATGGTGTGAACCCAGCCTAAAGGAAAAAAATCTAAAGAAAATTGTATAGTGTATATCCAGCTTTACTGATGGATGCATAAACACTTTGGGATTGCTTTGTATCCATTTTCAGGCTTATGCAAATCAACTACTCTTGATTGTATGTCTTCAGCACTCCTTTTTGTTAAACATGGCTCACATCAGCTGATGCCTCTTTTGAACAGCAATCCTAAAATGTTTGAGTGTCTTTTTATCAACATAGTTCTAAACCACACCTCCAAACTCATTTAACCACTTCAATACCGCACGCCGTCATATGACGTCCTTGACTTTGTGCGGGGTATCTGATTGATGCCTTCAGCTACAGGCATCATTCAGATATCATTATTTGCAGGTGGTGATTCTGTGCACGATAAGAACGATCATATCGGCAGTTCTGCTGCTTTATCGTTCTTATAGGCGACAGGAGGGGACCTCCTGCCTCCATCCGGTGCTTCTCCGGACTCTCCCGTGCCATGGGGAGCCTGGAGAAAGAATCGGGCCGCCGGATGACGACCACAGAGATTTCAGGTGACCAGATGGTCGCCAGTCATCTCTATGATAGTCGGAGGCCCGGGCGCGACGTTATGACGTCACGCCTGGACCCTGCATGTAAACAAAGCCGCGGCTGTCAGCATGAGATCGGTGATTTTTTTTTTTCCGATCTCATGCTTTACAGCCTCGAGGAGATATGTGGTGTCTTATTGACCCCGCATCTCTCCATAAAGAGGACCTGTCACAATAGAGTCCTATAACAAGGAATGTTTACATTCCTTGTAATAGGAATAAAAGTGATAAAAAAAAATTAAATGTAAAAAAAATCAAGTAAAATAATAATAATAATAAAAAATTAATACGCCCCTGTCCCGGTAGCTCGCGCTCAGAAGCGAACACACACGTAAGTCCCACCCATATATGTAAACGCTGTTCAAACCACACATGTGAGATATCGCTGAGTGCGTTAGAGCGAGAGCAACAATTCTAGCACTAGACCTCCTCTGTAACTCTAAACTGATAACCTGTAAACATTTTTAAAGCGTCACCTATAGATAGACCGAAGTTTGGCGCCATTCCATGAGTGTGCACAATTTTTAAGTGTGACATGTTGGGTATTTATTTACTGGGCATAACATTATCTTTAACATTTATAGAAAAAAATTGGGCTAATTTTACTGTTTTGTTATTTTTTAATCCATGAAACTTTTTTTTTTTTCCAAAAAAAAAGGCGGTTGAAAAATGATAGCGCAAATACCGTGCGAGATAAAAAGTTGCAATGACCGCCATTTTATTCCCTAGGGTGTCTGCTAAAAAAACATAAATATATGTGTATGCGCTAAAGGCTATAAATACGTGAACAAAGAATATAATAAATCTATACAATATTAAAAATTATTATAAACAGTGTCACACACCTGTGAAGAAAGTGACTATAATCCACAATTGAATATATGAAAAATGTAACATGCACCATGCAAAAAAATGTGAGAAAAAAAAAAAAATCCTTTAAATGATTAAAAAAATATATATATATATAAGTGCTACTTGATAAATAAAGTGTCCGAAACCAATTCATACAAATGAATATATCTCAGTCCAAGCCATTCATAAGAGTATATAAATCAAAGTGCACAATAGTGTCCAAACAAATAGCAGGCAATCCTCATGCTGGTTTTTTTGAAAAAGTGCTAAATATTCCTCATGCTCTTCTTATGAGATGTGCACATTAAGGCATGCTGCAGTGCTCTCCAGTGACCCCCAATGGATAATGCGCTCACCTTAGAGCGTGTGACACAGTAGCTAAACAGTGTCAAAACACGCATTAGAGCCACTCCAGGGCTCACACAGGGTATGCTGGTGATGATCTGTATCTCGCTCAAATGGTGACATATATGAAAGAAAGGAGACATAGCATAATACCGCCAGGAATTTATTTGAAAAGCCCTAAAAACAATCCCTCCAGGAGGGTACTCACAATGCTTGGGTGCGTCAGTGCACCATCCTATCCAAAACATGCAATACAGATGAATCCTGTGGCGTGCGGTGCGGTGTAGATATAGGGTATACGTGCCTTCTTCTGGGTGATCTATAGATCCCCCAGATAAAGGCACGTATACCCTGTGCCGAAGACGCGTAGGGGAGGGGCAGGACGGAGCTTTCTACACACAGACAGGCAGAGGATTGAACACCGCACCGCACGCCACAGGATTCATCTGTATTGCATGTTTTGGATAGGATGGTGCACTGACGCACCCAAGCATTGTGAGTACCCTCCTGGAGCTGAATTAGGTTCATTTATTCACACTGAAGGCATTAACCCATTTGTGGCTCACAAGATTTTAGCACTATTTTTGCTAAAAAAACATATATAATGTTTGGGGGTTCTGAGTAATTTTCTAGCAAAAAAAAATTATGATTTTTACATGTAGGAGAGGAGTGCCAGAATAGGCCCGGTATTGAAGTGGTTAATTAATCAGGCTTCAGGTGTGCAAACTACTCACTGCAATTAGCTTGTGTTGAAGTAATTTAGTCTATGGATTTACTTACTTTTTCCTCTGGCACTGAATATTTAATGGGTGTGTTCACTAAAGACATGAGAAATTAGAATGGTTTGTGTGTTATGAGCTTTAACAGATTGCTTTGGCCTATTGTTGTGACTTAAATGAGGATCAGATCAAATTTTATGGCAAATTCATGCAGAAAGCTAGTCAACTCCAAGGGATTCACATACTTTTTCTTGCCAGTGAATATATAGTGTATGTGAAGTCTTATGCTACTACCTTCAGGTGATTGGACACTGACAAAAGCTTTGCTGGTAACTTCCGAAGTGCACCCCCCCCAAAGTGCACCCACCCACTCCTTGGAACTTCAGTTTTTTCGCTAGTGTCCTAGGTGATGGACTTCTTCTCCTATGGCATTTTGTAGACCTTTTTTTATTTTTCTTTACTACTGCGCCTGACACTTTTATTGGGACCCAACTGCTTATTGCCTCAGGGCTCATTAGCAGTTTCTGGATCGGTTACCCTCGATGTACATCCTAGGAACCATATCCAGATCCCGCAACAAAGAGGCTGGCCTGTAATGTTTCCTTCAGCACTGGATCTTGCATTCAGTGCTCACCTTGTAATTAGTACTAATGTAGTTGGGCGCAGGGTGCTATATAGAGACAGGGCAGTGGTCCATTCTTATGGCACTCTGATCATGAAGACCCCTTTGGGGCTATCCCCGGTGTGATGGGTTAAGTTTCGTCCCCCTCAGGAACATACAGCATGGATAAGGTAAGACAGGGTTTCTTTGTATATGTAACTGGGAGCTGTAGTTCTATGTGGGATGTTATTACCTTTAACCAGTCCTAGACCACCCACTGTATCTATACACATCATTACTTTGACGTTGTTTACCATTGTTATGGCAGCTTGCTGCCGTAACCCTGATATTTATTTATTTTTTTTATACAGTGGGCGATCCTCTTTCACATAAAAGTGTTCCCGGCGGTGGATTCACCATGGGATCCCTTTTATAGGCAGCGGGATGTAAGCCCCCCCCCCCCCTGCCGTTTCCCTGCTTACCGGAGCGCTTGGTAAAGACGGAAATGGAGCGATGGGCAGGAAGTCGAGTGAGGGCAAGATGGCCCCCACTCAACCTTATTCACTTGGAGGTTGGAAAATTACTTTTTTTTTCTTTTTTGACCCCAAATCTTGCAATAAAGAGGACCTGTCATGCTTATTTCTATCATAAAGGATGTTTACATTCCTTGTAACTGGAATAAAAGTGATCAGAATTTCTTTTTTAAAGGGACAGTGTAAAATAAAAAGGAAAAAAAATTGCGCCCCTCCCTTTGAGTTTGCGTGCAGAAGAAAACGCATATGCAAGTCACTGTGTTTAAACCACACATGTGAGGTATCGCCGAGATAGAGCAATAACTCTACCACTAGACCTACTCTAACTCTAAACGGGTAACTTTTAAAAAAATGTTTCTTATCATACATCACGGGACACAGAGCTATAGTAGTTACTATGTGGGTTATAGGCCACCTTCAGGTGATGGACACTGGCACACCCTAAGACGAAAAGTGCACTCCCTATATAACCCCTCCCACTACTGGGAGTACCTCAGTTTTTTTCGCCAGTGTCTAAGGTGTTGGTCATGAGTAAAGATGTGCTGTGCTGAGCTCCACTGGAGCAATCCTTGCTGGGGCTAGCCATGCTGACCGGATCCATTCAAAGTGTCTCTTCTGGCCAGATTGAATGGTTACCCGGGCCTCTTATCCGAAGAAACTGGTTTTTGCCTGTGAATGCTTCTCTTTTTAGAGAGCTGGACCCTGGGATCCAGTACTTTCTGGTAGTAAGGCCATAAAGTTTTACTGGCAGGGCGCTATTGCAGATCCAGGATAGTTTGTTTCCTCTAGGATCTCCTGCTCCTGAAGGTTTAACAGAACCCACCGTGAAGGGTGAAGTTTGGTTCTGTTGGTTTACCACAGAAAACCCTGCGGTGGGAAAGGTAAGTGGAGTTTTTTTTTTTTTTTTTCTTATGAATGTCTCCTTTAACATAAAATGTTGTCATGCCTATGTGTCACCACTGGGGAGCACTCGCCGCCTCATGCTGGAAACAGCGCTGTGTCAGATAGCCCAAATGCTTCCTCCTCCTCCAGCCGAACAGCAGATCCTCCGGTAAGCTTGAGGGGGGTTTTCTCCCCGCTTATGGCCCCCCTATGCTGATAGTCTCCCCCTCGTGGGGAAGAAGCGCTCGGATTTCTTATAAAAAAAAAAGACAGGAAGCGCGATCAGCTCGACGGCTTGTAAACCCTGCCTGCGCCATGCTTCTCTCAGTAGGTCTGAGAGGACCTGTAGTCCGCCGCTCGCATGGTAAAACCCTTATTTTAAAATAGGGGGTGGAGCCGTAGGCAACGCGGGGGGGGGCAGGGCTTGTCGGCGTTCTCCGACGCCAGGACACGAGGAGGCAAGTTTTTAAAAGCACACTGTGTGCTGCTGCAGGCTGTGGAGGGACACGAGCAAAGAGGTGGCATCAACAGGTTTGGTGACACAGGCATTTCCTTTGACACATTTTTTACTACTGCATCAGGCTGGGCATTAAAAACAGCAATTGTGCTGGACTATAGACCTAGCAGTGTATGCATTCCTTCTGGTAGTGCCTCTGCTTTGTGCATCAGGCTATGAGCGGAAGGGGGACAAGGAACATTTCAAAGGGTTCTAGAGGATTGATTGTTTTACGGCAACCTAAATCCATGTCTAAAAAAATGACATCCTCCTCTGAGAGTGATGCGGCCGGTCAGGGTGAGCCGTCAGGGGGGACTGGTGTTGCAGCAGCTCTGGACACTTCAGCCCCTACACTTCAGAAGGTTTTTTCTTCTACCATTTTAAGTTTGGAACAGAAGATTGATGCTATGTTCGCTTCCCACAGTGGGCCCAAGAGTAGCAGATCCCCCTTCATTGCTCAGGACCCTCATACTGAGGAACAAGGGGCAGGAGATCATGAAGTTCTTTCAAAGGATCAGGAAGAGGCTGATGACTCCTCTTTTGAAGATCCTAATATGGGGGGAGCAGCCTCACAAGAGAGACTGTTGGTACACTCCCTTACTAAGTTGGTTCGCTCAACTTTTTTACTGCCTGTAGCGCAGTCTATTGATGAGCCCACCTTTGGTTTGGGATCACTAAAGCCTCCCCAATCTATGGATGCCTTTCCTATCCATTCATGGCTAAAAAAAGCTGATGTATTCCTAGTGGGAGCACCCAGATAAACGTTTTTTTCCTCCAAAAAAGTTTTCTATAGTTTATGCTATGGAGGAGGAATTCTATAAGAAGTGGGGGGATTCCAGCAATGGATGCTGCTATATCCTCGGTAAATAAAAACCTAACTTGTCCTGTAGACAATGCGCAAATGTTGAAGGATCCAACAGATAAAAAGTTGGAATTTCTTTTTAAAAACAACATTGCTCTTGCAGGTTCAGTTGTGCAGCCGGCTCTTGCGGCGATTGGAGTATCTCAGTCCATAAAGGGCCAGCTTGTGAAGGTACTCAAGATTATTCCTGATCAGCAGGCCCAGCAATTGGCTGGCATATCAGAGGCACTGTGTTTCACAGTGGATGCTATGAAAGATTTTATTATTCAAGCCTCACGGCTTATGCTAGGGCTGGTACATATGCGCAGAGTCCTATGGTTGAAGAATTGGTCAGCCGAAGCACCATGTAAAAAGCTCTTGGCCAGTTTCCCATTTCATCGTGAACGATTGTTTGGAGACGATCTGGATAAGTATATCCAAAGAATTTCTAATGGGAAAAGTTCTCTTTTACCAGTAAAGAAGACGTTTAAACGTTTTTTCTTTAAACGTGCATCTTCTCCAGTGCCAGGAGCATCTGCCTCCAGAAGGTCTCGACGGCCTCCACCGTTGGGTTCAAGAGGAAGACCTCAGGGGCAGTCCCAGGGCCAAAAGAGGACTTGTGGCAGGAAGCCTGCGAAGCAAAATACTAAAGCCTCCTTATGAAGGGGTGCCCCCCGCTTGCTCGGGTGGGGGGAAGGCTTCTACAATTTTCAAAGGTCTGGCAGTAACATTGTCAGGACAGATGGGTGGCTTCCTCAATTTCTCTAGGTTACAAACTAGAATTCAGAGAATTCCCATCTCCCCGTTTTTTTAAATCAAACGCTCCCAGAGATCCAGGGAAAAGGAAGTCTCTCTTTCTGGCTCTGGATCATCTCTTGTCTCAGAAAGTGATATCAGAGGTTCCCACAGAAGAGCAGGGATCAGGGTTTTATTCAAACCTCTTCACAGTACCAAAACCAAACGGGGAGGTAAAACCCATTTTAGATCTCAATGATCTAAACCGGCACTTGAATATCCGTTCCTTTCGCATGGAGTCAATCTGATTGGTTGTCTCCATTCTACAAGGAGGAGAATTTTTGGTATTGATCAATATAAAAGATGCCTATCTCCACGTACCAATTTTTCCCGCTCATCAGAAGTTTCTACGCTTCGAGGTAGAGAATCGTCATTTTCAGTTTGTGGCTCTGCCGTTCGGTCTAGCCACCGCACCACAAGTGTTCATGAAGATCCTGGCTCGACCTTTAGCCAGGTTAAAAGCTCAGGGTATAAAAATTCTAGGCTACCAAGAGGATCTGCTTTTAGTAGATCAGTCAGTCACCTGTCTGAACCAAAGTTTAATCTCAGCCGTAAGCTACCTAGAATTCCTAGGCTGGATTCTTAACCTAGAAAAATCCTCCTTAAAACCGTCAAGGAGATTACAGTACAGTCCCTGACAAAAGTCTTGTCGCTTCTCTATTTTGTAGAAACTCCTGCTATTAACCTGACTTTTACTTAATCAATTGGTGTTGGAAATAGCTCATATGAAAAGCTAAAGCCCTCCCAAATGATGTTTAATGCACTGAAATAAATTAGTTTTGCTGAAAAAAGATTTATCATTTAATCAAGACAGACAGGTCAAATTTTGGCAAGACAAAAGTTTTGTCGACTATGCAGAAATTGAACAACTTTACTGAAAATCCAAAAATATGTCAGCAAATTAAGTAGTGGTGCTGTGCGATCCAAATGTAATATCTTGTATGACTTCCATGAGCTTGAAGGACAGCATCCATGCGGTTTGGCAAGGATTCATACAATTTATTGATGAAGTCATCAGGAATAGCAAAGAAAACAGTCTTGCATGCCTCCCAGAGTTCATCAATATTCTTTGGTTTCGTCTTCCATGCTTCATCTTTCATCCTACACCACATATGCTCAATGATGTTCATGTGTGGTGACTGGGCTGGCCAATCCTGGAGCATCTTGATCTTCTTTGCCTTAAGGAACTTTGATGTGGAGATGGAAGTATGCGATGGAGCACTATTCTGCTGCAAAATTTGGCCTTTTTTATGGTTGGGAATAAAAGAGGTAGCTAAGATTTCTTGGTATTTTAGACTATTGATGTTGCCTTCCACCCTGCAGATCCCTCACACACCCCCATACTGGATGTAACCCCAGACCATGATTTTGCCTCCACCAAACTTCACTGTTTTCTGGGTAAATCTCGGCTCCATGCGGGTTCCAGTAGGTCTCCTGTAATATTTGCAGAGACTGTGGTGTAATTCAACAGAATATTCATCTGAAATATCCACCTTCTGCCACTTTTCCAGAGTCAATCCTTTTAGCAGGCTGTGGCCCTTGGCAAATGCCACGCGTTTTTTCAATTGTCTTTTGTTTAGTGCTGGCTTATGGGCACTGAATCGACCATGGAGGCCATTTCGAGACAGAATCCGACAAGCTGTTCTGGTTGACACAGGGACTTCAGGTGACCAGGTCTCGTGGAGCTCTGCTGCAGTGGAAAATGGGCTGGCCTTGGATTTTCGAGCCAACAAACGGTCCTCTCGAGCAGTTGTCTTGCGGGGTCGGCCTGACCTGGCCTTGTCCAAAACGTCTCCAGTCTCTTCAGATCTTTTTTTTATCCTCTGAACTTGACGCTGAGACACATTTTAGGTGTCTGCCACATCAGCAGTGGATCTGGTCTTCAGCCTCTTGATAATCAACACTTCAGTCTCCGGGTGAATCTTAGGCATGTTTGCAGAGGTCTAGTTGCAGTTGGGAAGGTCTAGTGTACTGGTGTTCTTTTTATACACACCCGAGACCTAATTGATCCATTATTAGTCACAGGTGAAGCTCATATAACAAGGCGACAATTTTTGTCTTGGCAAAAATTCACTCAGTGGGCTTTACCAAGCCGTGAATATTAGAATACTTTTTGTCAGTTTCGTTTTGCACTGAAACATTATTACAAAAGCTGTTGGGATTAAAATGACCCATTTCTTGTAACAAAATCTTGATTAGAAATATATTTTAGCGGCACTTCAGGTAAATTTGTACACAAGCGACAAGACTTTTGTCAGGGACTGTACTTGGGGCTGATCATAGATACCGTTCAAAAGAAGGTATTTTTACCCCAGGAAAGGATCAGCTCCATAAAGGAACTGATTCGGCTTGTCAAAACAAAGATAAATCCTTCCATTCGGCTGTGCATGAAATTGTTAGGGCAGATGGTGGCCTCCTTCAAGGCCATTCCTTATGTGCAGTTTCATTCAAGACTGCTGCAAAACTGTATTCTGTCGACCTGGAACAAGAAGATCCAGGCTTTGAACTTTCCAATGCGCTTATCCCCCGGGGTGCGTCAGAGCCTCAATTGGTTGATATCCAGCAACCTTCAACAGGGAAAATCCTTTCTACCAGTTACCTGGAAAGTGATAATGGATGCCAGCCTTCTAGGCTGAGGAGCAGTCCTGGAAAAGTCTTCTGTCCAGGGGAAGTGGTCTAAGTCAGAAAGGACCTTTATCCATCAATATTCTAGAAATTGAGGCGGTACGTCTGGCCCTAGAGGCCTGGACACTCAGATTACGAAATTGTCCTGTCAGGATGCAATCCGACAATGCCACGGCTGTGGCTTACATCAATCACCAAGGGGGCACGAGAAGTCGTGCAGCCCAAAAGGAGGTGAATCCTGTTCTATCTTGGGCAAAAAGCAACATTCCTTGCCCATCAGCGATTTTCATTCCAGGGATAGAAAATTGGTAGGCGGACTACTTGAGTGGCCAATAATGGTTTCCGGGAGAATGGTCCCTTCACCCCGACATCTTTTTGTCGATATGTCAAAGATGGGGTGTTCCGGAAGTGGATCTGTTCACGTCCAGATTCAACAACAAAGTCCACAACTTTGCGTCAAGGACAAGGGATCCGCTGGCATGCGGAACAGACGCCTTGGTCTTTCCATGGGATCAGTTTTCACTGATAAATGCGTTTCCTCCAGTTCTGCTGCTTCGGCGCCTTCTTCGCAGGATCAAGCAAGAAGGGAAAGAGGTGATTCTGGTGGCCTCAGCGTGGCCCAGAAGATCTTGGTTTGCCGAGATCATAAAGATGGCGGTAGGGGACCCTTGGACCCTGCCGCTGTGGCCAGACCTTCTTGCGCAAGGTCTGGTATTCCATCCTACCTTACAAATGCTAAATTTAACGGTTTGGCTATTGAAACCCACATTCTAAAAGGACCGTGGGTTATCTGCTTCAGTAGTGTCTACTTTGGTTAATGCTAGGAAACCAGCCTCCAAAGTCATGTACTATAGAGTCTGGAAGGCATATGTCTCCTGGTGTGGATCCAGGGGTTGGCACCCCAGAAAGTATATCATAGGTAGGATCCTTGAATTCCTTCAGATAGGACTAGAAATTAAGCTGGCCTTGAGTACTATCAAGGGCCAGGTCTCGGCCTTATCAGTATTGTTTCAACGGCCTCTTGCTTCTCGATCTCTGGTTCATAACTTTAGTCAGGGGGTAAGGCAGATTAATCCTCCCGTCAGGACACCCCTGATCCATTGGGATTTGAATTTAGTCTTATCGGCTTTACAGAAACAGCCTTTTGAGCCTATACGGGATATTCCCTTGGTTCTTTTGACGAGAAAGATAATCTTTTTGGTTGCCATATCCTCTGCTAGAAGGTTATCGGAATTGGCGGCTTTCTTGTAAAGAGCCATATTTGATTATTCATAAGGATAAGGTGGTATTGCGGCCTCGTCCTGAATTCCTACCAAAGGTAGTGACAGGTTTTCATTTAAACCAGGATATTGTTCTGCCTCCTTTTTTCCCAGAACCTCAATCTAGGGAAGAGAAGTCACTACATTCCCTTGATGTAGTCAGAGCAGTCAAAGTCTATTTAAAGGAGACAGCTCAGATTCGCAAAACAGATGTTTTGTTTGTGTTGCCAGAAGGTCCTAAAAGAGGACAGGCAGCATCAAAATCTACTTTTTCTAAGTGGATTTGTCAAGTGATTGTTCAAGCTTATGGTCCAAAGAGGAAGATCCCTCCTTTTCATGTTAAAGCGCACTCCACCAGTGCTGTTAGTGCTTCTTGGGCAGTGCATCACCAGGCCTCCATGGCTCAGATCTGCAAGACCGCAACTTGGTCTTCAGTCTATACATTTACCAGATTCTATCAAATCGATGTAAAAGGTCATGAGGATATTGCCTTTGGGCGCAGTGTACTGCAGGCTGCAGTATGAGTCCTCAAGTCTCTTAATGCCCTACTTTTTTTTTATTAGTCAACCCTCCCTTCAGTTGCCATTGCTATGGGACATCCCACATAGTAACTACTATGGCTCTGTGTCCTGTGATGAACGATAAGAAAATAGGATTTTTATAACTGCTTACCTGTAAAATCCTTTTCTTTGAAGTACATCACGGGACACAGAGGTCCCTCCCTTCTTTGGTATACAAGTGTATTGCTTGGCTACAAAACTAAAGTACTACCAGTAGTGGGAGGGGTGATATAGGGAGTGCACTTTTTGTCTTAGGGCGTGCCAGTGTCCATCACCTGAAAGTGGCCTATAAACCACATAGTAACTACTATGGCTCTGTGTCCCATAATGTACTTCAAAGAAAAGGATTTTACAGGTAAGCTGTTATAAAAATCCTATTTTAAAGCGTCGGTTATGGAGATTTTTAAGTGCCATAGTTTGTCACCATTCTACGAGCATGTGCAATTTTGAAGCATGACATGTTAGGTATCCATTAACATCATTTTTTCACATTATACAAAAAAATTGGGCTAACTTTACTGTTTTTTTTTGTTTTTTAATTCATGAAAATTAGTTTTTTCCAAAAAAAATTGTGTATGAAAAACCGCCTCACAAATACAGTGTGACATAAAATATTGCAACGATCGCTGTTTTATTATCTAGGGCAGGGGTCTCAAACTGGTGGCCTTTCAGCTGTTGCAAAACTACAAGCCCCATGAGGCATTGCAAGGCTGATGGGACTTGTAGTTTCACAACAGCTGGCCACCGGTTTAAGACCCCTGCTCTAGGGTCTTTCCTAAAAAAAAAATATATATATATATATATATATATATATATATATATATATATATATATATATATATATATATGTATGTATGTATATATATATATGTATGTATGTATGTGTGTGTGTGTGTTTCGGGGTTCTAAGTAATTTTCTTACAAAGAATACAAATTTAAACTTGTAAACTTGTCAGAAAAATGCCTGGTCCTTAAGTGGTTAATGTGTTATCTCTTTCTGTAAATGTCTACACTACCCTGGCAGTAAGTAAAATAATTACATTTAGACCCCTTTCACACTGAGGCACTTTACAGGCGCTACAGCGCTAAAAATAGCGCCTGCATAGTGCCTGCAAAGAGCCTCTCCTGTCTCTCCAGTGTGAAAGCTCGAGGGCTTTCACACTGGCGCGGTGCGCTTGCAGGACGGTAAAAAAAGTCCTGCAAGCCGCATCTTTGCAGCGCTGTAGGAGCGGTGTGTACACCGCTCCTGAAGCGCCCCTGCCCATTGAAAACAATGGGGCAGTGCCGGCAAAGCGCCGCTGCAGGTTTTATTCCCCCATTTTCACTCACTAGCGGGGGTTAAAACCGCCTTGCTAGCGGCCGAATAGCACCGCTAAAAATAGCGATGCTTTACCGCTGATGCCCGGGCGCTTTCAGTGTGAAAGGGCTCTTACTTTTAAAAATTTGATGGGTTTTTCCCATGGAGCAGTGCTGCTTGAGTGATGAAGTCATTGCACTATGCTAACGCACTTCCGCCAGCCATTTTCACAGAAAATGCCAGAAGCATATCCTGTACAATTAAAGTGTTACTAAACCCAGGACCCTGCATTCACTATATCTGGTCTCCCACAGTACCCAGAACATGGAAAGGCAGATATTTTAGTAAATATAAACTGATAAATACCTTTTCTTATCAGCATTATATAGCAGTCTTGTGACTTAGCATGTACAGAGTGCCCCAAGGCTCTGTACTATCAGGAGATGGACTGGGGACTATGGAAGAAGGGGAGGGTCAGAGATGACAGGCTCAAGCAGCCTTTTTATACATTGCGAAGGATTAGCCCCTTAGTTTCCTTAGTGAGTATAACAAGCATGCTTTACTGCATATACAGACTGATTTTACTGTTAAGATAATGGGAAACCATTAAATTCCCTATCTTGGCGTACAGTACAAGGCACTGGTCTGTTTCAACTTATTGTTTGCTACAGTCTGGAGTCTCATGAAGTGGGTGGGGTTACATGAGGGTGCACTGGGTGCATTCCCAGCAAAGCTTTTGCCAGTGCCCAATCATCTAAAGGTAACGGCATATAACCTATGGTCTTTGACTTCCTGCCCTGTGTCCTGTACTGTACACCAAGTTATACAATATACTGTACTAGTCAAAATACCATAATTCCATTTTTTTTTTTAAAGCAGGTCATGTAAGTATCTGGATTTTTATAATTGACCCCATGTAATCTCCTCCACAGTAGCTCTTAGGGGAAGAGAGGGCAATGCTAGAAATGGACAAAGTACAGTACACAGGGCAGGAGGTCAAAGACAATAGGTTATATGCCGCTACCTTCAGATGATTGTACATGTGAGGACAGGGAACATGTTAACAGGAGGAGAGAGTAGAGTGATGGCCTCATCAGAGTGCTTCTGCTGTTTCACTACTGATCAGCAAGGTGGAGGTGTTTTTAACCAAGCTAATTCAAGCACAGCAGTGGAGGCAGAGGACCTTACATAGCTGTGTTGTCTTTCAGGAATGCCTGAATAACAGAAATAGAGGCACAGAATAAAAATCTTTGGCAGTTAAAACACTTCCCAAATATTTTTTTTCAACCTCTATTTAGCATGTTGCCTCGAGTTGCCTTTATATGAAAATGCATGCTGTGGGACTTAAATGTATTAGGTTTTGCGTTTTAGACTAAGCTAGTCCCCTCATGTCTGTGACAAAACTGATGACCGCCTCCTGTTTCTTCTTCTTCTTCTCTTTCAGTGGGGCTTAAAGAGCAGATGAAAGCAGTCAAAAAGCGTTACGGGACCTCTGTCATTGAACAGATTGGAGATGATGTTCTAAGCTGGGTAAGCCATCTCTTCTGTACCACCCTCCACGTTCTCTCATTTTTATGCATGCCTGTACCATGAGAAAAGTTCTTACAAAGTGTCTTTGTGTCTACAGTTCTGCAGACAAGAAGAAGAAGGGTTAAAGCAAGCAGTCGCCACGTTTTGTAGTAATCAACCCTTTGCCTTGGAGATGATAAAGTCACGGCAGAAGAAAGACCCTAAATTTTTTCTGTTTGTTCAGGTCATTAGAATTTCTGACTTTTTGGATTGCTTTCATTGCACCCTGGCCTGTTGTTTAAATCCATGCAGCCTATATTAGGATGGTTGAGAGAGCCAATTTCTTCCCAACACACTTTCTCTGTTTTTAATGTAAATAAACAAGTAGATAAAAAAGCTGTGAACAAATAACACTGGTTGTTAAGTGATATGTGGTTGCACAACTTTAGGTCAGGTCACGTGTTTGTTACAATCCCCCCACCTCATCATACTGATAACATGGTTCATGTAGAAAAATAAAACACTGAATGTGCTCTTGTTTATCTGGCACTCTTACGGTTAAGTGATCACATACAAGATGTATGAGAATCTTCACATGTATATGGCACTTAAGAGACTTGACATTATTTTACAGAGAAGATTTTATTTAAATGACTGATTCTAGTATAGTTAATTTAATAGTTTTTCCACTTTTATATAGGAATTAGAAAACCTCCACATTTGCCTACCTGTTGGTGATTGGAAGGTGTGTTTTAACCAGGGCTACTACCAATCAGCTTTTCCAACTGATCTCTGAAGCGGCTCCAAAGGCTATCGTATGGACCTGCCTGGCTTTCATAAAACAGTTTTTGTTTTTTTTTTAATGGGGTTCTGAGGCTGGACACCCCTGCCAATCAGCAGCATGTGTGGTGGAGGGTGCTTTGAAGCTGGAAGACAGCTATAGGGGAAATTAATTTAACATGGCATTAAATTAGTACACGTAAGCCACCTAATATATGGCTGTGCCATAATAGATGTGAGATTACATGACCTGTGTATCCTCGGTAACATGAGTGATATGCTGCTCATGAAGTGTAACTGCAGTAACATGAGTTGTTCTTGCTGTGCGCTTTCTCACAGAAGTAGTTTGTAATGATGTTTGAAATAAATTGATGGTGCATGTAATCAGTCTTGTTAACAATGATAAATGTGTACTTGCAGGATGCCGAGAGTAATCCTCTGTGCCGGCGCTTAAAGCTAAAGGACATTATCCCTACTGAAATGCAGAGGCTCACTAAATATCCCTTATTTTTGGATAATATTGCCAAGTATTCTGGTAGGTTCCCATATAAATATTCTGCTATGTATTTATTTTAATGCATATTTTAGAAATGTGTTTAAAGAAGCAACTCTTGCCTATGCAAGTAACTTCTATTTGGTATTTTTTTGTATGCATGTTTCTGTATTTGTGCGTGTTTATATGTATGCTTAGCATTAAACTGTTTGACATTGTTTAACCTTTGTTCAGTCCCTCTTAAGCTTGTATAGGAGTATTGTGTACAGGGAGCTTTTTCAAAGCATTTGCAGAGCTTTTAGCCGTCCAGCTCCAGTTTGGGCATTTTAAAGTAATATTAAAGCCTTGTAAAGTTTTAAAGAGGTTGTAAACCCTAAAAAACAAAAACCTGTAAGACAAAGGCATAATGAGCTAGTATGCATTGCATACTAGCACATTATGAAATATCTTAGAACGATGCTGTTGCCCGCTCACCACTGGGACTGCTGACATTTTTCCCAGAGTTTCTTCCGGGTTTACGGGCTCTAGCGCTGTGATTGGCCAGAGCTCTGGTGACGTCACTCCCACGCATGTGCGTGAGTGCCGCTGGTCATGGCACAGGGCCCTGAAGAAACGGCACTACTGGCCATTCCTTCAGTGCACATGCGCCGATGGTGGCGTATATAGTAAATATCTCCTAAATGGTGCAGGTTTAGGAGTAGTTTACAGTACCTACAGGTAGAGCTGCACGATTCTGACCAAAATGAGAATCACGATTTTTTTGCTTAGAATAAAAAGATCACGATTCTCTCACGGTTTTTGCGACGTAAAATCTTTCACATTATACAAAAAAAAAGGCTAACTTTACTGGTTAGATTTTTTTTTTTTTTTTTTTTTAATTCATTAAAGTAATTTTTTCCAAAAAAAATGCATTTGAAAGACCATTGCGCAAATACAGTGTGACATAAAATATTGCAACAACCACCATTTTATTCTCTAGGGTGTCTACTAAAAAATATATATATGTTTTGGGGTTCTAAGTAATTTTCTAGCAAAAAAAAATGATTTTAACTTGAAACCAACAAATGTCAGAAAAAGGTTTAGTGTTTAAGTGGTTAAACTTTTTTCACCTACACAGGAAGTCTATTCCTTTGACAAATTGTTACAATGTTTATACTTAAGTTCAACTGATAAAGAATGTTTTGTTTCTTGGCAGACTGCCTGGTTTTTCTCTTCCTTTCTTTTGAGCGCTGTGGCTTCAGAAGAGCAGAGAGAATTTTTTGCATAGAAAGAATTGTGAAACACTTTAGTCAAGATTGCGATAACGATTCTTGACGATTAATCATGATAATGATTCTTGACAATTTAATTGTGCAGCTCTACTTAAAGGTAAGCCTTATTATAGGCTTCCCTGTAGGTACAATTAAACAGGAATACTTTACTTCCTCTTTAATCACTTGCCGACCGCCTCACACTGATATACGTCGGCAGAATGGCACAGGTAGGCAGAATCACGTACCTGTACGTGATCTGCCTCCCGCAGGCGGGGGGTCTGATCGGACCCCCTCCCCCCGGTGCCTGAGGCGGTCGGCGTTTGTCCAGCGGCGATCAGAGGTGAGGGGGAGGCCACCCATTCGTGGCCCCCACTCGCGATCGCTCCCGGCCAATAGAATCATTCCTCTGCTGCTGTATGCTAAACAAAGGAAATGATGTCATCTCTCCTCGGCTCGGTATTTTCCGTTCTGGCGCCGAGGAGAGAAGACTGCAATGTGAGTGTAAAACACACACATACAGTAGAACATGCCAGGCACACAATACACCCCCGATTCCCCCCCCCCCCCCCCCCCCCGATCACCCCTCCGCGCCCCCCCCCCCGTCACACTCACACCAAGCAGTTGTTTTTTTTTTTTCTGATTACTGCATTGGTGTCCGTTTGTGACAGTTAGTGTGGTAGGGCAGTTAGTGGTAGCCCCTTTAGGTCTAGGGTACCCCCCTAACCCCCCCCTAATAAAGTTTTAACCCCTGGATCACCCCCTGTCGCCAGTGTCGCTAAGCGATCATTTTTCTGATCGCTGTATTAGTGTCACTGGTGACGCTAGTTAGGGAGGTAAATATTTAGGTTCGCCGTCAGCGTTCTATAGCATCAGGGACCCCCATATACTACCTAATAAAGGTTTTAACCCCTTGATTGCCCCCTAGTTAACCCTTTCACCACTGATCACCGTATAACCGTTACGGGTGACGCTGGTTAGTTCGTTTATTTTTTATAGTGTCAGGGCACCCGCCGTTTATTACCGTATAAAGGTTTAGCCCCCTGATCGCCCGGCGGTGATATGCGTCGCCCCAGGCAGCGTCAGGTTAGCGCCAGTACCGATAACACCCACGCACGCAGCATACACCTCCCTTAGTGGTATAGTATCTGAACGGATCAATATCTGATCCAATCAGATCTATACTAGCGTCCCCAGCAGTTTAGGGTTCCCCAAAACGCAGTATTAGCGGGATTAGCCCAGATACCTGCTAGCACCTGCGTTTTTTTGCCCCTCCGCCCGGCCCAGCCCACCCAAGTGCAGTATCGATCGATCACTGTCACTTACAAAACACTAAACGCATAACTGCAGCGTTCGCAGAGTCAGGCCTGATCCCTGCGATCGCTAACAGTTTTTTTGGTAGCGTTTTGGTGAACTGGCAAGCACCAGCGGCCTAGTACACCCCGGTCGTAGTCAAACCAGCACTGCAGTAACACTTGGTGACGTGGCGAGTCCCATAAGTGCAGTTCAAGCTGGTGAGGTGGCAAGCACAAGTAGTGTCCCGCTGCCACCAAGAAGACGAACACAGGCCCGTCGTGCCCATAATGCCCTTCCTGCTGCATTCACCAATCCTAATTGGGAACCCACCACTTCTGCAGCGCCCGTACTTCCCCCATTCACATCCCCAACCAAATGCAGTAGGCTGATGAGAGGCATTTTCTTTATGTCCTCCCGAGTACCCCTACCCAACGAACCCCCCCAAAAAAAGATGTCGTGTCTGCAGCAAGCACGGATATAGGTGAGATACCCGCTATTATTGTCCCTCCTGTCCTGACAATCCTGGTCTTTGCATTGGTGAATGTTTTGAATGCTACCATACACTAGTTGAGTATTAGCGTACAGCATTGCACAGACTAGGCACACTTTTACAGGGTCTCCCAAGAGAAAATAAAAAAAAATAGTTGTCGTTTTATTGTTCTCTCTCTCTCTATTCTCTCTCTATTGTTCTGCACTTTTTTACTGTATTCTATTCTGCAATGTTTTATTGTTATTATGTTTTATCATTTTTGCTTTTCAGGTATGCAATTTTTTATACTTTACAGTTTACTGTGTTTTATTGTTAACCATTTTTTTGTCTTCAGGTACGCCATTCACGACTTTGAGTGGTTATACCAGAATGATGCCTGCAGGTTTAGGTATCGTCTTGGTATCATTCTTTTCAGCCAGCAGTCGGCTTTCATGTAAAAGCAATCCTAGCGGCTAATTAGCCTCTAGACTGCTTTTACAAGCAGTTGGAGAGAATGCCCCCCACCGTCTTCCGTGTTTTTCTCTGGCTCTCCTATCTCATCAGGGAACCTGAGAATGCAGCCGGTGATTCAGCCAGCTGACCATAGGGCTGATCAGAGACCAGAGTGGCTCCGAACATCTCTATGGCCTAAGAAACTGGAAGCTACGAGCATTTCATGACTTAGATTTCTCCGGATGTAAACAGCGCCATTGGGAAATTGGGAAAGCATTTTATCACACCGATCTTGGTGTGGTCAGCTTTGAGGGCAGAGGAGAGATCTAGGGTCTAATAGACCACAATTTTGTTCAAAAAAGAGTACCTGTCACTACCTATTGCTATCATAGGGGATATTTACATTCCCCGAGATAACAATAAAAATGATTTAAAAAAAAAAAAAATGAAAGGAACAGTTTAAAAATAAGATAAACAAGCAAAAAAATAATAAACAGAAAAAAAAAAAGCACCCCTGTCGCCCCCTGCTCTCGCGCTAAGGCGAACGCAAACTTCGGTCTGTCGTCAAATGTAAACAGCAATTGCGCCATGCATGTGAGGTATCACCGCAAAGGTCAGATCGAGGGCAGTAATTTTAGCAGTAGACCTCCTCTGTAAATTTAAAGTGGTAACCTGTAAAGGCTTTTAAAAATGTATTTATTTTGTTGCCACTGCACGTTTGTGCGCAATTGTAAAGCATGTCATGTTTGGTATCCATGTACTCGGCCTAAGATCATCTTTTTTATTTCATCAAACATTTGGGCAATATAGTGTGTTTTAGTGCATAAAAATTCCCCAAAAAATGCATTTGAAAAATCGCTGCGCAAATACTGTGTGAAAAAAAAAAATGAAACGCCCACCATTTTAATCTGTAGGGCATTTGCTTTAAAAAAATATATAATGTTTGGGGGTTCAAAGTAATTTTCTTGCAAAAAAAAATAATTTTTTCATGTAAATAAAAAGTGTCAGAAAGGGCTTTGTCTTCAAGTGGTTAGAAGGGTGGGTGATGTGTGACATAAGCTTCTAAATGTTGTGCATAAAATGCCAGGACAGTTCAAACCCCCCCCCCCAAATGACCCCGTTTTGGAAAGTAGACACCCCAAGCTATTTGCTGAGAGGCATAACGAGTCCATGGAATATTTTATATTGTGACACAAGTTGCGGGAAAGAGACAAATTTTTTTTTTTATTGCACAAAGTTGTCACTAAATGATATATTGCTCAAACATGCCATGGTAATATGTGAAATTACACCCCAAAATACATTCTGTTGCTTCTCCTGAGTACGGGGATACCACATGTGTGAGACTTTTTGGGAGCCTAGCCGCGTACGGGACCCCGAAAACCAAGCACCGCCTTCAGGCTTTCTAAGGGCATAAATTTTTGATTTCACTCTTCACTGCCTATCACAGTTTCGGAGGCCATGGAATGCCCAGGTGGCACAAAACCCCCCCAAATGACCCAATTTTGGAAAGAAGACACCCCAAGCTATTTGCTGAGAGGTATAGTGAGTATTTTGCAGACCTCACTTTTTGTCACAAAGTTTTGAAAATTGAAAAAAGAAAAAAAAAGTTTTTTCTTGTCTTTCTTCATTTTCAAAAACAAATGAGAGCTGCATAATACTCACCATGCCTCTCAGCAAATAGCTTGGGGTGTCTACTTTCCAAAATGGGGTCATTTGGGGGGGTTTTGTGCCAACTGGGCATTCCATGGCCTCCGAAACTGTGATAGGCAGTGAAGAGTGAAATCAAAAATTTACACCCTTATAAATCCTGAAGGTGGTGATTGGTTTTCGGGGCCCCGTACGCGGCTAGGCTCCCAAAAAGTCCCACACATGTGGTATCCCTGTACTCAGAAGAAGCAGCTAAATGTATTTTGGGTGCAATTCCACATATGCCCATGGCCTGTGTGAGCAATATATCATTTAGTGACAACTTTGTGCAAAAAAAAAAAATGTCACTTTCCCGCAACTTGTGTCAAAATATAATATATTCCATGGACTCAAAATGCCTCTCAGCAAATAGTTTGGGGTGTCTACTTTCCAAAATGGGGTCATTTGGGGGGTTTTGTGCCATCTGGGCATTTTATGGCCTTCAAAACTGTGATAGGTAGTGAGGAGTGAAATCAAAAATTTACGCCCTTAGAAATCCTGAAGGCGGTGATTAGTTTTCGGGGCCCCATACGCAGCTAGGCTCCCAAAAAGTCCCACACATGTGGTATCCCCGTACTCAGGAGAAGCAGATGAATGTATTTTGGGGTGCAATTCCACATATGCCTATGGCCTGTTTGAGCAATATATCATTTAGTGACAACTTTTTGTAATTTTTTTTTTTTGTCATTATTCAATCACTTAGGACAAAAAAAAATATTCAATGGGCTCAACATGCCTCTCAGCAATTTCCTTGGGGTGCCTACTTTCCAAAATGGGGTCATTTGGGGGGTTTTGTACTGTCCTGCCATTTTAGCACTTCAAGAAATGACATAGGCAGTCATAAACTAAAAGCTGTGTAAATTCCAGAAAATGTACCCTAGCTTGTAGACGCTATAACTTTTGCGCAAACCAATAAATATACGCTTATTGACATTTTTTTTTACTAAAGACATGTGGCCGAATACATTTTGGCCTAAATGTATGACTAAAATTGAGTTTATTGGATTTTTTTTTTATAACAAAAAGTAGAAAATATTTTTTTTCGAAATTTTCGGTCTTTGTCCGTTTATAGCGCAAAAAATAAAAACGGCAGAGGTGATCAAATACCATCAAAAGAAAGCTCTATTTGTGGGAAGAAAAGGACGCAAATTTCGTTTGGGTACAGCATTGCATGACCGCGCAATTAGCAGTTAAATCGATGCAGTGCCAAATTGTAAAAAGTGCTCTGGTCAGGAAGGGGGTAAATCCTTCCTGGGCTGAAGTTGTTAGGCTAAACACATTGCTTTGATGTATCACAGGGCAATACACAATTCCTTACCAAAAGTGTACATACAGCTGCATCCTCAATTTTCTCTTTGCTACTTACATGTGCTTCCAGTCAGGGAGCATGATCTCCAAACCAGCATAATCCAGGACTACATGTCCTAGCATTCATTGTTCCCCTTCATTAAAGGAGAAGTATGACCAAAGGTTTTTTGGCCATACTTCTCCTATGGATCACAGGAGTGAAGTCCATTCTGCACTCCTTTGACCTATTTTTAGCTAAAGACTCACTGACAGTAGTGACTCTCTGCTCAGAGCTGGGGGGAGAACTGAGCGATCAGCGGTGTTTGAAGAAGATCGATACTGCATCCACCTAGGTAAGTATTAGTTTGTTTTTTGTTTTTTTAAGAAACATACTTCTCTTTTAATGATATGCCTGATGTTTGGGCAAAGCCTGAACTGTTGTGGAAAGTAACAGCCCTGCCTCCAGAGCTGGTGTCATCTGCTGGTGTCTTATAGTCCTATTCACTGAAGTGAGCATGATGGGTTGGATTCCTTAAACCTTGCAAGATAAAGGAGCCACCCTAAAACCATAAAACAGAGACCTCCATGAGGGAGTAATGTGAAACTGAAGGAGAAAAGTTTTATTTAAAGCAGTAGCTGAAATCACCCAAAAAAAGGAAGGATTTAATATCACTTTAAACACAGATTTTTTTTAGGAGCACTGACTGTCAAGTTAAAGATTCTAGCAGACTTCTGCATTTTTTTTAGCTTGCTTAAGGAAATGCTGAAGTTTGCTAAAGTCTAATCCAAGTCTGAAGAAAGAACAAATTGTGAAAGATTACAAGGTACTAGAAAAGCTACAATCTCTGGGAAAATTGTGTGAAGTGTTCTTGCCTCCACCAGTAGTCTACAAGCCTTATCAAGCGTAGCAGATGAAGGTATGACCACATGCATTTGGGGGGTCTCAGCATCTTGACGTAGAATGGAGGTGAAGGTGTGCTATCAGTTTGATGATAATCAGTGTTTACATTCACTGTTTCCTGGCAACGCTCATGCCCTGTTTATGCTTCACAACCACTGCTCAATACACAATACACAGGATCATGATAGCTGTAATAACTGTGCAGTATTTCAAACTGTTATATTTTAAAAACTATAAATCCTACAGCAAAGATCTTTATATTGTGAGAATCACAAGACCCAGACCTAGATTTTGATGCATAGTATGTCTCTGAAATATTAAAAATGAAGGCACAGTCGCAGTTTAGATATTGCCCTTCATATTTGGAAGGAGCTAGAGTAGAGTTTCAATGAATGTCAATGGACGGCGTGAGTTACAAACAAATGGTCATATTGTGAAAACTATCAGGACTATGGCTTAGCCGTGGACATGTTTAGTGGCAGCAGGGATAGCTGAACGTTTTGATATAAGATTTGTGTAGGTGGGCTTGAAAATGAGCGAGTGGTGGCAGTTTAGAAATCATGTCCTGATTTTTCAGCTTTTGTCACCTCCCACTCTAGTTTTGAACATTTCCCCATTCATTCCTATGGGACCAATTTACGCCGCAAAAACGATGATATTTCGTGAACCATTCAGCGACACATTCCACAAAGTAATAGCACACCAATCGGGAACAATCCGCACGTTTCGGTATATTACTTGTCTATGTAGTGTATAAACTGTGGGAGGAATTAGGGTGGTAAATTTGGCTATAATAATAATATATATGTGAGATAACAGTAAGTGGTCTTGCTATGCAAGAACACTTAAATATCCATATTCCTAACAACCAGATCCCACTTAACCCAATCGGGCTCAAACTGTAAGCAGGAATTGGCTACCAAGCTAATAATGCCAACAAGGATAAAGAAAAGAATGCTAGATGAGATGCTGCATTAAAATCTTATTATTGGCCAGTTATTTCAAACTTATAGAATGTTAGAGGTTAGAATATATACATTCATTCTATATCTACGTGGTAGAGCTATGGGGCATAATAGCAGTTACACAGTTGTTTGAGTGCCAGAACATCATTTTTGGTTTAGTGTGCATGAGATCCAGTTAGTTCACTGCAACCCCCAACCCCCCACCACCACCACTACTTGTTCTCAATATGAAACAAGAGGAATTCAGTACAAAGCCCATTCAGAGTCAGCCACAACTCCAGAGCAAGATGGTGATTAAAGACCATTTCCCTTATCTAGCACAGTCCTCTGCGAAGCCCCTGATGTCCCATAGCTGTCCTACTCTGGGGGGCTAAGAGAAAATATAGTGTCTGTAGAGCCATCAGATCATTACCTGGGGCACCTCAGAGATCCAGTATGCGCTCTGATGTGAGGGCCCATACAGACAGTGACCTAAGGGAGGGTTTCTATATAAAGGAAAAAGTGATATACATTTAAACAGTTGTATGATAAAAAGGTTTCCCCACCAACATAAAAAAATATATATATACACACCCACATATAACTGAGCTATATGCACATATGAGACACAGACTAGCACAAAACTTCTAATCTTGTACATACATTTGGGGTCGCTGTATGTCTTTAATGTTTTAGAATGGGGATTTTATTTTGTAGCAAAATTTTGAAGACTTTTTTTATTGTAAGCTGTTTCTTTTATAATGTGCTCGTTTTTTTTTTTTATTTTTAGCTAACCAAGATGCACAATTTTAAATTTAGATGTATGTGTTTTTTTTGTTCTGTAATAAAATAATGACATCTATGTATTTTAACCTTTTACAGTTAAAAGCATTACTGGTACCACTGTATAATTGTTTAGATTTTTAAGTGAACCTTCACATTTTTTATAAAAACAACCCTAATTTTGTATTTTGAGGTCATTAGGTAGTAGTGCTATATATAATAATGCAAGATTATGCTGATGAAAATTCATTGTTAATGTTTGCTTACAGTTTTAATTTTCTCTAGTGTTTGCATGGCAGAGTTTGGTACCGTAATTACTGAAACACAAAATGCATCTCTTTTTCTCACTGATGACTCATTTGTCTAGTACAGGAACAGGGTGTTAGATGTAGAGATACATTTTAATGAAAACTAGATTTTTTTGTTTGTTTCCTTTAAGCTTCTTATTAGTCAGTTGGAATGTAAAATGTAAAAATATGTATGTTTGGAGACTTATTCAGAACCCATTTGTGATTCTTTTTATTTTCGAATAGACCAACCAGAAGAAAAGAAAAAGGTAAAAAAGGCTGCAGAGTATTGTCGGGCAATTTTGAATCATGTTAATCAAGCTGTACAAGAAGCTGAGAACAAGCAGGTAAGCCTTAACCATAACCATATGTGAATCAAAATTCAGACGGTTCAGCGGGGACTGGGTGGATTTCAATCCGTGTATAGGCACTGAGATTGTACAGAAGTCTATCTACCTATCAACTTCTATACAACCTCCTTATCAGATTTTCCACACCGCCTGCAACACTGATCAGTGTATTCTATTGCCCCGTACACACAAAATGTGTGATAGGACCTTGTTGTCGGAAATTCCGACCGTGTGTGGGCTCCATCACACATTTTCCATCGTATTTTCCGACACACAAAGTTTGAGAGCAGGCTATAAAATTTTCCGACAACAAAATCCGTTGTCGGAATTTCTGATCGTGTGTACACAAACCCGACGCACAAAGTGCCACGCATGCTCAGAATAAATAAAGAGATGAAAGCTATTGGCTACCGCCCCTTTATAGTCCCGACGTACGTGTTTTACGTCACCGCGTTCAGAAGGATCGGATTTTCCGACAACTTTGTGTGACCGTGTGTATGCAAGACAAGTTTGAGCCAACATCTGTCGGAAAAAATCCTAGGATTTTGTTGTCAGAATATCCGATCAATGTCCGACCGTGTGTGCGGGGCATAACAGTGGGGAAATCTCCAGGCTGTCAGAATACAATAACACAGGAAACAGGAAAACAGGAACAATTCCCCCTACTACTTTTCCAGTGTGTGGATGTGTCAGTTTTTTTTTCTTTTTTCATTCAACCTGCTTGTTAAAAGAAAAAAACGACTTGTGTATGAGCTGCCTTAATGGTAGGTTCTGTCTTCAATTTCTTGCATTTATGTTGTCAGTATCATTTAAATGGAACATACTTGGCCTAGGTTTTTTTAGAGACCTTTTTGATGCATTTCATGCTTCATGTGTTTTTTATAGAAGGAGACTGGTTGGTTGTTTAAACAAAATCCTGCCCAAAATGCACCAAAAATACATGTATATGTCTTTCCATGCACTGCCATTGAAGTCTATGGGGCCAAAAAATGTATTCTGCTGCACCAAATGAAGCACCTGCATTTTTCCAAAAATTGCACTGCACCATGTTGCTTTGATGTGAACGGGCACCATAGAGAATAATGTGATTTCTATTGTTGTGTATTGCAGCATGTCGACAGATGCAGAAGAAATCACAGTAGTGTGAACAGGGCCTTACTCTGACTTGCAGTTATCTGCTCTATATTTTATATATATTTATATATTTGCCATCTGTACCAGATTTTGATAATCGTGTTTGTTTTCTCTGCTGTTTAATATAAACCTTAGAAGCATAGGACGGATCCAACAAGAGCTTCATAATGTGTTTTCATCATTGCAGAGGCTAGAAGATTACCAACGAAGACTTGACTTGTCCTACCTGAAGCCAGGAGAGTGCCCTATGATTGATGAGCTTAGAGTAAGCAAAATAATAATAAATCTATATATCTAAATATTTAGCTTTCTCCATATCGGTTCAAGCGAACTGATACCTACTGCATTAAATTAGAGGATTGTTGTCCAATACTTTTTCTTAAATCCTTAACCAACAGCTATTGTTCAAATGATTTTGTGTCTTTGAGATATTCTTGATTCTGTCAGATAACTTAAGGAAAATCCTTTTAGTGTAAAAAAGGCTATTTAAAGGGGTTGTAAACCCTCGTGTTTTTTCACCGTAATGCATCCTATGCATTACGGTGAAAAAACACCTGGCAGTCACCAGCCCCCCCCCCCCCCCCCCCCCCCGTTTTACTTGCCTGAGCCCCTTCGGCGGGGACGTGCTGTCCCTCTCTCCACGGGGTCCCGGCTCTTGATTGGATAGATTGATAGCAGTGCAGCCATTGGCTCCTGCTGCTGTCAATCAAATCCAGTGACGCGGAGGGCGGGGCTGAGTCCAGCATTCGTGTCTGTGGATGCAAATGCTTGACTTGGGAGCGTGCCCGCAAAGGTAACCCCCTCGGGAGAGAGCTTCTCCCAGGGGGTTATTTGATGCGGGGAGGAGCCGCAGAAGAGGATGTTCCGAGCTGCACAGTGGAGGTAAGTATGACATGTTTGTTGTTTCAAAAAAAAAAAAGATCCTTTACTAATAATAAGCTAGCATATTTGGCTGAAAGCTTGTTGTTCCTCTTAAATAAAAGCATGCCTAATAATATACTCTTGTTTTATAAAAATAAGAGTTCCAGACTGTTCTTTAGGCACCAGAAAGTTTATTGTGTATTTCATTACCCAGATATTATCTCATTTCAGTATTAACCACTTGCTTACTGGGCACTTAAACCCCTCTCCTGTCCAGACCAATTTTCAGCTTTCACAGCTGTCGCACTTTGAATGATGATTGCAGGGTCATACCCAAATGAAATTTTTATCATTTTTTTCCCACAAATAGAGCTTTTTTGGGTGGTATTTGATCACCTCTGCGGTTTTTATTTTTTTTTAAATTTAAAAAGACCAATTTTTTTTTTTTTTAATTATATTTTTTTCAGATTTTGTTATAAAATTTTGCAAACAGGTAATTTTTCTCCTTCATTGATGTACGCTGATGAGGCTGCACTGGTGGGCACCGATGGGCTGCACTGGTGGGCACCGATGGGCTGCACTGGTGGGCACCGATGGGCTGCACTGGTGGGCACTGATAGGCGGCACTGATAGGCGACACTGGTGTGCACTGATAGGCGGCACTGGTGGGCACTGAGAAGTGACACTGAAGAGGTGGCACTGATGGGCATTGATAGGTGGCACTGGTGGGCACTGAGAAGTGGCACTGATAGGTGGCACTTATGGGTGGCATTGATGTGCACTGATCGGCACTGGTAGGTTACACTGATAGACAGCACTGCTAGTGCTAGATGGCACTGATGAGGCACTGATTGGCTCCACTGGTGGGCATTGATAGGTGGCATTGGTGGGCACTGGCAGGGGGGACTGATTGGCACAGATGAGGCAGATGTGCCTCCTTCCTCTTCAGTGGAGGACGAGGTAGAAGAAGACTAGAACATTCTAGTAGAAGGGGAGGCAGAAGAATTCTCATCCGAGGAATCTTCGGACCCAAAAGTTTCCTCACAAAAGGTTTTCGGAATTATTTTAAAGTGGATGTAAACCTGAAAAAAAACTTTTTTAATGAAGACTTCTACCTGGCACAGTAGAGAATGTCAAGTTATCCTTGCCCAGTCTTGCCACAAACAGTTAATCCAGCTCTGAGCAATCCTCTTGTCTTTTTGTAGTAAGATCAAAAACGCCACATCCCCCACTGCTGTGACTGACATCTGATTTCTTTATCTCATGAACGGCATGAGAGAGAGAGTGTTAGGATTCCAGCTTCACATTCCCCTCATTTCTTCTCCAGCTCTCCCAGGATTGGCTGCCCCACACCTCAGTATGATTGGGCATGCTAAAGTCATGTGGTGCCTTTCCTGCATTTTGACTGGATGTTACTCAAAACTCAGGAATAGGAGAGTGTAGAGAGTATGAGATCACGACTCCGCCCACGAGCTCTGGCAAAGAGACCCACTCACCGATTCCAGAGTTTGCAGGGCTCCTACTGCTGAAGGGGGTGACATTTGCAAGGTAGGAATACAGGAATTCAGGAGGCTTGCATGTGTATATACATTAATTGTGTACCATTAGATTATACTGGGTCAGTGGTTGGTTTACATTTACTTTAAGTTACCACTTCCCAAGTCCTCAACTCCAAAGGTTACAGGATTTGGATTGTGACATTCACTGCAACATCCTCAATCCTTTCATGTACATCCTCATTTAAAGGATGTTCTTGTATGCAGAGTGGGGAGAATTTGCTAAGAATTGAAAATATGCCTTCAAAGGATTCAGCGGTTTCTTATTTTAATAAGACCCTCGAGTGTCCAGTGGATAAAGTCCCAGTATTTATCACTTTGGACAAATGCCTTGAGGTCTTATTTAAAGCCTTATTTGCTCTGGTGGGGGCAGTGTTACAGCTGGCAATTACGGTTGTAGGTGTGTGCCTAAGCTCAGGGCACCATCAAATGATGAGAGAGAGGGATCCTACTAGTGGAGATACTCAAGCAAGCAGAAACCTGAAGGATTTCACCACATATTCATGTACAGGAAATACAAACAAAATCTATTTTTTCACCAAGTTGTGAGCCAGGAGACAGAAATCTATGGAAAACCTCTATGGATACAAATTAGTACACACAAAGACTATTGCTTTTAACAGACACTGCCACATTAACTATTAATGATCTTTAAGCCTCCCCTTTTCAGCTCAGAGTTAAAAGGAAAAAATGCAGATGACTATAATCTGGTATTACCAATTATTTTTGCAACTGGGTTCTTCTTAAAACATTACCTTTTTGTTATTTCCTGAATATTATTCTGGTGTACTATACTGTATTAATGATGAGCTCAGGCGTGTTCGCAACGCACATGCAGAGCCCACCAGGAAATCGGCACTGCACAGCACTTATCACAAGCAGTGAGACATTTTCCCGATCCGCGGCTGCAGAGATTTGGAAATGTCTCACTGCGTGTGAGAAGCACTGTGCAGTGCCGACTTCCTGGCGGGCTTTGCACGTGCGGTTGCGAACACGCCTGAACCCATCCTTATACAGTATTACAGTGTATCATAACATGCGTGCGCATACAAGCAATTCATCATATCTCTCACCCCAGTTTTGCGTTCCTTCTGTCTAACTGTCAAATCCACATTTGGAATTTTGTTGTTGATTTTGCTGTTCATGCACAGTGATGTTGACTATGCGTTTTGTTTTGCAGAATCTAGATTTGACTAAAAGGAAGATGTTTCATGAGGGGCCTTTGGCTTGGAAGATGAATCGAGACAAGATCATTGGTGGGTAGAATCTCTGGAAACTTTGGCTTTTTAAGGGAACATAAAATGAAGTGATTTGTACTGAAGCATTTTTACTGTGAAATATACAAAGTGCATGTAGCAAAGAATATTCGGTATACCAAAGCAGATACTATCCTGCAATATAAACAAATGTGATGACAAAAGATCTAATCACTACATTATGTATTGTGCAAAATTGATTAAACTCTGTGGATGTATATAACACTGCAACGCCTGAAAAGGCTGTTTGTGTCGCTACTTGCGTCTTTTTGGCTACAACCAATCGGCCCATCACAACCAAGCAGAATTTGGCTTTCACTTATTTCACTAGAGTGCCAAGTTTATTCAGTTTACATTATATGGATGGTGAATTCAGCAGTAATTGTCCAAATACTGCAAAGGTTCTTTTTGACAAGACATTGCATGAGGATAAAACATTCAACTCCACATCACGCATCTAAAGATTTAAATAAATGCCTTTCTCTCCTAATGCAAGTGCTTCTTTCCTCTTTACAGATCTCTATACATTGTTGTTAGAGGACATTCTGGTTTTGCTGCAGAAACAGGATGACAAATTGATCCTTAGATGTTACAGTAAGATTCTGACAACCACCTCAGAGAGCAAACACATTTTCAGTCCCGTCATCAAACTTAACACCGTGCTAGTACGACAAGTGGCAACAGGTCGGTCAAGTTATTTATCTGTTCTATAATGGTAGAATAACAGTGATAACTTTATAACTGCAATCATCCAGAGCTAAAAGGGTACCGTTGGATTCAGTATTTTTCACCATCTGTGTTTTTCTGCACATGCCTATGAAACATGCTTTGTGACGGTAATCACGTTTTAATGACTATAATGTATTTAATCCCATAATGTTTCTGATATGCTGCATGAGTAAAACAGGGCTAAGGGCAAGTTTACACTAGTGTTGCTCTGTGTAAAGCTGAACGTGACAGCAGGGTTTTTTTTTTTTGCTGTGCCTTGATAATTGTTGCCATGCTACAATGCTTATTGCATTTATACTTCCCCCTCCACTGCCTTTGCAGCATAAGGGAAAGTGTTTGGGCGTTAAAAACATTCAGAGGTGTGTTTTTACTGCCCCCCCCCCCCCCCCCCCCCGTTGCATATCGCTGCAGCGTCTAACAATAGTTGGTCAGCATCTATGGATTCCAGTTGTCTTGAAATTGTTTTTCTGTTGTGGCAATGTATTGTTGGATTCTTTCACTATATTCATCACTGACTGCACCTAGATGTTCTGAAAGAAGTCAAAATGTGAATACAGAAAATCCTCACTGACATTTTGCACTACACTATAGTCTTGTATGCTATAAGAAATTTGTTTTGTCATTTGCAAGAAAATTCTCAGTTACATCCCTTCAGTGCTTTCCAGGTGGAGGCGCCCGTGTGAAAGGGGCCTAATGGTTCACATGGGGTTGATTTACTAAAACTGGACAGTGCAAAATCTGCATAGTTTTTTTTTTTTTTTTTTGTCAAAGCTTAATTGAACAAGCTGAAGTTAGAAGCCGATTGGCTACCATGCACAGCCACACCACATTTTGCACTCTCCAGTTTTAGTAAATCAACTCCCATGGGACGTGCTGAAGAACATTATTATACAGATTGCAGGCAGGAAGGGGTTAAATCATACTACAATAATTTGGTCTGTTTAGGATAGGGTAATCTTTTTGTTTTGGATTTATAATTCTGCAACCTTTAGTAATAATGTAGCCCTCCTCAGAAGATGATGGCATTACAGTACAAGATGTTAGTTCAAAATGCAGGAAAAAAAAACAAAAATATGAAGTCAATTTTTACTTGTATCAAGAATTTGAATTTAGCCTGACGTTTTCTGATCATCTGTATTTTTATGACAGGACAGTCAAAACCCCTACAATTCAGCTTTCACACAAGTTACCGTATTTATCGGCGTATAACACGCACCGGCGTATAACACGCACCCCAATTTAGGAGGGAATTTTAAGGAAAAAAAACTTTTAGGAGGGAAGTTGAAGGGAAAAAAACTTACATTTAAATGCCCTTCATTGCAGCCTTGTCAGTGCAGCGATGTCAGTGCAGCGATGTCAGTGCAGCCATGTCAGTGCAGCCTTCCCCAGTGCAGCCTTGTCAGTGCAGCCTTGTCAGTGCAGCCTTCCCCAGTGCAGCCATGTCAGTGCAGCCTTGTCAGTGCAGCCTTTCCTCAGTGCAGCCTTCCCCAGTGCAGCCTTCGTCAGTGCAGCCTTTCCTCAGTGCAGCCTTCCCCAGTGCAGCCTTCCCCAGTGCAGCCTTGCCCCAGTGCAGCCTGGTATCCCCTGCCCCTGCTTCCAGGGCTTCAAAATCGCGGTCCGCGATTTGAAAATGGCGCCGCCGGCGCCGAAGTACAGAGAGCCGGTCCTCGGCTCTTTCCGGCGGCTCTCGTTTACTTTCGGTTTCACTCGTAGTCCGGAGCGGAGCTATCCGAGTAGGTTCGGATAGCTCCGCTCGGGACTACGAGTGGAGCCGAAAGTAAACGAGAGCCGCCGGAAAGAGCCGAGGACCGGCTCTCTGTACTTCGGCGCCGGCGGCGCCATTTTCAAATCGCGGACCGCGATTTTGACATTTTGACAGATCGGGATCGGCGGGGATCGGCGTATAACACGCACCTGCGACTTTCCCCTGATTTTAAGGGGAAAAAAGTGCGTGTTATACGCCGATAAATACGGTATGTGCTTCCACCTGCATTGGTGGAATCTTTGATTATCCTTTGGCTTAAAGGCTAAGTTTACTTTTTTTTTATATATATATATATATATATATATATATATATATATATATATATATAATCCAGCTCCCCTATGTACTAATATACCAGGAATGTACCTCTGTTGCACAAAATGACAAGTTTTCCTTGGTTTTGAAGACCAGGCCTCACCTACATCGATGGCTGTAGTTTGCAGATCATTTCAGAAACTTCCTGGTATAAACACAGGACGGACCAGCCAATATGACACAGGAAAGAGTTTACCAGGTGTCCTCATTACCATACCTTACCCATCAACTAAGTTTTCACAGCACCCCTGGCATTCCTCCATGTGTGAATTTGTGCTGACTTCCCCAGCATTCCTTTCGGATGGGCTGAGGCTGCATGCTAAATTCCCTGGGGCCACATGCGGCCTACGGGACATCCCTGATGTAGTGCAAGTGCCTGCCTGATTGGATAAAGAGTGATTGGATTGATGGTGTCTCCTCCTATTATATCGTTTTGATAAATCTAAAGGAGTATTGTGAGTACCTGAGTGTTGGGTGGACCGGTGGGGATCGTTAGTACTTGTGTATTGCGAGTGCACGTGGGTCTGCGAGTACTTTTGTATTGTATGTTGAGTACCTGTGTAGTGTATTGAGTATTAGCATCAGGAAGCTAGTTGTTAGGTAATTTGGACAGGGTATAATCCCCAATCCTCATTAAACTGGTAGGTACAATGCCCGGAGGGTGTGGAGATGCGACTCTGTGTACATCTTGCGGCATGTATGCGTTCCTTGATTATCTGATCAAGGGCGAATACTGCTGTGCAAGATGTTAGCACATTGTTTCCCTGGAAGCCCAGGTTCTGAATCTAGAGAACCAACTGTCAGCACTGAGAAGACCCACCATACTAAAGGAGAGCCGGGAATGTACCCGACAGGTGCCGGCAGGGACCAACACAGAGGCGGGTGGAGACAAAGAGGTTCAGGCACCAGAAAAGACTAGATGGGTGACAGGAAGGATAGAGGAGGAAGTGCCAGGGAGGCCGATCCAGGGCTGGAGCATCCCAATAGGTACGCTCCATTGAGTGACATTGGTGAAACTAGTAAGGTACCAGCACTGCTGGAGCTGAGGGACTCTCCTAGCTGCCAGGGGAAGAACTCCTCCAGTAAGAGTGGGGGGGGGGCGAAGGGAAGGGATAAATAGATTCTGGTGGTAGGGGACTCAATTCTTAGAAGGACAGAGAGGGCAATCTGTGACAAAGACCTGAAGCGCCGAACTGTATGCTGTCTACCGGGCGCTCAGGTTTGGCACATCACCGATCTGGTGGACAGATTACTGGGAGGGGCTGGTAAGACCCGGTTATCATGGTGCACGTTGGCACCAATGACAAAGTCAGAGGCAGATGGCGTGTCCTAAAGACTGATTTTAGGGACTTGGGAGCTAAATTGCGGAAAAGGACCTCCAAGGTAGTATTCTCAGGAATACTTCTGGTACCTCGAGCCACACCAGAAAGGCAAAGGGAGATTAGGGAAGTAAACAAGTGGCTGAGGAGCTGGTGTAGTAAGGAGGGGTTTGAGTTCCTGAAGGACTGGGCCGACTTCTCAGTCGGTCACCAGTACTATAGAAGGGATGGGCGGCACCTAAATGAGGAGGGTGCAGATCTGCTGGGAGTAAAGAGGGGGAGGGTCCAGAAGTAGAGATAGTCAGTGCAGAACATATTCCAGAGGGTAGTATTGGGGGCATTAGTAGTGGTAGGCTGACTAAAGCACATAAATAAACCCAAGGTAAGTATAGTAACAAGTCCTAGTTGCAATCTTGGAACACCCAATAAGAGGATAGTATGCGACCAGTCTAAACTACGTGGCATGTTCAACAATGCCGGGAGCATCTGGTTCAACAGCACATGATTAGCTGGCAACCATTCAAGGGTATACCCTTTATCACAGGGATAGAGGGGGTAAAAAAGAGGGAGGGGGTATGTCTATATATCAAGATTAATGTACAAGTGAATGTGAGAGATGACATCACTAAGGGAGCTAGGGAGGAGGTGGAATCCTTATGGTTAAAGCTACAAAGGAATGAAGCTAAGGGGAAAATAATACTGGGAGTATGCTATAGGCCCCCTAACCTGAGGGAGGAGGGGGAGATGGACCTCCTATCGCAATTTGGATTAGCAGCAAGGATGGGAAGTGTTATCATAATGGGGAATTTTAATTATCCAGACATAGACTGGGCGGAGGGAACCACGCATTCGTTTAAGGCTCGCCAGTTCCTAAATGTCTTGCAGGACAATGTCATTGGTCAGATGGTAGACGCACCAACTAGAAATAAAGCTTTACTAGATCTACTGATTACCAACAATACAGACCTGATCATGGATGTGGAAATACGGGGCAATTTAGGAAACAGTGATCACAGGTCAAATGGCTTCAGTATAAATCACACAAATAGGAACATAAGGGGAATACAAAGACACTGAATTTCAAAAGAGCCAACTTCCCTAAACTATGAACCTTGCTAGAAGGCACTAATTGGGATAAAATCTTAAGAACAGAGAACACGGAGGAGAGATTGGTTTGCTTTAAGAGCATATTAAATAAGGGCATTAGCCAGTGCATCCAATTGGGTAATAAATTTAAAAGACCTAACAAAAGTCCCGATGGCTTAACTCCAATGTAAAAATGCATATAAAAGCAAAGGAGAAGGCCTTCAAAAAATACATTGTTGAGGGATCATCAGCATTCAGACTTTATAAAGACTGCAACAAGAAATGTAAGGGTGCAATTAGGGCAGCTGAGATAGAACACGAAAGACACATAGCGGAGGAGCGCACAAAAAATCCAAAGAAATTCTTTAAGTTCATAAACAGATCGCGGAAGGACATCTGATTACAAAGGATGGGGAGATGGTGAAGGTATTGAATTTATTCTTCTCCTCAGTCTTCACGAGGGAATCGGGGGGCTTTAGTAACCAAAACTACAGTGTTTATCCTCATGACGCATCACAGGAAGCACCCTCATGGCTAACAGAGGACAGAATTAGATTTAGACTTGGGAAACTTAATATTAATAAATCACCGGGACCGGATGGTTTGCACTCGAGGGTTCTTGGGGAACTCAGTCAAGTAATTGCCAGACCATTGTTCCTAATTTTTATTGACCGTCTACTGACTGGAATGGTACCAGCGGATTGGAGAAAAGCCAATGTAGCACCAATATTTAAAAAGGGCCCAAAATACATCCCTGGGAATTACAGACCAGTTAGCCTAACATCAATAGTATACAAGCTCTTTGGGGGTGATATGGGAATATATACAAGATTTTAGTAATGAAAACGGTATCATTAGCAGTAATCATCATGGATTTATAAAGAATCATTCTTGCCAAACCAATCTATTAATCTTCTATGAGGAGGTGAGTTGCCATCTAGATAAAGGAAGGCCCGTAGACATGGTGTATCTGGATTTTGCAAAAGCATTTGACACAGTTCCCCATAAACATTGACTGTACAAAATAAAACCCGTTGGCATGGACCGTAGGGTGAGTATATGGATTGAAACCTGGCTACAAGGACGAGTTCAGAGGGTGGTGATAAATGGGGATAACTCAGAAAGGTCAGAGGTGGGTAGTGGGGTCCCCCAGGGTTCTGTGCTGGGACCAATCCTATTTAATTTGTTCATAAATGACCTGGAGGATGGGGTAAACAGTTCAATCTCTGTATTTGTGGAAGATACTAAGCTAAGCAGGGCATTAACTTCTCCGCAGGATGTGGAAACCTTGCAAGAAGATCTGAACAAATTAATGGGGTGGGCAACTACATGGCAAATGAGGTTTAATGTAGAAAAATGTAAAATAATGCATTTGGGTGGCAAAAATATGAATGCAATCTATACACTGGGGGGAGAACCTATGGGGGAATCTAGGATTGGAAAAGGACCTGGGGGTCCTAGTAGATGATAGGCTCAGCAATGGCATGCAATGCCAAGCTGCTGCTAACAAATCGAACAGAATATTGGCAAGCATTAAAAAAGGGATTAATTCCAGGGATAAAACGATAATTCTCCCACTCTACAAGATTCTGGTCCGGCCACACCTGGGAATGCTGTCCAGTTCTGGGCACTAGTCCTCAGGAAGGATGTACTGGAAATGGAGTGAGTACAAAGAAGGACAACAAAGCTAATAAAGGGTCTGGAGGATATTGGTTATGAAGAAAGGTTGTGAGCCCTGAACTTATTCTCTCTGGAGAAGAGATGCTTGAGAGGGGATATGATTTAAATTTACAAATACCGTACCGGTGACCCCACAATAGGGATAAAACTTTTTTGCGGAAGGGAGTTTAACAAGACACGTGGCCACTCATTAAAAATAGAAGAAAAGAGGTTTAACCATAAACTACGTAGAGGGTTCTTTACTGTAGGAGCCTCAAGGATGTGGAATTCCCTTCCACAGGCGGTGGTCTCAGCGGGGGGCACCGATAGTTTCAAAAAACTATTCAATAATAAGGATGAGCTCAGGTGTGTTTGCACAGCCCACGTGCAGAGCCCGCCAGGAAGTCGGCACTGCGCTGTGCTAATCACAGGCAGTGAGACATTGTCCCAATGCGCGGCTGCAGAGATCGGGAAATGTCTCACTGCCTCTGATTAGTGCAGTGCTGACTTCCTGGCGGGCTCTGCACGTGGGTTGTGCGAACACGCCAGAGCTCATCCTTATTAGATAAGCACCTGAACGACCGCAACATACAGGAATGTACAAGGTAATACTGACATATAATCGCACACATAGGTTGGACTTGTGTCTTTTTTCATCCTCACCTACTATGTAACTATTGTAAAGAGATTGTACAATCCGATTGTATAGTGTATGGCCACATTATACACCTAAAATTACCTAGTTGCGCTTTCAGTGTCATTATTTGTTAACGGCACACCAAACACATAAGAAAACCCACATTTTGCCACATAAAAACAGGTGACAAATGCAGTAACAAATTTACAAAAATGTCCTATGAGCTACTTTGTTAGGTGGAGCGCAGCCCATTGCAATCGACTGGCTGCCCTATGTGTGTCACTGGAAAAACGAGCCAAAAACATGCACTCCCACAACTCTAGTGGGGCCTGAATGTGAAATTGGTGCGTTTACAGAAGAGCAATGAGGCTCCATTCACATCTGTGTGTTTTCAAACGCAAACTGCACAGAAAATGTGTGCTTTGCCATGCGTTTCATAAATGCTGCAAATGTGCATCGTGTTTGTGTTGTCATCACATGTTAAAGGATCCCCAAGTGCGGCAAACACACTGAAAACTGCAGTAACGCACCATGCGCCACTCCAAAAATTGTTCTGGAGCTTCTCTGGGGCGATTGATGTGCGTAGGGCAGTCTATTCAAGTGAATGAGCTACCCTATGCGTGACGAGTGAAAACACAAAACACACACATGCAGGAATATGCGTTTTTGTTAGGTGGAGATGTGAATGAGGCCTCATGACTGAGTGTCTCTGTCCACTCCATCCAATGTACTTGTATAAAGATGCCATACACTATGCAATTTGATTGTACAATCTCTGTACAATTTGTTTTAGATTTACCAGAACTATGGAATAGAGGACACACCTGAACAATCCATTCAGTTTGTAGAAATCAGACCGACCCTTGTACTACATTGCTGATGGGAGATCTAAAGGAGATTGTACAATCAGATTGTATAGGAAGTGGGTGGAAGGCGGTATTGTAATGAGGGAGGTGTGGTCCAGAGTGGTGAACACACCCTATCACGTCCTCTTCTGTGATGCAACAAGGAAGTGATGGCTTCTGGGAGATGACTTAACAGGAAGTGAATGCTAATACACGCTACAGAAATTTATGTAATCTGAAAATCCATTCAAAGATACAACAAGACTGACAAGATTCTAAATATCATGTGAATGATGTAAGTGAGAGAAAAGCACATTGGGATGGCTGTGCCAGGTTTGGCATTGGAAAACACTTCTATTTATTATGAAAAGTGATATTCTGCCCGAAAAAGTGAACTTATCCTTTAAATTCCTTGGATAGGTCGCAAGCAACTCGAGTGTTAAGTGGCTACAGTAGCATAGCTTGTCAATTACTCACTAGGACTTTGCTTGTTCTCTCATGTAGTACATGAAGCAGGTAATACCGCCACCCAGGTGTACTTCAGGTATTGCAGGATAACTTTCAGTGACCCCCAGATCTGTGAGAAATCAAACGAGACAAGGAAACAGATTTGAGTGTGTTCATAAGATCTCTGACCTTTACTGAATTCTACCGTGGCTTATATGCAAAAGAAAGAAGGGAGGGGCTGTTTTTTAATGCATATGTTTATAAAAGTTATACAAACTCAGTACTTTTCTTATCATGATTTAAACTTCTGACTTTAGTTAACAAGAACTAGCTGATAATTTTGCTTACGCAACAGGCTGCTCCGTGAATCAGCTTAACCACAATGATTTGCAGGGTGTGTTTCTATGCAAACTGTTAGTTAAGCTCATTATGTCAAAACACATATATTCAAAAATTAATTTCTACTTAAATAAAATGGAGTCATTTATACGTTCTATTACAATCCCCTCTTTTATCACAAACCCTGAAGCCCTCGACATTCATCTGGACTACTTTCCCATAAATGTATCATTATCCTAAGCTTGTAAAAATAGAGAACAATAAACACATAATCTCAGCTGCATAGCAATTGTCCATGAAATACAAAGGGGGAAAGGGTGTGACAGTCTTTAAAAGCAAGTGGGAGGGGCATGACAGCCTTTAGGCCAAATAAAAAATAGTCCCAAAGAAACGCACAAAAAAAGGTCTCTTGTATGGCTTCTGAATGTCCGATAAATTCATGAAAGGGAAGGAAAAGAAAATGTCCACATTATAATTCTCATTCTCCTAAACTTTTCCCAAAACTTTTGGTTTGGTTCTGTGTTCATCCATATTTTACAGAGATCCTTCTACCCCAAAACCCTGCCTCTTTGTAAGGCTAGAACTCGATATCCACAGACAGACTGGAACTGATGCATTGGGCTAGACCTGTGTCTTAGGGCTATTGTATCTGGATCTCTCCCTTGTGATGCTAACTGGAATTTCATAGACCTTGGGCGTGCATCATTTGGCTAACACTCAAGGTGTCATTCCAGGAACATTTTCCAGTAGGAGTCCACGTTTACTCATCTCAGCACCTTCCGTGGCATTTGAACAACAAAGATGAACAACGAAGATTTCCATGTAAAAGCTGTAGACATCTCTTCATCCGGATAGGGTATAGGGTTGAGTATGAATGGGGTGGACATTTATTCATGTGCATGGGGCTGGGGTTGAAAACTGGCTGGCTGGGGCAGATATTCCTCATCCAACATGAATAATCACAGAATCTATCTGATCAGTTCAGGCCTTAACCTTTTGGAGGTATTAAAAACAATATTCCTCATTAACTCAAACATAGGTAAAGCATGTAGAAATAAAAAATGTTTCTCAGCAACAGTCTTTGTCTTCAACAAAACTTAAACCCCTTTAGTTTCTTCTATCCCCGGGACCCAAATGGACCCGAGGGTCTCAGAACAGAA
Source organism: Lithobates clamitans (assembly GCA_037952925.1). NCBI lineage: Eukaryota > Metazoa > Chordata > Amphibia > Anura > Ranidae > Lithobates > Lithobates clamitans. The sequence continues at coordinate 2,616,162 of JBBGZY010001072.1, forward strand.
CATTTTATCAAAACACATATTCTTACTCAGAAGTCAGCCTCCCAGAATATACAGAATAGTCACTTTTATGCCCTGTACATACGGTCGGATTTTCCGACGGAAAATGTGTGATAGGACCTTGTTGTCCGAAATTCCGAATGTGTGTAGGCTCCATCACACATTTTCCACCGGAATTTCTGACACATAAAGTTTGAGAGCAGGCTATAAAATTTTCCGACAACAAAATCCGTTGTCGGAAATTCCAATTGTGTGTACACAAATCCGACGCACAAAGTGCCACGCATGCTCAGAATAAATTAAGAGACAAAAGCTATTGACTACTGCCAGTTTATAGTCCCAACGTACGTGTTTTACGTCACCGCGTTTAGAACGATCGGATTTTCTGACAACTTTGTGTGACTGTGTGTATGCAAGACAAGTTTGAGCCAACATCCGTCGAAAAAAATCCATGGATTTTGTTGTCGGAATGTCCGATCAATGGTTGACCATGTGTACAGGGCATTACTGTTATTCAAACAAACTTTCCCATCATATTTTAGTACCTCATTGACTCAATATATGCAGCAATTTATTTTGATCCTGGTTACTTAATTTCAGTAACTCTTCAAACAGTCTCGTTTTTAGTTTCACCCTTTTTTACCAAAATCCCATTATCAATTTTAATTTAACCCCAAACTTTTAGGGAAATATATAATATCAGGAACATGGACCTAATAACCCCTACTCCCAGAACAAGAAAACACAATATGAGACAACTCTTTGTGTACAATTTAAACAAACTCTTAAGATACTTTACTAATCAAAAAATACCTTGTGCATTCATTAAACACAATACAACCACTTTCTCCTTTTAGTCACATTCATTTGGCCACTCCATCCATTCTTAATTTAGAAATGTTTTCCATATTTGCCCTTTGAATACCTTTAAACACCTTTACCCCCTTTTTTATTTTATTTTTTATTTTATTTTATTTTTTTATCCATATCTCTCTTTTTCCCTAGTGCATAGGATTACACAAACCTTAAGTTATTTCCTTTTTTTTACCAACCACAATTCCTCTGGTGTAGCGCCTGGAATACATAACTTCCTTGAATGAGGTTGGTTCACACACCTGCGGTGCATTCACACTCCTGCTCAAAAAACGTGTGCGTTTTCTAGGCAGTGCAATCCAACTTGCGTGCAAATTCAGGTCAATTGACTTCTATGGGAACACTTCTGAATCGCACATGTCATTCAGTTGTGAACAGTATAAAATCCTGACCTGATACTGATGAAAAACTGACATTAAACGCTGAACAACTACTTTGTCAATTAGCTGTGAAAACAGAACTCAAATTCGCACCACATATGTGTGAACCCAGCCCTAAACTTGTATTTAACCAAAAAAAAATAAAATCAATAATTTTAAAATCCCCAATCATTGTTAATACAGCCTAAACACAATTAAAACCATTTGCACGAATAACCATTCCCTTGTCTTGTAACAGGCAATGTCCTTATACAATGCAAAGTTCCCATTTTTCCTTCTCAACCTTAACAAAACTATAATGCCATTTACTGAACACCGCGGAGCCTAGGGCAATTATATCAATCTGAAATATAGCATATTTGTTGATACTGGAAAAAACAAACAAACACCTTTTAACTTCAATAACGCAAGTAATGGCAATTACACTATTAAAACAGTCCCTAAAGTCATAATACACGGAAAAAAACTCCCTAGGTGAGACCAGTATAGAATAGGTACTATATACCTTAAATATAATGTTCAAATACCTGAGTAAAATGGATATATTATCAGTGTATATAACTCTAAAAACATGTACAATAATCGCATCACAAGATAAGAGATGGATCACATCTTAAAATGGAGTACATGAGGAGGTTATTATATATCAAGGAGATGTAAGCTGGTAGTGTAGTAAATCACATTATAGGAAAAGTCTCTTCTTCATATAAAACAGTGACTTCAAACTTGAAAAATACCATAGAAAGTAGTGATGTGAGATAGAAAAGTCCTTCCACCTGGGAAATCACAGCCTCTTACCAGCTGCCCAGATCTCTTATCAGGAGATCAATTCCGCTCTTAGGCTTATGACCCAGCCACAGTCTCTTGATAAACCGATGGTGCCCACTAGGGGGTGCCCCTACATTGGATTTCCCTTCCTTCAGTGCGGCAGTTCTGCTTGCACCCTGTACACTCTGTTGCTATCCTGTTTATTGCCATTTTAAACAGAAACTTTTTTTTTTTTTAACTGCTTAAAACCTTGGCTTGTATAGCATAGCTTTGTCCCATCTGCACCACAGCAACTACATTTATAAACATGCATACAAAACTTCTTGCCACTCTCACGATATTTGGATATAAGCAAGGGAGATTTCTAATTACTTTGTCCCTATTTCTGACTAAAATTCCTGATTGATCACCCTTTTTTTTTCCAGGAGCACCAAGCTTTCAATGGGCGTGTACACTTTTCTGCAGCGTTCTCAAAACACTTCTACAGCATTCCCAAAACGCTTAAAGCCAACCTGGGCATAACATTGTAGAAACCCCAAGCAATACTAATCTGCACACACTTCCTACACTGAGGCGCTTATCCTATAAGGATAAAGGATTTGGACCCATAATGAAAAATACTGTAGACCACTTTGACTGTCCTACCTTACAGTCAGTGTATCTACACAACAAATTATCTTATTCTATGCGAGAGAAAAGCAAAAGTAGGTTGGGTCGCTGAAGTATAATCCTCATTAACCATTTCAGCTCCTTCCCAAAAGAACTGTACAATACTGCATTTTTAATTAGGACCTTTTCAGAGGTACTTTCAAAGGCGGATTTTCCCAAAAAAATTCCCTATACACCAAGGCGTGGTTCGTATCCCTCTTCTACATAAATTTAGTTCGGGATGAAATATAAATCAGAGCTAAGGCAAGAGAAAACAGTCTGTCTAAAAGACAAAAAGATCCTTCTTACCAAAGGTGATTATTTCATCCCACCGCTGCCACCATCTGAAGCAGGTAATACGCCACCCAGGTGTACCTTAGGTAATGCAGGGAGAGCTTCAGTGACCCCCGAATTCCTGAGAGACCAAATAAAACACAGGGTAACAGATTTGAGTGTGTTCATAAGGTCTCTGACCTTTACTGAATACTACTGTGGCTTATATGCAAAAGAAAGAAGGGAGGGGCTGTGTTTTAATGCATATGTTTTTAATAGTTATACAAACTCAGTACTTTTCTTATCATGATTTAAATTTCTGACTTTAGTTAACAAGAACTAGCTGATAATTTTGCTTACACAACAGGCTGCTCCATGAATCAGCTTAACCACAATGACTTGCAGGGTGTGTTTCTATGCAAACTGTTAGTTAAGCTAATTATGTTAAAACACATACTGTATATACTCGAGTATAAGTCGAGAACCTAAATTACCACCAAAAAATTGACATTCACTGTTCAAAAGCTGCGCCTCCTCGTCGTCCATGATGGGCAGAAAACTCCATTTCCTAGCAGTTAGCGGTCAGCCTATCACGGGCATTCTCTCATCCTCATACCACGGACGAGGATGAGAGAATGTCCGTGATAGGCTGTACACTGATTGCCTATCACAGACGAGGAGGCGCGGCTTTTGAACCGTGAGAGCCAAGAGCTGCTGCCGAGTGCGATGTAGCACACGCTGGCCGCTGTCTGCCTGCATGACACGCTGATCATGTAGGCAGACGGCGGTGACTCGTGTGTAAGTCGAGGGGGGCACTTTCAGCCCCAAAAAAGGGGCTAAAAATTTTGACTTATACACGAGTATATACGGTATATATAAAAATTCATTTCTACTTAAATAAAATTGAGTCATTTATACATTCTATTACAGTACAAATGATTAAAAACACAAAAGATACATAAATATCACTAAAGTACATAATATTGCATAGCTTTATAGTAGTGTATATTTATGTATATGTAATGTATAAGGGCATATCCATTGTTTCTTTATATTCCATTTTTAGTAAGCTAACTCAAATGATTTTCCTCTGTGCATATTTTGGGGGGTTTATTTTTTTACCTTTTCCTCTACCTTCAGTGTGTTTTTCCTCTTTCATAGATAACAGGGCACTCTTCGTAATTTCAATGTCTGACAACGGGGCACAAATTTACGAGATCGTCGCCAGCACAGTCTCCGAGAAAAATGTGTACGTGTTTATAATACTTAATTGCTAGTGATCTTTCATAAACAAATCTGAATCTCCTGTGTAATGGATGCACTTAAAATGGAATTGGACATTTTGTTTTTTGTGGACATTTTGTTTTTTATTCCTTTTATTTAATCTATTTAGGTAACATCGAAAAGGATGTAAGGGCACAGGTTTTAAAATGTTGTATCATTTATGATGTAATTGTAGTGTGTATGATGTGCAGTTCAGTTTGAGCGGTTCACCCTGTTGAAGCACAAATGAAAACGAATGAAACAGATATGCAATATTCTTTGCAGCGCCAATATTACAAACCTTACATTCAGCAGTCTTAGCCCCCCTGCACATGGGATGTCTAGCTCCTGTGCTTGTAATCCCAGTATTTGTTTACTTGGGCGTACCTGTGCAGAATCCTGCCCTGCTACCCACAGCCTGTCAAAGTCTATGGCAAGTTGAAATGCATTGTCGCTAGACCAGCCTTTCTCAACCATCTTACCCCAGGGGAACACTTAAAGTTATTTTCAGGTCTCTGGAACCCCTGATAAAACCCATTAATTGGGGGGTCAGTGGGAACAATGCCCCTTACTTTGGTGGTCAGTGAGAAGAATACCCTTTTTTTACAGTTGTGGTAAGAATGGCCCCCTTACAGAGAGCTTAAATATCATTGATGTCATACCACTGGCTCCTCCAGGTGGCTTTGGCTGAAAACTATGTAGGCACCATGAAATAGGTGGTAAATCAGCCACAGCTCAAGGAACCCCTAGCCACCTCTGGAGGAAACCTAGGGTTCCACGGAACCCTGGTTGAGAGTGGCTGCTCTAGACAAAGCTGAACACTGTACTGAGTGCTACTTACGTTTAGGGTTCTATGCTAAATGCCCTGTGTGCAAGGGGCCTTGTAAGGGATAAGTCACTGCTCAGATAACTCATTGAAGTTTTGGAAGCACACTTGAAAAGTTAAATTGTTAATGATGTGGTCTAGCATGCTATTTGCAGGATGGAAAGATGGCTACTTAATTTTAATATGCAATATTTCATTATTTCCAGACTATAGAAGGAGAAAAAATATTTCTGCCCATAATAAATTTAAAAAAAAAGTTTAACACGCAGATTTGAGATTTAACATTGATATTTAGTTTGTTCACACATTTGTTCACTGACTCACCATGTAACTATGGTACAAATCCGATTGATGCAAATTATATGTTAATGTATCTTTAGAAGTACAGTACCTACATTTTATGATGGACATAATCTTTTGGTATTTAACTAGGGACCAGAACCCCTATGATTTTTTTTTTCCTTTTTTGTTTCTTTAACAGTTGGCAGGACTTAATAACCAGGATGGCGGCTTCATGTAAAGGAGAGGAGGGTCACAGACCTGCAATTCCTTTAGATCAACCAGGGATTACACATGAGTAAGTATGAGCAAGAAACAGGGGAAGTAAAACAATCTTTTCTTTATCGTACATCACAGGACACCGAGCCGGTTATTATAATAACTACTTGGGTTATACACCCAAGTAGTTATTATTATAATAACACTGGTAAATTAATCAAACAGGAAGTCCTCCCTTATATAACCCCTCCTTCACAGGAAGCACATCATTTTTTTCGCCAGTGTTTAAGGTGGTGGTCACTGATGCATGTGCTCTTGGAGCATACTTGGAAGTCTGGACAGTTCTATTAAGAATCATGGACTTCAATCAGATCCATTCGAAAAAAGCTATTAGCCAAAATGGATGGTACCCAGTCCTCATTGGAAGGTGAGATTCCTTGAGGTTTTGACTATAATGCAGCCATATGGACCCCTGTGCAGTGTTTGTTCTGCCCAAGGTGCTTTCCTACAGGGTGCTATACAGGTCCAGGGGAGTGGACCCCACATTAAGGGGGACCCAGTCTCTGAAGGTCTTTTATGACAAAGCTCGCCGTGATGGGTGAAGATTGGTCTCCTATTATGTTCAGAGTCCTGCAGCAGGAATGGTAAGTCTACATTTTTGCAGTTTCTCTTTTTTTGGAACAAAAAAAAGAGATCTGACTGTCTGTTCTTCTGGTGGCCACTGGGAGCAGTGTGCTGTTTAATCATGCTATGTACTTCTTTGTCAAGTGGGCTGCGGTTTCTCCTCCAGCCACTACAGGGCGCAGGCTCGCTCAGTATGGCCTATTTTTATATAGGCAGGAAGTGGAAGGGCGGCCATGATACCATGTGGCAACAGGTTCAGCAGGGCCTCTGGAAACATGGCAGCAGCCCATGGATACTAACTATGGGAGAACTGTGTGGACAGGTCATGATTATATGCTGCACACAGAAGCGAACGCATACGTAAGTCCTGCCCACATATGAAAATGGTGTTCAACCCACACATGTGAGGTATCGCCGCAAACGTTAGATCGAGAGCAATAGTTCTAGCCCTAGACCTCCTCTGTAACTCAAAACATGTAACCAGTAAAAAAAAATTTAATTGTTGCCTATGGGGATTTTTAAGTACCGAAGTTTGGCGTCATTCCACAAGCGTGTGCAATTTTGACGCATGACATGTTGGGTATCTATTTACTTGGCGTAATTTCATCTTTCACATTATGCAAAAAATTGGGCTAACTTTACTGTTTTTTGTTGTTTTTTTTTTTTTAAAGTGGATGTAAACCCAAAAAAAAAAATTTTATTTTTTTTATATCATACTGTAGAGTATAAGATTTGCTATCATTTGAGCCCAGTCTTGCCACTCAGAATTAATCCATCTCTGAGCAATCCCCTTTTATTGGTCAGTGAGACAATTCTTGACAAACTGAGAAAAACTTTGTCAAATACTCCCCCTTGCTGTGAGTGACAGGTGATTTACATCTAATGCATTAGCCTAAGAGACATGCAGTATTTTTAAATTCCCTCCCCCACTCCTTTCTTCAGCAGCTCTGCAAGGATTGGCTGTTCCACACCTCAGCATGATTTGGCATGCTGAAGTCATGTGGTTACTTTCCTGTCTTTTCATTGGATGTTAGAGATCATAGCAGAAGTTCAGTAGAAGTTCAGTGTTAGAAATACACAGAGAAAATGCATATTGACAAGGGGAGTGTAGAGTTGGGCGGCGAGTCTACTGACATCACGACTTCACCAATCGAGCTCCAGACAACAGACCCACCCACAGAATATGAAGTTTTTCAGGTCTCATAACAGACAGAGGGGAGATATTTAACAGGTTAGGATACATGCAGGAGGCATGTATATCCTTATAGATAATCCCTATGGCAGTAGTTTAGAAAGGATGACATTGGGTTTACATCCACTTTAAGCACAAAACTTTTTTTTTTCCAAAAAAAGCGTTAAAAAATTGCTGCGCAAATACCTTGTGAGATAAAAAGTTGCAACGACCGCCATTGTATTCTCTAGGGTCTTTGCTGAAAAAACATATATATATGTGTATGTATGTATGTGTGTGTATATATGTATATGTGTGTATATATATATATATATATATATATGTATATATGTTTGAGGGTTCTATGTAATTTTCTAGCAAAAAAATTATGATTTTTACATGTAGGAGATAAATGTCAGTATTGGCCTGGGTGGCAAGTGGATAAAGATGCTTGGTTGCACAAAGATGCATGTTTATACACGTTTGCATAAATATACATGGTTATACATGTTTGCATAAAGATAGATGGTTGCACAAAGATGCATGTTTATACAAGTTTGCATAAATATACATGATTGCATAAAGATATATGGTCACCTAAAGATACAAGGTTGCATAAGGATACATGATTGCATAAGGATAGATGTCTACATAAAGATGCATGTTTATACATGTCTGCGTAGATGCGTGTTGCGTAATGTTGCATAAACACGTTTCATAAACGAATGCTTGCTCGTTGCGTAAATGCATGTTTCCATGGGCACGTATTGTATAAGTGCGTGTTCACAGGGACACACGCTTTCATGATTTGACTAAATGCATAGTTGCATAAGCGCATGCTTCCATAGATGCATGTTGCTTAAACACATGCTGGCATGTTTTCATTTGTACTGTATGTTTATTTACATTAAGCTGTATACATATGTGCTTATTTGCCTGGGGCTAGATGCATATGTGCTTATTTGCCTGGGGCTACATGCATATGTGCTTATTTGCCTGGGGCTAGATGCATATGTGCTTATTTGCCTGGGGCTACATGCATATGTGCTTATTTGCCTGGGGCTACATGCATATGTGCTTATTTGCCTGGGGCTACATGCATACAGTATGTGCTTATTTGCCTGGGGCTACATGCATATGTGCTTATTTGCCTGGGGCTACATGCATATGTGCTTATTTGCCTGGGGCTACATGCATATGTGCTTATTTGCCTGGGGCTACATGCATATGTGCTTATTTGCCTGGGGCTACATGCATATGTGCTTATTTGCCTGGGGCTACATGCATATGTGCTTATTTGCCTGGGGCTAAATGCATATGTGCTTATTTGCCTGGGGCTACATGCATATGTGCTTATTTGCCTGGGGCTACATGCATATGTGCTTGTTTGCCTGAGGGTACATGTGTATGTGCTTATTTACCTTGAACTGCGTACATAAATGCAAGAATGGCAAGAATACTTGTATACCTGCATGTTTACAAGAGTTAGATTTCGGGGTCCAAAATCGTCTGTAAACGCATGTCTTCATGGGGCGGTTTGTCTCCGGGCTCATCGGGGATTTCTGTATTTGCAGTGGAAAGACTTTTTTTGTGTATCTTCCCTTTGGGTTGTCCGTAGCTCCGGAGGGTTCACAAAGCGTCTAGCCCCAGTGCTGGGCTTGCTGAAGACACCTCAATACTCATTACCGCACTAATCTTTGTTCAGGAAGCAGTCAATTCCAGGGGTTCCTTCAATATATTTCTAAAGGAGGAAGATGTCCTACTCCAGGTCTTGGTAGAGGATCATTCTCTCTGTCTGGAACTTGAAGATCCAGGCATTGGATTGCCGGAAGTAAAAATTGGTGGTTGATATTCTTACTGATGCCAGTCTCTCCAAGTTAATTTGAGACTGGCTGCAGTTCAGGGGGCTTGGTCTCCACATGAGAGAATATTGTCCATCAATATCTTGGAATTTTTGGTCAGTACGCCTTGCTCTGGATTATAAAATAAACCAGTTGTAGGTTCAATCTGGAAATGCCTCTGCAGGCATATATATCAACCACCAGGGCAGCACCAGAGGTCATGTGACTCAGGGAGGTGTACCACATTCGGTCTGGGAAAGTACTAGTGCTGTTTCTATCGCCAATACATATTCCAGGTATAGGATAGTGGCAAGGGTAACTCTGCAGGGGAATCTACTAGATTCTAAGTTCTGCAACAGGTTGGGGCAGGTCTGTCCGAGACAAGAGTCCAGGGGTAGATGTACTGGTAACAACTTAAGGATCAGTTCTCCCTTATTTGACGTTTTTTCCCCTGTTTCGGCTTCAGCCACATCTTTTGCGAAGAATCTGGGAGGTGGTAACACTAATATTAGTGTTGGCCGAATTAGCCCAGGAGGGCTTGGTACACTGACATAGCGAGAATTACGAGGGTTGCTCTTTGGACACTCCCAGTCCAGCGAGACCTAATGATCTTGAGTCCTGTATCTCAGCACTGTTGAGCCTCTGGAAGTCAGCTTCGGGGAACTTCAATTACAGGATTTGAAAATATTTTTTTTTTGGCCTGGGGTGAAGCCAGGAAGTGGCACCCGCAGAAATATGTGAGTTGGAGATTTTCTAATTTTTTCTCTAATCAATAGGGGAAAGGAGATTGGCCTTAAGTACCATTTAAGGGTCAGAATTCGTCCCTATCCATTCTTTTCCAGAGTCCGTTGTTTCTCACTCCTTGTTTCATATCTCATTCAGCATGTAACTTGGATAGTCCCGCCTGTCAGGCCATTCTTGTGTCCTTTGGGACTTGAATTTGATCCTTGCAGAGGCCACTTTTTGACTCATTCGGGGGATTCTGTTGGTCCTTTTATCTCGGAGGGTGGCTTCTTTGGTTGCTATCTCTTCACTCAGTGGAAGGTCAGAGTTGACGGCTCTTTCATGCAAGGAGCCGTTCTTGGTCTCACATCATAGGGTGATGTTGCGTCCTCATCCACTTTTATTGCCTAAAGGGGTTTCTAGTTTTCACTTGAATCAGGACAGTGTCTTGCCTTTTTTTTTTCTCCTAATTCACAGGCAGCAGGAGAAAGATCGCTACGTACTCCAGAGGTTGTTCAGGTGCTCGGTATCTACTTGAATTGTCGGTACAGGTCAGGAATTCTGGTTTTTGCTGCCAGAAGAGCCCAGGATGGGCAGGCGGCATCCAGGTCAAATATTTAGCAGTGGATCTGCCACTTTATCAATGATGCCTATGGTTTAAATGGCAAAAACCCATTTTTTGGGGGGAGAGATTCTCTACCAAGTGTGGGGAAGTATCTTGGGCCATCTGTCATCGAGTGTCAGTGGCCCATGTGTGCAAGACCACTATTGGTCTTTGGTTTATACATCTACAGGATTTTTACCAGGTGGATGTCAATCACGTAGAAGATACTGAGTTTGGCCTCAGCATATTACAAATAGCAGAGCAGGTTCTTCTTTGGTGGCAGTTTCTATGATGGTGTCTCCCTCCCCTGAAGGATATTGCTTTGGGACGTCCCAAGTAGTTATTATAATAACCGACTCTGTGTCCTGTTATGTACGATAAAGAAGATAGGATTTTTCCCACAGCTTACCTGTAAAATCCTTTTCTTGGAGTATATCACAGCACACAGAGGTCCGTCCCCTCTTTTGGGAATTTATTGCTTGCTACTAAACTGATGTGCTTCCTGTGAAGATGGGGTTATATAGCGGTGGACTTCCTGTTTGATTGACCTACCAGTGTCCATTCACCTATAGATGGCGTATAACCCAAGTAGTTATTATCATAACCGGCTCTGTGTCCTGTGATGTACTCCCAAGAAAAGGATTTTACAGGTAAGCTGTAGGAAAAATCCTTTAAAGAATCAATTTAAAGGTTGAACGCCAACTCCACGTCTTTTTTGGGGAAGGGGGGTAAAATACTCCTGTCCAATTTTTGTTGCTCTCAGTGACCATGTCAAAGTGATTTTGCCTCACTTCCTGTCCCTGTGACAGGAGGACAAAAAAAAAATGAGAAGCATTTGTGAACAGGATAGTAATAACAGAGAGATTTTAATCTTGCCCATTTCTTGAAAAAAAGAGGGGTTTTCTTGCAGTGTGTCCTCACTAGAAAGATTCCAGTAGAGACAAAGGGAGTGAATAAATGCTAGTGAGAGGTGATGTCCCTTCTACACTCCGCCCATAGCTAAACAAAGTTTTGGAAGAATTAGATTTTAAGAGATAAAAGCTATACAAAATCTTTATTAGAATGTGACTTGCAAAACAAAGTGAGTAGTGTCACATAATGAAAGTGTATGTAAACCCCAACAATAAACATATTTACTCTTGTTTTGTAAAAAATTAATTGGAAACATTTTATAATATCTGTTTGATAAGTGCAACAACTTCTAGCAGACCTTGCCAGAAATCTAGTGATGTTTTATGCATACTGCAATGTACAATCTTTTTGGAAAGTGTGTTAAAGCTACAGAACTCCGAACCCTATGGAGAAGAGCAAGGGAAGTGTTACACACTGATCCTCCATAGATACAATACAGTGAGTGAGCACCAAAGTGTTTTACTAGCATGGCTACAAGGTAAAAAGAATGTAAAAAATCCTAAAAAAAAAAAAACTTAATGCAGCCACCACACCTAATGACTGTTGTCTGCAGTTTATTATATTTTTGTTCTTGGGTCTAGATATATTTTATGCAGCCTTTCTTAAACATTTCCTATTTATATGGTAAGTATGGGAGAAGGCTATTTTTCATAGAGAAAGTCAGAAACTCATATCCCGATATTCACTGGTTAGACTTTTTTCATTAACCTAAATGATCATTGCTCTATTAGACAGAGACCAAGTCGAACTCGGCTTATTAGGAAGCCCACACAGTGCCTACAACAGATTGCCTTTTCTTTCTGCGTGTTTGATGCTGATGATTTGGCACATTATGTGCTGGCACAAAGATTTATAGAATAATTTCATTTTTTCATGTGTAAATTTCTTTGACATTGGATGTTCCTTCACCCAATTTATATTGCCAAAAATAATCTTTCTGCTCATGTTTTCACCATGTAAGTGTGCCCTCTTGCCATATCCACTAGCCAAAGTCTTCATCAGCCGGGGCTCCACAGAAACCTGCAGACATGGGGCCAGAGATTGCAGCTGCTCATTTGGTTACTGTTTTTGTTTTGTTTTTTCATTGTTCTGTTACACCCCCCCCCCCCCCCCGCCCCATTCACTTCTCCATTTATTTTTGTTGAACCCTCACCATCCACATCGATTTTGTTATATTACAGTTGACTAAATTCTCAATTCACCACAATGGGTTCATTTGTAATACCATTTATTATTTTATCTCTTGATCATTTTTTTTTTCTAGAAAATGTTCAGATTAGTTGATAAAGTAACATTCATATGGTATTTGTCTAAATGATGTAGGTAATACATTATTAAGTCATACATTAAAATTTAAAATCTTTAGAAAACCACTATGTTTACTATTAGGGTAAATTGTCAAAGATAAATAAATTGCTGACCTCTGAATAGGCTCGCAGTGTCACACATTTCACATAGCCTGCCTTCTGACCTACAGAGGTGCTGAGAGGAGGAGTTTCAGGAAGTGGGGTCAGTGCAGGAATCACGGCATGCAGGCAGAAAGCTACTATAGGATTTGTAGTCCTTAGAGATTAAAAAAAAAACATAGAGGAGAAGCTGCAAAGCATGCAGGGAATCCAGGAAGTTGTGAAAAGAGATGGCCAGCAGACAGGCAGAACTCACACAATGAAATTAGATTTTCCACTAAGCTTATATTAAATTATAAAATATAACTATTTTCCCCCAAAAGAAACAACACAATTGTGCAACAGTGTATACATAATACATAACTCAGTCCATATGCAAAATAAATGACATGTATAGTGTCACAAGAATTGTGCAAATCAGCAAATGCGTGCAATAAATAAAGTCCAATCAAATAGTGTACATCCACAGGAATGAAGATTTACACAACTCCAACCATCATGTTTTTAGTTCACAGGCCCAATATCAAACATATAAAATTGTCATTAATTTATTACAAAATCTATGATCACAAAAGTGTTCAACTGCAGCTTTATCAAGGTCTGGCTTTTCTAGAAATGGACCTTGATGATTAACAGTGATAGCAGTACCCTCCTCTATCCTGAGCCTATATTTGTTTTCTACTCTATTCCCCGGTAAGTCCCAATGCAGAAACACATGCAATGTCTCTGCACATTGAAGCAAGTATTTTCCAGTTTTTGTTCCAGAAACTTATTTAACTACTTGCCGACCAGCCACCGCAGTTGTACTGCGGCAGAATGGCACAGGCAGGCGAATTGCCGTTATGTTACGTCGGTTCCTAAGGCGGCCACTAGGGATGCGCACCCGCTGCTGGCCCCCGGAACCGATGCAAGTCCCTGCGGTCTTGATGATCACTGGGCTCCCGCGATCGCTCGTAACACAGCGAGAACCGGGATCTCTGTGTGTAAACACAGAGATCCCCGTTCTCTGAGGGGAGAAGTGACAGATCGTCTGTTCATACAAAGTATGAACAGCGATCTGTCATCTCCCCTAGTCAGTCCCCTCCCTCCTTCAGTTAGAACACACATTAGGGATCACAATTAACCCCTTGATCGCCCCTAGTGTTAACCCCTTCACTGCCAGTGACATTTTTATAGTAATCAATGCATTTTTATAGCAATGATCGCTGTATTAATGTCAGTGGTCCCAAAAATGTGTCAAAACTGTCCGATGTGTTTGCCATATGTTGCAGTCAAGGTAAAAATCGCAGTTTGCCACCATTACTAGTAAAAAACATAATAAAAATGCTCTAAATCTATCCCCTATTTTGTAGACGCTATACCTTTCGGCAAACCAATATACACTTTTTGCAATTTTTTTAACCAAAAATATGGAGAAGAATACATATCAGCCTAAACTGAGAAAAAATTAGCTTTTTTTTTTTAAAAAAAAAAGGGGGGGGGTTATTTATTATAGCAAAAAGTACGAAATATTGTGTTTTTTTTTTTTCAAAATTGTCGCTCTTTTTTTGTTTATAGCGCAAAAAATAAAAACAACAGAGGCAATCAAATACCACCAAAAGAAAGCTCTATTTGTGGCAAAAAAGGACGTAAATTTTGTTTGGGTACAATGTCGCACGACCACGCAATTGTCAGTTAAAGCGACGCAGTGCCGAATCGCAAAAAGTGCTCTGGTCAGGAAGGGGGTAAAATCTTCCTGGGGCTGAAGCGGTTAAAAAAATAAAATACCATGGTTGGAAGAGGAACAGGCATAAACAAAAAAATGTTGACTAACTAATTGGAAGAGAAGAGGTTCAGGTCCATTTCCTCAATACAATGTGTAAAAACAGGGCTCCTCAAAAAGTGGGACTTTAGAGGACCATGAACACTCAAATAAGTAGAAGATTTATAAAATAAAATACAGATTTATTACAATCAGTGAATAGCATGATGGAAAAGATTTAGTGAAACTGGAACACATGATGTGAGAAAAGCAGTCAAAAGACCGCTGGAAGAAGCCCAAATCAACTGTCGGGGACACAGGGAAAATTCAACGCGTTTCAACAGATGAGGTGAGGGTCTTCTGGGAAAAATGGGCTAGTAACTTCCAGATGAATACATACAATCTACAATATTAATATTGATATGAATGACATAATTGCACAAAAAATTCTAAATATTACATATTTTATAAGCTAATCATTTATACAGTTATTTGCAAAGAAAAAGCACAAAACGTAGATGTTAGTATCAATACTGACCTCCTGTTGCGTGTTTCAAACAAAGAAGATCATAGCTCAGCAAGTAAAAGGAAGCTACGACGCCGAAGCAGCATAGTAAAGCCAAAGCAGGATGAAAATAAACCATGTCCACATGAACCCCCGTGTCCAAAGCGTGCCTCCCAAAAGGGGTGCCCGAGCAATTTCGAGGGGGGCCGCAGCAATCTTTAACTCGTCTGTGGGGAAAGTACAAGCTGGAAAATCATTGTGATAAATACCTTTTTCTTTATCGTACATCACAGGACACAGAGCCACAGTAATTACTGTCTGGGTTATATGGCACCTTTAGGTGATGGACACTGGCACACCCTAAACTGGAAGTTCAATTCCCCATATAACCCCTCCCCTTACCGGGAGTACCTCAGTTTTTTTGCCAGTATCTTAGGTGTTGGTCACAAGTAAAGATGTGCTGTGCTGAGCTCCACTGGAATATTCCTTACTGGGGCAAGCCATGCAACTGGATCCATTCAAAGTGTCTTTTCCAGGCCGAATTAAATGGTACCCAGGCCTCGTGTCCAAAGAAACAAGGTTTTACCTGTAACGCTTCTCTTTTTAGAGCGTTGGACCCCGAAATCCAGTATTTGTTTTTTTCAGCCATATTCCTGGCGGGGTGCTTTTTACAGGGCTGTGGATCCCCCGATAAAAAGGGGGCCCCAGTCCCTGAAGGTTCTCTAACGGAGCCCACCTTGAGAGGTGAAGATCGGGTCTTTTACCACAGAACCCTGCAGCTGAATAAGGTAAGGTAGATTCCTGAGGAATTTTTCTAATTCGTGTGGGTTTTCTCCTTTAAAGTAAATGTTGCTATGCCTAAAGTCACCACCAGGGGCTGTCAAGAGCACGTACCTGTTCCATGCTTGTCAGTCTCGCCTCTGTCTCTGGCTGCACGCTTCTCCGGCCCAAAGCTCCAGGTACAGTCGTGGGAAAGGGGGGTTTTCTTCTCCTGGGAATTTCCCCCGCACATGGATAGCTTCCTCCAGGCAGTGGGAGCATGACGCTAGACGGCAGTGTGCGCGCCGCTCCACCCGCCATTACAGCAGTCCCCCTTCGGCAGCTCTCCTGAGCAGGTTTTCTCCTTGGCTATGAGTGGCTTAGAGAAAAGATTTGTGGCTTTAATCACATCTTCACAGAGTGAAAGAAAACGCATTAGGTCCCCTTCTACCACTTCTACCACCTAGGATCCCCAAACGGAGGAACTGTGGGAGGGGAAAGATGAATCCCCCTCAGGGGACCGTGAACAGGCTGATGATTCCTCTTCCGAGGAGTCAAGTGGGGAAGGATCTTCCTCAGCTTCACATGCTGAGAAGTTGCTGGTACATATTCTTACTGAAATGGTCCGCTCCACATTTAAGCTCCCCCTAACGGAGTCGGTTGAAGAGCCCACTTCTTGTTTGGGTTCACTAAAGCCTCCTCAAGCCTTGCGTGCCTTTCCTGTCCATTACTAGAAAAGCTTATGTATTCTGAGTGGGATCACTCAGATAAGCACTTTTTAAGCAGATAAGCACGAGTGGGGGGAAGACTTCTGCAGTTCTCAAAGGTCTGGCAGGAAGAATTTCGGGACAAATGGGTGGTCTCCATAATAGCTCTAGGTACAAACTAGAGTTCCAAGAATTCCCATCTCCTCATTTCCTCAGGTCAAATGTCCCCAAAGATCCAGAGAAAAAGAAGTCTCTCTTTCTAGCATTAGACCGATTTTTGTCACAAAGGGTGATCATGGTGGTTCCCGTGGAAGAGCAGGGGTCAGGGTTTTATTCAAACCTTTTCACGGTACCAAAACCAAATGAGGATGTCAGACCCATTCTAGATCTCAAAGATCTAAACCGATTCCTGAAGATTTGCTCTTTTCGCATGGAATCAATTCGATCAGTAGTCTCCATCCTACAAGGGGGAGAGCTTCTGGCATCAATCGACATCAAGGATGCATACCTGCATTTACCTATTTTCCCCGCTCACCAGAAGTATCTGCGTTTCGAAGTAGAAAAACTTAGTTTTCAGTTTGTAGCCTTGCCTTTCGGTCTAGCTACTGCACCTCGGGTGTTTAAAGAACTTCTGGCCCTTCCTCTGGCCAAATGAAGGACTCAAGTTATAACAATAATAGCATACCTGGACGATCTGCTCTTAATAGACCGGTTGATAGTCCGCTTGAATCAAAGTGTAGTCCCCACAATCAACTACCTGGAATACCTAAGTTGGGTCATCAACCTTGAGCAATCTTCTTTAAAGCCAGTAAGAAGATTAGAGTACTTGGGTCTGGTCATAGATACAGCCCTAAAGAAGGTGTTTTTACCCCAGACAAAGATCAGCGCCATAAAGGAGCTGGTCCAAGGGTTTAGGGCAAAGAAAGGTCCTTCCATTCGCCTTTGTATGAGGTTATTGGGGAAGATGGTGGCTTCATTCGAAGCAGTTCCCTATGCTTGGTTTCTACTGCTGCAAAACAGTATTCTATCGGCCTGGAACAAAAAGTTTCAGGCACTTGATTTTCCAATGCGTTTGTCGCCAAAAGTGCGCCAGAGCCTCAGTGGGTGGAGGATATTCGAGAATCTGCAGAAGGGCAAATTCTTCTTTCCGGTTACCTGAAAGGTGGTAACAACAGATGCCAGCCTTTCAGGTTGGGGAGCAGTCCTGGAAGAAGTGTCTGTCCAAGGGAAATGGTCCAGAACCGAAAAGACATTACCCATCAACATTCTAGAGATTCGGGCAGCGCGTCTAGCCCTAAAGGCCTGGACATTCAGGTTGCAGAATTCTCCTGTCAGGATTCAATCCGACAATGCCACAGCAGTGGCTTACATCAAACACCAAGGGGGCACCAGAAGTCAGGCAGCCCAGGCAGAGGTAAACCATATCCTAACCTGGGCAGAAGAACATGTGCCGTGTATTTCGTCAATCTTCATTCCAGGTGTAGAGAACTGGCAGGCAGACTACTTAAGTCGCCAGCAGTTGTTCCCGAGGGAATGGTCCCTTCACCCCGACATCTCCCTAGCTATATGCCAACGATGGGGGATCCCGGATGTAGATCTGTTTGTGTCCAGGTTCAACAACAAATTTCTGTCAAGAACAAGGATCCACTCGCATGCGGAACAGATGCGTTGGTGACTCCGTGGGATCAGTTCTCACTGATTTATGCTTTCCCTCCTATTCTGCTGCTACCTCGACTTCTTTGCAGGATCAATCGGGAAAGGAAGTCGGTAGTTCTATTGGCCCCCGAAGATCTTGGTATGCAGAAATAGTAAAGATGGCGGTAGGAAACCTATAGACCCTACCACCACCACGTCCAGACCTGTTATCGCAGGGAACAGTGTCCCATCCTACTTTATAAATGCTAAATTTAACGGTTTGGCTATTGAAACCTACATTCTAAGGATTCGTGGGCTTTCAGGCTCAGTGATACCTACCTTGATTAATGCAAGGAAGCCAGCTTCCAGAGTAATTTATTATAGAGTCTGTAAGGCATGTTTCTTGGTGTGAATCCAGGGGTTTGCATCCTAGGAAGTATGTCATAGGTAGAATTCTTGCCTTTCTGCAAATGGGGCTAGAGATGAAGCTGGCCTTGAGTACTATCAGAACCAGGTCTCGGCCTTATCAGTGTTGTTTCAACGTCCGTTGGCTTTGCATTCTTTGATCCGAAGCTTTATATAGGGGGTAGTTTGGCTTAATCCTCCAGTTAAAGCACCCCTGAACCCTTGGGACTTGAATTTAGTTCTGTCGGCATTACAGAAACAGCCTTTTGCGCTGATACGACATGTTCCTTTGGTCCTTTTGACAAGGAAACTAGTTTTTCTGGTAGCCATTTCTTCTGCGAGAAGGGTATCAGAGCTGGCGGCTCTTTCTTGCAAAGAGCCATATTTAATCGTTCACAAGGATATAGTGGTATTGCGTCTTCATCCTAGCTTTCTGCCAAAGGTGGTTTTAGGTTTTCACCTAAACCAGGATATTGTTTTACCTTCATTTTTTCCAGAACCCTGTACTAAAGAAGAAAAGTCACTACACTCTTTGGATGTAGTGAGAGCGGTCAAGATCTATTTGAAGGCAACTGCTCAGATTCGGAAAACAGATGTTTTGTTAGTGTTGCCGGAAGGTCCTAGTAAAGGACAGGCAGCATCGAAATCCACTATTGCCAAATGGATTCGGCAGGTAATTATTCAAGCTCATGGCTTGAAGAGGAAGGTTCCATCTTTTCAGGTCAAAGCGCACTCCACCTGGGCTGTTAGTGCTTTGTGGGCAGTGCATCACCAAACCTCCATGGCTCAAATCTGCAAGGCCGCAACCTGGTCTTCAGTCCATACATTCACCAGATTCTATCAGGTGGATGTAAGAAGGCATGAGGATGTCGCCTTTGGGCGCAGTGTGCTGCAGGCTGCAGTATAGGTCCTCAGGTCTGATTTGCACCCTACTTTTGTTGTGTCCCCTCCCCTCAGGTGCCATTGCTCTGGGACATCCCAGACAGTAATTACTGTGGCTCTGTGTCCCGTGATGTTCGATAAAGTAGGATTTTTATAACAGCTTACCTGTAAAATCCTTTTCTTGGAGTACATCACGGGACACAGAGGTCCCTCCTCTCTTTCTGGTTACATGTGTATTGCTTTGCTACAAAACTGAGATATTCCCGGTAAGGGGAGGGGTTATATGGGGAATTGAACTTCCTGTTTAGGGTGTGCCAGTGTCCATCATCTAAAGGCGGTGCCATATAACCCAGACAGTAATTACTGTGGCTCTGTGTCCCGTGATGTACTCCAAGAAAAGGATTTTACAGGTAAGCTGTTATAAAAATCCTATTATTTTTATCAGTTGTTACTGATTGTATTTGTACCTAGAATGCTACAGTTTTGTTTCTGTTTTAAATATTTATCGAATCCTCATGAAACTTTCTGTAAGACTGGCCGTGCAGTAAGCAGTTTTTCTATCCTTCAACCTCAGTTTGAAGGAAAGCAAATCGCTTGATTTTCCCTGCCAGTACTTATGGAGGAACCCCTCCCACTGCGACAACCGGCGGCAGAAATCATACGAAAAAAACCCCAACATGCTGGTTGTACTGAAGTGGATTGGTAGAGCCACTGTTATACTTGCCTCCTCTGTGTAGTGGTTTTGCACAAAGCAGCCCAGATCATCATCTTCTCGGGTACCTCTTCAGCTCTTCTGGCCCCTCCCTCCTGTTGAGTGCCTCCACAGCAAGCAGCTTGCTATGGGGCACCTGAGCTGAGCCACAGCTCCCTGTGTCCATTCAGACACAGAGCCCTGGCCCGGTCCCCACTCTTTCTCTCCTTATTGACTAACTGACTGAGTGACAGCAGCGGGAGCCAATGGTGCTGCACTGCTGTCTTGGCCAATGAGGGGGGGAGTCCCCGAAGGCCGAGACACTCCTGCAACATTGCTGGATTTAAGGGGCCTGAGGGGGCTGCTGCACACCAAAGGCTTTTTATCTTAATGCATTTAATGCATTAAGATAAAAAAACCCTCTGCTTTACAATCACTTTAAATTTGCCCATCCTATTTCCTTACCTTTTTTTTATTTTCATTTTTTTATAAAATTTTTCTTTAAATTAAATGTAAGAAAAACTCCCAAGGAAAAGCTCTTGTAAAATACAATGATATGGGATGTGATTTTGCGCACTGAGAATATTTAGATGCCTTTTTGTTTTGCACCTTTGCAGAGAGGAACACGAAAATGGAGAAAAACAGAAGGGGGACCATGAACAACAAGGACAAGATGTGTCTAGTTCAGGTGAGTTTAGTGAGTGTAACAATTCAGCTCAACATCCCATAATAATTCAGGATACAATTTTATCGCCTGCACATGCAATACGTTTTTTCTGCTTTAGTAGAAAGCATAAAAAAACTTTCTTACACCACATTTTGGGGAATGCTGAGAATCCCAAATCTCACAAGAAGATGCTTTAGCACTGCTTACAAGCTGCTTTTTATGACATTTGGGATCCTCTAAATCACTTAACATTTTACAAGAAGGTCTGTGACATCATTCCCACCTAAGGTTCCGAAGGTATATTTTTTGCGTTTTCTTCTAGTGTGTGTGTGTCTGTTTTTTGTTTGAATTTGTTTAATGCTACATTTTTATATGGGGCAGGGTTTCTGACTAATTGGTGTTTCTTGTATTGTATTTCAGGTATTGTACACATTCCTGCCTACACCTTGCGTTTTTTTATCTGCATAGGATGTGCACTGATCATGTTATTGCAGCTTGTCATTTTTTGCCCTATACATGCAGCCTATAATAGAGTATCTTCAAATTTCTGTGTCAACAGTTTTTTTGTGTAGGAACAATTCAGTATTTGGCATGGCTCCACTCAGGTTAATGCATGCCCTCTGTCTTTAATGTGAGAAATGAAATTTACTTTGAAGAAACTAGATATCCCACAATCCCTGAGTCTCTGTCTAGTGCTGATGCGGAGGAGAGCTATATACCCTGTTTCCCCGAAAATAAGACCTAGCGTGATTGTCGGTGATGGCTGCAATATAAGCCCTACCCCCCAAATAAACCCTAGTTAAATTCCTTGTAGATCTTATTTTCAGGGTAGGGCTTATTTGGGGGGTAGGGCTTATATTGCAGCCATCACCGACAATCACGCTAGGTCTTATTTTTGGGGAAACAGGGTAGTAATTAGATCTGACATAGACACATGCAGGCAGAGCATTCATAGACACACACAGAGCTCACCATGCAGATAGCATTCTCACATTTGTGATGTGATACAGAGCAGATGGCAGGCATGCATTGGATGCTGTGTGCCCCGTAACATTAAGTTGTTTTGTCCCTTTGGTGCCTAAAGACAGGCTGGCTAAAGCAGTACATGCACATAGGGGAATCAATCAGCCATGACACTACAAACTGCAGCCATAGCATGTGAGCCCTTCATTACAAGGTACGGCATACTAACCGCATTGAGAATATAAATACACTAAGGCAACCCATAGATGAGTCCGTTTTTTTCGCTCAATGTGGATGGGGGAATTCTCGCAGCTGAGCTATTGTATTCTGACAGCAGGGAAAATCTCCCCAGCATCAGAATACACTGCTCAGCACAGAAGTCTATATCCTTATAGAGCTTAAGCTATATAAAAATGAACACAAACAGGGCAACGTTTATAAACCCAGATCGATGAAGCATAAATTGATATTAGTAGTTTTGTGGTAATGCATTTTCCTCTGCCTTATTGGGTAGGCCTAATGTCTAAAGATATTTGATGTTTTTTTTGCACTTGGCGCATGTAAATTATATGATATTTTACTAATCCAACTGAAACATGGTAGAGAGCTGCTAAACATTTTACCATTTTCTCATTTCTCGGAGATGAACTCCAGGCAAGCTGTTAAATACATAGTTGAAATACATATAGCGGACCTGGTTTACTTGCCTAAGGCTTTGTATTTCTGTCCATCCTATCCCAGGATTTGCACTACCTTGCCAAAGAACACAGCTGGGTTGGTGATCTGATTTGCTTTTCGTTAGTTAAGGAAGACCACTATGTCACGTTCCCACCCCCACCCTGTAATTGGTCAGTTAAGGAGCATCAGTCGAGCTAACATCTCTGCTTACTCTGCTCTCACCCACTATGAACATGTTTCTTGTCAACACGGCAATCCATATCTAGACGGCTCCTGTTGCCGTCTTTATCTCCCCCAGTCTGTGAGCTTCTGTGCAGGGCATTACAAGAGGATGATACAAAGTCAAATTCAGGTGCCTAAACCAATTACCTGCTCCGCATCCTGCCATAGTACATAAAGAGCCGAACAGGAGCAGCGCCGATGCAATTGGAGGTAACAATATGTCCCCCCGCATCAGTGGAGCGCACAGCTGTGTAGTCTGTGCCCACTGTGTCCACTGAACACAGCAGAACACTGATTGTTGTACTGAGCCACTGGGAGCAGCCCTGGTACCATGAGAACGCTGTAGCCAGTCGGCGATCACATGGACAGTAGTAAACACTATTTCATTTCCTAGCATCATTGTTTACTACTCTGTGAACTATAAGATCGGTCACAGAGATCACATAGTATAGGCCAATCACAGCAGTCCTGTGCCATGTGATAGCTGTGGCCAGTCATAGCTATCACAGTATTTCTCAATGGCTGAAGGAATTCATCCAGAGAGAGAGAAATGATTGCTCTTACAGCCATTATTGTTGTGAAAGCAATCACTGTAAAAACAAAAAAATATTTCATGATCGCTTACCTCCTCCCACTACCACCACATCAGTCCCAGTGTCCTAATCACCGATGTGTCCTCGCAGTGTCCTAATCACTGCCACCCACTTAGTGTCACTAATCACTGCTGCACCACTCACAATGTTTGTGATCATTGCCACTCTATTCCAAGTGCACATCCCGCTGACTATGTTCCTATGAGACACCAAAATGTCTCTCCAAAATGTGGTAATTTTTTGGGGATTTCCACTGGAATTGGGGATCCAGGGCCTCCAAAATTGTAAAAGTCAGGAGATGTAAAAGTTATGCTCCTAGAAAGCTTGAAGGTGCTCCTTGGATTTTGGGCCTCTCTGTGTGGCTCCATGGGTGCTCAACCTGTGGCCCTCCAGCTGTTGCAGATCTACAAGTCCCAAGGGGCATTGCAAGCCACTGGCATTTACAAGCATGACTCCCAAAGGCAGAGGCATGATGGGACTTGTAAATCCACAACAGCTAGAGGGCCACTGGTTGAGCATCCATGGGCTAGGCTGTGAAAAAGTCTCATGCATGGGGTATCGTCACACTTGGGAGAAGTAGCAAAATGTGTTTTGTGGTGTATGTCTAAGTATGCCTATGATGTGTTTTAGAAATATCCTAGTAATTGACATTTTTCAAAAGACCCACTGTACCTTTCGGACAAAACCTTGGAGTGTTTTCTTTCCAAAATAGGGTAATTTTGTGGCCATTTTCACTGTCCATGTGCTCCAGGACCTCCAAAAATCTGATGGGTAGTCAGGAAGTTAGATCCTTGGATTTTGGGCCCCTCTATGTATCTAGGTTCTGAAAAAGTCTCACACGTAGTATCTTCATACTCAAGGGGCGCAGCAGAATATGTTTTGGGTGTAATTGTAAGTATGCCTATGCCATGTGTGAGAAATAACTTTGTAAAAAAAAAATTATATTTAATTTCTTAATTTTCCAAAAAAATAACAAAAAGATTACAACTTCAAAACAAACTGTCTACTTTCCAAAAAAGGGGTCATTTGTACAGCCCTGGCATTTTAGGGCTTCAAGAAATTAGATAGACCGTCAGTACATCAGGACTGATCAATTTTCAAATATGCTGTATATACCATAGTTTGTAGACTCTATAGCTTTCACACAGATTAAATAATATATATACTGATTTGGGTTATTTTAACCAAAGAAATATTGCAGAATATATGTTGGCCTAAAGTTATAAAGAAAGAGTATTTATTTGCAAAAGTTTAAAAGAGAAACTTTTTTTTTTATTATTCAAAATGTTCAGTGTTTTTTTCGTTTATGTAGCAAAAAGTAAATAAAACCCAGTCATGATTAAATACCACCATATGAAAGCTCTATCTGGCTCCAAACATACCAATTTTATTTGGGTACAGTGTTGCATGACTAATTGTCCTTCAAAGTATGACCGTGCTGAAAGCTGAAAAATGGCCCGTTACTGGAGGTGGTTAAATTGAAAAACAGGCAGAGTAATTTTAATTAATGCACAACTAAATTTACTTGTGTGTGTGTGTTTTTTTTTTCTGCCTTTGCAGTTTAGTTCATCTATAAAGGCTTCTCCAGGGATTCTATGAAAATATACAGTTCTATAACATTTTCA
The DNA here is from genome assembly GCA_037952925.1 of Lithobates clamitans. NCBI lineage: Eukaryota > Metazoa > Chordata > Amphibia > Anura > Ranidae > Lithobates > Lithobates clamitans. The sequence goes on from JBBGZY010001072.1 coordinate 2,641,042, forward strand.
TTAGCAATGTAATCATGCCAGGCAGTACTCCGTAAAGGCAAGAATGTTTCTCATATTTTTATACCTTTTTAAAAAAAATTTAGGCTTATGAAACAAATAATCATTGTAATCCCTGCACCTTTTTTGCATTTTATTATAAAGTGCAGACTGTGTCCAAGGACTGGACAGAACAATACAAATCCTTGTTAAAAAAAAAAAAAAAAAAAAAAAAAAGCTACCTCATACAGTATGTATTTAAGCTTGTATTTAGCTGTTTGTCTGGAGTTCAGATTTCAATTACCTACTAATGGATAAGAGTGTTTTAAAAGTGTGTCATGTTGCAGAACATTATGGCTAGTACCATCAGATATTTTGTGGTTGCTCCTCTGTAATATGTCAAGTTAGATGTTCTTTCAGTATTCCTCTCTCTCTTTTTAAATGTGTTATGACGGATTTGGGATTTTGCATGCATTTTCCTTCAAAATGACTGTGCTTTCACCATTTCTGTGCCTTTTTCCACAGACAAAGACCCAGAATCCGAAGGCACAGCTTTGCCCATGTCTGCTCCCCATGCTGGGGATGATGGTATCCTGCAGCCTCAACAAAGGACAGTTTACAATCCAGTTTCCACATCGACCTCGAGCCCCATCTCTTATGACACACCTCTGGAGCACACTTGGGCCCTGGATGCACTCAGAAACTGTAAGAATCAAAGGGGGTCCTTGTCATATTTGGCATAAAGATACATATTTCACTATTTTTAGTATAAGCGCATAATAGCTGTGTGAGGAATTCTCAATATGCATTGCATATAAGTAAAAGCTGACTCAAAATGGAAAGAAAATCAGCTTGGGCTGGAGTTGGGCTTTGCATATTCACTATGTATATATGATGTACTATTCCCAATCTTATTTTGATTTTAGTTTTGGCTAGAATAAAATTTGTGTAGAACTATGCACTAATAGTGCAATATTATCCCCAATTTTATTTTGATTTCAATTTATTCTTTATTTTAGTGGCATTACTTAAGCAGTTACTATTGCAACAAGTTAAGCTTCTTCAAAAAGAGGAATCCGAAAACTTCCAACGTTTCTGCAGTCGCAGTTCTCAGGAGCACACTGCAGAGAGTGATCGGCAGCCAGTGCCTTTGGGCCTTAACCACCTGCGAAAGAAAAGCAGAGAGAGCTATTCTAATAGACAATCCTTAAGACAGAAATCTGAAGAAAGATGCTCTGATCGTGGAAGACTAAGCTCAGAGATGACTGATGAATCTGTGGAAGAGAGCATAGAACAGTACTTTGATGCTCAGGAGCTTCACAGCGAGGAGCATTCTAAGGATTACAGCAAAGAGAGAGGCTTGGACGAGATGCAATATCGGATATCAGGTGACAGGCTTGCTTATATTAGGGAAGTGGGCAATACTGTTTGGTTTAGTTAAAGATAACTTACTTGATATCCTTTATATAGGGCGGTACTTGATCCTGGATGGTTATGAGAGCATACAGGAAAGTTCCACAGACGAAGATTACATCTGTCCTGAGTCTTCTACCCAGTGCACATTTTCTGACCAGCAAGCCAAGAGCAACTCCTCCTCTGCAACAGAGAGGCTAAGTGCACCCATCACTGAGCTTTTTGAGCCTACACCACCATCTGAGACATTCAAACGGATGTTCCATTGTATTAAAAATATTGAGACTGACTTACAACAGCTCAAGGTGAGCACTGATACTGACTTATAGCCGCTCAAGGTGAACTGAAGAAATAACACTGCTAATATAAGAGTACCACATTTCTGGTGAAATAAAATGAACATATTGGTTTACATGTTTTCCTTTTTTAAGGGGCCAAGGGCTGATTTGATTAACTTTTTTGAAATCATGACCAGAATAATTTACCTGCTCCCAACTTGCATTACTTCAACAGAAAGTAGCAGATTGTCCTCTTTCCTCCCTCTTCTGCCTGTTTTGAAGGGTGCAGGTGCCTATTTCTTCCACTTCAGCCCAAACACCCCCACGCAGAGCCTCATGGAACACATGACCCATCCCAGGAGACTGTAGGTCCATACACAAAGCGCAGTGCGTCTCACGTATGCACAGTGGAGAGCCAACTGTGAAGCATCAGGAAGTCACAGACGATCTCCCACAGTCAAGATGGCGGTGCTGGGGACCCAAAGACCAGCAGATAACTGGCCTGGGTGAAGACGAGGCTGAATCATTGGGCTGGTAGGTGTCTGTATATTAAAAGTCAGCAGCTACAGTATTTGTGGCTGCTGACTTTCAATTTTTTTTCTAACCACTTCAATACCAGGCACTTTCACCCCCTTCCTGCCCAGGCCAGTTTTCCGCTTTCAGCGCTGTCGCACATTGAATGATGATTGCGCGGTCATGCAACACTGTACCCGTATGACATTTTTAGAATTATTTTTTTTTCTCGCAGAAAAAGAACTTTCTTTTTAGTGGTATTTACTCACCATAGGGTTTTTATTTTTTCTGTTTTTTTTTTTTTTTTTTGCTAATTTTGGAAAGTAGACAGTCCAAGGTATTTAATAAAAGGCATGGCGAGTTTTTTGAAGTTGTCATTTTTTTTGTCACAATTTTTGGGAAAATTAAGAAATTACACAAAAAATGGCGTTGCCATTTAACTGTTGTGGCGGTGACCAGAGACACTGGTGATGGTACGTTAAAAACATTTTTAAAAAATCTATTTTTTAAAATTTGATTTTTTTTTTTTTCTTGTGCTCATTTTTTTTAACATGCTGTGACCAGATTAATACAGTGCTTCACTGTTATAAGCAACCATTTTTACTGAATAAAATTGATCCATTCAGTGTTACCTATTATGGTTAACTGTGATTGGCCACAGCTAATCACATGTTACAGATGGGCTGTGATTAGCCCTGTCTGTACCATGTGATCACTGTGAGCAATCAGAGAGATTACCACAATACTACATAATGGAGGGCATGAATGAAAAAAAGCTATCCATTGTGTACAATTGTCATGTGATCTGCTGTGATTGGTCATTGCAATCACATGGTACCAGCATTGGCCAGTACACTGATCAGTCATCTGCTGTTGCCAGTTGCCACAGCAGGTGACAGCGCCGCAGCTCAGCCTGTTCTAGGAGGACGTCCTATTGCCTCCATCCGATTCAATACTGGGCACTTTTACCCACTTCCTGCCCAGGCCAGTTTCAGCTTTCAGAACTGTCGCACTTTCAATGACAATTGTGCAGTCATAAATTTACAAGTTATGCGCTGCGCTTGGGTGACCCCAAAACAAAATTAATAATAACCAACTCTGTGCTTACTAGTGCGATAATATTAAATACAAATAATATGAATGTTGAATAAATAAACAAGGTGTGAAAAAACAAGTGCTTGTTACACCATAAATTAGTGCTCATTAGTGCTTTTTACACCATACATAGTGTCTTAATCAACATAAAAAGTGTGCTTAGTGCTCAATACACAGTAACCTGCTTTTCTTAAATGAAAAAAAAAAAAAAAGTTCTCTTTGGCACTCTAAAAAGTGTGTGCAAATAATGTCCAGCAGTGATAATAAAACAATGCGTGCAGGTGGTGTTCAGCTGTGACAACAATCCAACATCATGCCGAAGATATCCTGAGTGCTGCAAAACATACTCCTGTGCTCCTTCGTGACCCCCTTAAGCTAATGTGCTCACCTCAGAGCGTGTGACCCTGAGTCCAAAATTGCTTTGGAGCCACCCCTGGGCTCAGTCCCAGTGTCTGCTCCACTCCTCCAGCTGGAAGCAATGTGGCTCCATACATAGAATGAAAAGGAAACTATATAGTGTAATATAGTCAAAATACTTTTATTAAAAGAAAACGCTCCCCACACCGGGGTACTCACATGGCACTGGTGCGTCAGTGCACCATACTATAACGGCTTTCTATGCAAAATCAGTGGAAGTTTGGTGCAGTATGCTGTGCTGAGACAGCGCTGGTGTAAAGTCCATGTCAGTCTCTCCATCCTGGCCCCTCCCCTACGCGTCTTCGTCACAGGAATCACGTGTCATCATCAGGGGGAAAATGTGTCATCATCAGGGGATGGTAACACTGATGGGCACTGTTGGTGCCCTGATTATCTGTGCAGGTCTTACCTCACACGCTGTCAGTGTAAGGAGAGGAAAGCCGATAACTGGCATGTCAGTGTAAGGAGAGGAAAGTCGATAACTGGCATTTCCTTGTTTACATGTGATCAGCTGTGATATGACACAGCTGATCACATGGGTAAAAAGGCGCATCATCAGCTCTTTACTGGGATCAGGGATGCATGCAGCATGGCGAGAGTGGAACGACGCCAAATGACATCATCCCAGAACAATAGAACCACCCCACACCTTGTCATTTCCCTATACAGTGGGTGGGAGGTGGTTAAAGAATGTCAGTTACTTTACCTATTTTAAAGCAAACCTGTGCCTCTCTATTCTACTTTTGAGTCTTTTTAAGCATGTAATTTCCAAGTTATATACAGTAAGAACTAGATCAGAAGATTTCATTCTGGATAAGTACGTAGACCAATAAATTCTAATTTTCATTGTGACCTGTGCCGATATTTTGGTCTTTACAGTAAGTAATTAGTGGCAAAAGGTCTCAAAAAATGGGGGAAACAGGGGATGATGGGATTATTGCGGTGCCACCAAAATTCAAAATTACTAGAATGATATTTTATATAAAATCATTTATTTTATTGATATCAAAAACATCTAAAATGTTTACATGAAGGAGTACAAAAAATATAGAAAACAAAAACAGAAATACAGTGCAAATAAATGACCGTCACCAAAGATGTTGAGGGGTGATCATAGTCTTATGTTCCCAACTAGTTTCGCCAAAACATTGGCTTCATCAGGGGAATGTAAAGATGTACTGCAGAGAGTAAAACCACTATAATAAAGAAAAAATGCATTATTGGATCAACATAATCTTGTAATGCTGGAGGCAAGCCAATCGCATCGCATAGCGGTCAAATTGCCGCCCCCCCATATCCCACGGTCTTCCCACCCCTCACACACCTAAAACATACCATGTGGGCTCCAAAACGCAAGGGGGACACCACCGAGACACTGAGAATGGAAGTTGCACTCAGCCCAGTATTTGGCTACAGGGGAATTAAAGGGCGCCTAAAAAGAGAAGTATAGCATATAAGTATTGAAAATTCTTTTAATTTTGTTTAACAAAAGGGACCTAAGCCTCAATTACATACCCTAATTATATGCAAAACCAAGGCACTCAATGTTGCACAAGGGAGATTCACAGCGCAGTCAGTTCATGTAAAAAATCGCATGAATGCGATCAAAAGGACTGTAAAATAGATTCAAGAGAGGGGAAAAAAAAAAAAAAAGGTATGGGAAAAATGATATTGATACACATAAATATATCAGTGAATTTCAGATTTGAAGGACATAGTGAAATATGTTGGATATAGTGAGTAGGGCTTACCGAATACGCATTAAGTTAGAAAAAATGCATCCTATGAATAAGGTTCCGCCAATATCTTGGCTAAACGTTGGAACCTCCACAATGAGTCTTTCTGGTAACACCGGTTATTATAGATGATCTGAAAGTCAATGCATATAACAAAGGGACTGTTAGCAAGAAAGTTCAGCCATTACAGCCATATGTGGCAATATAATGACAGATGCTTGCTGTGATGAAAAAAAGTTTGTTGGATCTATTACCTTTTACATATGTAGCCAGCTCCCCAGGATGGTCCCACAGCAAGGAGATAAAAAACACACTGAGAGCAAGGCTGCCTTTTAAAACCCCCACCTGATCAGTATGATATAAATCAGCTCATCCGGAGCGGACTACACGCGGGCGGGGCACATGCACAGTTGCCAGTGTCATTTGCCTACATATCCCATTTAGTAGCAAAAGGTATTCTGTATATTGCATTATGATTATCAGGAATCCATGAAAGAAACTTTTACCTCTAAATTAGTTTTTTAGCTAACTTTTATTAATCATGATGTGAGGCCATACAGTGACAAGTGTGCTCTACTTAATAGTCCCATTGGTACCAGATCAGGGAAATTGAACCAGTGAGCTAAAATTTTCTCAAATTTAATAAATGTTCCTCCTAAGGAAGGCATGTTAACCTTTCCAACATGTCACATTGGGTAGCGGTTGGGTGACAGTGTTATATCTGGCACCTCATCCCTATTGAGTATATATGGAGTAACAGGGTATCGTGTGGGATTATAGCGATGCCAAAAGTCATAGAAAACCACATTACATATAAAACAAATGAAGTTCATTCACAAAAAGTAAAAAAATGGGTTCAATGAAAATACTAAAGTTATTTTATTGAATACTAAAGTATTTTTATTGAACCCATTTTTTAACTTTTTGTGAATAAACATCATTTGTTTTATATGTAATGTGGTTTTCTATGACTTTTGGCACCACTATAATCTCACACAATACCCTGTTGCTCCATACTTTCCAACGTGTGTGACAGAAATCACCTTTTTTGCCTATATGGATAGGAGGGCAGTACTTTGTGGCCAATAATAGTGTTTTAAGTATAGTTAGATCGGTCTCTTTTATCAGGTTTGATTAGATACTACCGCCCAAGATGCAGGACAAAGGATGTCAAGTAAGGTTAACCTTAATATTGAACATTTAATTTTCTCCCTCCAATATCAGTTTGGGACATCTCGAACAAAGGTGGACAGGGATCACCTGAATCCTGCCCACAGGAAATCCAGCACAGGTTTTGTCTGATACTTGCATAGAAGGTTAAATAAAGGTTAGGTCACAATAAAAGTAGTTAATGATATTGATAATATATTCTGTTGGGTGACCCATATGGCCAAATTTACAGAATTGCATTTGCAAAAGCGGAAGATTTTAGTTCACTAATGTAACTGTGTAGTATATAGGTGGGAATAGCTTTACTCATTATTTTGTTCCTATAGAAACCGTTTATTCACAGTATTAAAATGTATAGAGAAAATTAATTTGTTCTAGCTGTGTTCTAACACATGCAGGTAATGATTTCATTTGGAATCAAGCAGCTGTTGTGTGATAAGAATAAGTTAAACACCTTTTTCTCAGTACCAAAGTTATTACATTTCCTCATCTCATTTCTTACACGTCTGCTTTCTTGCACTTAGAAAGGTTTGGGGACAACATATTTATATGCTTTTGGCCAGAGTACAAAATGTATTGACGTGCTAGAATCTTTTCTTCCTAAACCTGATCTCTTTACATTGTTCTGTTATCTGTTCCAGGGACTTGAAAATTATTATCATGCACTCCGAAACAAACTGGCTGCATCAGGCCTTCTGGAGGAAGATCCAGGTATGATATGACCAAAGTTAACTGCACCTTTTTGTTTTTGCTTTTTTTTTTTGTGCTTTTTTTATCTTCTACATCAAGGACAATGCTTTTTTTTTATAAAAAGGTTTCAGAACGTTGATGGAACCAATACATTTTTGCGTTAGCTTATTCAAGAAACAAAACATTATCTAGGTCATAAAATGTTTGGATTTCTGTAGTATTTATTAACCCTTATCTAGAAGCAGTGTGTGGTTTATTCTTTTATTTGTATACATATTATTGGTTATATAGACTATTGGCAGAAAATCTAATATCTAATATCTTCCTCCCATGAAGATGATGGGTGGGTTTTAAAAAGGAAGGGGTGGGTCATATTTAAATTAGGGGGCGCACAAGTTTAGTCAGGCCTACGGCAGCACAAAACCAAAATACACCACTTGGTCCATCCTTCAGCCAGCAAATTGAGGCTTTAGTAGAGTGGATCTCGACTACAGTGTGTTTGGGCCTGCACTGACAGTTGTGCAGTCTATTCTCATAGATGAAAAGCAAGCAGCAAGGCCATGTAGTGATGTACACTTCTCAGTATGCACGTAAGAAGTAGAATGTATATCATTTGTAATAATACCGAAGTCCAGGCTCTCATCTACTATAACTTTCACTTTGCCTATCCAGCCCTTTAACAGACATACAGCCTGCAAAGGTGGAAGTTCTGTCAATGCTAGCTAGATAACTGTGTTAAGGCAAGGGGGCACTTTTCATGGTTAGCTCACCCTCATAGTTGTTTGCTGTGATGTCCCCATTAAAAGACAGATCACTATAGTGAAAAATATTGTATCCCAGTAACCGTATGAGGTTAATACCTGTAATTTACGGGGGGTTTTTTTGTTTTGTTTTTTATATTAATTTCTTCATTTTACAGGTATTTATATTTTTTGCACATTTACATGCAGACTAAGCTTTCCAGTACCAGTGACATAGGGGTTGAGACAAACCATATAACACTACCTGGGGACTTCAAATGATTAGCTTCTATTGATGTGGTTTAAACCTTTATTCCAGCAAAGAAGAAAAATAACAGTTGTAACTGCTTAGAAAGAGTTAGGCGTTAATTGGTTTTGAGCCTACTTAAAGTCCTTCTAAATCTACTTTTCCATCTAAAACTACCCCGTCTACAAAGTGACATCTGTGCCCCTTGATTTTACTGGAGAATGAACAGCGTTGTCACCCTGCTGAGGGTTGTTGAAAATTATCAAAGCCTTGTAAATTTTTGTTAGAGAGGGAACTTCAAAAATAACAAACTGTTGTTTTTATGATTGTGACAGAGGGCATCATATATGTCCTGTTTTTGTTTTGCATATTGTTAAACTTTACTAAATATACTGCTTTTTACACCCTTTTCTAATAATCCTAGATGACATAAGATGACCTGTTCCTTAGTGATGCAGGGCAAAGCATCAGGTTAAAGTGGTTTTAAAGGCACCGCATTTTTTGGCCTGATACATTTCCTTAATTAAAGTGGTTGTAAACCCCTCTGTGCAACTTGTACCTATAGGTAAGCCTATAATAAGGCTTACCTATAGGAACGGTAAATATCTCCTAAATGTGCGTTTAGGAGATATTTACCTTCACTAGCAAGTGCCGTGACTGATGGCTCCCGCACGCATGCATGGGAGTTACGTCGTGCAACTCCGGTCAGTCACAGAGCTGGAGTCCACAGCCTCGGAAGGAAGAGGGGCAACGATGGATGCGGCCACCAGCAGGGACATCACAGGCTTCGTTTGCAGGTAAGTGCCACATAATGGGTTAGTATGCAATGCATACTAGCCCATTGTGCTTTTACTTTGCAGGGGAAAAAGAGGAAGTAAAACCCATCAGGTTTAATCCCAAGACCAAAATGCAATATATTGCAGCTTACCAATCAGATGTGGTGGCTTCATTTGTTTTTCCTTTTTTAAGGCTTTCTTTCCCTCTGTTTTCTGGCCAGTAACACACCTCCTGCATTAGAGTGCCCCCATTCTGGTTGAATGAACACAGGGGAAACCTTTGGACAACAGCATTGTCAGTCTGGGGAGGAGAGGGGGGGAGTTAGTTTGGGCGGACTAGCAAAATTGGATACACTAACTTACTGAAGTTAAACTTCATTTAACATTTTAGAAGCAGTTACAGCATACATTTTTTTTCCCTTTGGAATAAAGTATTTATGTACATTAGTAAAAGCCGGTCATTGTAAGCACCCTTGTCTCATCCCTGTAACTGATACATCTGCAAGAGAGTTCTTTTCAAAAACAGTCTTACTGGCTGGATCATAGGGGAAAAGCCTTAAAAAAGACAACTAATGCAGCCATCACATTTAGGGATTGGTAAGCTGCAATATAATAAATGTTTGCCTTTTGGGTTTAATAATGCGTTAAGGTAAAAAAAAATGTTCCAGGCTAAGTATTGCCCCCCCTCCTTTTTATTTCATATCTCAATTCAGAACTGTGCCCATCTGCAGCAGTACTGCTCTCTTTCCTCACAGGACAGATGGGCAGCAGCAAGAGCCATTGACTCCTGCTGCTGTCAATCAAATCATATGGGAGTGGGGAGGCAAGTCCAAGCCACCGCGCATGTGTCCATAGACACACATAGCCTACCTTGAGAGCAAGCCCTCAGGTGCGCCTCTATAGGATTCAGCTTCCTACAGTGGCACGTTGAGAAGAGATGGCGCGTGGGCAGGGGAACCCAGAAAAGGGGGTTTGGGGCCTCTGTGCAATACCATTTCTACAGAGCAGGTAAGTATAATATGTTTAAATTTTGGGAAAAAAAAAAACTGAACCTTTACAAACACTTTAACTGCTACCCTCCCCAGCTGCACCTACTTGCCTTTAATTCTCTTCCCCACCTCTTTGTTCAGCCAGTAAAAGTAAAGAAAGGAAACTCTGTGTTACGCAGGGCTAAGTACTTCCTACTCCCCTGTGACAGTGCTGGTTCCTGAACAGCCAATCATAATGCATCAACTGCTTTAAGATAAATCATGAAATAGGTACACCAACCATGCCCTTTGGACCAACCACTATTCAGTCCTTGGCCGTATGTTCCGGTAGTGTCAGAGCTGCCCCAGATGCAGCTGTATTGGCTGCTGCGTGTCTAGGGACCTGTACTTTATAGCCGACAACATTTATTTATTTTTAAATCTTTAGTAGTGGCTGAGTCTCTTTAAAGTTGGCATTGTCTACCTGAGTAGGACAAGAAATAAGATAGTTGCCTGGCTGTTCATAACTTACTCTAGTGCTGGAACCCACTGCAATACAGTACTGTGTGTGCGGTGCTTTCATTGTTCGATCTTGTACATAGAAATGTGAACAATCAGGTCACACTCGCAGCAATTTCTAAAATTTCCCTGTGTGATAGCAAGCATTTCTGACTGGCTGAGGTACTTATGTGTTTTGGGAAGGAGAGAGACAGCCCCAGTAAGCATGAGCAATGCTTAGAAGTGTTTGTAACCTTAATAAATAATGCCACTGCCAGCCCCTCTCGTGTATCCAGCCATAGCGCACAGTGTAAGTATTTTTTTAAAACTATGCCTCTAAATACCTTTTTTTTTTTCAGAGATCATCAGGCTGGTCACGAGACTCCCGGCCGCTCTACACCTCCAATCCAGGGCTACTGCAGAAGGAGCCGAGATCTCCCTCTGAAGTCAGCCGGGGAGGTCACGTGACCACGGTGCTGGCCACTTAGCCCCTCCCACTGTAGCCCTGGATCTGGAGGTGTGGAGTGGCCCGGAGTCATGTGACCGGCCCGAAAATATCCGAAAAGGATACTTGCAGGCATCGCATTATGGCTGGATACATGAGAGGGGCTGGCAGTGACATTTTTGAAAGTTTTTAATTTTCTTCTTTTTCTACTGGGGCAGAAGGGGCGCATAGACACAGACACATGGAGCTGACAGGCAGGAAGGGGGGGGGGGGGGAGCCGCATATGATGGAGGCGTGCAAACTGACAACGGTAATCCTGGCTCAGCAGCCATTATTGTGTTCAGTACACAGGGGGGGACACAGGAAGTGGCAGGATCAGCCAGGCTTTTTACAGATTAAAAAGGGGCAGATTAGACCGCACAAGCACTATGCTATTTAATCTGCTATAAGGGAACAGGAACTTTTTTTTTGGTTACAAACACTTTAAAACTGGGACTGTTGCTTGCTTTTATTAGGCCCACCTTACCAAGCAAAGAATCCTGGATGGAATTGATTTATTAAAATGCCAATCGGACAACAGAAAAATCAAAACTATTCTTTTGCCATAGACAACTTGTTGCTTATTCTTTTAGTAAATAAACCTCAATGTTAGCAATTTGTCTGACTATTTTTCTGTATTGTAAAACAGCATTGCCAGTGTAAGTTTGACTTAATTCTTTGGTCAGAAGTTAGAATTTTCTGGTTTTCTTATAGTACATTAACCAGTTATGCAGTTCAAGTAAAAAGGCGCAATGCTCAGATACCTCAAAATGGCAATATGTAGTCCATAATAGTCCGATGGCAAATATGGGGAGAAGATAGGCGAGTCTGTCAGGGCTGCCACCACGGAGACCAGAAGCAAGTTCCGGCAAAGCTAGGAAAAAAGACAAGGAGAGGGGCACCTCTGAATATGTATCAAGTAACAATTTATTTATAAAAACAATATCCACTCATATGGAAGAACATAAAGTTGAATTCAGGCACATCTCTGGGCTGATGAGGTGGGACTACAAGCTGCAGTCAATCCGCTTTAGGCTTGGAGGATGCAGCACATCAGACATCCGTTCGGATGGTGTGGAACTGCAGGTCGCAGCAAGTCCTCTAGGGCCTGACCAGGAACAGCATTAGAGTCCACAAAGATTGTGCACTAGTGGCTTAAATTTAAAAGTCCACTTGATGAGGGCAAAATCCAGGGGGGGAAAAAGGTGAGAATAGTACGGCGCCAGTGCTTGTGCTGTCCTAGAGGACTTGCTGTGACCTGCAGTTGCACACCATCAGAACTGATGTTTGATGTGCTGCATCCTCCAAGCCTGGAGCGGACTGACTGCAGCTTGTGGTCCCACCTCATCAGCTCAGAGATGTGCCTGAATTCAACTTTATGTTCTTCCATGTGAGTGGATATTGTTTTTATAAATAAATTGTTGATACATATTCAGAGGCGGCCCTCTCCTTGTCTTTTTTTTTCAATTAAAATACTAACTGTGATCAGGGCCTGCAGATCATTTAGATTCAGGGTAAGCTTAGGTACTTTCAGCACCAAACTCTACCTTAGTGCTATATTAAGATGTGCCTTTGTTTTGATGTAAAACAAAACTTTTTTCATTTTACAATTATTATTCGAACAATACTACAACTGTGAGGCTTTTAGTGTGAAATATATTTTAGTTAGGGCTACAATGACAATTACAGACCAGGCAAAGTAATGGTTATGTCAGTGATATTAGGACTTTTAAACTCTGTGGCATTGAAGTCGTGTCAATGTTGGATCAAAGTAGTGCAGGAACCTTTTCTAAAGTCGCAATGACTTCAGTAGTGCTAATTAGGACAGCTTTCATTGACCAACATGGGATTTCACATGTCATGTGACTTGGGGTCTTACAAGTCGGATCCCATGTTGCGGTAATGTGAACCGAGACTAACAGTTCAGTTTACTGTTAAGCGTAGGCACAAGTGTTTTCTGTTATAAAAATATTTCTACTGCAAAAGCAATGGTTGGAGTGTGTAAGTGGTTAGGTTAACTGTAACGGATTGACATGCTAAATCCCGATGTTCTGCAAAGAGAGCATTGTCAGTGTCTGGTCCTACTAAATGCCTACTAATGATCGGATCTACTGTCCGGTTTCTGTTGCTGTCCATAACCTGTTTGGTGAAATGTCCTGCTCAACATCTTGTCTTGGAGACTGTGTACATTGAAATTGTTACAAGCACATGAGTAGAGAAAAACTTTCATCAGACTGAGAACACCTGTCACACTGTATTAACTCAAAGGTGGAAAGTGAGAGTGATTGACACAATCTGGAGTCAAAGCCTGACAGAGGTTCCAACACTCTATCCCAAAGAGAAATAAGGTTGGAAAGCAATGGCATATAACTGATGTAGTGACAGAGAATGAATGCAATGACACATAATTACTAGTGGCAGAAAATGAAAGCAGTGGCTTATCCCTTACTACCAGTGGCAGAGAGGAATTTCATTCTGATCAAGATATACATTCTTATATTCCTTTGCCATGTAAATATACATATATTTTTGTTAATAAATTGCATTCATTTGATATAAAATATATTTTGTTGCATTAAGACAGTTAATAGGCTTGTATTGACCACATCTTTCCCGTGGGTGGAAAACTTCCCGTTAAATTGTTGCATGTATTTAGTTCAACAATAGAGCTGACTCATACAATATTCTAAATATACTGGGTGGGTACCTGCAGCTGCAAGAGCATCATCCATAACTTTTTCTTCAATAGATTATGTAAAAAGTACATTTTCAGCTAATTCTAATAAATTGCCTGTTCTCAAATAATCACTTTCCAGCCTCAGCGCCTACCTTTGAATGATGTGTTTGTTCTGGCACCCTTAACCACCTAAATACAGTGCATTTTCACCCCCTTCCTGCCCAGGCCATTTTTCAGCTTTCAGCGAGGTCACACTTTTGAATGACAATTGCGAGGTCATGCAACACTGTACCCAGATGAAATTGTTATTTTTTTCCGAACAAATAGAGCTTTCTTTGGTGGTATTTGATCACCTCTGCGATTTTTATTTTTTGCGCTATAAATAAAAGAAGAGTGACAAGTTTGAAAAAAACAATATTTTTTACTTTTTGCTATAATATCCATTTTTTTTTTTAAACAACATTTTTCCTCAGTTTAGGTCGATATATATTCTTCTACATATTTTTGGTGGTAATGGCGGCGATCTGCGATTTTTATTGTGACTGCGATATTGCGGCGGACATATTGGACACTTTTGAGACATTTTTGGGACCATTCACATTTATACAGTGATCTGTGCTATAAAAATGCATGGATTACTGTATAAATGTGACTGGCAGGGAAGGGGTTAACACTAGGGGGTGATCGAGGGGTTAATTATGTTCCTAGGGAGTGATTCTAACTGTAGGGGGAGGGGATTCACAAGGGGAGGAGACCGATCGGTGTACCTCTGTACTGGGAACACACCATCGGTCTCCTCTCCTCTGACAGGACCATGGATCTGTGTGTTTACACACACAGATCCACGGTCCTGCTGCGTTACCGAGCAATCGCGAATGTCCGCCGGGCATGCGCATCGAGTCCCCAGTGACACGGCGGGCACGCGCGATTGCCGCTGGCGGCGTGCACGCCCCCCTGGTGGGCCGAGAAGGCGAGGGCATCATATGACGCCCTCCCAGAACAAGAGCCGCACCGCCTAGCCGTCATATGACAGGCGGCAAGTGGTTAAGGAAGCTCCATTGAGGGTAATCAACATAGTCTGCCATAGTTCCCTGCAATGTTCCACCAGGAATCATACTGTGTATGCACTCTGACAGTGTAAGATGTCACACGGAGTTGGTGATGTCCTCATCTTCAAATGACAGTGTTTGAGCCACTGCATCCTGGTAAGATGTTTCAGTGCCTTGCAAAAGTATTCACCCCCTTGGCTTTTTACCTATTTTGTTACATTACAGCCTTTAGTTCGATGTTTTTTTAATCTGAATTATATGTGATGGATCAGAACACAATAGTCTACGTTGGTGAAGTAAAATTAGAAAAATTAGAAAAACTATTTTTCAGAAATAAAAAACTGATAATTGGCATGTGCGTATGTATTCAACCCCTTAGTTAGGAAGCCCATAAAAAGCTCTGGTGCAACCAATTACCTTCAGAAGTCACATAATTAGTGAAATGATGTCCACCTGTGTACAATCTAAGTGTCACATGATCTGTTATTACATATACACACCTTTTTTAAATGCCCTAGAGGCTGCAACACCTAAGCAAGAGGCACCACTAACCAAACACTGCCATGAAGACCAAGGAACTCTCCAAACAAGTAAGGGACAATGTTGAGAAGTACAAGTCAGGGTTGGGTTATAAAAAAAATATCCAAATCTTTGATGATCCCTAGGCGCACCATCAAATCTATTGTGGCCAAATGGAAAGAACATGGCACAACAACAAACCTGCCAAGAGACAGCCGCACACCAAAACTCGCAAGGAGGGCATTAATCAGAGAGGTAGCACAGAGACCTAAGGTAACCCTGGAGGAGCTGCAGAGTTCCACAGCAGAGACTGGAGTATCTGTACATAGGAGGACAATAAGCCGTACACTCCATAGAGTTGAGCTTTATGGCAGAGTGGCCAGAAGAAAGCCTTTACTTTCAGCAAAAAACAAAATGTCATGTTTTGAGTTTGTGAAAAAGGCATGTGGGAGACTCCCAAAATGTACGGAGGAAGGTGCTCTGGTTTGATGAGACTAAAATTTAACTTTTTGGCCATCAAAGAAAACGCTATATCTGGTGCAAACCCAACACATCACATCTCCCAAAGAACACCATCCCCACAGTGAAACATGGTGGTGGCAGCATCATGCTGTGGGGATGTTTTTCAGCAGTCGGGACTGGGAAACTGGTCAGAGTTGAGGAAAAGATGGATGGTGCTGAATACAGGGATATTCTTGAGCAAAATCTGTACCACTCTGTGATCTGAGGCTAAGACGGAGGTTCACCTTCCAACAGGACAATGACCCCAAACACACTGCTAAAGCAACACTTGAGTGGTTTTGGGGAAACTTGTAAATGTGTTTGAATGGCCTAGTCAAAGCCCAGACCTCAATCCAATAGAAAATCTGTGGTCAGACTTAAAGATTGCTGTTCACAAGCGCAAACCATCCAACTTGAAGGAGCTGGAGCAGTTTTGCAAGGAGGTATGCGCAAAAAGTAATGGGCAAAAATCCCACTGGTAAGATGTGGCACGCTCATAGAGACTTATCCAAAGTGACTTGGAGCTGTGATAGCTGCAAAAGGTGGCTCTACAAAGTATTGACTTTAGGGGTGTGAATAGTTATGCACATTGACTTTTTCTGTTATTTTGTCCTATTTGTTGTTTGCTTCACAATCCATGTTAATTCCAGGTTGTGAGGCAACAAAACACGAAAAATGCCAAGGGGGGGGGGGGGTGAATACTTTTGCAAGGCACTGTATATTCTCACCCAAACCCAGGAGCACAGGGTATTTGTGATGGCTCCCATGTAAAGGCAGTGGAGCAATATAAAGGTGAGTGTAGGGCGCCCGTAAGATATTCTTGGCTTAATTCGTAGAGATAACACACCACTATAGGTTTCCTTACTTTCCAAAAAAGTGACAGGTATTATCAGTTGAATTCAATGAGATTTTAAAGAAGTTGTAAACCTCCGCAAAAAAAAAGACCCTGCAAGACAAAGGCATAATGAGCTAGTATGCATCGCATACTAGCTCATTATGAAATACTTACCTTAAAACAAAGCTGTTGCAGCGGTCCCGACACCCCGCTGTTACGGCAGACATCTTTCCCGGAGCTTCTTCCGGATTTGTGGGCTCTGCCGCTGTGATTTGCCGGAGGCGC
The DNA here is from genome assembly GCA_037952925.1 of Lithobates clamitans. Lineage (NCBI taxonomy): Eukaryota > Metazoa > Chordata > Amphibia > Anura > Ranidae > Lithobates > Lithobates clamitans. The sequence continues at coordinate 2,657,909 of JBBGZY010001072.1, forward strand.
GATAAAGGCAACCTCCGCGCATGCGCGTGGGAGCCGCCGTTTACGGCACTAGCTCGGAAGGATCGGCTCCCGTGGGTCGTTCCTTCAGAGCACATGGGCCAGTGATGTCACTGGCTGCATGCACTGGAAATATCTCCTAAACTGTACAGGTTTAGGAGATCTTTCACTACCTATAGGTAAGCCTATAGTAAATGTCAGCAGAGGAAGTTTACTTCCTCTTTAAAATATCAGTCTTATGGATGAAAATAGATATATTTATCTTTGTATTTAAAGCTTTGTTAATAATTAATGCAAGAGCATGATTAGGGCAGCTAAATTAGAGCACGAAGCACACATTGATGGGGTGATTAAAAAAGTCAAACCGGTTGGTCACGTGTCAAGGAGAAAACAACTTTATTTAATGCATTCTTCTCCTCTGTTTATGTGAAGGAAAAGTAGGGGTATAATAAATAAAACTGTAATGGTAATAACATTATATTGAATGAACCTGTGTGGCGAGATCAGTGTTCAAAAAACACTGGAAAAAATGTGAATAAATCACCAGGACCAGGTGGCTTATACCTGCCAATTTATAGCTATTTATTTTTAAGGACCGCTTACTGACTGGCGAAACACAAACAAGGTACTATGATTCAAAAAAGGGCCAAGATATATGTCTGGGAACTACAGACCAGTCAGCCTTACAACAATAGTATGTAAACTATTGGAAGGAATGATAAGAGGCCATATCCAAGAATTTGCTGATGAAAATAGTATCATTCGGAGTAACCAACATGGATTTATGAAATATCTTTCATGCCAGACCATTTTATAAGTAGTAGCTGGAATTTGGATAGAGGAATGCCTGTGGGTGTAGTGTAGGGATGAGCTTTGAGTTTGAGTCGAACTCATGTTCGACTCGAACATCGGCTGTTCGCCACTTTGTCGAACAGCGAACAATTTGGGGTGTTCGCGACGAATTCGAAAGCCGCGGAACACCCTTTAAAATTCTATGGGAGAAATCAAAAGTGCTAATTTTAAAGGCTTATATGCATGCTATTGTCATAAAAAGTGTTTGGGGACCTGGGTCCTGCCCCAGGGGACATGGATCAATGCAAAGAAAAGTTTTAAAAATATACTGCGGTAGAATGGCACGGGCAGGCAAAGTAACGCATGGGTACGTTACTTGCCTCCCACGGGCAGGGGGTCGGACCCCCGAGGTGCCCGAGGCGGTCGGCTTCTGTCCCCGAGCGATCAGGTGAGGGGGAGGACATCCATTCGTGGCCACCCCCTCGCAATCGATGTCATCTCTCCTTGGCTCGGTATTTTCCGTTCTGGCGCCGAGGAAAGAAGACATCTGAGTGCACCAACACAACACACAGTAAAACACACCAGGCACACTTTACACCCCCCATCACCCCCCGATCACACACACCCCCCCCCCCCCCCCCGTCACAGTGACACCAAGCAGTTTTTTTTTATCTGATTACTGCATTGGTGTCAGTTTGTGACAGTTAGAAGTGGTAGGGCAGTTAGTGCTAGCCCCTTTAGGTCTAGGATACCCCCCTAATAAAGTTTTAACCCCTTGATCACCCCCCGTCGCCAGAGTCACTAAGCGATTGTTTTTCTGATCGCTGTCGTAGTGTCACTGGTGACGCTAGTTAGGGAGATAAGTATTTAGGTTCTCCTTCAGCATTTTATAGTGTCAGGGACCCCTATATACTACCTAATAAAGGTTTTAACCCCTTGATTGCCCCTTAGTTAACCCTTTCACCAGTGATCACCGTATAACTGTTACGGGTGACGCTGGTTAGTTAGTTTATTTTTTATAGTGTCATGGCACCCGCCGTTTATTACCTAATAAAGGTTTAGCCCCCTGATCGCCCGGCGGTGATATAACTTAGGTTTTATGGTCAGATAGGGTCTGCGTCGCTCCAGGCAGCGGCAGGTTAGCGCCAGTACCGCTAACACCCATGCGCGCAGTATTCACCTCCCTTAGTGGTATAGTATCTGAATGGATCAATATCTGATCCGATGAGATCTATACTAGCGTCCCCAGCAGTTTAGGGTTCCCAAAAACGCAGTGTTAGCGGGATCAGCCCAGATACCTGCTAGCACCTGCGTTTTGCCCCTCCGCCCGGCCCAGCCCACCCAAGTGCAGTCTCGATCGATCACTGTCACTTACAAAACACTAAACACATAACTGCAGCGTTCGCAGAGTCAGGCCTGATCCCTGCGATCGTTAACAGTTTTTTTGGTAGCGTTTTGGTGAACTGGCAAGCACCAGCGGCCTAGTACACCCCGGTCGTAGTCAAACCAGCACTGCAGTAACACTTGGTGACGTGGCGAGTCCCATAAGTGCAGTTCAAGCTGGTGAGGTGGCAAGCACAAGTAGTGTCCCGCTGCCACCAAGAAGAAGACAAACACAGGCCCGTCAGGCCCATAATGCCTGCTGCATTCGCCAATCCTAACTGGGAACCCACCACTTCTGCAGCACCCATACTTCCCCCATTCACATCCCCAACCAAATGCAGCCGGCTGCATGGGATGCATTTTCTTTATGTCCTCCCGAGTACCCCTACCCAACGAACCCCCCCAAAAAAGATGTTGTGTCTGCAGCAAGCGCGGATATAGGCGTTACACCCGCTTTTATTGTCCCTCCTGTCCTGACAATCCTGGTCTTTGCATTGGTGAATGTTTTGAACGCTACCATACACTAGTTGAGTATTAGTGTAGGGTACAGCATTGCACAGACTAGGCACACTTTCACAGGGTCTCCCAAGATGCCATCGCATTTTGAGAGACCCAAACCTGGAACCGGTTACAGTTATAAAAGCTACAGTTACAAAAAAGTATAAAAAAAAAACACAAAAAAACATATAGAATAAAAAAAAAAAAAAAGTAGTTTTATTGTTCTCTCTGCAGTCTCTATTGTTCTGCCCTTTCTACTGTATTCTATTCTGCAATGTTTTATTGTTAGGTTTTATCATGTTTGCTTTTCAGGTATGCAATTTTTTATACTTTACTGCTTACTGAGTTTTATTGTTAACCATTTTTTTGTCTTTAGGTACGCCATTCAGCTGCAGCGCGGATTTATTTATCTTGACAGCAACAGCGTTTGCTCCCACCATATATAAAGCCGTGACTCCAGCGGAGGTGATATATGCTGAAGCATGGGGGCAGCAGGGGCAGAGGAGCGATTTGCTCCTAACTTTTGGGGCAGATGCCCCCATGCTTCGGCATATATAAATGGTGCATGTATGCCCATCATTAGAAGTGGGTGGATGAAGGGAGGTATTCTAATGGTGGGCATACCCACCGATCAATCTCTTTTTTTCGTTCAGCCTACAGGCTACATGAAAAAAAAAAGATTACAATATATGCCCAACAAGAACCAGCAACGTAGTGATATGTTTCTGGACTTTGAGTGGTTATAACAGAATGATGCCTGCAAGTTTAGGTATCATCTTGGTATCATTCTTTTCAGCCAGTGGTCGGCTTTCATGTAAAAGCAATCCTAGCAGCTAATTAGCCTCTAGACTGCTTTTACAAGCAGTGGGAGGGAATGCCCCCCCCACCATCTTTCATGTTTTTGTCTGGCTCTCCTGTCCCAACAGGGAACCTGAGAATGCAGCCGGTGATTCAGCCAGCTGACCATAGAGCTGATCAGAGACCAGAGTGGCTCCAAACATCTCTATGGCCTAAGAAACCAGAAGCTACGAGTATTTCATGACTTAGATTTCGCCGGATGTAAACGGCGCCATTGGGAAATTGGGAAAGCATTTTATCACACCGATCTTGGTGAGGGCAGAGGAGAGATCTAGGGTCTAATAGACCCCAATTTTTTCAAAAAAGAGTACCTGTCACTACCTATTGCTATGATAGGGCATATTTACATTCCCTGAGATAACAATAAAAATGATAAAAAAAAATGAAAAGAACAGTTTAAAAATAAGATAAAAAAGCAAAAAAAAAAAAAAAAAGCACCCGTGCCCCCCCCCTGCTCTCGCACAAAGGCGAACGCAAGCGTCGGTCTGGCGTCAAATGTAAACAGCAATTGCACCATGCATGTGAGGTATCACCGCGAAGGTCAGATCGAGGGCAGTAATTTTAGCAGTAGACCTCCTCTGCAAATCTAAAGTGGTAACCTGTAAAGGCTTTTAAAAGTGTATTTAGTTTGTCGCCACTGCACGTTTGCAATTTTAAAGCATGTCATGTTCGGCCTAAGATCATCTTTTTTATTTCATCAAACATTTGGGCAATATAGTGTGTTTTAGTGCATTAAAATTTTAAAAAGTGTGTTTTTTCCCAAAAAAAGCGTTTGAAAAATCGCTGCGCAAATACTGTGTGAAAAAAAAATGAATCACCCACCATTTTAATCTGTAGGGCATTTGCTTTAAAAAAAATATAATGTTTGGAGGTTCAAAGTAATTTTCTTGCAAAAAAAAAATTTTTTTAATGTAAACAAAAAGTGTCAGAAAGGGCTTTGTATTCAAGTGGTTAGAAGAGTGGGTGATGTGTGACATAAGCTTCTAAATGTTGTGCATAAAATGCCGGGATAGTTCAAACCCCCCCCCCCCCCCCGAAAGACACCCCAAGCTATTGGCTGAGAGGCATGTCGAGTCCATAGAATATTTTATATTGTGACACAAGTTGCAGGAAAAAGACACTTTTTTTTGCACAAAGTTGTCACTAAATGATATATTGCTCAAACATGCCATGGGAATATGTGAAATTACACCCCAAAATACATTCTGTTGCTTCTCCTGAGTACGGGGATACCACATGTGTGAGACTTTTTGGAAGTATAGCCGCATACGGGACCCCGAAAACCAAGCACCGCCTTCAGGCTTTTTAAGGGCGTAAATTTTTAATTTCACTCTTCACTGCCTATCACAGTTTCGGAGGCCATTGAATGCCCAGGTGGCACAAAACCCCCCCAAATGACCTTATTTTGGAAAGTAGACACCCCAAGCTATTTGATGAGAGGTATAGTGAGTATTTTGCAGACCTCACTTTTTGTCACAAAGTTTTGAAAATTGAAAAAAGAAAAAAAAATGTTTTTTTCTTGTCTTTTTTTCATTTTCAAAAACAAATGAGAGCTTCAAAATACTCACCATGCCTCTCAGCAAATAGCTTGGGGTGTCTACTTTCCAAAATGGGGTCATTTGGGGGGGGGGGGCCGTTGTGCTATCTTGGCATTTTATGGCCTTCGAAACTGTGATAGGTAGTGAGGAGTGAATCAAAAATTTACACCCTTAGAAATCCTGAAGGCAGTGATTGGTTTTAGGGGCCCCGTACGCGGCTAGGCTCCCAAAAAGCCCCACACATGTGTTATCCCCATACTCAGGAGAAGCAGCTAAATGTATTTTGGGGTGCAATTCCACATATGCCCATGGCCTGTGTGAGCAATATATAATTTGGTGACAACTTTGTGCAAAAAAAAAAAAAATTTGTCACATTCCCGCAACTTGTGTCAAAATATAAAATATTCCATGGACTCAACATGCCTCTCAGCAAATAGCTTGGGGTGTCTACTTTCCAAAATGGGGTCATTTGGGGGGGGTTGTGCCATCTGGGCACTTTATGGCCTTCAAAACTGTGATAGGTAGTGAGGAGTGAAATAAAAAATGTACGCCCTTAGAAATGCTGAAGGCGGTGATTGGTTTTTGGGGCCCCGTACACGGCTAGGCTCCCAAAAAGTCCCACACATATGGTATCCCCATACTCAGGAGAAGCAGCTAAATGTATTTTGGGGTGCAATCCCACATATGCACATGGCCTGTGTGAGCAATATATCATTTAGTGACAATTTTTTGTAAATTTTTTTTTTGTCATTATTCAATCACTTGGGACAAAAAAAAATAATAGTCAATGGGCTCAACATGCCTCTCAGCAATTTCCTTGGGGTGCCTACTTTCCAAAATGGGGTCATTTGGGGGGGTTTTGTACTGCCCTGTCATTTTAGCACCTCAAGAAATGACATAGGCAGTCATAAACTAAAAGCTGTGTAAATTCCAAAAAATGTACCCTAGTTTGTAGACGCTATAACTTTTGCGCAAACAAATAAATATTCGCTTACTGACATTTTTTTTACCAAAGACATGTGGCCGAATACATTTTGGCCTAAATGTATGAGTAAAATTGAGTTTATTGGATTTTTTTTATAACAAAAAGTAGAAAATATCATTTTTTTTTTTCAAAATTTTCGGTCTTTTTCCGTTTATAGCGCAAAAAATAAAAAAGGCAGAGGTGATCAAATACCATCAAAAGAAAGCTCTATTTGTGGGAAGAAAAGTACGCAAATTTCGTTTGGGTACAGCATTGCATGACCGCGCAATTAGCCGTTAAAGCGACGCAGTGCCAAATTGTAAAAAGTGCTCTGGTCAGGAAGGGGGTAAATCCTTCTGGGGCTGAAGTGGTTAAAGTGAAACAATAAAAGTGTAATATTCCTTTAAATTTCGTACCTGGGGCGTGTCAATAGCAGTGTTTCTCAACTCCAGTCCTCAAGGCGCCCCAACAGGTCATGTTTTAGGGATTTCCTTCAGAAGAAACAACTGTGGTAATTACTAAGGCAGTGAAACTGATTAAATCACCTGTGCAAATTAATGGAAAGCCTGAAAACATGACCTGTTGCCTTGAGGACTGGAGTTGAGGAACACTGGTCTATATTATGCCTGTAAAGGGGCGCATGTTTCTCGTGTTTAGAACAGTCTGACAGTAAAATGACATTTCAAAGGAAAAAAGCAATTTAATAACACTCGCGGCTATTAATGAATTGCCGGTCCGACAATACACATAAAAGTTCATTGATAAAAACGGCATGGGAATTCCCCACAGGGGAATCCCGAACCAAAATTATGAAAAAAAATGACGTGGGGGGTCCCCCTAAATTCCATACCAGGCCCTTCAGGTCTGGTATGGATATTAAGGGGAACCCCGGCCAAATTTTTTTTTAAAAATGGCGTGGGGTCCCCCTCAAAATCTAAACCAGACCCATCAGGTCTAGTATGGATTTTAAGGGAAACCCTGCGCCAAAATAAAAAAAATGGCGTGGGGTCCCCCCAAAAATCCATACTAGACCCTTATCCGAGCACGCAACCTGGCAGGCCGCAGGAAAAGAGGGGGGGACATGAGAGCGCCCCCCCTCCTGAACCGTACCAGGCCACATGCCCTCAACATTGAGAGGGTGCTTTGGGGTAGCCCCCCAAAACACCTTGTCCCCATGTTGATGGGGACAGGGGCCTCATCCCCACAACCCTTGCCCGGTGGTTGTGGGGGTCTGCGGGTGGGGGGCTTATCGAAATCTGGAAGCCCCCTTTAACAAGGGGACCCCCAGATCCCGGCCCTCCCCCCTCTGTGAAATGGTAAGGGGGTACAAAAGTACCCCTACCATTTCACAAAAAAACTGTTAAAAATGACAAGAGACAGTTTTTGACAATTCCTTTATCTAAATGCTTCTTCTTTCTTCTATCTTCCTCCGGTCGCGTTAGAGCGACTTTTGTCGCAGGAGGCCATTATGATAGTTCCCGCAAAGGACCAGGGATTGGGCTTCTATTCCAACCTTTTTACGGTCCAAAAGCCAAATGGGGTTGCCAGGCCCATTCTGGATTTAAGGGATCTGAACCGATTCCTAAGGATTCAATCCTTCCGCATGGAATCAATTCGAACAGTAGTTCCCACCCTGCAGGAAGGAGCATTTCTAGCATCAATAGACATCAGAGATGCATATCTGCATGTGCCCATTTTTCCTGCTCATCAGAAGTTTCTGCGCTTTGAGGTAGGAGGGCGCCATTTCCAGTTTGTGGCTCTGCCTTTCGGGATAGCCACTGCACCTCAAGTGTTCACAAAGATCTTGGCTCCTCCTTTGGCCAGATTAAGGGCTCAGGGTATAGCTGTCATAGCATACCTAGACGACCTGCTCTTGATAGACCGGTCGGTAGCCTCTTTGAATGGAAACTTGAGGACCACAGTCAGGTATCTAGAACACCTGGGTTGGATCCTCAACTTAGAAAAGTCTTTCCTAAAACCAGTAAGAATACTGGAGTATTTAGGTCTGATTATAGATACCCCAGGCAAAGATCGCTGCTTTATGAGAGCTGATTCTGGCAGTAAGGACCAAGAAGGGTCCCTCTGTCCGCCTTTGTATGAGGCTACTAGGGAAGATGGTGTCTTCATTCGAAGCAGTTCCCTATGCTCAGTTTCACTCAAGAATGCTGCAACACAGTATTCTGTTGACCTGGAACAAGAAAGTTCAGGCATTAGACTTTCCGATGCACCTGTCGCATGTGGTGCGTCAGAGCCTCAATTGGTGGCTCATACTCGAAAACCTGCAGAAGGGTAAAATCTTTCTGCCGGTTACCTGGACGGTGGTAACAACAGATGCCAGTCTGTCAGGTTGGGGAGCAGTTCTGGAACAGGCTGCGGTCCAAGGGGTATGGTCCAAGACAGAGAGGACCTTACCCATTAACATTGTGGAGATCCGGGCGATACATCTATCTCTAAAAGCCTGGACTATCAGGCTACAGGGTTGTCCGGTCAGGATCCAGTCCGACAATGCCACAGCAGTGGCTTATGTCAATCATCAGGGAGGCACCCGGAGCCGAGCTGCTCAAAAGGAGGTGAACCAGATCATGTGCCATGCATATCGGCAGTTTTCATCCCGGGAATAGAAAATTGGCAGGCGGACTATCTAAGTCGCCAGCAGTTACTTCCAGGGGAATGGTTTCTGCATCCCGACGTCTTTTGGGCCATATGCCTAAGATGGGGGGTTCCAGATGTAGATCTCTTTGCATCCCAATTCAACAAAAAGATAGACAGATTCGTGGCAAGGACGAAAGACCCTCTGGCATGCGGGACGGATGCGTTGGTGATTCCGTGGCATCAGTTCTCACTGATTTACGCATTCCCGCCTATTCTGCTACTACCACGACTCCTTCGCAGGATCAGGCAGGAAAGGAAGTCGGTACTTCTGGTGGCCCCCGCTTGGCCCAGAAGGACTTGGTATGCAGAAATAGTAAGGATGACGGTAGGTTCCCCGTGGACCCTACCGGTACGCCTAGACCTGTTATCTCAAGGCCCAGTGTTCCATCCTGCCTTACAAACGCTAAATTTGATGGTTTGGCTATTGAGACCCACGTTCTGAAGAGTCGTGGGCTCTCAGGTCCTGTCATATCTACCTTGATCAATGCAAGGAAGCCAGGTTTCAGGATGATTTATCATAGAGTCTGGAAAGCTTATGTATCCTGGTGTGAATCCAGAGGTTGGCATCCCAGGAAATATGTCATAGGTAGAATCCTTGACTTTCTACAATTAGGATTAGAGATGAAGCTGGCCTTGAGTACCATCAAGGGCCAGGTCTCTGCTTTATCAGTATTATTTCAGCGGCCACTTGCTTCGCATTCTTTAGTCCGAAGCTTTTTGCAGGGGGTGATGCGTCTTAATCCTCCAGTTAGGGCGCCCCTAAACCCCTGGGACTTGAACTTGGTCCTGGCTGTGTTACAGAAACAGCCTTTTGAACCAATAAGTCAGATTCCTTTGGTCTTGTTGACAAGGAAGTTAATTTTTCTGGTGGCCATCTCTTCTGCTAGAAGAGTATAAGAATTAGCAGCTCTTTCCTGTAAGGAGCCTTATTTGAATATACACAAGGATAGAGTGGTACTACGCCCTCATCCTAGTTTTTTACCGAATGTGGTTTCTGATTTTCATTTAAACCAAGACATTGTTCTACCTTCCTTTTTTCCAGATCCCTGTTCTCCGGAAGAGAGATCTCTACATTCGTTGGATGTAGTAAGAGCAGTTAAGGGCAACTGCTCAGATCCGCAAGACGGATGTTTTGTTTGTGCTGCCAGAGGGTCCCAATAGAGGACAGGCAGCGTCAAAAGCTACCATTTCTAAATGGATTCGACAATTGATCATTCAAGCTTACGGTTTGAAACAGAAGATTCCTCCGTTTCAGATCAGGGCACATTCCACAGGGGCTATTGGTGCTTCTTGGGCAGTGCATCACCGGGCCTCTATGGCTCAAATCTGCAAGGCCGCAACCTGGTCTTCAGTCCATACATTCACCAGATTCTATCAGGTGGATGTGAGAAGGCATGAGGATATCGCCTTTGGGCGTAGTGTGCTGCAGGCAGTGGTACAGGGTCCTCAGGTCTGATTGCACCCTACTTGGTCGTGGTTCCCCCCCCCCTCAGGTAGCATTGCTCTGGGACATCCCATCGGTAATTACTGTGGCTCTGTGTCCCGTGATGTTCGAGAAAGAAAATAGGATTTTTTAAAACCGCTTACCTGTAAAATCCTTTTCTTTCGAAGGACATCAGAGGTCCCACCCCTCTTCTAATACACTATATTGCTTGGCTACAAAACTGAGGTATCCCTGCAAGGGGGAGGGATTATATAGGGGGTTGAACTTCCTGATAGGGTGTGCCAGTGTCCAATCACCAGTGATACCTATATAACCCATCAGTAATTACTGTGGCTCTGTGTCCCATGATGTCCTTCGAAAGAAAAGGATTTTAGGTAAGCTGTTTTAAAAAAATCCTATTTTTTCTTTTTTCAATTTTCAAAACTTTGTGACAAAAAGTGAGGTCTGTGCCACCTGGGCATTCCATGGCCTCCGAAACTGTGATAGGCAGTGAAGAGTGAAATCAAAAATTTACGCCCTTAGAAAGCCTGAAGGCGGTGCTTGGTTTTTGGGGTCCCGTACGGGGCTAGGCTCCCAAAAAGTCTCACACATGTGGTATCCCCGTACTCAGGAGAAGCAACAGAATGTATTTTGGGGTGTAATTTCACATATTCCCATGGCATGTTTGAGCAATATATCATTTAGTGACAACTTTGTGCAAAAAAAAAATAATTGTCTCTTCCCGCAACTTGTGTCACAATATAAAATATTCCATGGACTCGACATGCCTCTCAGCAAATAGCTTGGGGTGTCTACTTTCCAAAATGGGGTCATTTGGGGGGGGGTTGAATTGTCCTGGCATTTTATGCACAACATTTAGAAGCTTATGTCACACATCATCCACTCTTCTAACCACTTGAAGACAAAGCCCTTTCTTACACTTTTTGTTTACATTAAAAAATTTTTTTTTTTTGCAAGAAAATTACTTTGAACCCCCAAACATTATATATTTTTTTAAAGCAAATGCTCTACAGATTAAAATGGTGGGTGTTTCATTTTTTTTTCACACAGTATTTGCACAGCGATTTTTCAAATGCATTTTTGGGGAAAAAAAACACTTTTTTACATTTTAATGCACTGTAACACACTATATTGCCCAAATGTTTGATGAAATAAAAAAGATGATCTTAGGCCGAGTGCATGGATACCAAACATGGCATGCTTTACAATTGCGCACAAACGTGCAGTGGCAACAAAATAAATACATTTTTAAAAGCCTTTACAGGTTACCACTTTAGATTTACAGAGGAGGTCTACTGCTAAAATGACTGCCCTCGATCTGACCTTCGCGGTGATACCTCACATGCATGGTGCAATTGCTTGTTTACATTTGACGCCAGACCGACTCTTGCATTTGCCTTAGAGGGATTGCAGGGGGGACAGGGGTGCTTTTTTTTTATTTTTTATTTGTTTATTATTTTTTTGCTTTTTTATCTTATTTTTAAACTGTTCCTTTCATTTTTTTTAATCATTTTTATTGTTATCTCAGGGAATGTAAATATCCCCTATGATAGCAATAGGTAGTGACAGGTACTCTTTTTTGAAAAAATTGGGGCCTATTAGACCCTAGATCTCTCCTCTGCCCTCAAAGCATATGACAAAACCAAGATCGGTGTGATAAAATGCTTTCCCAATTTCCCAATGGCGCTGTTTACATCTGGCGAAATCTAAGTCATGAAATGCTCGTAGCTTCTGGTGTCTTAGGCCATAGAGATGTTTGGAGCCACTCTGGTCTCTGATCAGCTCTATGGTCAGCTGGCTGAATCACCGGCTGCATTCTCAGGTTCCCTGTTGAGACAGGAGAGCCAGAGAAAAACACGGAAGACGGTGGGGGGGGGGCATTCCCTCCCACTGCTTGTAAAAGCAGTCTAGAGGCCAATTAGCTGCTAGTATTGCTTTTACATGAAAGCCGACCGCTGGCTGAAAACAATGATACCAAGATGATACCTAAACCTGCAGGCATCCTTCTGGTATAACCACTCAAAGTCGTGAATGGCGTACCTGAAGACAAAAAAATGGTTAACAATAAAACACAGTAAACGGTAAAGTATAAAAAATTTCATACCTGAAAAGCAAACATGATAAAACATAATAACAATAAAACATTGCAGAATAGAATACAGTAAAAAAGAGCAGAACAATAGAGAGAGAATAGAGAGAGAGAGAACAATAAAACGACAACTATTTTTTTTTTTTTTTTATATGTATTTTTTATTTTTACACTTTTTTTTGTAACTAACTTTTATAACTGTAACCGGTTCCAGGTTCGGGTCTCTCAAAATGCGATGGCATTTTGGGAAACCCTGTGAAAGTGTGCCTAGTCTGTGCAATGCTGTACCCTACGTTAATACTCAACTAGTGTATGGTAGCGTTCAAAACATTCACCAATGCAAAGACCAGGATTGTCAGGACAGGAGGGACAATAATAGCGTGTGTCACGCCTATATCCGCGCTTGCTGCAGACATGACATCTTTTTGGGGGGGTTCGTTGGGTAGGAGTACTCGGGAGGACATAAAGAAAATGCCTCTCATGCAGCCGACTGCATTTGGTTGGGGATGTGAATGGGGGAAGTACGGGCACTGCAGAAGTGGTGGGTTCCCAATTAGGATTGGCGAATGCAGCAGGAAGGGCATTATGGGCATGATGGGCCTGTTTGTCTTCTTCTTTGTGGCAGCGGGACACTACTTGTGCTTGCCACCTCACCAGCTTGAACTGCACTTATGGGATTAGCCACGTCACCAAGTGTTACTGCAGTGCTGGTTTGACTACGACCGGGGTGTACTAGGCCGCTGGTGCTTGCCAGTTCACCAAAATGCTACCAAACAAAATGTTAGCGATCGCAGGGATCAGGCCTGACTCTGCGAACGCTGCAGTTATGCGTTTAGTGTTTTGTAAGTGACAGTGATCGATTGATACTGCACTTGGGTGGGTTGGGCTGGGCCGGACAGAGGGGCAAAACGCAGGTGCTAGCAAATATCTTGGCTGATCCCGCTAACACTGCGTTTTTGGGAACCCTAAACTGCTGGGGACGCAGTATAGATCTGATCGGATCAGATATTGATCCGTTCAGATACTATACCACTAAGGGAGGTGTACGGTGCGTGCGTGGGTGTTAGCGGTACTGGCACTAACCTGACGCTGCCTGGGGCTGGTGCTTGCCAGTTCACCAAAATGCTACCAAAAAAACTGTTAGCGATTGCAGGGATCAGGCCTGACTCTGCGAATGCTGCAGTTATGTGTTTAGTGTTTTGTAAGTGACATTGATCGATTGATACTGCACTTGGGTGGGCTGGGCTGGGCCGGGCGGAGGGGCAAAACGCAGGTGCTAGCAGGTATCTGGGCTGATCCCGCTAACACTGCGTTTTTGGGAACCCTAAACTGCTGGGGACGCTAGTATAGATCTGATCGGATCAGATATTGATGCGATCAGATACTATACCACTAAGGGAGGCGTATGCTGCGTGCGTGGGTGTTAGCGGTACTGGCGCTAACCTGACGCTGCTTGGGGCGACGCATATCACCGCCGGGCGATCAGGGGGCTAAACCTTTATTAGGTAATAAACGGCGGGTGCCCTGACACTATAAAAAATAAACGAACCAACCAACGTCACCCGTAACAGTTATACGGCGATCAGTGGTGAAAGGGTTAACTATGGGGCAATCAAGGAGTTAAAACACTTATTAGATAGTATATGGGGGTCCCTGTCACTATAAAAACGCTAACGGCGAACCTAAATATTTACCTCCCTAACTAGCGTCACCAGTGACACTAATACAGCGATCAAAAAAATGATCGCTTAGCGACACTGGCGACGGGGTGATCAAGGGGTTAAAACTTTATTAGGGGGGGTTAGGGGGGTACCCTAGACCTAAAGGGGGCTAACACTAACTGCCCTACCACACTAACTGTCACAAACTGACGCCAATGCAGTAATCAGAAAAAAAAAACTGCTTGGTGTCAGTGTGACGGGGGGGAGGGCTGATTCGGGGGGTAAAGGGGGGTGTATTGTGTGCCTGGCATGTTCTACTGTGTGTGTGTGTGTTTTACACTCACATTGCAGTCCTCTCTCCTCGGCGCCGGAACGAAAAATACCGAGCCGAGGAGAGATGACATCATTTCCTCTGCCTCTGTGTACTATACAGAGGCAGAGGAATGATTCTATTGGCCTGGAGCGATCGCGAGGGGGGGCCACGAATGGGTGGCCTCCCCCTTACCTCCGATCGCCGCTGGAGAAACACCGACCGCATTGGGCACCGGGGGGGGTCCGATCGGACCCCCCGCCCGCGGGAGGCAGATAACGTACAGGTACGTGATTCTGCCTGCCCGTGCCATTCTGCCGCAGTATATCTGCGTGAGGCGGTCGACAAGTGGTTAAAATCCATACCAGACCTGAAGGGTCTGGTATAGATTTTGAGGGGGACCCCACGCCATTTTTTTTTTTTTTAATTTTGGTTCGGGGTTCCCCTGTGGGGAATTCCCATGCCGTTTTTATCAATGAACTTTTATGTGTATTGTCGGGAAACAAAAGGGGGGGTTTTCCGGCGCTCCGCAACATGTGATGTCTAAGGTAAATAGTACAATGGTAGCTATAATAGCACATTAAAATAAGGCAGGTAAATTCTAGAATGAGGAGGCAGCCATCCTCAGAGGGTGTCCATTACCTCTGTTGATAATCAATGTTGAAAAAAGGAGGGGTGTGGAGGCGCCAACTGTGGTAGCTTGTTTATGCAAAAATAAAAGTTAGTGTAACATTTACACTTACTGGTTCGCAGGGTGGAGGTATTTCTTTGAGATGGAAAAGTGTCCTGGGATGTGCTGTTATCTTGCTCAGATTTCATTCCTTCAGGCGTCTGGGTGTGGAGTCTGTACACAGGCTGAACTGCTGCATCCAGTGCATGGAAAGCTCCACGCTGACCACTCTGGAGTGCAGAAGAGGAAATGACGTCACTGATGCACGGCAAACGTTTGCCGTGCATTAACCACTTCAATACCATGCACTTATGCACCTTCCCTCCCAGACCAATTTTAAGCTTTCAGCGCTCACACTTTGAATGACAATTACTCAGTCATGCTACACTGTATCCAAACAAAATGTTTATCATTTTCTTCTCACAAATAGAGCTTTCTTTTGGTGGTATTTAATCACCACTGGGTTTTTCATTTTTTGCGATATAAGCAAAAAAACAGTGAAAATTTTGAAAAAAACATACTTTTTTTTAGTTTCTAATGTAAAATTTTGCAAACAAGTCATTTTTCTTCATAAATTTGTGCCAAAATTTATACTGCTACATATCTTTGGTAAAAATAACCCAAATTAATGTATATTATTTGGTCTTTGTGAAAGTTATAGAGTCTACAAACTATGGTGCCAATCACTGAAAATTGATCACAACTGATGTACTATCTCACCTGAAGGCCTTTCTCATTTCTTGAGACAGTAACAAGCCAGGAAAGTACAAATACCCCCCAAATGACCCCTTTTTGGAAAGTAGACAGTCCAATGTATTTACTAAGAGGCATGGTGAGTTTTTTGAAGTTGTAATTTTTTCCCACAATTCTTGGGAAAAATAAGATTTTATTTTATTTTTTTATTTTTTTTACACAAACTGGTCATATTAACAGGTTATTTCTCTCACACAGCATATGCATAATTGCAACTACACCCCAAAATACATTCTGCTACTCCTCCTGAGTATAGCGATACCACATGTGTGAGGCTTTTACACAGCCTGGCCACATACAAAGGCCCAACATTGAAGTAGCACTTTCATGCGTTTTACAAGCATAAATTGCACATATCCTTTCTCAACCACCTATTACACTTTTGAAGGCCCTGGAGCACCAGAACAATGGAATTATCCACAAAATGACCCCATTTTGGAAAGCACACACCCCAACGTATAATCTGTGAGGCATAATGAGTCTTTTGAACGGTTCATTTTTTTCCAGAAGGTTTTGAAAAAAGTGGAAAAAAAATGAAAATGCATTTTTTTTACACAAAGTTGTCCCTTTATAAGATATTTATAACGCATAGCATGTACATAGCAAAAATGACACCCCAAAATACATTCTGCTACTCCTCCTGAGTATGGCGATACCACATGTTTGAGACTTTTACACAGCCTGGCCACATACAGAGGCCCAAAATCCAAGTAGCACCATTAATTACACATATCATTTTCTGACTACCGATCACATTTTTGAAGGCCCTTCATATTTCTAACACATAGCAGGTACATACCAAATAACAAAAGATTACCTGTGGTTTTTAGAAGTGCAGTGGTCCACAGAGGAGAGCAACGGTCCAGGCAGCAGGCAGGAATGAGGTCAGCGACAGCAAAAGCAATCATCCAGGCAGCAGGCAGGAATACTGTCCATAGTTCATACAGGCAGAGATACTGTCAGCACAGCCAGAGCACAGCCAAAGCAAAGGTCCAGGTAGCAGGCAGAGGTGTCCCGGCAGAAATACTGTCCAAAGTCAGTAGAGGCAGCAGGCAGATATATGGTCAACACAGCCAAAGTATTGGTCCAAACAGCATGAAGAAACATGGTCCATGTCATTGGCTGTTTACCAATCGGGGAAGCGCTGTGTCCAAGGGACACTCGCCTTCCTCGATCACTGCTCTGGATGCCTTGTTGTGACAGGTGATCGGCTGGGACTTTGACACAGCCGATCACGGGGTAAACAGCCAATAAAATTGACTGTTTACCTAGATCGGGGAAGCGCTGTGTCCGAGGGACACACACCGCCGCCGATCGCCGTGCTGCGCGCCCCCGCGGGCACGCGCCGGCATGTTATCCTGCTGGACGTCATATGACGCCCAGTCAGGATAACGCAACTACTACCCGGACGTCAATATGCTATTGACCGGGTGGGAAGTGGTTAAACCAATCTCCCTAGATAAGTTTTACATGTATATTTTCTGTCTTCAGCTTTATATACTGTTTAGAAAGTGCATGTCCTGTTAGAATTTTCTCTCCCCTGTAGGCATGGATACTTGCTATGCACTGTGAGACAGCTGATTGGAGGAAAGGCGCATACACACCCTCCCCACACATGCAGAGCATGCCTGTGACTAGTTTAGCTTTGTGCTAATCTAGTTATAGCAACCTCCCCCAACACACACTTCAGACTCCCGTCTCGGCGAGCTTGTCAAAAGTCATCAGGCTGATAACAGAAGAACGGAGCGGGACAAAGCTACCAGACATAGGGCTTTGAAGAGAGATAACAAAAGAGCATATATATGTGCCCAGCTCAAATTTCATGAATCGTGTTTACATCCACTTTAAATCGCAGTATTTGCTGCTGATACAAAACTAAGCAGAGTATTAGCTTCAAACAGGATATAGTTACTTTACAAGAAGACCCTGGTAAAATAGAAGGGTGGGCAGCTAAATGGCAGATGAGGTTTAATGTAGAGAAATATATAGTTATGCGCTAAAAATATGAATGTAAGTTACTGGCTAAGGGAAGAACCCCTGGGGGTCTTGAGGATGGAAAGGGATCTGGGAGACCTTGTAGATCAGACTCTGCAATAGCATGCAATGCCAGGCTGCAGGAAGCAAGGTCAGCAGACTATTGGCATGCATTAAAATGGCTGTTTACTCAAGAGAAAAAACTATCATTCTAACACTTTGCAAAACTCCGGTTCAGCCACATCTGGAGTATGCAGCCAGTTCTGGTCACCAATCCTCAAGCAGGATGTGCTTGAACTGGAGACACTGCAGAGAAAGGCAACACAGCTAATAAGGGGGCTGGAGGACCTCAGTTATGAGGAACCACTGCAGACATTAAACGTCTTCTCCTTTGAGAGGAGACACTTTCGAGAGGGGATATGACCACAATGTGCAAATCTTTGAATGGTGATTCCAGCTTTGGGAGGAAACTATTTAACTTAAGGTCTCTAAAGAAGATACATGGCCACATTATGAAGTTGGACGGGAAACGGTTCATTCTTAAACTTTAACTGCGTAAAGAGTTCTGTTGTGTTAAAGTGTAGTGGTAAAGATGTGGAATTTCCTTCCACAGTTGGTGGTGTCAGTGGGGAGTGTAAATTCAAAAGACTTTTAGATGTGTTTCTTAGCAAACACAATGTACAGGGATATTGAAAAAGGTAGAGACATTAACACAGTTGGTGGAACTGGATGGACTAGTGTTTTATTCAAACTTTCCAACTATGCAATTGTGCCTTCTTTCACTCTCGACTGACATGGCAAAGTGACAGGGTCTCTTTTTAAGGCGAGAGTCACATGAGACCTTTTTGTGTCTGTGATCCTACCTGCATATCTGTATAATCTGTGCATTTCACATTTAATAAACATATAACTAAAGACAAAACTGTTTTAGTTTTGGACCGAATGGAGAGGGTTTAGAGCACTTGTCAGTTTTTATTGTCTTCTGTGCCCCTGTTAGGGAGATTCACCCTCTCTATTATTCCTGTGTATACCATAATCACTGAAAGTAAAAGAAACATTTTGGGTTGTTCCCATGAACAAGAATCATGAGCATATCATTAAAAGAAAAATTTTGGGTTGTCCCCATGAACAAGAATCATGAGGATATCATTAAATGAAACACTAGTTCTAGTGACCCTTTTTACAACCTGGGATTTCCCTCACTTGAGAGTGATTCTCTCTCACTTCCTGTTTTGGCTATGAGACAGTAAGTGATTGAAAATCTCCCCAATATGAGGCAGATGTCAAAATAAACCTTACAGGGTTTATATCCCTCCCTAACTCTATCCAAAGTGAAAAAAGGTTTGCTCTCTGTTGTACTTTAACATTTATGTAATGCAGCAATCTCCAGCTCAGTAGGGAATATGCAATCTGTGAATTTTAATTATTGCAAGAATATAAAACAAATCACTGCTTGAAAATGTATCATGTGATGTTGCTTTCTAACTTGTGATAATATTAACTATACCAACATTCTTAAACCTACAGTGCCTTGAAAAAGTAATCCTACCCCTTGAAATTTTCCACATTTTGTCATGTTGCAACCAAAAACATAAATGTATTTTAGTGATTTTATGTGATAGACCAACACAAAGTGGCATATTATTGTGAAGTGGAAGGAAAATAAAAAATGATTTTTAAAATTTTTTGCAAATATCTGAAAAGTGTGGCGTGCATTTGTGTTCAGCCCCCCAAGTCAATACTTTGCAGAACCCCCTTTAACTGCAATTACAGCTGCAAGTCTTTTTGGGTATGTCTCTACCAGCATTGCACATCTAGAGAGTGAAATTTTTGTCCATTCTTCTTTGCAAAATAGCTCAACCTCTGTCAGATAGGATGGAGAGTGTCTGGTAACAGCAATTTTCAAGTCTTGCCACAGATTCTCAACTGGATTTAGGTCTGGACTTTGGGCCATTCTAACACATGAATATGCTTTGATCTAAACCATTCCATTGTAGCTCTGGCTGTATGTTTAGGGTTGTTGTCCTGCTGAAAGCTGAACCTCTGCCCCAGTCTCAAGTCTTTTGCAGACTCTAACAGATTTTCTTCTAAGATTGCCCTGTATTTGCCTCAAAGGCCTCACACGCCACTGCGAGCTGCAAAGACATGAGAAACGAGCTAGGGAGGGAGTGGGCTGCTCCAGCTGTATATGGACTTTATTTTTCCCCCAGTTATCTTCCAGGTCAGCCCTTGAGAGATGGAGCTCCTCCTCACACACAGATAACACATTGCAAGTAATTTCTTTAAAAGGCAGTTCCTCAGGTCCCTGGTCAGTCTTAGTGTTTCCTCCATCTGGAGGAGACATGTTGCCTAAAGGACCTGAGGGGCTCCATCTCACAAGGGCTGACCAGGACAGGTGTCCAGCAGGTTCAGCAGCCATAGCAGGTGGTATGGAGCCTCTTAGCGGCTGGAGGTCAGTGGGCCTTACCGGAGCCATTGTTCTGGTGTGGAGGAGGTCTGATATGTGGCCGCAGGTAACCCTCCTCAGCAGCGGGCAGGAGGTGGGGGGGACGGACGGCGTCATCGGCGTGCGCCGGGGGAGCTGGTCCGGGAACCCTTAAAGGCGCGGACAGCAGGAATGGCCGACTGGTGCCATTTTTTGCGTGGACGCGGCTGCTGGAGTCAGCAATTCGCCAGGGATGCTCCGGGATGCAGGAGGAAGATGAGCTTCTTCCCAGGGACGCAGGCACCAGTGGGTGACCTTTTTTGTCCATCTATAGAACAGCAGGCTAGTTGGTGGTGGGGGGCAAGCTGGGGCACTATGGGGGGGGGTTCAGGTGTCACTGGATGTGCACACTGAGTAAATGCTGATGCTTTTTTCTCATCGCCATGGGCCCCTGTGTTTTATGTTTTGGCAAGCAAAGCCCTCTAAAGACCCAAAGCCCACTCCCAGGAAGCAGTGTGCAAAATGTGCTACCAAGATGCCCTTGGGATACACAGAACCGCTATGTCAAGTTTGCATAGACAGACTGGTTAAAAAACAGTCTGATGCAATTTACACAAAGATTTTTGGATCTGTGACATGGATGACATGGGATACCACCTTTAAGGATCTTAAAAAATTCATTGCAGAGGTAAAACCTCGAACTGCTCCCTCTGGAAGTTCCTCTCCATAGCCTCTCCAAGATCAGTCACAGGAGCAAGGGAATGAGCAGGTAGCAGCGTGGTTAGCGAGATAGCCACTGACAGCTCAGATTCCAAGCAGGAAGACGGGGCAGTCATAAGAAGCTGCTTCCTTTCAGTGATGATCCACAAGAGGTATGGGATAAAAAACCCTAAATTGAATGCCCCACTATCAAGTCTCCAAAAAGTCCTCATTTGCCTTTGAAGACATGGGGCATCTAAAAGATGGTATGGACAAGAGGGACGACATTATCCTAAAGAGAGCCTTGGAAACGAGTGTCACCAGCCTTAAGCCTGCACTCGCCACCACTTGTGTGGCAAGAAATCTTAATTTTTGGCTCTCTCAACCTCAGGACCATATCAAAAATGGTACCCCTAGGGAAGAGATTTTGAAAACCCTACCGGTTCTCTCCAAGGTGGTTGGTTACATAGCGGATGCGTCCTCAGAATCCGTCAAACTGGCAACGAGATCAGGTGGTCTAGCCATAGCAGCCAGGCGGGCTATCTGGATGAAGACTTGGTCAGGAGATCCTGCATCCAAAATGAAACTATGTAACCTCCCATTTTGCAGAGATCTTCTATTCAGAACAGGCTTGGACGAAGCCTTAGAAAGAATGGCGGACAGGAAGAAAGCCTTCCCGATAGAGAAACGCAAACCTTCACAAAAGAGAAGACAAGAAAGAGTACCCAAAAAAATCACTGGGCGGGTCACAAGGGGAAGCCAAAGAGTAATGTCCTCTTTGGCTCTTCTAGTCGAGCCCCAAAACAATGACGATAGAACGCCAGTAGGGGGAAGGCTGGCTACCTTCCTACCTCAATGGCAGAAGACAACAGCCAATCAATTCATTCTAGACATCATCGCAAGGGGTTACTCCCTGGAATTCAATTGTCATCCTTCAGAGAGATTTTTATTAAGGAAACTTCCCAGGGATCCCGAAAAAGCAAGGGCTCTCCTGTTGCTGGGGGGGATGGTAGACCAGAAAGTCCTTACTCCAGTCCCAGAGGAAGAAAAACGAAAGGATTTTTACACTCAGGTTTTTGTGATCAAAATACCTTCCGGGAAGTTTTGATTGATAATAAATCTAAAACTCCTGAACCAAGCGATACAATACAAAAAAGTTTGCATAGAATCCATATTTTCAGTCAAAAATATCCATCAACCAGGAACTTTCATGGCGAGCATGGATCTCAGGAATGCCTACCTCCACATTCCCATACGAGAAGAATCCCAGAGATACCCGAGGTTGGCAGTGGAGATAGAGGGGAAAGAGTATCACTTCCAAAGCTGGGCTCTTCCTTTCGGACTATCCTCGTCTCCGGGGATATTTACCAAAGTCCTAGCAGAAGCCCTGACCCCTCTGAGGTTGAAGAAGATGACCGTGGTACCGTACCTAGACGACATACTATTTGCAGCATCGTCAGAAGTACAGCTGGTAAAAGACCTGGCAGAAGCTCAACTACCGTATGGCTAAAGTCACTAGGCTGTGGATTTCAAACATCAAAAAATCCAACCTGTGTCCCACTCTGATCATTTGGTTTCTGGGATATCTGCTCAACTCCATAGAGCAGAAGACGTCCCTACCAGAGCAGAAGATTCAAGGCCTCATCAAGAGTAAGTATGGCAATAGCC
Organism: Lithobates clamitans; assembly: GCA_037952925.1. Classification (NCBI taxonomy): domain Eukaryota; kingdom Metazoa; phylum Chordata; class Amphibia; order Anura; family Ranidae; genus Lithobates; species Lithobates clamitans. The sequence goes on from JBBGZY010001072.1 coordinate 2,680,284, forward strand.
AAAGCAATAGAACACTTCCAAGACCAACTAAGAAGCCATCACACCCTGATCCTGTCGGACAACGCCACGGCAGTAGTTTATGTGAACAAACAAGGGGGCACGAGGAGCCCCCCTTAAGCCACATCTCCAACCAGATCTGTCGATGGGCAGAAGGAAATCTACTGTTGCTGGGAGCGGTCCACCTAAAGAGGGAAAACAATCAAGTGACTGACTTACTCAGCCGCTAAGAGATCTCCCAAGAGGAATGGGTATTACACCCAAAGGTGTTCAGGGAAATTACAGCCTGCTGGGGAGTACCAAATATAGATCTATTTGCATCCCGGAAAAACACCCAGGTAAAGCGTTTCTTCTCGCTAAACCCGCAAGACCGGCCTCTAGGAATAGACGCACTCCACAACCCATGGAGTTTCAAAACGTGCTACGCCTTCCCTCCTGAACATCTGATTCCTCGGGTGGTAAAGAAATTCCTACAAGAGCAAACAAAGCTCATACTGATAGCACCATACTGGCCCAAGAGAGCCTGGTTCTCTCAGCAGAAGAGCCGTGGCTACTTCCTCTCAGGGACGACCTGTGTGTCAGGGACCCCTAACAAGCCTAAGACAAGAAAGCTTCAAATGGGTGGCCTGGTTACTGAGGAAGACCTCTTTAGATCAAAAGGACTCTTAGATAAAGTGGTGGTGACGCTTTTGAGTGCCAGGAAGCCGAACACCAGGGCCGAAAAAAAAAAATTCAACAGCTAGTGCGCAGAAAATAACAGACAAAAGATTGATACACCAACTATTCTTGAGTTCCTAAAGCAGGGTGCTGATAAAGGTCTAGCACTTAGTACGCTGAAGGTCCAGATAGCAGCGCTGTTGGTGTATCCAGAACGGACACTACAAGAAGACCTGTTGGTCTCTTGCTTTTGCAGAGCGTTGACAAAATACAGACCACCCAAGACACAAAAAATGTCCCACGTGGGATCTGTCGGTGGTACTGAGGTGGATCATCAAAAGTTCCTTTGAGCCACTACAAGAAACATCTTTACGCCTGCACTCAAACGTTTTCCTTGTGGCTATCACTACAGCACGTAGGATAGAGGAAATCCAGGCTCTGTCTGTCAGAGAGCCTTTTCTCAAAATTCACGATGATAGAATGGTCCTTCAAACAGATCTGGGATTTACACCAAAAGTGAGGTCAACTTTTCATAAATCCCAGGATATACTACTACCTTAATTTTGTAGTTCACTGGCTAATAGCAAAGAGCAAGAACTAAGCCTTCTAGATGTCTCCTTCAGTAGCTTGAAGTCGCCAATGAGTTTAGAGTATCAGACGCTCTATTCATCCTGTTCACTGGCAAACAAAAAGGTAAACAATCGTCCAAGAAAACGCTAGCCAGATGGATCAAGGCAGCTATACTGGAATGCTACGGAGTTATGGAGATAACACCGCCAAAAGATCTAAGGGCTCATTCAACAAGGGCTTCAGCAGCCTCGTGGGCAGAGAAGGCGTGAGCCACTCCGGAGCAAATTTGCAGGGCAGCAACTTGGTCAAGATTCTCGACCTTTGTTCAGCGTTACAGACTGGATCTGATATCCAGCCAGGACCAGGCTTTTGGTAGGAAAGTCCTCCAAGCTGTTGTCCCACCCTAGTGATTACTTGGATATCCTCTCAAGGGCTGACCTGGAAGACAACTGGGGGAAAAGCAGAGTTAGTTCTTACCGGTAACTCTGTTTCCAGTAGTCTTCCAGGACAGCACAATCCCACCCTAATGTCTAACCTTGTGGGGTTGTGTTGTGTGATTCTCTTGAATGACTGACCAGGGACCTGAGGGGGACTGCCTTTTTAAAGAAATTACTGGCAATGTGTTTCCTGTGTGTGAGGAGGAGCTCCATCTCTTAAGGGCTGCCCTGGAAGACTACTGGAAACCGAGTTATCGGTAAGAACTAACTCTGCTTTTTGCATTTATCAGTGTATTACCACTATATATTTCATCTGATGTCAATGAGTGCTGATTCAATTACTTTTAATTGGGGTTTGTTTGCATGTGTTTTCTTCCACATGTTTGCCGTGTTCCCCACAATGCTTCTTGCAAACTGCACACAGGACCTCTTATGGCTTTCTTTCAACAATGGCTTTCTTCTTGCCACTCTTTCATAAATGGCCATCCATAGATTTGTGGAGTGCATGACTAATAGTTGTCCTGTGGACAGATTCTCTCACCTGAGCTGTGGATCTCTGCATCTCCTCCAGAGTTACAATGGGACTCTGGCCTACTTCTCTGATTTAATGTTCTCCTTGCCCAGCCTGTCAGTTTAGATGGACGGGCCATGTCTTGGTAGGTTTGCAGTTGTGCCATATTCTTTTATTTTAGGATGATGGATTGAACAGTGCTCCGTGAGATGTTCAAAGCTTGGGATATTTTTTTATAACCTAACCCTCCTTTAAACTTCTCCACAACTTTATCCCTGACCTGTCTGGTGTGTTTCTTGGCCTTTTGTGATGCTGTTTGTTCACTAAGTTTCTCTAACAAACCTTTGAGGGCTTCACAAAACAGCTGTATATATACTGAGATTGAATTACACACAGATGGACTCTATTTACTAATTAAGGTGACTTCTGAAGGCAATTGGTTCCACTAGATTTGAGTCGTTATCACAGTAAAGAGAGCTGAATACAAATAAACGCCACACTTTTCAGATTTTTTTTTATAATTGAAAACCATTTATCAGTTTCCTTTCACTTCACATTTATGTGCCACTGTTTTTTTTTTTTCGATCACATAAAATCACAATTTGGTTGTAACATGACAAAATGTAGAAAATTTCAAGGGGTATGAATACTTTTTCAAGGCATTGTATATTGTAGCATTGGTGTATAATGCCAGCAGAGGGTGAGCCTTCATTCATTTGCTGTGTTGCTCTATTACTAGGATAACTGGAACAGGTTGGGACTGTAAATGAGACATGAGTCTCCATCCCTATGTATACTAGAAACGGGAGAAGTGGGACTTTGAGTGAGGTGTGCAAAAAAGGCCAAAGGATCAGTCACTGTATAACAAACCATTTATTGATTGACAATAGTCAGGTGGCACAGTGTAGTTCCAAAATGTACATAAAACCATCATAGGTGCTTGCATATATACATGGTAAAAGTAAATAACAAAACCCCAATGATGCAAGACAAGAAATGGTTGAAAGGTTAACAACATCCATAAAATGCACAGGGTCACAATATTGCTAAATAACACTCAATGAAAGATATGGTGCATGTAGTAAGCCCGACGCGTTTCATGTATCAAACACTCTTCAGGGGCAATAAAGCACCAACATCTAAAGGCAAGAAAAAACAAAAAATCCAAATAGTAAAAAATATAGTGCATGAGGAAAAAATGGGGTATGCATATAGGAGAGGCTAAAAAGCCACAAATCCCAGATGTATACTCACTTGACCAAAGAGTGTGACCACCATGGGTTCCATAGTCACAGGCCACCGACTGAGTCAGATCCGGGAGCTGAGGGGGGAGCACCCAAGACAAGGGGAGAGAGAGACTAAGCCAGGCGCACACAAGAGGGATCCCCATAGAGTAATGTATCCACACTGGTGTTGAGATGAGAGGAGTAAATCTGTGGTGGTGATAGCGATTGATACATGTATAAGGTATGCTCTAGGGCTAGCACGGGCCCCCAATCCCAAAATAATTGTGAAAAAAGTATTGGCATATACTACCCTCTTACCTAGGTAGTAGATAATGGCCGTATATACTGCCCAGTGATGGATATGCTGCCTGGTGGTGAGCTAGCAGGGAAATGGGGGGCCCCTTATGTACACCCAGCCGCCCCTCCCCCCAGCGTCAGACAGTGCGGGCACCAGGTGAACCGAGGCCTCTCCCAGCGCAGCGGCACTCGCCGCCCACAGCTGCTGGGGACGCCGCCGTCCACGTGTCCGCACAGAATGTAAACACAACGCCGACAGTGCGACCGAGGTCACGTGCACGGCGTGGAGGAATGACGCAGACGCAGGGAGGGGAACCCGCCCGATCCCCCGTCATCCGCAAGGTTGACGGAGAGAGGAGGGGGAGGGGCCTAGGATAACGCACATTGTGACTTCTTTATTAATGTTTTTATACATTTAGGTAAATGATTGAGGCCGTTTGTAAACTTGGTCCGTCAATGATTTAGTTTAACGTGGGGATATTGTTCTGCAGAGTTAAATTGCACTGATACTTCACTTACAGAATTGTATCTATGCGTGATGTCCATTAGGCAGTAGCTAAAGCAAACAAATATAAATGGAGCAAAGCAAACTGACAATAAGAGGTAGGAGGCATCCCTCTGATCCTCAACATCCCATATTTACAGCCTAAAACCCAGCCACAGAAACTAAGCCATGTCTACCTTCTGTCCACCTTTTCAGTGAGAGTACCCTAAAGTAACTCAAGTGGAAAAATGCCCATCAATAACATGCACCACCCTCAAATCACTATAATCAAATTGGATTTACACCGATCAGTCATAACATTATGAGCACCAACCATAACCCATTGAGTCATGGACTTTACTAGACCTCTATAGGTATGCTGTGGTATCTGGCATCAAGCTGTCATTCGCAAATCCCTAAATCCTGTAATTTGCGAGGTGGGGCCTCCATTGAACGGACTTGTTTTTCCTGCACATCCTACAGATGCTCGATTGGACTGAAATCTGGAGAATTTGGAGATAAAGTCAACACTTTAAACTCCTGGTTCCTCAAACCATTCTTGAATTCATAAGACCAGGCTGCCTTCTTTCATTGTCCCATTGTCCAATTCTGATGTTCACGTGGCCATTGTAGGCAATTTTGGTTGTGGACATGGATCATTGTGGGCACCCTGACCAGTCTACTGGTACACAGCCCCATACACAGCAAACTGCGATGCAATGTGTTCTGACACATTTCTATCGGAACTAGCATTACTTTTACAGCAATTTAAGCAACCATAGCTCTTCTCTTAGATCAGACTACAGGGGCCTTTTTACAAAAATTAGGAGGTTTTTGGACACAGACAGGAATTTGTTCAGACGAATCTCCCAATCCCTAATTCTAACCAAATAGAATGAAACTTATGATTCTTTCACAGAAAATTGGATTTTTATAGGGAGATAATACGTCTATATTCCAGTAGGCATAAATGAGTGAAATAGTTAAAAAATAATTTTTTATTTAAATTGTAATAAAAATATACAGAACAAATATATAGATATACAAAGGTATGACCATCCAGTATTGTGTTCAAAATTCATTCGTGTCTGTCAGCCAACATGTTTCGCAAAGAACTAATTGCTTCATCTGGGCATAGATCAACATCACTGGTTCATTTGAACTATATAAACAGATAAATGGACTAAGGTTATATGATGGTCATACATACTTATATAACAACATAAAGTACATAATCAAAACTTTCAATCTAGTAATCTCACCTACTTTTATAAGTCTAAAATCAAAGCACACACCACCATTGCCAGGCGTCATCCACTGTACCAACTGGTGCAAAAAATCCAAGGGTGCCAGATCCCAACTGGATAATGCCAACAGAGGAACTGGACCACACAATAGCAGGACAAGGGTCTAATAAAGTATAAAAAGAAAAATAAAGCCAATAAGTTCCTAGTCCCAAGGAAAATTGTGATTAATCTGTACAATATGGCACTTATCACTCAAACTATGCCAAAGCATAAAATAAAATAAATGAGTGAGATATGGTCATGGTCATATATATTAGGAGATCAAACATACACCTCTCAATGTGGGAAGCAGATAACTATATCCATATATAGGATTATATTTGGTGTATAGAAGAGGTTTCAATTGGACCGCTTCTGGCTATCTATAGATAGTTTTAATCACATAGTGCCTTACAAACTGCAAACAACTGTGTGGGGAGTATTGGTATTAAATTAAGCACTGATTAGGGCTGACAAGAATAATAGGGCCATACAGTGCTTGTGTAGCGCTGTATATGACTAATGAGGGTCCCCAGATGGTATATTGTGACGTGGCTGCCAAGCACCAAGAGATAAACAGATAAACGGCCACTATATATTACTCCATGACAAGCAGATATTCCCTCCCCTAAACGGGAAAATATACAGTGCATAAGGTCCCAGAAGCAACCAAGTGCTCTCCCGCATAGCCAACAAGTAAATACCTGCAGAGGCCGACGAATCGTGGTTCCTCACTACAAGGTGTCTCCTCCTGCCAGTAAAGACGGATCGGCGCCGAGTGTGTCTGTCAGACTACACACCGGCGCCTCCATCTTTTGTGTGGTCCTACCGGAAGTGAAAAGGTCACGAATGACCTCCGGGATCACTTCCGGTCCCGACGTCCCTGCACATGATGCGCGCGCATCTCACCGAGTGCGCACGTGCAACCACTACAGCGGATGCGCACGCACTGCCCACACTACGATAGCGGAGTGAGGACATATAGGGCGGATATAGAACACTCCGCCCACTTACGCAGGGACGTCCGAGTCCCCCTGTCTATGGCAACAGCGACAGCAATGTACATGATAATCCTGGCATGGGGGGAGGCCTACATAGAATAGTCCCGCAAGAGACTATACAAAATGTATAACAAATCTGGTAAACAAGTAAAAAGCCTTATATAATTATGCCCAATCATAACCCATACAGGGATCTTTCCCTTAAAAGCCAAACAGGCATGCATGGGTGTACAAAAATAAATGTATCTAAGTTGCCACAAGCATTCTTATTGACAGGATGGAATTTATAGGGAGGAAGAGATGAGGAGACTGACAAGTCAGGGTCCCACAGCTCTTCATCCATATATTTTGATCCCCCCTAGAAAACACAAAGTGGGGAGCAAAAAAGGGGGGACTACATGGGCTAGCCTTCGCTCCCCACGTGCATCAATATGACTGGCCACCCATGACCTGTCGCCAGGCTCGTTCCTTAGACCCCTAATGGTAGGTCCAGACCACTACACACTGGGAACATCCCACAAGAGCTGCAGTTTTTTTGGTTGCTCTGATGCAGTCTAGCCATACAATTTGGCCCCCTGTTAAAGGCTAGGTTCATCTTTACATGAAAAAAAAATGCACATCTTTTTGCAGGTAAAAAAAGTGTATTTATTATTTTTTAAAATAGGAGTCTGGAAAAAATTGCGACTGCGATCGGCAGATCACGAGTGAAGTGTCAGGCTCCTGCACACTGTCTACAGTTTTGTTGACTGTATTTGGGGGGGGGGGTGCTTGTACTTATCCTTAAAAGCAGAAAGCTGAAGGACTTGAGCAACTTTAAACACATCAGCTTGCTGCCTAATATATCCCATCCATTTTCAGGTTCCATTGTAGCAAGATAATTAATTTTATTTACTTAACCTGTTAAATTAGGTCACCTAACCTGGGTGAAATGCGTCACAGGGGCGTTGCTAAGGGCAGGGACCGTGCTTATGTCTGTGTCTTTTAATGAGTATACCATTTGGCATCAACAGAGCACAGCCTGAGCTTTGTATTGTGACAAACCACACAAACATATATTCTGAAAATTAATAAATTATTATAAGATGCTCTACTCCAGCCCTTTCTCAACCTTTTTTTAACATGGAGGAACCCTTGAAATAACAGATCTGGTCTGACATACCCCCACCCCTTCTTTTCAGTACAAATCTGTGTGAGGAAGCTTGTGCTGAGGGGTGTGGCTGTTGCTCGGGTCTGCCAGTATAGAGCATTGGAGAGAAGTGCAGGAAGCGGCCATTTGAAGGCCAGTTCACACTGCTGCGTGGTGAGAGATTGCATGGCTGATATCGCATCACATTCGGACTATACTCACACAGGGCCCTTTTTTTTGGTCCACACCAGAATCGGATCGCATGAGTGTTCACACCTATGTGATCTGATTCATGTCTGAATTGTCAGTTCGCAGTGCAATATACAAGCTGAAATGGGGGCATCATTAACAATTTATTGTCACATAGTTTGCATATGGCAGTGTGAACTGCCGTGCGGGTCGGGTGTGATGCGGGAACGCGTAGTGGATTCGCGGGGTTCCCGCATTGCACATGTGTGAACCGGCCCTTAATAACCAGGAAAAAAAATGTTTTATATATAGGATTATAAAGCGATCAAATGGCATGAGGTTTCAATTCGGTTTTAATGCCCCTCACCTTAGCATATACTCGCCTTTCCTTTGCTTCATTGCTAAAGGTCTTCAATTATTCTCTCAATTGCTTTTTTGTGAGATCATATAATATATTAGGCTCCATTCATACAGGAGTCCAGAAAATTCTAATGGTTCGCCCTCTTTCACAGCTGTATGTGTGTGTGTTTAGATAGGTGTGCTGTTTAATGTATGCATTTTAATATTTCAAGCAGCTTATATAATTTTACTTATTCATTAATTTTTTTTATACTTCTGTCCACAGATATCACAATGCTTCCTACAGACAAAGGTTGAACCTGAAGTCTCCTGAGCTCTGGTCCATGAGATTCCAGCTGAATGGAGGGATCTGCCTGCAGCCCACTAACATCTCACAAATACTTATACCTTGGGCACCCCCTGCAGATAAAGACAGCCAGTCCTCCCCTATCTCATGATCATCACATATGCTAAATATACACATGTAGGTACACAGGGTACACATTATTTGGCTTATAAAATGCAGCAGTAAAAGAAAAATAGCTGACATCTTTATGTAAGGCAAATTTGGATTACTTGCTGATAGTGTTATATAGCTACAAAGACGGACATGAGATTAAAGCATCCTTTTCTAAAGCTATATCTGCTAAATTTGTACGTTGGATGTAAAGAAGGAAAATTGCTCATCTTTTATGAACCTGACAAATTGCCAGCATCATGTCAGTAATGGTCTTCTTCATGTTTCCTCATCTACATGAGGAAATAAGCCATAAATAAATGATAGTTATGCGCCATATGGTGTTTAGATTCTTGTTCTCCAAAAACATTAATGCAGGTTGCCAAAAACACTACTGAGCTAGCAATGCACACTTGAGGCAGACACCAGTAAAACAAATAATATTTAGGGCCAGTAATAATGTTGCCTGTGTGTCTGCCTCTGTATTTGCACTGACAGTGCTGAGATCTTTATGTATACACAAGCCCCCTCTCCCATATTTCCCTTTGCATGTAAGGACCAGAGCTTCAGAACCTCAGCTTGCTGTGTTTTCCAGCTGTACTGCCACCATACTGAGACTGCCACACTGTTCCTCTAAAAGCTCTCCTTAAACTTCCCGCATGACCAAAGTGTTGGAGATTGGGAAGCCTGCATCTTCTCGCTAGTGGAGGGTGTTCTGTGCTGGTCTTCACTACTAATCAGTGTTCTGTGCCAATTACTGACAGATTTTTTGCTGCTCTAAACAAGACTTCCTTCCATAGATCACCGATCAACCATACTTTACACCATGTGGACTGTGTTTTATGTAGACAATCGTTTAACTCTGGTGCCAGCATGAACATGCACCATGTTCAGACCGTAAATGCGAGCCTGCAATCACATTATTTTGCATTTGAATCCATTCATTGCACCAGCACAAATGAACAAAGCTTCATAAGTATGTGGTTTTTTTTTGTTTTGTTTTTTTATCTGGGCACGAAGATCTCCACCAACTTCGCCCTTTCATTACCAGCCAGTTGTATAGCAATGGTGTTGCTTTTGTCCACATACCATTGCCAATTTACACTAACTCTCTGTAGAAAGCTCTGTTGTTCTTCCCCATTGACATTGCTGGATCAGGAAGCAATCTAGGGATGCGCCTTTGCACTTTTAGGACAGGTTAATCACAGCTCTTTTTAAGCTGTGTTCCCATTAAAGGGAGTTTTCTGCATCCTTTTCTGTATGTATTTGTATTTAAAAAAAAAAGAAAGAAAAAAAAGAAAATTCTTCCAGATATATTCCTATTGTACATGAGTAATTTTCTCTTAACATTGGTTTAAGACAAGATTTGGGAGTATTATTTTCAAGTAAGGCCATATTAACATTCATACTCTGTGTTTTAATGATTGTGGATGGGTGTGTAAACTATATAATTATCCAAATGTATGTATTTGACTTAGTTATTTTATGAATTATAGCTCCTAAATTTTTATGATTCTGGATTGGAATATTTCTTGGACATCTCACATTGAGGATGTGGGATGGGAGCATGGGACGTATGGTAATATTCTGATAATAAACAAGCTTACAGAATCATGGCTACAACTTTTTCATGTCTGTTTTATTTCATGTCTGTTTTATTTCATGTCTGTTTTTGTCTGTGCCCTAAGATGACAATACTCAGAGTACTGTAGAAGGGTTTTTATCACTGAATTTACCTTTTATTTTCAATTGCATCTCTTTCTAAAGAAAGACCTGAAACAAAACATTCACAATAGCACTTTTTAAATGTGTACTGTTCGAACCCGCAACTTAAATTACAATTTATTATTATTACTATTATACAGGATTTATATAGCGCAAACAGTTTGCGCAACACTTTACAACATGAGGGCAGACAGTACACTTACAATACAAATCAATACAGGAAGAATCAGAGGGCCCTGCTCATTAGAGCTTACAATCTAGAAGGGGGGGGCAAGTGGAAACAAAAGGTAATAACTGTGGGGGGTGAGCTGATGAAGAAAATGAAAATACAGTCGTTAGGTGTGGGTAGGCTTCTCTGAAGAGAAGGGTTTTCGGGATCGTCTAAAAGCTAATAGAGTAGGAGATAAGTGGACAGATTGGGGTAGGGCTCTCCATAGGATTGGAGAGGCTTTGGAAAAGTCCTGGAGCGAGCATGGGAGGAGGTGATGAGGGAGCTAGAGAGCAGGAAGTCTTGAGAGGAACGAAGATTTTATGCAAAGAAACTACCAAAAAGAGAGGTTATGGAAATCAGCTCTGGCAGGGAGAAATATATATATATATATATATATATATATATATATATATATCCTGTTGCTGCCCGCCCTCCATCATGACGTGATGGACTTTGAGCGGGGATATCTGAATGATGCCTGTAGCTACAGACATCAGATATTGCTGTTTTCAGCCGGCGATTCCCTACACCATAAAAATGATCATGTACAAGGGGAGGCGGGGGGTAAGGAACGGCCGCAGTTGGCTGCTTCTGTCGGCCGATATCCCAACCCCCCACACAAGGAGAAGCAAGGGGGGACTATTACGGTACTGAATGTAGTTGAGTATTTAGTGAGAGAAGGTAAAGAGGGAAATAATGGTATGATAAAAATTGAATTTTAATAAGAAACAATATTAAAAATTATTACAATGTCACATACAGTTGTAGTTCAAAGCAAAGGCAATATATACAACCATACGGATTACACCCAATAATAACAGAGGGTACATATACAACTTGGATTCTCGACCGGCGGTATTCACAGCCTCTGGTGAATAAAATTTTTGTTTGCTATCCCCTGTGTTCGCCGCGGGGGGAATTATATGGGGCCCTACATACCCACAGAGAATTCCTGAACGAGTGAGCTTGTCCTTATTGTATTTAATTTGTATGTAATTGTTTAATGTATTATTTAATGATCTTGCTGCAACCACAAATTTTCCATGTATCTGTGGATTTGTTTGTATTCATTACATTTTTTCTACGCTGCATTATAGACTTTACTCTCCTGAGGAAGCGGTGAATACCGCGAAACCGGTCGAGAATCCAAGTTGTATATGTACCCTCTGTTATTATTACTGCGGCCGTTCCTTACCCCCCGCCTCCCCTTGTACTAGACATTTGGGATGATGGTACTTTTATTTGGTAATTCAACTTTTCTAATGTAGGCGCTCTTCCTTATAAAAATGATCATAGCGGCTGTTCCGCCACTTGATCGTTCTTACGGCGAGAGGGGATGTCTCTCGCCCCCCTCCGGTGCTTCTACTGGCACACTGCTACGATCGGTGAGTCGGAGACAGGATCCGCTGGTCCCGGATGTTGATCATAGAGATTTCCGGTGGACCAGATGGTCGCCGGAGCCTCTATGATCATCGGAGGCCGGGCACGATGTTATGACATCACGCCTGGCCTCTGCATTAAAAAAAACGGCGCCGCCTCGGCTAGGAAGCCGTGATCGTTTTTGTTTTTTTTTATTTCAGGGTTCCCAGCCTAGTGGTGAGATGTGGGGTCTTATTGACCTATCTCACTTTAAAGAGGACCTGTCATGTCATATTCCTATTACAAGTGATGTTTACATTCCTTGTAATAGGAATAAAAGTGATCAAAATTTTTTTTTTTCAAAAAAGTTTTAAACTAAAAAAAAAGAAAGTAAAATTAACAATAAAAAAAAAAAATTTAAAGCGCCCCTATACCCGTGTCTTTGCACGCAGAAGCGGAATGTAAGCCCAGCCCACGTATGAAAACGGTGTTCAAACCATACATGTGAGGTATCGACGCGAATGTTGGAGCGAGAGCAATAATTTTGTCCCTAGAAAGAATAAATAATGATATTTGAAGCGCTTCACAATGTGCATGAAAATGAATATATAAGAATAAATATAAATAGTCAAATAAATCCAGCGGTGAGTAAAAATTTCCTAAAAAATCCAGCAATCAAAATAGTGTAAAATTATAAAAAAAATAAAAAATAAAAACTTAGTGACACCAAATGTGTGAAAAATTCACATAAAAAAAATCCACATAAAAATAAATAAATAGATAGGGATGTATTCAGAAGGTTCAATTATACAGGTGTAGAATCCTGATTGGTATAGAGCTTTTGATCACTAGCAAAGCTGTTTAAAAACACTTGCTTAATTAAGGTGCTCATTGATGGTAACAATGTGTTTTTTGCTTCTATTCACAACCAATGTGAGAATCATAAACAGGCAGATAAGAGAAAAAACCAATCATCGTGCAATAGTTAGGATACCAAGGTACACAGGTAAACTTCAATCCACTCACGTGTGCCTTATAATAATAAGGCATATGCAGGTTTTACTATAGCAGTCAGCCGCCTTAGACAGGAGCAGATTCAGTGCAGTACACTGTGTGAAACTGCTGATCTGCACAGAGCGTCCTTGGCTCCTCCGAGCCAAGGACGCTCTGTGCAGATCAGCAGTTTCACACAGTGTACTGCACTGAATCTGCTCCTGTCTAAGGCGGCTGACTGCTATAGTAAAACCTGCATATGCCTTATTATTATAAGGCACACGTGAGTGGATTGAAGTTTACCTGTGTACCTTGGTATCCTAACTATTGCACAATGATTGGTTTTTTCTCTTATCTGCCTGTTTATGATTCTCACATTGGTTGTGAATAGAAGCAAAAAACACATTGTTACTATCAATGAGCACCTTAATTAAGCAAGTGTTTTTAAACAGCTTTGCTAGTGATCAAAAGCTCTATACCAATCAGGATTCTACACCTGTATAATTGAACCTTCTGAATACATCCCTATCTATTTATTTATTTTTATGTGGATTTTTTTATGTGAATTTTTCACACATTTGGTGTCACTAATTTTTTATTTTTTATTTTTTTTATAATTTTACACTATTTTGATTGCTGGATTTTTTAGGAAATTTTTACTCACCGCTGGATTTATTTGACTATTTATATTTATTCTTATATATTCATTTTCATGCACATTGTGAAGCGCTTCAAATATCATTATTTATTCTTTTTAAGTGACTCTGAAAACACTCTCTTTTGATAGCAGCCTCACTTGGTTTTATGTGTAATTATCAGCTATTTAGCATCACAGCGCTTTGTGCTTTATATATAAATTTTGTCCCTAGACCTCCTCTGTAACTCAAAACATGTAACCAGTGAAAAAAATTTCAAGCGTCGCCTATGGGGATTTTTAAGTACTGAACTTTGGCGCAATTCCACTAGCGTGTGCAATTTTGAACCGTGACATGTTAGGTATCTATTTACACGGCGTAACTTCATCTTTCACAATATGAAAAAATATTCGATTAACTTTACTGTTTTGGTTTTTTTTTAAGCACTAAACTGTTTTTTTCCCCCCCAAAAAAAAACTTGTTCGAAAAACTGCTGTGCAAATACCGTGCGAGATAAAAAGTTGCAACAACCGCCATTGTGTTCTCTAGGGTCTTTGCTAAAAAAACATATAAAATGTTTGGTGGTTCTATGTAATTTTCTAGCAAAAAAATGATTTTTACATATAGGAGTGAAAATGTCAGAATTGGCCTGGGTGGCAAGTGTATATATATATATATATATATATATGTGTATATATATATATATATATATAATTTTTTTTTTTAACTTTTATCCCCAGCCATGGGAGAAAAAGGTATTTGGTAATGCTAATGATGGGGGAGATCTACTAAAACTGGAGCAATCGGAATCTGGTGCAGCTGTGCATGGTAGCCAATCAACTTCTAACCTCAGCTTATTCAATTAATCTTTTATAATAAAACCTGAAAGCTCTGCTATGCAGAGCTGCACCAGATTTTGCACTCTTAAGTTTTAGTAAATATCCCCCAATGTGTCCTATTGATGCGTATAATTAGTGATGTTAGTCTGTCACTGTGTCCCGTAGTGATTTGGGGGCTGGTGAATAGAACCACGTGCAATGCAGGACATTCAGCACATCTGGAAGTGTTGGATGATCAATACTTTAGCCCGCTTAGCTCGTGAAGATCTGAGGGACTGCCCACCAAAGAGGTGGGTAAAATTCCTCTTCTGATGGGGACCGAGTTTGTTTTTATTTTTTCTGCAGGGAGCTACTTTTGGGCCACTTTTTGCACCCTGGGCTTAAAAAAAAAACAGTTCCCTTGGCAGAAAAAAACGCCCATATAGAGAGCATATTTGTACTCGAGTTTAGGTGAACTAAGAAGTGTTTAGGAGCATTCGGGGTATTTTTCTGCCAGTAAACGCTGAGCTTAAAATACTGTATGCCTCCAAATGTCCTAATGTGCATGGACACACACAGGCTGACATTGAGCTGCTTCTACAGGCAAAACCCAAAACTCGTGTAGAAGCAGCGATTTTTAAAGCCAGTGTGCTAAGTTCACCCCTTTTTTTCTAAAATCCAGCTCCTCTATGTACCAATATACCATTAATGTACCTCGGTTGTAGAAAAGTACAAGCTTTCTTTTATTTTGAGAACAGGGTCTACCTTAGCCCTTGCTTTATTTCTTAGAACGCTTCAGAGACTCCCTGGTATAGATTTGAGACAGAGGCACCAGTAAGACACATTAAGGAGTTTACCAGCTGACCTCATTAGCACACACCCTTCACCCATCAACTATGTTTTTACAGCATCCCTGGCATTTCTCCACGCGTGCATTTGCCTGGCTTCCCCAGGGTCCCTTCAGATGGGCCCAGGCTGCATGCTAAACTCCATGGGGCCATATGCAGCCCACGGGACACCCCTGATGTAGTGCAAAGGCTGCCTGATTGGATAGATGGTGTGTCCTCCTATTATATAGTTTTGGTAAATCTAAAGGAGATTGTACATTTATATTGTGTAGTGTTTGGCCACATTTATACACCTAAATTACCTAGTTGTGCTTTCATTGTCATTATTTGTTAAGGGCATTCCAAACACAAAAGCAAACGCATGTTAAAGGCACTCCAAGTACAGCAAACACACCAAAAACTGCGGTAACGCACCATGCTCTGTGCCAAAATAAGTTCTGGAGCTTCTCTTGTGCGATTGTTGCGTTTAGGGCAGCCCATTTTGGTGAATGGCCTGCCCTATGCGTGATAAATGAAAATGTATCAAAATACCCAAACACATGAGTTTTCGCTACATGGAGATGTGAACTTGGCCTGACAACTGAGTGTCCACTCTCCTACTTTGGATATAAAAAGTCTACATACCCCTGTTAAAATGTCATGTTTCTGTGATGTAAAAAAATGAGATAAAGGTAAATCGTTTCAGAACTTTTTCCACCTTTAATGTGACCTATAAACTTAAATCTTTTAGGGAGAGGAAGTAAAAAAAAAAACTAAAATAATGTGGTTGCATAAGTGTGCACACCCTCGTATAACTGGGGATGTAGCTGTGTTCAGAATTAAGCAATCACATTCAAACTCATGTTAAATAGTCAGTACACACCTGCCATCATTTAAAGTGCCTCTGATTAACCCCAAATAAAGTTCAGCTAGTAGGTCTTTCCTGACATTTTGTTGCATCCTACAGCAAAGCCATGGTCCGCAGAGAGCTTCCAAAGCATCAGAGGGATCTCATTAAAAGGCATCAGTCAGGCGAAGGGTACAAAAGAATTTCCAAGGCATTAGATATACCATGGAACACAATGAAGACAGTCATCAAGTGGAGAGAATATGGCAAAACAGTGAGATTACCAAGAAGTGGACGTCCCTCCAAAATTGATGAAAAGTGGAGAAGAAAACTGGTCTGGGAGGCTGCCAAGACTACAGCAACATTTACCACTTGTTGCCCGCCCACCATCAAATGACGGCTGGGTGGTGTGGCTCTCGTTCTGGGTGGACGTCATACGACGGACTCCCAGAAAGAACGCTCTTTTGCTAGGACACGGCGCAACCCCGATCTGTGTAAAGAGCTACGACTCTTTAACCATGTGATCGGCTGTGTCCAATCACAGCCGGTCTCATGTATAAAAGGAGATGCCGGTAATCTGCGCTCCTCGTCTCACACTGACAGAGTGTGAGGAGAGTAGAGCTAATTAGCGGCATCTCCTCACAGGGGACAGCTAGGTATGTAATCAGGGCACTGATTATTACGTGTAAACAGAAATGAGGTAGCCAGGGAGGCAGTAGAGGTAAGCGGATATAGCGATTTAGCGCGCCACCAAAGCTTGCGCATGAGTGACATTGGTCCCAGCAGTTGCAACGCACCGAGCGGTATGTCCACACTCAAGGCATGGAATTTTGGTGAGTGGGGTTCAACCACAGCTTCTCAATTTGTGCCCATCGATTGTATAAATGAAGGGTACACCAAGACGCTAAAGGGCGCAACTGGGCGGTTAAATAATACTTGGCTACATTAGGGAACGCAAGACCGCCTTGGATACGGGAGGCATAGAGGATTGTTCTAGCGAGTTTTATAGTTCCATAAAAATTAAGCAAATTGCCCTGAAGGGACCTAAAGTGCGAAGCTGAGATGGGGATGAGCAATGTCTCAAAGTTTAGGTAGAATCGCCATCTTAATGGTCGCCAAGTGACCAAAGTGATGGCTTTTGGGATTTCCACTTGGCCAGGGAGGCCCTAATGGAAGTATATAGTGGGGGGAAGTTAGCCTTATAAAGAGTGTCATAGGAGGGTGTGAGATGAACACCTAGGTCAGTGATGGCGAACCTTGGCACCCCAGACGTTTTGGAACTACATTTCCCATGATACTCATGCACTCTGCAGTGTAGTTGAGCATCATGGGAAATGTAGTTCCAAAACATTTAGTGTGCCAAGGTTCGCCATCACGGACCTAGGTATTTTAAAGTTGAAGTCTTCCACAAGTAGTTAAATGATAGGGAGAGGGAAGATAATGTCTGATGAGGTATATTGAGGGGGAGGGCTTCCGTCTTAGAGTTGTTATTTTGTAACCAGAGAGCGTGCTATTAAGGATGAGCTGAACACCCCCCGGTTCGATTCGCACCAGAACATGCAAACAGGCAAAAAATTTGGACGAACGCGAACACTGTTAAAGTCTATGGGAAACTAACAGGAAAAAAACAAAATTGCTCTTTTTAACCCCTTCCCGCCGAGGGTACGCAGATGTGCGTACTCTGCTTTCGGGGGTTATACCGGGAGCATACCCGCAGCTGCAGGCATCATCCCGGTATTGTTTTTTAGAGCCGGCGATCGGCTTTCCAGGGATAACAACCGATGCGGCTTAAAGCTCGGCTGTTATACCGGAGGAGCGGGAGGGGACTTACCCCCCTCTCCCGCCGCTCTTACCGGGCCTCCTGATCAACAATCCACCGCCTCCGGCAGCTAGGGACAGACTGGAACGAAGCCGTAAGTGGCTTCGGTCCAGTCTCCTAATTGTAAACACGGAAGCAATGTCATGACGTCACTTCCCGTTTACTCGGCTGCCAATGACGCCGGTTTTAAAAAAATATACAGTATTCAGAATTGCCAAAAACGGCGATCTGAATACTTTGAAGTGCAAAGGAGGGATCGGGGGACTTTTAGACCCCCGATCCCTCCATAAAGAGTACCTGTCGCCACCTATTACTGTCACAAGGGATGTTTACATTCCTTGTGACAGCAATAAAAGTGATCAAAAAAATTATTTTTTTTTAAACACAATTTATTATTATAAAAATAAATAAGGATAAAAAATGTTAAAGCGCCCCCGTCACCGCGAGCTTGCGCAGTAAAGAAAAGGCATATGCATTCTAGCACTAGACCTCCTCTGTAACTCTAACCTGGTAACCGTAAAAAAAATTTAAAGCGTCGCCTATGGAGATTTTTAGGTACCGTAGTTTGTCGCCATTCCACGAGTGCGTGCAATTATAAAGCGTGACATGTTTGGTATCTGTTTACTCGGTGTAACATCATCTTTCACATTATACAAAAAATTGGGCTAACTTTACTGTTTGTTTTTTTTTAAATTCATGAAAGTGTCCCTTTTCCCAAAAAGTTGTGTTTAAAACACCGCTGCACAAATACCGTGTGACATAAAATATTGCAACAATCGCCATTTTATTCTCTAGATTCTCTGCTAAAAAATATATATAATGTTTGGGGGCTCTAAGTAATTTTCTAGCAAAAAAATACGGATTTTAACTTGTAAACACCAAATGTCAAAAATAGGCATAGTCATGAAAGGGTTAAAGGCTTATATGCAAGTTATCGTCATAAAAAGTGTCTGGGGACCTGGGTCCTGCCCCAGGGGACATGTATCAATGCAAAAAAAAAGTTTTAAAAACGGCAGTTTTTTTGGGGAGCAATGAGTTTAATAATGCTTAACGTGAAACAATAAAAATGAAATATTCCTTAAATATCGTGCCTGGGGGGTGTCTATAGTATGCCCATAAAGTGGCACAGTTTTCCCGTGTTTAGAAATGGCATTTCTAAAGGAAAAAAGTAATTTAAAACTGATTGCGGCTGTAATAAATTGTCGGGTCTCGGCAATATAGATAAAACGCATTGAAAAAAACGGCATGGGCATGAGTGATGGCTCGCAAGAAGGGACCCTTTATACCGACACGGTGGGTGTACTCACTTTTGTTGCCAGCGGTTTAGACATTAATGGCTGTGTTGAGTTATTTTGAGGGGACAGCAAATTTACACTGTTATACAAGCTGTACACACTACTTTACATTGTAGCAAAGTGTCATTTCTTCAGTGTTGTCACATGAAAAGATAGAATAAAACATTTACAAAAATGTGAGGGATGTACTCACTTTTTGGAGATACTGTATATAAAAACCTTGTTTTCCCATTATTTGATATATTTAATCTTTTACTTTTACACCAGAGGAGAGAGAATGGGAAAGTGTAGTATAGTGCAGATCTCCTGAACATTAAGGTTGTTTTTTTTTTTGTTTTGTTTTTTACTTTAAAACTAGAACATATAGTTCTGTTCCTGCTGGTTTTCCTGTTTTTCATTACGGTCAAAGGGAAACAGGTTTGAAAGCAGAGTGTTATTTCCACTATCACTGCATTCAGTCCTTTTCTAGTTTTCTACAGGATAACTTAAAGCAGATCCTCACCTAGCACATTATAAATAAAGAAACTGCACCTTGCAAAACATTTTTTCAGTATGGCTATTGAAGCCAGGGTGTTAAAGGACCGTGGCATTTCGGAACCAGTGGTGTCTACTCTAGTGAATGCTAGAAAAGCTGTCACTAGGAAGATTTATCATAAGGTCTGGAAGACTTATATTGCTTGGTGTGAAGCCAGAAAATGGCATCCTCGGAAATATATGATTGGGAGAATTCTCTCTTTTCTACAGTCAGCTGTGGAAATCAAATTGGCTTTGAGTACAATCAGAGGTCAAGTTTTGGCCCTATCAGTATTCTTCCAAGGGTCTTTAGCCTCCCATTCACTGATCCAAACCTTTATGCAAGGGGCAACTCGCTTCCCCCCATTAGGTTACCTATGTGTACTTGGGATCTGAACTTGGTGCTGTCTGTGTTACAGAAACAACAATTTGAACCTATTAATGAAATTCCATTAGACTTGCTGTCACGCAAGCTAGCCTTACTAATGGCTAACACCTTGGCTAGAAGGGCGTCGGAGTTGGCGGCCCTTTCATGCAGGGAACCGTACTTGATTCTTCACCAAGACAGAGTCATGTTACGACCTGTTCCAAACCTTTTTGCCAAAAGTGGTGTCGGCCTTTCATGTAATCAGGACATAATTTTGCCTTCTTTTTTTCTCTCAGCCTTGTTCAGCGGAAGAGAGACTACATTCTTTGGACGTTGTCCGGGCAGTCAAGGTTTATTTGTCTAGATCTGCAAAGATCTGAGGATCAGACTCTTTTTTTGTTTTACCAAAAGGACCCAAGAAGGGGCAGGCAGCTTCCAAAGCTTCCATTGCCAATTGGGTCCGTCAATTGGTCATTCAGGCCTATGGTCTGAAACATAAACCCTTTAGGGTGAGACTAGAATAAAGGAATTATTCCCGCGCTAACATGAAAGAGTCTAATATAATACTACGGACAAGCTGCATGCACTGAATACAGGTGACTTCCTCTGATGAAGTCACGTGCGGTGTGACGTCACGCGTAAGGACGGGACAGGCTCTACACGCTGTGTCAGTAATACGAGCTCGCCGCTCGTCGGAGATAGGAACATTATTGCTGGTTTTTATGTGAGTACTGAGTTTTACCTTAATAAAGTTACTGGTTTTAGCAGTATTTCACTATTGGGGCTCCCCGTGTTTTTTATCCCCCTCCCTATTACCGAGGGAACCACCCCCTGGAATTGGGACCGTGAGGATAGGACTCTACATCCTTGAGGACCCCCTAAAAAGTTTCTTGGTCATATACGTCTGCTCCATTGCTTCAAGGAGGACCCTGTGTAAAGACCCCTGGTTATATGCGTTTGCCCCTTTGCCTTAAGGTAAGGGGCCATATCTCACATGAGTGTTTGTACACGAAGTTGAGCACCGTGTGAGTTAAGTCCAGCACCACGGAGCGACCGTTGCATGTCAGGATGCTATCACCATTATTCTAATTTTAAAAAAGGACCTTGCTCTACTGTCACATCTGGTGCATGCTAAATTATCCAAGTCACATTATTTGGCACTATCGCTTGTTATAGTCCTGGACAATATCTGAACATTGCACTGGTTTACAATTTTTACTTGTTTCACCTTGCACCTTGTCACTTTATGTGCTACTTTGTTTGCCATTTTATTTGAGTCACAAAAGTTTTTTATGTTAGGTGACACCACTGATTTTTACACATGATTACATTTATGGACTGAGTTTTCACTTAATGGCATCTTTATGATGAGTGAATTTTTAGCATTGTATTATCCACATTGATTTAGTTTTATTGCTTTTAGCACTGCTAATATATATTGATAAGTGTGATTTTTTATGGCGACTGCCAACACTTTAATGTTATTTATATCACTGTTTAGTTATTTATCATCACTTTAAGTCCCTTAATAAGGGCGCACAGGATTAGCGCAGCACTATCCAATATATTTTTTGTCCACTTTAGGGTGAGAGCTCATTCTACCAGGGGTGTAGGAACCTCCTGGGCTTTTCGCCATCAGGTATCTGTGGCTCAGATTTGTAAGGCTGCTACCTGGTCTTCAGTGCATGTCTTCACGAAATTTAATCAAGTGGATGTTCGAGCAGCCGAGGGTTCGGCTTTGGGCCGCAGTGTACTGCGGGCTGCCGTATTAGTTCTGATAGCTACTTGGCAGGGTGTCTCCTTCCCCTCAAGGCTATTGCTCTGGTAGGTCCCTACAGGTAATGAATATTAGCCTGACTCTGTGTCCAATGATGTATGAAAAAGAAAATTGGATTTTTACGTCATACTTACCAGTAAAATCCTTTTCTTTGAGTACATTGTAGGACACAGAGATCCCTCCCCTCTTTTTAGAGGATTCAGCGCTTGCTACAAAACTGAAGTGCTTCTTGCATTGGAGGGGGTTATATAGGGGATCACTTCCTGTCTGAAGAACTTTGGTCTACCAGTGTCCATTCACCTAACGATAATAAAGTATAACTCAGCAGATGATGAATATTAGCCTGACTCTATGTCCCATGATGTACTCAAAAGGATTTTACAGTCGAGCATGTTTTTTCTTTTCACCAAGGGCTTGCATACTTGTCCCATATGAGAACAGGAACATGTCTTTTTGTTATTACAAATACTAAAGTTGAAGTTGCCAATAAATGTAGTGGTTACATCTTTTGAATAGTATTTCAAAATATATCTATATATAATTTTAAAACCTAAAAAGGTGGTGTATCTTGTTTGGATGTGTATTTTTTGTATAGAAGGATTCTTTCTAGTGTGTGGGATCACCTTCAACATGCAGAATTAAACCCTACATCTGCAGCTCTCCCCCGCTTAGTCCTTGTAGAATAAATTGTGCCATTATGATTGGCAGCTCATACTGGTACTTTAATTTGCCGCAGTTTGTAGCCTGTACTGATGTTTGCATTTGATTGCTAATTTGAAAGCCAGGCACAGTTTGAGAAACAGTGGTTTAAATGACAGATTACAATTGGGGAAAAAAAGTTATAACTGCAGTACAAATAAACTGAATTCTCTTTACAGGTATTCAGAAACATAAAAGAGCAGTCAGGCAGCCATGGTTACTTGCTAGTGGATTACCAAATGTTCATGATTAGTTTGTCTGAATGTATATTTAACAAATGGAGAGAGCAGGAGCAAGAAGCAGCACCAGAGGTACAGTGGTGGCAGGACAAGGTTTTCAAACTGGGCCAGTCAGTCTTTCTCTCAGAGTACCGGATTATGGAATCATCACTTGATCCTGTTGAACATGACTGGATGAGGTGATTGATTTCTTTAGTTAAAGGTAAGCACTAAGGCTCCTTTCCCACGGGGTGAAAAAAACAGGCAGTAGAGCCATGGTTTTACCTCCCACTTAAATTCTACTATTGCAGACACAGAGGTCTATAGCATGCCGTGATGCTTTGCTATACGGTCGCGCCAATTTTAACTCAGCTGGAAGAGTTTGACAGGTGGAACTGCCTGTCAAACGCACTCATTTGGGTCAATGGGAGCATGCCGCAATCTCAGGTTTAATGCTTGGCTCGTGTTTGTGGCATGGTATTTCAATACAATCTCCCCCTTGAGATTTAAAAAAACGCAAAACTTGCAGTCTCACCTCCTGAATGCCTGGCAGCTGCTGCTCTAACTCAGAATGTGAAAGAGCCCTTATGCTGTGAAAAGTGTGAAATGATTATTGTATACTTTTATAATCTAAGAAAATACTCGGCAATATTTCAAGACACCACTGAGGATTCCTCATTGTACAGTGTGTACTTGAAGACATCTTCAGTTATTTGAAGAAAAAAAAAACACCCATGTGTGTGTATATACCCTAGCACTGCTAAAATAGGTTTTTTTTACCACTTAAGGACTGGAAGATTTTCCCCCTTAATGACTGGGCCATTTTTTGCGATACTGCACCACGTCGTTTTAACTGACAACTGCGCGGTCGTGCGACGTTATACCCTAACAAAATTGACATCCTTTTTTCCCCCACAAATAAAGCTATCCTTTGGTGGTATTTGATCACCTCTGTGGTTTTTATTTACAGAAAAAGAGCGACAATTTGAAAAAATAAATATTTATGCTTTTTGCTATAATAAATATCCAAACGAAAAATGTAAAAAAAAAAATTTCTTAATCAGTTTAGGCCGATATATATTCTTCTACATATTTTTGGTAAAAAACGCAATAAGCGTATGTTTGGTTTGCGCAAAAGTTATAGCGTCTACAAAATAGGGAATAGATGTATGGCATTTTTATTATTTTTATTTTATTTTACTAGTAATGGCAGCTATCTGTGATTTTTAGCGGTACTGCGACATTGCAGCGGACAGATCGGACACTTTTGACACATTTTTGGGACCATTGACAGTTATACAGCGATTAGTGCTATATAAATGCAATGATTACTGTGTAAATGTCACTGGTAGAGAGGGGTTAACACTAGGGGGCGATCGAGGGGTTAAATGTGTTCCCTCGTATGTGTTTCTAACTGTGGGGGGCTCTATATGCTTAGATAAATGGTACCTGAGCCTCGCAAAGAAGACAAAAGATCCTTCAAGGTTTTGCCTGTAATGCGACCTCCAGGCGCTGGACCCTGCAAAGTGGAATCCTGGACAGCACAATGCTAAGGCATTGCTGCAGGGTGCTGTATAGGTCCAAGGGAGTGGACCCAAAACATGAAAAGGGTACCCAGTCCTTGAAGGTCCTCAATTGACAGGAACCCGCCGTGATGGGTGAAGATTGGGCGCTTCCCTGCTCCTGGACAGGTAAGTGAAACCCCCCTATTTATTTATAGTGGGGTGTCCCAGTAATTGTAACAATCAGTCAAGCTAGCGAGACTGGACACCTGTGTGCAGTGACCATACAGGGGGGGTTTTGGGCTAGCTGTGGGTGTTTACAAAGTGTACCTTTTTGTGCTTGTGTCTGGCTGTTTTTTACCTGAATAATGGCGCACGATGGTGCTCCATTTCGCCTCTTGGTTTGCCATGGCGCACATGCGTTCACAAATGTCAACCCTGCTATGCTCAGCAGTTTGTTTGGCGGCCATGGCTCACACGGCTTCGCCATAGGAATTGTGCGCACTCAGAGCCGCGCATGTGCCGTAGCCTAATCTGGGCGCACGGAAATTTGCGATGTATCTTATTATGATGCACAATATACAATGTTTTCAATCTCCATATAGTATAATACAATATTTTCAAAAAGGAAAAAAGCCTTATGAACTCTATGTGGTGTACATTTACATATATTTGATATATAGATACCAACTATCTGTCTCATGCACCCTGTTCATGGTCCCATTGTTAGCTTACTGTGGTCACATAGATACATGTATATACACACGATGAAAGGACACAGTCACCATCCATACTGCATTGCCAATAGCAGGATGGGTGAGAGATAATGGACTGACCACTAGGGCAGCTGTAGCCCAGAACCAGACACTGATGAAATTGAAGTGGTACCTTCAAGAAAGAGGGGGTATTGCAGATGGGGATGTTAGAGACATTTCAAAACAGTTGGCAGGGCTTGGCACTTTTACCAGCACCCGGCAAGAAGAAGAAATTCCTGTGCTGCAGTCATCCCCCATTCAAGAGGCTCCACCCTTTGAGTCTCTGTCAGAAGACATGAAGGAGTCAGCGTGGTTCACTGATGGTTCAGCCATAGTCACCTCGTCTGGGCGTAAATGGACAGCAGCAGCCTACAACCCAAGTACAGACACAGTCCTGCAGGAGACCAGAATTGGAGGGTCCAGTCAGTATGCAGAGTTGAAACCTGTGGTGATGACTCTTCAGGAGGATCCTTCTTCCCATGTCATTATCTACACTGACAGCTGGGCAGTTTTTAAGGACTGACAACTTGGATGCCCACGTGGAAGTCCAATGAATGGATGATTCATGGAAAGGTGGTGTGGGGAGGCAAGGAAGTAAGGGACTACATCTGGAAGGAAGCTCACTCCCGCACCATAAAAGTGGGGCATGTTGATGCACATGTGCCCCTAGTCACAGACTTTGAGAATTATAACAGAGTTGCAGATGAAATCGCTAAAGTGAAGGCAGTTGCCAATTGATCCTGTCTTGATGAACTTGGCCAACTGGGCCCACAAACAATCTGGACATTTGGGGCAGAAAGAAGCATATGAATGGTCACAGCAGAGAAGATTGCCTATATGCATGGACATGATAAAGACTGTAATAGGGAACTGTACAGTGTGTGGCGAAGTGCGACAATGGCCATTGCAAAAGTACTCCACCGATTAAGAGGGGTGAGAGGCCTGCAGAGATCTGGCAGATTGACTTCATCGGTCCCCTGCCCCGGGGAAACAATGAACTGAGATATTGTTGCACTGCAGTGGACACCTATTCAGGACTTATGCTTGTTCATCCTTTGCAAACGTGCAGATCAAGCCGCAATGCTTCAACTGCTCCAGAAACTTGTCCTTGTTTATGGTTGTCCCAAACAAGTGCAAAGTGATAACGGCTCACACTTCACCGGATCAACAGTACAGCAGTGAGCCAAAGATTCTGGAGTGTACTGGTTGTGCCACATCCCATACCATCCAAAGGCAGCTGGTTTGATTGAGAGATACAACGGGCTATTGAAGGACCAGATACGCAAACTTACACCCACACATACACTAAGGGGGTGGGATCGGGTCCTCAAACAGGCAGTCATGTTGTTAAATTCTATGCAAATAGCCAAAAGCACACCATATGAGAGGATGGTAGGGGCTGGGACACAGATTCCACAGCTGGAGTGCAGAGTTCAGTATTTATGTAAGGTTCCTGAAAGAACAAGGCTTAGCAGATACCATGTTACTGCTTTCCATGACATAGAAACCAAGAGTGACGTATCTGAAGCTGAAGCCTATCTAGGAATGAGAGGGAATCTGGCAGGAAGGTTTGAAGTTACATTTGCATTGACAGATGAGCTTCCAGTGGCTGGGACTCTGACTGGTTAGTGGATACTTCTCAGCAAGAGTGGAAAGTGAGGCTACATAACAGCAAACCTTCCAAGATAAACAGCAGTGATCTTCTGGGAAATATCAATATATTTCCTCTCCTTCCTATTGATGTTCTTTGGGAGGGTCAGAAGTGGGTACAGGCAGGGGGCAAAGTGTTAGTCAGATATCCAGGCAAGAAGCCACTTAGAGGAGAGATTTTAGCTGAAGGGCCTGGATCTACTGTTAATGTATTATTAGAAGGAACAGATAATCCGCTTTGTTTTCCACTCCACAGGCTGTCTCAGATTTGATCCATAGGAAGACCAGAGAAAAGTGGTTACATGATGGAAAGAATGACGGAAGATCGCAAGAGCTGTGGAGAGCAAGGCCTTTGATGTATTCCAAGCCTGGACTTGTTTCTAAACAACTTTAGAATGGACTTTCTAATTAACTTTTTTAGTTAAAGACTGAAACACCTTCTCAGTGACAAAAATGGGAGGTGTTGCTTTCAAGGAAAATTAATGTTTAAAATGAGTTTTCATAGTAATGAAGTGATTTTCTGTATGGAGTCTGAAAGGAAAAAAAAAATAGGGCGGAATGTGTTGCGTTTGTTACAATATGATTTTTTTTTATTAATCAGACTTGATACATGGGACATAACATTACACAATAGTGGTTGGTCATAGAGATATTGTCAGTTTTTGGCTTGAGTAGATTTCTCAAACAAATGCTATTTTATACAATGGGGGTAGATATCATTGTTGTATTCAATTGAGTGTTCAATTAACAGCCTATTGACTCTATAGCTACAGTAAACAAGTAAGACATTACTTGTTTGGGGTTCTTTCAGCTTTCAAACTGAAAGAATGGCTGTTAAAATTACTGTCTTGGTTTGAGTAGACAATGGTACGTAGATACCATTTTTGTACGTAGATACAGTTTTCAACAGTCCATTAATTCTACAGCTACAGTAAACAGGCATGTTTTCTGTTTGATAACTATGGCAAACAGCCTGACACATAAAAGGGGTGAGTAGGGAGACAGACACACACACACACCATCATGCTTTGAAGATCAGAAGCCACCACTCATGATACAAGAACACTGCCTGATGCTCCAGGAGATTTGTTGTCAATGGAGATCACAAACATACAGTAACAGAAGATAAGTAACCTTTAAGTGTATTTGTACTATTATAGACCATAGGCTGTTTAGTTTGCTAGGCATTTTACTTGTTATTGATATCTGTCAGTCTTGTATTGTATTCCTAATATTGTAATAGTTTTGTATGTACAGCATCTTTGTATAGTAAAAGCACAATTTTCACACTGCAGAAATCTCAGCTTCCTTGCTTATACCACAGAGTAACCTTGCTAGATAGACGCAAGCAAAAGAAGGAGTGTGGATCCCCCGATAAAGGGCCCTGGTTCCTGAAGGTTTTTTGACGGAGCCCACCGCGAGGGGTGAAGATTGGGTCTGATTGGTTTTACCACAGAATCACTGCGGCAGGAAAGGTAAGTGGAGATTTCTAAGGAATTTTAATTCTCTTATGAATTGTCTCCTTTAAAAGTAAATGTTGTCATGCCTAAAAGTCACCACTGGGGGTTGTATAGAGCACATACCTTGTCATGCTTTCCTGAGATCACTCTGTCTCAGCAGAAGCTGCAGATCTTCCTCCGGTTAGCAGTCCCAGGCTTCCGATAAGATGTTGGGGGGGAATTTTTTCTAAAAACACCCCCCACCTGGACAGAAGCTCTCCCCCTCTCCTCCCTGGATTGAGGGGTGAGCCAGGATGGTTGGTGGATGCGTTTCCGTGGGAAAAACGCTTTTTTTGAAAAAGAGGAGGGGGTGCAGTGGAAATACAGAGGGGGCGTGGCTTAGCGTGGCGTTGGCGTGCAGCAACGTCCAGCGTGGGAGTACATTTAAAAAGCTCCATTTTGCTGACTGCAAGCTGTCAGAGGGACACGAGCAAAAAGGGGGCATGTAAGTGGTGACACAGGCATTCCCTTGGCACATTTACTAAAGCACCAGGCTGAGCACTAATAGCAGTGGCAGTTGGTGGACTATTTGCTCAAGCAGTGGGTGCAATTTCTTCTGGTAGTACCTCTGAATTTTGTGCATCGGGCTATGGCCCGAAGGGGAGGTAGAAACACCCCAAAAAAGGGCTCAAAAGGGACTCCTTCAAGCTCTAAAAAGCCTAAACTCATCTCTGCAATGGCATCCTCCCCTGAGAGATCTGAGGTGGCTGGTCAGAGTGAGCCATCAGGGCTGGCAAATGTTGCAACTGTTTCCACTGCAGCCCCTGTCTATATTACTGAAGAGGTTTTTTCCTCAGCCATGATAGGTTTGGAAGAAAGGTTAGCGGCTTTAATTCACATCCTAGTGTGAAACAAAACGCGACAGGTCCCCGTTACCCAGGACCCTCAAACTGAGGAACTATACGATCCTACAAGGGGGAGAACTTCGGGCATCAATCGACATCAAGGATGCATACCTCCATGTGCCTATTTTCCCCGCTCACCAGAAATGTCTAACGTTTCTAGGTAGAAAATCTTAATTTTCAGTCTGTAGCTCTGTCTTTCGGTCTAGCTACTGCACCTCGAGTGTTTACAAAGGTTCTGGCCCCTCCTCTAGCCAGATTAAGGGCCCAAGGTATAACGATTATAGCTTACCTAGAAGATCTGCTCTTGATAAACCAGTTGGTAGCCCGCTTAGACCAAAGTATGATCACCACAGTCAACTACCTGGAATACCTAGGTTGGGTTCTCAACCTAGAGAACTCCTCCTTAAAACCTTCAGAGAGATTACAATACTTGGGTCTGATCTTAGATACAGCCCAGAAAAAGAGTATTCTTGCCCCAGGCAAAGATTAGTGCCATAAAGGAACCAATTCAGGTGGTCAAGGCAAAGAAGAATCCTTCTATGTGACTATGCATGAGGTGGTTGGGAAAGACGGTGGCTTCATTCGAGGCCTTTCCTTATGCTCAGTTTCATTCGAGGCTGCTGCAAAACAGTATCCTATCGGCTTGGAACAAGAAGGTCCAAGCTCTAGATTTCCCAATGTGTCTGTCTCTAAGGGTGCGATGGAGCCTCAGTTGTTGGTTGATAACCAAGAATCTGCAGAAGGGAAAATCCTTCCTACCAGTTACCTGAAAGGTGGTAACAACAGATGCCAGCCTTTCAGGTTGGGGAGCACTCCTGGAAGAGGTGACTGTCCAAGGGAAATAATCCAGATCAAAAATGACCTTACCCATCAACATTCTAGAGATTCGGGCAGCGAGCTTGGCCCTGAGGGCCTGGACATTCAGGTTGCGGAATTGTTCTGTCAGGCTCCAATCCGACAATGCCACAGCAGTGGCCTATATCACTCACCAAGGAGGCACAAGAAGTCATGCGGCACAGAGAGAGGTGAATCATATACTAGCTTGGGCAGAAAACAATGTACCTTGCCTATCCGCAGTCTTCATTCCAGGAATAGAAAAGGTGGAATACTTGAGTCGCCAGCAGTTTTTCCAGGGAGAATAGCCCCTTCACCCTGATATCTTCCTGACAATATGCCAAAGGTGGGGGATCACAGACGTGGATCTGTTTGCATCCAGGTGCAACAAAAAGATCTACAACTTTGTGTCAAGAACAAGGGATCCGCTAGCGTGCGGAACAGATGCCGTGGTGTTCCCGTGGAATCAGTTTTCACTGATTTATGCATTCCCTCCTATTCTGCTGTTTCCACGACTTCTTCGCAGGATCAAGCAGGAAGGGAAGCCGGTGATTCTTGTGGCCCCAGCATGGCCCAGAAGATCCTGGTATGCAGAGATCATAAGGATGGTTTTAGGGGACCCATGAACTCTACCACCACGTCCAAACCTTCTCTCACAGGGTCCGGTATTCCATCCTACTTTACAAATGCTAAATTTAACGGTTTGGCTATTGAGACCCACATTCTGAAGAAGCGTGGGCTATCAGGTTCAGTGGTATCTACCTTGATTAATGCAAGGAAGCCGGCCTCCAGAATCATATATTATAGAGTCTGGAAGACACATGTCTCCTGGTGTGAATCCCAGGGTTGGCACCCCAGGAAGTACAGTGGGGACGGAAAGTATTCAGACCCCCTTACATTTTTCACTCTGTTATATTGCAGCCATTTGCTACAATCATTTAAGTTCATTTATTTTCCTCGTGAATGTACACACAGCACCCTATATTGACAGAAAAACACAGAATTGTTGACATTTTTGCAGGTTTATTAAAAAAAACCTGAAATATCACATGGTCCTAAGTATTCAGACCCTTTGCTGTGATACTCATATATTTAACTCAGGTGCTGTCCATTTCTTCTGATAATCCTTGAGATGGTTCTACACCTTCATTTGAGTCCAGCTGTGTTTGATTATACTGATTGGACTTGATTAGGAAAGCCACACACCTGTCTATATAAGACCTTACAGCTCACAGTGTCACAGCAAATGAGAATCATGAGGTTAAAGGAACTGCCTGAAGAGCTCAGAGACAGAATTGTGGCAAGGCACAGATCTGGCCAAGGTTACAAAAAAATTCTGCTGCACTTAAGGTTCCTAAGAGCACAGTGGCCTCTATAATCCTTAAATGGAAGATGTTTGGGATGACCAGAACCCTTCCTACAGCTGGCCGTCCGGCCAAACTGAGCTATCGGGGGAGAAGAGCCTTGGTGAAAAAGTAGAAAGTCAACCATCACTGCAGCCCTCCACCAGTCAGGGCTTTATGGCAGAGTGGACCGACGGAAGCCTCTCCTCAGTGCAAGACACATAAAAGCCTGCATGGAGTTTGCTAAAAAAAACACCTGAAGGACTCCAAGATGGGGAGAAATAAGATTCTCTGGTCTGATGAGACCAAGATAGAACTTTTTGGCCTTAATTCTAAGCGGTATGTGTGGAGAAAACCAGGCACTACTCATCACCTGTCCAATACAGTCCCAACAGTGAAGCATGGTGGTGGCAGCATCATGCTGTGGGGGTGTTTTTCAGCTGCAGTGACAGGATGACTGGTTGCAATCGAGGGAAAGATGAATGCGGCCAAGAACAGGGATATCCTGGACGAAAACCTTCTCCAGAGTGCTCAGGACCACAGACTGGGCCGAAGTTTTACCTTTCAACAAGACAATGACCCTAAGCACACAGCTAAAATAACGAAGGAGTGGCTTCATAACAACTCAGTGACTGTTCTTGAATGGCCCAGCCAGAGCCCTGACTTAAACCCAATTGAGCATCTCTGGAGAGACCTAAAAATGGCTGTCCACCAATGTTTACCATCCAACCTGACAGAACTGGAGAGGATCTGCAAGGACTAATGGCAGAGGATCCCCAAATCCAGGTGTGAAAAACTTGTTGCATCTTTCCCAAAAGACTCATGGCTGTATTAGATCAAAAGGGTGCTTCTACTAAATACTGAGCAAAGGGTCTGAATACTTAGGACCATGTGATATTTCAGTTTTTCTTTTTTAATAAATCTGCAAAAATGTCAACAATTCTGTGTTTTTCTGTCAATATGGGGTGCTGTGTGTACATTAATAAGGAAAAACATGAACTTAAATGATTTTAGCAAATCGCTGCAATATAACAAAGAGTGAAAAATTTAAGGGTGTCTAAATACTTTCCGTCCCCACTGTATGTCATAGGTAGAATCCTTGACTTTCTGCAGACGGGGTTAGAAATGAAGCTGGCCTTGAGTACTGTCAAAGGCCGGGTCTCGGCCTTATCGGTATTATTTCAACGACCACTTGCTTCGCATTCTTTGCTCCGTAGCTTTATTCAGGGGGTAACGTGGCTTAATCCTCGACTTAGGTCACCCCTGAACCCTTGGGACTTGAATTTAGTTCTATCGGCATTACAAAAACAGCCTTTTGAGCCGATACGGCATATTCCCTTGGTCCTTTTGACAAGGAAACTAATTTTTCTGGTAACCATATCTTCTGCAAGAAGGGTATCAGAGTTGGCTGCTCTTTCTTGTAAAGAGCCATATTTAATTATTCACAAGGATAAGGTGGTATTGCGTCCTCATCCTAACTTTCTACCGAAGGTAGTGTCAGGTTTTCATTCAAAACCAGAATATTGTTTCACCTTAATTTTTTCCAGAACCCTGTTCTACGGAAGAGAAGTCACTACCTTTTGACTTTCATTGAAAACGGCACAGAGAAAGAAGCCTCGTGATGCTGTGCTCTCATCCTCTCCTTCCTGGTTCTCCCCCTTGTGACTGTATAAGA
This sequence comes from Lithobates clamitans, assembly GCA_037952925.1. Taxonomy (NCBI): domain Eukaryota; kingdom Metazoa; phylum Chordata; class Amphibia; order Anura; family Ranidae; genus Lithobates; species Lithobates clamitans. Next base: position 2,713,067 of record JBBGZY010001072.1, read on the forward strand.
CGTCACACGAGGGGAGTGAACCAGAGCAGCACAGGGAGTGATTTGCCGTCAATGGCTGAGCTTGGTTGCCGTAGTAATGGCAATTGAGATAGAGGCTTGGTTTAGACTTGGACAGGAAAACAAAGTAAGGGCGGAAATGACGTCCACAAAAGATTCATCAATCAGTAGTAATGATGGCGGGGCCAATACCCGGAAGAAACTACATTTAAAAAAAGTTAATTTTACAATCTAATTTTTGTCATATTTAAATATGTATGGCTTACCAATACATTCCAGAATCATTATATTTAAAAAAAAAAAAACGTACGGGGTTTACTTCTCTTTAAAATGAGGACTTTTGATTTTCTTGTTTGTGTCCTATAGACTTTAATAGAGTTTGCGTGTTCGCTAGAACTTTTTGCCTGTTCGAGATGTTCTGGTGTGAACCAAACCGAGGGGTGTTTGTCCCATCCCTAGCCCCCATTACTAGAATAAAAAAAAAAATCTAATATACTGTATATGCCATGGTTTGTAGACACTATAACTTTTATGCAAACCAATTAATATACACTTACTGGGATTTTTTTTATACCAAAGACATTTAGTATACAGAATACAATTTTGCCTAAACTCATGAAGAAAATGGAAAATTGTATAAAACACTAACCGTAATTTTCCTTTCCTGATGCCAAACCATGGCAGCATACTAGTGATAGAGCTCCGCCTCTTGACTACTCTCTCAGGACCAGTGAATAGCATAAAAAAAGGACCAGTTAGCCGCCGCCCCCCCCCCATTCTTAGTAACAAGCTACATACCGAAATGTACAGGTTGGGTCCATATGCAGCCATGGTTTGGCATCAGGAAAGGAAAATTACGGTAAGTGTTTGATACAATTTTCTGTTTTCCTGACGCCAACATGGCAGCATACTAGTGATAAATAACTAGCTGACAGGGTGGGTTCTACTCGCCAAACCAATCTTCTAATTATGATGGGACAGAGGACTGAATAGTCCTTCCTACAAAGTCCCCAGATGACGAGGCACACGGGTCTACTCCGTAAAGTTTGAGAAGGTATGCTGGGATGACCATGCCTCTCTACAGATGGACACAACAGATGCTCTCGAATGTGCTGTCTATGAGGCTGCAACAGCTCTGGTAGAGTGCGCCAATGACGGAGGCTCGCAACCCCTTGTCCTATATGCACAACCAAGCCTGCTAGAGTCCAGGCAGTAACCTCTTTTCCTTGATTTCCAGCTGGTCCTAGCAACACGGCGCGGCCGCATTCACCACGCTGCGTGCCCCTGATCGTTCTGGGAGGCCATCATATGACGTCCACCTAGAACGAGAGCCACACCGCCCAGCCATTATTTGACGGCCGGCGGGCGGGAAGTGGTTAAAGTTCTGAAAATAACCAGTTCGTGTGACTTTCCTGTGTGATGCTCTGGAAAGTTAGGCAATGTCCACATGTCTGTTAAATAGAGGGCTGTTGCTACTTCTGATGCAAGATGATCTGCAAGACCCAACTTTACTCCTTCTGGAAAGAAAACTATATATATATATATATATATATATATATATATATAATGTAGCAATAACTCTCGGTGGAGCTGCTGGTTCAAGCGGGCCTGTTACCTTCACTCTCCTTCTCTCTGTTTCACCGGCTCCGGGTCTAGGGTTCCGTTGAGTTTACCCCTGGACGACACACTCACCAACACTTGAGTACGTTTTCAATGCTTTATTAAACCATCAACAAAGGAAGTAGCAGAAAAGAGGCAGAAGTAAGTAAGATTCTTGACAAATGTCCTTTGGGGTTGGATATTTCAGTAGAATGCACTCCCTTGGTGGGACACACTCCTTGCATGCCTGGATAGGCCTCTCTCACTAGCCTAGCAGCCAGTACGTAGCACGAACAAAAGTCTCTGCCACAGACTTGTTTGGGATGAACCCATACCATCCTCTGCCACAGGATGTATTGTTTTTTTTTTTGTGGTGAATGTCAGTCACAGTGCTTGAACCTTTAAGCCAACCCGGCAACACTATGCTGTATAATCACTTTAGGATACGTCCTCCAACCGAGTCACCAGGCCCCTCTCCAGACCAGCACGTTGCATGATCCACCCATGACGGGTCCTCCCCTGGGATCTCCTCGGTTGTCCAGCTTCTTCACTCTGGATAGACAGCTCAGGACCATTCCTCGGGCGTTGTGGTAGGCCCCAGACAAGCTTCTGGGCCCACCCCTGCGCCGCAGCAATGTGGGCCTCCGGAACGAAGGACCACGAGATAGCTCTCTAACACATACCTGTCGGCCAGGAGGGCCAGCAGGTGGCTGTAAAACTAACCCCAAAATATGGCGTCTGTCCCATAAATACCCTCGCCCAGAATGCAACTCGGAGGACCACCTCCACAAGTTGTCTCCGGGACAGAAGAGCGTCCATACGCTTAGACATGCTGGCTTTCCAACACTAGCCAGCGGTAACAGCGACACCCACTGCTCAGTATGGAAACACACGCAATGTCAGCCAAGCTGGAACAGAGGCAAATCTAACCTTCCAAACGAACAAGTTACTAAATTTACCAATCAGATGGTAGATCGCAAATCTACCAGCGCTACATATGTGTATATATATATTTGGGGGGTTTTTTTGGTTTTTTTTTCTTTGAAGCTCCAAGAGCTTGAATCTCAGGAAAGCTTCTGCTTAAAGTTCTTGCAATAGATACTGCCTTGTAGGTAATTGCTCGAACTAAACACTGCTCTGTTGGAACAAACGATTGAACTGACATGAGATCCAGCAACACTAATAGATCTTTTTCTTTTCATACATCAGGGGACACAGAGCCATAGATGTTACTATGTGGGTTATAGGCCACCCTTAGGTGATGGACACTGGCACGCCCTAAGACAAGAAGTGCACTCCCTATATAACCCCTCCCACTACTGTTTTTTCACCAGTGTCTAAGGTGTTGGTCACGAGTAAAGATGTGCTGAGCTCCACTAGAGCAATCCTTGCTGGGGCTAGCCATGCTGACCGGATCCATTCAAAGTGTCTTTTTTTGGGCCAAATTGAATGGTACCCGGACCTCGTATCCGAAGAAACGAGGTTTTGCCTGCAAATGCTTCTCTTTTTTAGAGATCTGGACCCTGGGATCCACTACTTTTTGGTAGTAAGGCCATAAAGTTTTACTGGCAGGGTGCTGTTGCAGGTCCAGGATTGTGGGTTACCTCTAGGTTCCCCTGCTCCTGAAGGTTTACGGATATTACGGAGCCCACTGTGAAGGGTGAAGATTGGGTCTGTTGGTTTACCACAGAAAACCCTGCGGCGGGAAAAGGTAAGTGGAGCTTTCTAAGAAATATTTTTGAATTTTCTTATGAATGTCTCCTTTAAGTAAATAATGTTGTCATGCCTATGTGTCATCACTGGGGGTTGTATTGAGCACTCACCGCCTCATGCTGGAAACAGCGCTGTGTCAGGAGCCGATCACTTCCTCTTTCTCCTCCGGCCAAAGCAGCAGATCCTCCGGTAAGCAAAGGGGGGACTCGTCTCCCCGCCTGTGGCCCCCCTATGCTGGGATTCCTCGAGGGGTTTAAGAGCCCGGATTTATTTAAAAAAACAAAAAACGCTTTTTATACCCCGCCATGCTAGCTCTGGTTCCGAGGGTACCTGTAGTCTGCCGCTCGCGTGGGAAAACCCGTCCTTTTAAAAATGGGGGTGGAGCCGTAGGCAATGCGGGGGGTGGGGCTAACGGCGTTGGCGTTCTCCGACGCCAGGTGCACGTGGAGGAAGCTTTTAAAAGCACACTATGGCTGCTGCTGGATGTGGAGGGACATAAGAGCAAAGAGGTGGCATTATTTCAGGTTTGGCGACAAAGGCATTTTCCTTGACACATTATTACTGCTTCAGGCTGGGCATTAATAGCAGCATTATATTGCTGGACTATAGCCTAGCAGTGTATGCATTCTTTCTGGTAGTGCCTCTGCTATGTGCATCAGGCTATGAGTGGAAGAGGGACCAGGAACTCCTCAAAGGGTTCTAGGGGTTTGATTGTTTTACAACAACCTAAATCCATGTCCAAATGAATGTCACTCTCCTCTGAGAGTGATGCGGCTGGTCAGAGTGAGCCGTCATGGGAGACTGGTGTTGCAGCAGCGCTGGACACTTCAGTCCCTATATATATCACACAGGAGGTTTTTTTCTTCTACCATTTCTAGATTGGAAAAGAAGATTGATGCTATGATCACTCTCCAAAGTGGGTCCAAACGTAGCAGATCCCCATCCAGTGCTCAGGACCCTCATCCTGAGGTACAAGGGGCAGGGGATCAGGAAGGTCTTCCAAAAGATCTGGAAGATACTAATATATCCTCTTCCGAGGATCCTAATATGGAGGTAGTAATATCAGAAGAAAGTTTGCTGGTACACTCCCTTACTAAATTGGTTCGCTCAATCTTTTTGCTGCCTGTAGCGCAGACTATTGATGAGCCCACCTCTGGTTGGGATCACTAAAGCCTCCCCCTTCTGGGGATGCTTTTCCTATCCATTCATGGCTAAAAAAGCTGATATATTCCGAATGGGAACACCCGGATAAGCAGGTTTTTCCTCCAAAAAAGTTTTCTACACTGTATCCTATGGAGGAAGAATTCTATAAGAAATGGGGGGTTCCAGCAATTGATGCTGCAATCTCCTCGGTGAATAAAAATCTCACTTGTCCGGTAGACAGTGCGCAGATGTTAAAGGATCCAACAGATAAAAAGTTTGAATTTCTTTTTAAGAATAACATGTCTCTGGCAAGTTCAGTAGCGCAGCCGGTTCTTGCGGTAATTGGTGTATCTCAGTCCATAAAGGATCAGTTTGTAGAGATACTTAAGATTCTTCCTGATCAGCAGGCCCAGCAATGGGCTGGCGTATCAGATGCACTATGTTCTACGGTGGATGGTATGAAAGATTCTATCATTCAAGCCTCACGGCTTATGCTAGGGCTAGTGCATACACGCAGAGTCCCATGGCTGAAGAATTGGTCAGCCAAAGCACCATGTAAGAAGCTCTTGGCCAGTTTTCCTTTTCATGGTGAATGGTTATTCAGAGACGATCTAGATAAATATATCCAAAGGATCTCTAATGGGAAAAGTTCTCTTTTACCGGTAAAGAAGAATTTTAAAAATTTCTCCTTTTAAGCGTTCTTCCTCTCCAGTACCAGGAGCATCTGCCTCTAGGCAGTCTCGACGGCCTCCACCATCAAGCTCAAGAGGTAGACCTCAGGGGCAGTCCCAGGGCAAAAAGAGGACTTGGGGCAGAAAGCCTGCAAAACAAAATGCTAAAGCCTCCTTATGAAGGGGCACCCCCGCTCGCTCAGGTGGGGGGAAGGTTTCTGCAATTTTCAAAGATCTGGCAGGAACAATGTCTAGACAGATGGGTGGCTTCCTCAGTTTCTCTAGGTTACAAACTAGAGTTCTGAGAATTCCCGTCTCCTCGTTTTCTAAAATCAAATGTTCCCAGAGATCCAGAGAAAAGGAAGTCTCTCTTTCTAGCTCTGGATCATCTCTTATCCCAGGAGGTGATATCAGAGGTTTCCTTAGAGGAACAGGGTTCAGGGTTTTTTTCCAACCTTTTCACGGTTCCAAAACCAAACGGGGAGGTAAGACCCATTCTAGATTCCAAAGATCTGAACCGGCACTTAAATATCCGGTCCTTTGGCATGGAGTCAATACGATCTGTTGTTTCCGTTTTGTAAGGAGGGGAGTTTTTGGCATCGATCGATATCAAGGATGCATATCTCCATGTGCCGATATTTCCCGCTCATCAGAAATTTCTACACTTCAAAGTCGAAAATCATCATTTTCAGTTTGTGGCTCTGCCATTCGGTCTAGCCACTGCACCGCGTGTGTTCACAAAGATCCTGGCACCTCCTTTAGCCAGGTTAAGGACTCAGGGCATAACTGTCCTAGCCTATTTAGACAATCTGCTTTTAGTAGATCAATCAGTCTCTGGTCTAAACCAAAGTTTAATCTCAGCTGTAAGCTACCTGGAATTCCTGGGTACTCAACCTAGAAAAGTCATCCTTAAAACCATCAAGGAGGTTACAGTACTTGGGGCTGGTCATAGATACCGTACAAAAGAAGGTATTCCTACCCCAGGCAAGAATCGGCTCCATACAAGAACTGATTCAGCTTGTCAAAGCAAAGAGAAATCCTTCCATTCGGCTGTGCATGAAATTGTTAGGGAAGATGGTGGCCTCCTTAGAGGCTGTCCCTTATGCGCAGTTTCATTCAAGACTGCTACAAAACACCATTCTGTCGGTCTGGAACAAGAAGGTTCAGGCTTTGGACTTTCCAATGCACTTATCCCCGGAGGTGCGTCTGAGCCTCAATTGGTGTTTGATATCCAGCACCTCCAAAAGGGGAAATCCTTTTTACCAGTATCCTGGAAAGTGCTAACAACGGATGCCAGCCTTCTAGGTTGGGGAGCAGTCCTGGAAGAAAGGACCTTTTCCATTAACGTTCTAGAGATTCGGGCAGTACGTCTGGCCCTAGAATCCTGGACGCTCAGGCTGCGGAATTGTCCTGTCAGGATTCAATCCAACAATGCCACGGCTGTGGCCTACATCAATCACCAGGGGGCACGAGAAGTCGTGCAGCCAAAAAAGAGATGAATCATGTTCTAGCTTGGGCAGAAAGCAACATTCGTTGCCTATCAGCGATTTTCATTCCAGGGATAGAAAATCGGCAGGCGGACTACTTGACTAATTGAGTAGCCAACAATTGTTTCCGGGAAAATGGTCCCTTCACCCCGACATCTTCCTGTCGATATGTCAAAGATGGGGTATTCCGGACATGGATCTGTTCGCATCCAGATTCAACAACCAGTTGACAACTTTGTGTCAAGGACGAAGGACGAAGGGTCCACTAGCAAGCGTCCACTAGCATGCGGAACAGACGCCTTGGTCTTCCCATGGGATCAGTTTTCACTGATCTATGCGTTTCCGCCGGTTCTGCTACTTCCGCGCCTCCTCCGCAGGATCAAGCAGGAACAGAAAGAGGTGATTCTGGTGGCCCAGATCTTGGTTTGCAGAGATCATAAAGATGGCAGTAGGAGTCCCTTGGACCCTGCCATTGTGGCCAGGCCTTCTCGCTCAAGGTCCGGTATTCCATCCTACCTTACAAACGCTAAATTTAACGGTTTGGCTACCTTCAGTAGTGTCTACTTTGGTTAATGCTAGGAAGCCTTATCGGTATTTTTTCAACGGCCTCTTGCTTCTCACTCTCTGGTGCGTAGTTTTATTCAGGGGGTAACACAAATTAATCCCCCTGTCAGGGCACCTCTAAATCCTTGAGATTTGAATTTAGTCTTGTCAACTTTACAGAATCAGCCTTTTGAGCCTATACGGGAAATTCCCTTGGTTCTTTTGACAAGAAAAATAGTCTTTTTGGTTGCCATATCCTCTGCCAGAAGAGTATCGGAATTGGTGGGTCTGTCTTGTAAAGAGCCATATTTATTCATGCATAAGGATAAGGTGGTGTTGCAGCCTCATCCTGAATTCCTACCGAAGGTGGTGACAGATTTTCATTTGAACCAGGATATTTATTCTGCCTTTTTTCTTCCCAGAGCCTCGATCTAGGGAAGAGAAGGCACTACATTCCCTTGATGTAGTAAGAGCGGTCAAGGTCTATTTAAAGGAGACCGCTCAGGTTCGCAAAACAGATTTTTTGTTTGTACTGCCAGTAGGGCCTAAAAGAAGACAAGCAGCCTCAAAATCTGAAGTATCAAGCCTCAAAATCTACTATTTCCAAATGGATTCGTCAAGTGATTGTTCAAGCTTATGGTCTAAAGAAGAAAATTCCTCCTTTTCATGTTAAAGCGCACTCCATCAGGGCTATTAGTGCCTCTTGGGTGGTGCATAACAAGGCCTCTATGGCTCAGATTTGCAAGGCCGCGACTTGGTCTTCAGTCCATACAATTACCAGATTCTATCAAATCGATGTTAAAGGTCATGAGGATATTGCCTTTGGGCGTAGTGTACTGCAGCCTGCAGTATAAGTCCTCTAGCTTCTTAATGACCTGCCTTTTTTGTTGTCTCCCTCCCTTCAGTTGCCATTGCTATGGGACATCCCACATAGTAACTACTATGGCTCTGTGTCCCCTGATGTATGAAAAGAAAACAGGATTTTTAAAACCGCTTAACTGTAAAATCCTTTTCTTTGAAGTACATCAGGGGACACAGAGGTCCCTCCCTTCTTGGTATACATGTGTATTGCTTGGCTACAAAACTGAGGTACTCCCAGTAGTGGGAGGGGTTATATAGGGAGTGCACTTCTTGTCAGTGTCCATCACCTAAAGGTGGCCTATAACCCACATAGTAACTACTATGGCTGTGTGTCCCCTGATGTACTTCAAAGAAAAGGATTTTACAGGTAAGCTGTTTTAAAAACCCTATTCTTCCTTGGTGACCGAATACTCATGACTGCTTCAAAAAGTGTGCAAACTGAAGGATTCTTGGCCCATTTAAATTTGTTATTGCTGATATAGCCGACACTTGCAAGCTCAATGAGGATAGGCTAAGGCTCATGTCCAATAGAGGAAGTATAGAACATCTGTCACTGGAGGGGCAGTAGGGTCAATGTCTCGAGCTACAGAGAAAACGCAAACCTGTTCCAGATTTAGGCATAGATGTTGTAAGTAGAGTGCTTTCTCACACACAACAAGGTAAAGATCACTCTGGAGCGAATCTGGAGCAACCTGCGTTGCCCAGCCTCCGCTTTTAGCGCCCCTGCTTCCAGCCCAATCTGCGTATGTTGTGGAGGGGAAGTTTCTTCTGTATCCTGAAATGAATGGCCAGGGAAAACCGATGGACATAAACCGATGGACATAAAAACCGATGACATAAAAATAAAAATGTCATACTACCAACCTGAGAAAAGCAATGTTCCTATAGAGCAGTGGAGGTGTATGCTCGCATGTTAACCCCTATGTAAGTGGGTTAGAGGCTCTGTCAGGCCAAACACGAGAGTGAGAGGCCTTAACAGCTGGTGAGTTTGAATTTCAGCAGGGAGTGGATTCACGTCACAGAGGTGTGGTGGATGTTTGAAAACACAGCTGAGCAGTTTTGGAGTCGCCCTCACTCTTTTTTTGGACTTTCTTCAAATATTTTGACGATTATTTTTCACGATTGATTGGTTTCTGGACTTGATAGATATTTACTGTGCTCAATTTTCATTATATATTTTTTCTTGGATTTATATATTTGTATATCACTTTCACTGAGTGTTATAATACATATTAGCTCATATTGAATTTTTATTTAATATTCATTTTTGCTTTTTGGGATATTTAGCAATATATGCTTTTTCACTTTTTCTCTAGTCACGTCTGTATTCAGCTCACTGGCTGGATAAGAGTGTCTGGCATCTCCCCACCTGGGGATTAGCGCCACTATTTCATCTATAATTTTCTTTTGGTGAATTCGGTTTATATATATTTTATTGTTAAGTGGCAGCTTTGGTAGGGTTTTGACATTTATTAACATAGAGCGGAGGTGGTAATACAGGTCAGGGGTGGCGTAATTTGCACCTGGTTATCTCCAGTTTCCTATATCCGTTCTCTGACTGGGATAAAACTTGTAAAGACAATCAAACGAGAAACTCTCCGGACTTTGCCTGATTAAATTTCTCTGATTAAATTTCTTCCATAAACAGAGAAGGGATTGCCATTTTGAAGAAAGGGTAAATATGAGTTTGTCTCCTTACCCATGTAAAGGCCTACAGGGCCACCTGGATACACTGTCCCACAAAGGAAAAAAACTGAAACCAAGCAGCTCCGGCTCTTCCTCTGATGAAGAGGTGCTACTATTATCTGCAGGCTGCCCACTCGCCAGAACTGAGTGGTTAAGCGCCACATGCCAAGGTGCCAGGTTGCTCTTCTAGTAGCAACTGGGAGGGGGCTGCCTGGCCGGGATAATTGAAGTGAGTTCAAAATAGAATCTCGCACCATAAATAATAAAGACATTTGGTGTTACCTGTTAACTGCAAACTCCTCTGGGCAGTCTTTACTCACCAACCTATTGGGTACAGTCGCTGCGCCCCAGGCCCTGCAGGACTTTTGCTGGGGTGCTGGCGTTGCTCTGGGGAAGAGGCCATAAGACGTCTTTTTTGGAACGTGTTACCTTGAGTGGGTGCGGCATCTAGGGCTACGCTTTTCCGAAGACCGTCCGCCTTTCCCTGGCTCTTGATCTTTGAGAGCATGAGGGGCTGAAAAAACTCAAATCAATTCGCATAAGGTGGAACTCTTTTCTTGCAAACTTACCAACACGGTGGTCCTGTACCTTTGAACTTGAAGGTCTTTTTGCATAAGCGGTGACTGACTCATGGCTTGAGGACAAATAGGACGGCCAGCTGAAATGAGGATAGCCAGAAAGGAAAATAGCACTAGAGAGAGAAGGGCTTTTGACATGAAAGAGAGGAGAAAAAATAAAATATGCCTTCATAAAAAACAGAAAATACATCTATTTTTTATTTTTGTTTTTTAAACCGGAAGTAAATAAATTAATATATATACACTTTTTTTTTTTTAAACCAAAAGAAATAAATTAATATATATGCATTTTTCTTTTTCTCTTTCTCTTTTTTTGCTGGCAAGAGGGAGCTTTTGCCCATAAACAAGATGGTGGTCGGAACTCCCAATGGCCGGCACATCCCAATGTCATCAAGGACGCCCTGGCCAAAGAAAAACAGCACTGGGCGGCCATTCTTTACCTGGGATGCTCTAGGCAGCATGGTCTAGATCCCCACATGGGCAAACAAGAGGGGAACAGAACACTAACAAAAATGTAGACATGGGAGGCACTCAAGAGAGAAACTGACCAAGGTAAGGGAGAACACATATGAGGAGACAGAAAGAATAAAAGGAATAGGCAGCCCTGTATGGTGCAAGGAACCAAAAAGGAAAAGGAATGAACTAGCTGGCCCCACCAAGCCTCAGCCCACAGACACTTACATGATGGCAGATTTCGTTCCTAATGAGGAAACACTGCAGGGCCCCATCAAGACCCAAAGAAGGGGTTCCCAGGCTATTAGTGCATTTTGCAGCTTGAGTGCTGGGACTTCGCGCTGGGAGAGGCTAAACCCAGACGGCTACTGCACTGAGGCAGAGGTGGGGGACATAGAACTGCTTACTCTTCACTGGTGCGTGGAGGTATGAGGAAAAAAAAAACAATGGGGGGGTGACTAACTAGTCTTTTTTTATGCTATTCACTGGTCCCGAGGGAGTGGTCAAGAGGCAGAGCTCTATCACTAGCATGCTGCCATGGTTTGGCGTCAGGAAATTAGATTTTTAAAATTTTTGTATTGATATGTTTTATAGTAGAAAGTGAAAAAAAATGTTTTCAAAATTTTTGGTATTTTTTTTGTTGTTTATATAATAAAAAAATGCAGTGGTGATCAAATGCCACCAAAAGACAGCTCTATTTGTGTGAAAAAATTATATAAATTTAATTTGGGTACAGTTTTGCATGACTGCGCAATTGCCAGTAGCGCAGTGCCGAATAGCAAAAAGTGGCCTGGTCATGAAGAATGTAAAATCTTCCAGAGCTGAAGTGATCAAACAGCACATGGGAGGATACTTTCACTGAATGAGAAGTGTGCCTTGTGCCGGTGGCTGCTCTCTGTTTAAATCTTCTGTCCTCTGCCCCCTGCATACCTTCACCGCTGCAATCTTCTGGACCTGTCATATGCACTTGTCAAGACTGCTGGCTATGCCCACCCTTTCCTCCCCCTTCTCCAATCATAGAAAGCTGTACTATAGCTTCCAGCAATGAAATGCCATATATGAATAAAGGACAGGTGGATGTAGGGCCGCCATCAGGGGGGTACAGCCATTACAAGTGTAAAGGGCCCCAGGGCCCGAGGGGCCCGCCCGGGCCAGAAGAAAGCAGGACGGGTGAATGGGATCCGCGCTGTGTAGTATAGAAATGATCTCACAGTTTCTGCTGTTCTCGTGTCATTGACTCAGACATCGACCTCTTTACTGCCACCTCTGGCTACTATGTACATGTGCACCCCTCGTGTGACAATAATCTGCCTGTACTATGCTTCTCATCAACATGTCAGCTTTGTAAAAATGAGCTGGGACCGGGTAGGAAGTTACAAGTAGGGGCTGTGAAGAAAAGGGAGGGGGCTGAGGCTTGTGTGTGTACAGATTTGTGTATGTGGGGCTGCAATATATACAGGTGTGTGTGTGTGGCACTGACATATATACAGTTGTGTGTAGGGGGTTGACATATATACAAATGTGTGTGTGTGTGTGGCACTGACTTATATACAGGTGTGTGTGGGGGGTTGACATATATACAGGTGTGTGGGGGGGGGGGGGGGCTGCCATATATACAGGTGTGTGTGTGGGCTGACATATGAACAAGTGTGTGTGGGGGGGCGCTGACATATATACTGGTGTGTGTGTGTGTGTGTGTGGGGGGGCTGCCATATATACAGGTGTGTGTGGGGGGCTGACATATATACAGGTGTGTGTGTGAGGGGGGATGACATATATACAGGATTGAGGGGGGAGCTGAGTGCGTACAGGTGAGGTGGCCGGTGTGTGGATTCGGTAGGATGGCCCATAGGCAAGCCCTGGGGAATGTTGGTGGTCAGACTCGGGGGGGGGGGGGGCAGTGGTCCCAGGCCTAAAGCTGTGTAAGGGGCCCAAAAATTTCTGATGGCTGCCCTGGGTGAATGAATGAAAAGTCCACCATCTCCATGCATTGTGGGAGGCGATAGTATAGCTTTTATGAATGGAGGAGGGCAGGTGTAGTCAGCACAAGAGTGACAAGTGCCTATGACAGGTCTATAGACTTATATTACCTTCCGCAGCACCAGAAATCACCTTCCTCTTTGAAAGTTTTAAGCTTTTATATATTCTCACATTCATGTTGTCCAGCAAAGTTAACCATGATGAGGGTCTCTGTTTTGGCCATGTGACCGCCATTTTCAAATCATATTGGATTCATTTGAAAATAACTTACTTTTATGCAAATAAGGACCCTTATCCTGGTGCGTCACTTTTGAGGCCAAATAAATCATTTTTTAGTCTCATCTGACCACCCAAAATGCACCTTGAAGATTCTGAGGTCACATGCAAAAAGGTGTTATGGTCAGATTATAATTATAGGTGGGGGCAGTGGCCAGTTGTTTGTTACTGATGTAATATTGGTGAGAGGACATACTGGGCATCTTTGCTGCCATTGTGCTATGGTCTGGGTGTCCAGTGTGCCCCTGTGCCTCCAAGATGGACTGGGATACCTACAGGCTCACCTGCCCTCTATCTATCCATTAGAATACACGTGCTTCCCCTTTGGAGGCTTTCATAAATTTACAAGAGTTAGGACTGCAGAAATATTGGGGTGCCTTGAAGCGGCTCTGCAGCTTACTCATGTATGTGCAAATGTGTGCTAACTAAACCCCTGTTTTTAATGCAAACTGTTAGGATAATTTAGTTGGTAGCAGATTGGCTGTTAAATTTTCTTTGGTTTTGTTTTGTTATGGTCAGATGAGACTAAAATTTTATTATTTGTCCTCAACATCAAACAATGTGTCTGGCGGAAATCCAATACAGCTCACCATCCAAATAACACCATTCCTACAATAAAGCATGGAGGTGGTAAAATCCCATTATGGGGTGTTTCTCTGCAGCAGGGACTGGAGCACTTGTCAGGATAGAAGGAAAATGGATGGGGAAAAAAAAATTCAAATTTTTGAGGAAAATCTGCTGCCCTCTGCCAGAAAGTTGTCAATGGGAAGAAGGTATACCTTCCAACATGACAATGACCCACAGCACACAGCAAAAATTACCACAGTGGTTGAAAGAGAAAAAGGTGAATGGCCTAGTCAGAGCACAGACTTATAAACCACATTGAAATTCTGTGGAATGATTTGAAGACTGCAGTCCGCAAACGGTCACCATCAAATTGAACTGAACTTGAGCAGTTCTGCAAAGTCTAGATGTGCAACATTAGCAGAAACATATCCCAACAGACTAAAGGCTGTAATTGAAGCAAAAGGTAGTTACTGACCTAAGGGGGGTGATACTTTTTCCAACTCCAGTGATTCTGTTTTTTTATTTTTTTTTCTGATATATTGATGTTATATCTTTCAGTTGGATGTTATAAGTTGCACTAATAAATACAGCTGGATAAAACAAAAATTGTGTCTGTCTTAATTTCAGGCTGCATAGACGTTTGTCAATTCATGAACTTTGAGGAAAAAAGGTGTGAATAAACCACTTCAGCCCCAAACCTCTTTTTGAGATTTGTTTACACGTTAAAATCATTTTTTTTTGCTAGAAAATTATTTAGAACCCCCAAATATTATATATATTTTTTTCTAACATCCTAGAGAATAAAATGGCAGTCATTGCAATACTTTGCCACACCGTATTTGTGCGGCGGTCTTGCAAGCGCAATTTTTTTTTTTAATTACACTTTTTTGAGTTAAAAAATAAAATGTAAAGTTAGTCCAATTTTTTTCTGTACTGTGAAAGATAATGTTACGCTGAGTAAATTGATACCCAACATGCCTCACTTCAAAATTGCGCCCGCTCGTGGAATGGCGATAAACTTTGGAACTTAAAATCTCCATTGACGACATTTAAAAATTTCTATAGGTTACCAGTCTTGAGTTACAGAGGAGGTCTAGTGCAAGAATTATTGCTCTTGCTCTAACAATTGCGGCAATACCTCACGTGTGATTTGAACAAGGTTTTCATATGCGACATATGCGTTTGCTTCTGCGCGCGAGCTCAGCAGGACGGTGTACTTTAAAAAAAAATTTTGCTTATATATTTTACCTTTTTATTTTTTATTTTTACACTGTCCTTTAAAAAAAAAATAGATCACTTTTATTCCTATTACAAGGAATGTAAACATCCCTTGTAATAGAAAAAAAGCATGACAGGACCTCTTAAATGTGAGATCTGGGGTCAAAAAGACCTCAGATCTCATTTTTACAGTAAAATGCAATTTAAAGAAAAATGTATTAAATGTAATTTAACCACTTAAGGGCTGAGCCTCTTTTTTACACTTTACACTACACGTTTACAAATTAAAATTTTTTTGCTAGAAAATTACTTAGAACCCCAAACACATATTTTTTTCTCTAACACCCTAGAGAATAAAATGGCGGTCTTTGCAATATTTTGTCACACCGTATTTGCGGAGCGGTCTTACAAGTGCACTTTTTTTGGAAAAATACCCTTTTTTGAATTAAAACAATAAGTAAACAGTAAAGTTAGCCCATTTTTTTTAATATTGTGAAAGATAATGTTACACCAAGTAAATTGATACCCAACATGTCACGCTTTAAAGTTGCGCCCGCTCGTGGAATAGCGACAAACTTTTACCCCTAAAAATCTCCATAGGTGGCGTTTAAAAAATTCTACAGGTTGCATGTTTTGAGTTACAGAGGAGATCTAGGGCTAGAATTATTGCTCTCGCTCTACCGATTATGGAGATACCTCACATGTGTGGTTTGAACACCGTTGTCATATGTTGGCGCTGCTCACGTATGCCTTTGCTTCTGCACGCTAGCTCGGTGGGACGGAGCGCGTTTAAAAAAAAAAAAAAAAAATCTCTTATTTATTTTACCTTTTTATTTTTACACGGTTCTTTTTTTTTTTTAAATATAATAGAAAAAAAGCATGACAGGACCTCTTAAATATAAACTCTGGGGTCAAAAAGACCTCAGATCTCATATTTACACTAAAATGCAATTAAAAAATAAATAAATAAAAGTTAATTTAAAAAAAAAAATTGTTGCTTTAAGAGCTATGGGCGGAAGTGACATTTTGACGCCGCTTCCACCCTGCAATGGTATGGAGACAGGTGGGGGCCATCTTCCCCTCACTCGTCTCCATACCAAGCCAGGAAGAGGACCCGATCGCCTCTGCTGCTACTGATGACTCTGGTAAGCGGCGGAGGGCACCGGAGTGCGGCAGGAGGGGGCCCCTCTCCTGCTGCCGATAAGTGATCTTGCGGCAAATCCGCCACAGAGACCACTTTTATCGGAAACCGGACCGCTCACTGAAGAAGAGGATACCGGGGTTATGGTAGCTAGCTGCTGCCATAACAACGCTATCCTCCCATCAAAATGCCGATGCATATCGGCGTGAGCCGGTCCGGAAGTGGTTAAATATGAGATCTGGGGTCAAAAGGACCTCAGATCTTATATTTACACTAAAATGCAATAAAAAAAAATTCTCCTTTCAGAGCTATGGGTGGAAGTGATATTTGATGTCGCTTCCGCCCTCCTATGCCATGGAGAGCTGAGCAGGGACCATCTTCCCCTTAGTCAGCAGCCAGGCATCCACGGGAGAAGACGCATGGCGGGAGGGGGGTGGGCACCTCTCCCGCCGCCGAACAAAGTGATCTTGCGGCGAATCCGCCACAGAGACCACTTTTATCTCAAACAGAAATGCACGGCGTTCCCGAAAATACCGTGGTTATGGCATCTAGCTGCTGCCATAACCCCGGTATTTAACAGCAAAGTACTGATGTACGGGTACATCGTTTTGCGTGACGTGGTAAAAAGAAAATTCCCCTTTAAGAGCATTGGGCGGAAGTGACATTTGATGTAATGATGGCCAATCAAAGGGTTAAATGTGTCCCTAGGAGTGCTTTCTAACCATGTGGGGGATGCTTTAACTGTGCGAAGACAGAGATCCGTGAAACACAAGATCTCTCTTCCCATTACAGAACGTCGATCTGCCTTGTGTACATAGGCAGACCGCCGTTCTGCCTCTCTCAGGAACGATCCAATCACAGCTGGAGCTGGTCGCCGCAGATTTGGAAGAGCGAAATCATGTACAGGTACGTGATTTCGTGCAGGAGAGCCGCCGTCCCGCAGTACATATACGTGGGGCAGTCAGCAAGTAGTTAAACAATACTTTGCAAAAGTTTAGAAATGCTGTACAGAATGCTTTCAAAAATATATATTTTAATTGTTAATTTTTATCAATTTACAAGATTCAAAGTGAGCGAACAAAAGAAAAATCTAAATCGTATCAATATTTGGTGTGACTACCCTTTGGCTTCAAACCAGAATCAATTCTTGGACACTTTGTAAACTTGCACAAAGTCAGGGATTTTGAAAGATTAGTGTCAGGCGTATGATTACAAATTATATCAAGCAGGAGCTAATGATTTTATGTAGGTTCAAACACAGTCATTAACTGAAACAAAAACAGCTGTGTAGGAGGCTTAAAACTGGGTGAGGAACAGCCAAATTCTGCTACTAAGGAGAGGCTGTGGAAGACAGTTTCATATCACTGGTCATACAGCATGGCAAGACTGAGCAACAAGACACAAGGTAGTTATACAGCATCAGCATTGTCTCTCCAAGGCATAAATTTCAAGGCAGACTGGGGTTTCAAGTTATGCTGTTAAAGCTCTTTTATAGAAGCAAAAAGAAACAGGCAATGTTGAGGACTGTAGACAATGGTTGGCCAAGGAAACTTAATACAGCAATTGAAAGACGTATAATGCTTACAGTACTTCCCTTCGACATTGGAAGATGTCCAGCAGTGCCATCAGCACAAAACTGCTGGAAACCAGTGGGACCCAGGTACACCCACTTACTGTCCAGAGAAGTTTGGCCAGAAGTGGTCTTCATGGAAGAATTGTGGCCAGAAAGTTATACCTCGGATGCGGAAACAAGGCTAGGCAACTATGCATGAAAACATAGGAACTGGGGTGCAGAAATATGGCAGCAGTTGCTCTGGACTGATGAGTCAAAATGTGAAATATTAGGCTGTAGCAGGAGGCAGTTTGTTCCCCGAAGAGCTGAAGAGTAGTGCAATAATGAGTGTCTGCAGGTAACAGTGAAGCATGGTGGAGTTTCCTTGCAAATTTGGGGTGGAATTTCCGCAAATTGAGTTGAATTTTTGGTTGGGACCAATGGCCTCCTTAATGGTGAGAACAGGCAGTTACTTATCCATCATGCCATACCATCAGGGAGGTGTGCTACTGGCCCCAAATTTATTCCGTAGCAGGGCAACAACCCCAAACATACATACAGCCAATGACACTAAAAATTATCTTCAGCCTAAAGAAGAACAAGGAGTCCTGGAAACGATGGTTTGGCCCCCACACGTGCCCTGATCTCAACATCATTGAGTCTGTCTGGGATTAAATGAAGAGACAGGAGGATTTGAGGCAGCCTACATACAGAAGCTCTGTGGTTAGTTCCTCAATATATTTTTTTTTCAAGGTGCACGCAGTACTTGTCCGGAAAATGTGGATGTTTTATGCAAATAAAAGGGTGTTGCAGACAATACACAATTGTTTTTGTTTCAAGTATTCTAAAATGGCTATAATCACCTCAAGTGTAGTCCTTTTAAAAAACCTTTCTTCTCCCAGTGAAAGTGCTGCATTCTTCCCTCACACGCCATTGCTCTATATTGGCAGAGCAGAGTAACAGCCACACTGCGCTACACAAGAACAAAAAAAGTCATACAGCTCCTGGTAGCTCGATAATATGGAAGGTGAATAAACCATGGGCTGTGGGAACTAGGATAAGTCCACAGCTCTCAGCACCTGGAACCCAGTGTTTTAACTGCTCTACACAAGCTTCTTCCCACAGACTTGTCTTACAAAGAAAGGGAAGGTGCATGTCAGATCAAATCTGTGTGTAACTTTGGTGTCTATTGGGCTGAACAGTCCTATTTAGACACCTTACACAACTTACATAACAGAAGTTGAGATGGGACCAGGAAAATAAAAGTTGATAGTAAATAGTCAGTCTGATTGCATGCCTTTTTCTGTGAATTCAGATGAGTTGAAACTCACAGAATGAATGAAACTATTTATTATCAACCTAGAAGTCCAATGGTTGGTGGACATGCCAATCATTATCTAGGGTAAACCTTGTAATTTTGTCAGCATGAAGGATGACAATAACACTCACGTTAGTTTTCAATGTTGAGTATTCAATACAAAAAAATAAAATAAATTGATTGTGTAATTAGTTTTAATAGAGCATAGTCCACTATTTCATTCCGTGTTGTTTTTATTTGGTTTTTTTTTGTTGTTATTGCTCAAAGGGTCAGTGTACAAGGATGCTCATTTTCAATTTTGTTTTCTTTTTACCTTGAAATAAAAGCATTGTCTGCAAACGTGTATCTTTTAGATACAGGCTCATGAGGGCTCATTGGACTGATAAAAAAATATTATAGTATAAAGGGGAGAGACAAAAATCTATCACTTTTGTGAACAGACCCTATAAGTTCTTTACAAATGATGAATAATTAATTCAAACTGCATTTGTGTATAGTGTCTTAACAGTTATGACACAATTTAGCACGCAAATGTTAGCTGGTCCGGTTAAATAATTACGTTCCCCCATATTGACATGTGAGCCTTACACTATAATAAATTATCTTTTTTGGAAACAGCACATTGATATCTGCAAGTTTGTGACATACTTTACTCTTAATTATGTCCTATGTTGTACAGGCAGCTGGTTCCTAAAGAAATCTTCACTCCAGGGCTACCCCATCCTCTTTCTGTGGATAAACTTCCAGTGAACAGGAGGTTAATATTTTCAGGCTCTGGACTGAGCAGCTGTAACAAAAAGCTCCCAACAAGGACCCATCCCTCCTCTCTGTGCGGGAAATTCAGCCACAGGAAGAGGATGAGGCACCCTTGTAGTCAAGATTTCTCCAGGATCCAGCTGTCGGTGCCTTGAAAAAGTATTCATACTCCTTGACATTTTCCACATTTTGTCATGTTACAACCAAAAAAGTAAATGTATTTTATTGGGATTTTATGTGATAGACCAACAGAAAGTGGAACATCATTGTGAAGTGGAAGGAAAATAATAAATGGTTTTCAACATTTTTAACATATAATTATGTGAAAAGTGTGGCGTGCATTTATAATCAGTCCCCTTTACTCTGATACCCCTAACTAAAACCTAGTGGAACCAATTGCCTTCAGAAGTCGCCTAATAAGTAGAGTCCACCAGTGTGTAATTTTATCTCAGTATGAATACAGATGTTCTTTGAAGCCCTCAGAGGTTTGTTAGAGAACCTTAGTGAACTAACAGCTGCATGAAGGCCAAGTAACACACCAGTCAGGTCAGGGATAAAGTTGTGGACAAGTTTAAAGCAGGTTAAAAAAAAAATCTCCCAAGCTTTGAATTTCTCACAGAGCACTGTTCAATCCATCATCTGAAAATGGAAAGTGTATGGCACAACTGCAAACCTACCGAGATGTGGCTGTCCATCTAAACTGACAGGCCGGGCAAGGAGAGCATTCATCAGAGAAGCAGCAAACTCGCCCATGGTAACTCTGGAGGAGCTGCAGAGATCCACAGCTCCGGTGGGAGAATCTGTCCACAGGACAACTATTAGTTGTATACTCCACAAATCTGGCCTTTAGAGTGTCAAGAAGAAAGCCATTGTTTAAAGAAAGTCATAAGAAGTCCCATTTGCAGTCTGCAAGAAACCATGTACGGGACACAGCAAACATGTGGAAGAAGGTGCTCTGGTCAGATAAGACCAAAATTGAACGTTTTTTCTAAAAGCAAAATGCTATGTGTGGCAGGAAAACTAACAATGCACATCACCCTGACCACACCTTTCCCACTGTGAAACATGGTGGTGGCAGCATCATGTTGTGGGGATGTCTTTCTTCAGAAGGAACAGGGAAGCTGCTCAGAGTTGATGGGAAGATGGATGTAGCCAAATGCAGAGCAATCTTAGAAGAAAACCCGTTAAGAGTCTGCCTTGAGATTGGGACGGAGGTTCACCTTCCAAAAGGAAAACGGCCCTAAACATACAGTCAGAGCTACAATGGAACGGTTTGGATCAAAGCATATTCATTTGTTAGTGAATCAAAAATGTAAATACAAATAAATGGCAAGCTAAAAGTCCATATGTGATAAATCCCAACACCAAATTGTGATGCTCAAAATCGGATTCCTAGTTCTTCACCACAAGTGCTCAAGAGATGGGTGGCCACTCACCAGAGAATTATGACCCCTTTTTACAGGAAAGTCAAACAGCACTTTTGGAATACCAATTGATTCCACTGACAGCACAGTTCCACTCCACTGGCCTCTCAAGATGAAACTAGAATGGGAAAAATGACTCCACAAGAGACATAGAAGAAGGTCTCCTAGTGTAGTATTTTTAATAGATAAAAGCAAATGACAACAACAAATGGCGATTACACTCACATGTTACAGTGCCACTCCGGGCACTAGGCGTAATCAGCATGTGCAAGCCGGCTAGTCCTAAAGGGATAGCATGAAGTCCGCGTCTCTCCTAAGGCCAAGCCTAGATGAGATACGGGATCAGAACCTGGAATGGCGGCTCCAACATATGTTTCGCTGTATTAGCGTCTTCAGGAAGTGATGTCACAGCACTCCTAGCTTGCTTAAAAGTGAACGGGAAGAGTGCTATTGGTGAGACTCCTCCAAAATGGAGGAGAAGACAAAAATGTAATGCAAAATCTCTCTCTACGGGATGCCGACTTACACACACTGTTCCCACCATACAACATAAACCAACCTGATATCAACATGTAAAAACTTGAAAGACACAATAAAAATGTTGCAAATTGATAAAATATCATAGCTTCATCACATAAAGAAAATAGTGACATGATAAAAAAATATAATAAACAGGAGCCATGTAAACTGGCACCATCTAGTGGTCAGGCATAATAAATGTGGAACCTTGATGCGTGCAACATAGCCTATAATGAAAAAAAGCCACGGAGCAGCGCCATCTAGTGGCCAAGATCTAAAAAGGCCTGAAACTAAATGTATACATGACCAAAACTGATATAAATTGGAAAAATAAAATTTTCTATAAAAAATATATATTTTCTAAAATAATATAAATTTATGTGTACAAGCTAGATGAACTAGCAAAAAAGAAGAAAAAAAACGCAAAGAGTCACCCCATATAAATAGATTTTAAAAGAAAAATTCTACACTCCACCTACCAGAAATGTGGTGGATGGCCCATAGTAGAACAGTCCTCAATAGTCAGTCAAAAAACACTTCAGATCAATATCATTATTCAACCCCCTAGGCTGTAAAGATTGGAGTCTAAACATTCATTGCGTCTCCATTTGGGACTTCTTTGCCATGTCTGTACCATGTCTGTACCTCCGTCCAATGCTGGTGAACCCTATCAATACCCAAAAATCTGAGTAGGGAGGGGTCTTAAGTGGAACCTAAAGTGGTTGGACACACTATGGTACTTAAACCTTTTTTTTTTATATATATATATGCTCTCCCACCCTTATAGCCATGGTCCTGGTGGTTCTGCCCACATATTGGAAATTACAGGGGCACATCAAGAGGTAGGTGACATATCTCGTGTCACAGGTGAAGAACTGACAAATATATTCACCCCCTGTGACCACTGATGGAAAACTGGTGGCCTTCCTAGTTGTATCCCTAGTGGTTCTGCATGCTTTACATCTCCTGCACTTAAAGAATCCTGTTTGATCCAAAAAAGTAGGAGGTCTCTTGGGGGGCTGGATAACATTTTTGGCCAACATATTGTGCAACCCTGGAGCCCTCCTATATATAAACTTTGGTTTACTAGGAAGAATCTTTCTTTAAGGTAGGGTCCTCACACAATAATGGCCAATGTGTCTTGATTATTCTCTCAACTTCCTTATATTTAAGATTAAAACCAGATACAAAAGCAAAATCAAACTGATCTTGTCCTGGATTTTATACTTTAGCATCCAAAAGGGTTGAACGATCAGTTAATCTGACTTGTTCCTTCATAGCTTCCAATTGCCTTTTATTATATCCCTTTTCCAAAAACCTGCCAATGAGCATATCAGTCTGAACCATGAAGTCTCCTTCACTTTGGTCTGTGTGGTGGCAACTCCGAGTGGAAATGTAGCCATTCCGACAGGAACCCACCTCAAGGAGTTCAAGATCCAGGAACTGTATACCTGATTGATGCCAAGTGCTAGTGAACTTGACATGATAATCATTACAATTTATGTATGATAAGAACCTTTCCAATTCCTCTTGCGGACCATCCCACACAATGAAAATATCATCTATGTATCGTTGGTACATTTGTAGTTGTGGTCACTGGTTGGTAAAGATACATTCCTCCTCCCAGGTGTTTAGAAATATATTTGTAATGCTCGGAGCATACCTAGCCCCATAGCCACCCCCTTGATTTTGTTGTAGAAATCTTCAGCGTGCCAAAAATAATTATTATTCATTGCCATGTCGAGAGCCTCCGCAAGAAATTTGGCTTGGGGCTTTTTAAAGTGGGAGAATTTTTGCAACGCCCATAGGGCAGCATCAAGAGCATCCTGTTGGACAATGTTGGTATATAGGGACTCAACGCCCACTGTACCAGCAACGTATGGTCTCCCACCACAGTTGTCTTAGTCTTGTTGATAACCATAAAGAAAGTTGTAGTGCCCCCAAAGGAGAAAACACAAGGGACTTTACCGGCAACTATAATAATTGAAAAGTATAGATGTATGTAGAAAAATATACATTTTCTTTATTAAAGAATTCTTAAAAACACAGGTGCATACATCACTGTATATAGCATAGATAAAAACATAAGTACAGTTGATACAATTAGAGTTGTTGATCTTCTGTAATCTCGCCTGATGCATTTCAGTATTAATTGCTTCATCAGGGGGATTTGTTTCAGAAGATATCAAGGCAAATGACAATCTATAATAGAACATAGCAAAGAGTTGAGCGCATGAACCTCAATGGACAACAAATGAGCATCGAGGGAGACGGAGAGAGATTTACTCATCGATCAATTGGATACTGTATTTAGAAACTGCCAGTAATAGAGTATATGTTGTAGTAGTGTGGTACCCCACCAGTGTATTGACGCAGGACTCTCAACCAGGTAGGTTGAGGGGCTCCAGTGTATTTGCTTATTTTGGAGGAAACTGGCTTTTCAGTTTCCTCATTATTTAGTAAAATCCACTTTGGGACCTGGAGCCAGGGATTTCTTAGAGATCCGGACCCAGTCCTGGGTCCGAGTTTTGAAACTCACCGGCACACTGATTGTTCAGGTGTGTGTGGGCCTGATAGTAGAGTCAGGACCAGCGTTCTGGGCTCCACCCTCCCGAGGAGTCCAGGCTTGCAAGGGAGAACCCAGAGGGTGCAGGTGTGCACTGGAGTAGCCAAAGAGTGCAGGTGGCACGGTGAAAGCCAGAGACCTGAGCCTGAGGTCGCTGACAGGAGGCAGGAGGGCTCCGTGTGGGAGCCTGAGCAGTGGTGCTGCTGCTGAACAGAGCCAGGTGGCTTGGCATTTTTCACTTATGTTGTTGCTGTGGAAAGCTGAAACCCCTGCATGGGCAACTGTTCTGTTACTGGACTTATTTTTCCTTTAATAAAAGAGGGCTAACAACCCCTAAATAGCACAACTGGTGTCGACTCAGCTCACTGGAAGCTCTACCCTTAAGCTAAAACAACCCCCAACTTTACAATGTATATACATAAATATATACAGGTGTAGAAAAAAGAACTCATGCAGGGAAGTAGAAGATCAAACAAGTGACCCTGCTGTGGTCCCAGGAACAACCAGATCTGGAGCTCATTGGTATGGTGATGTGTGGAAATTCAAAAGAGCGTGCCAGAGCTTCAGGGGATCATCTGGTGACTGTAAGCCTGCTGATGGTGTGTGATAGCTGTAAGATACATAAGAACGGACAAACTCCTCCAGGCAGACCCATTGTTAGTAAGATAGATTCCCTATTCTCAAGGCTAGGTGAATATATTGATATTTTTGTGCAACCTGTAGCCATGAAGGGTAAAGCATACCTCAAGGATAGCAGGGATCTTATCAACATGACTAATCATTTAAAGTAGATTCACCTAAGAAGACCTAGTTGTTGCCAACATCCCCAAAGTGGATAACCATAAAGAAAATTGCAGTGCCTCCCAAAGGAGAAAACAAGGGACTTTACCGGCAACTATAATAATTGAAAAGTATAGATGTATGTAGAAGAATACAAATTTTGTTTATTAAAGAGTTCTTAAAAACATAGGTGCATAGATCACCGTATATAGCATAGAAAAAAACATAAGTACAGTTGATACAATTAGAGTTGTTAATCCTCTGTAATCTCACCCGACGCGTTTTAGGATTGCAGTATTAATCCCTTCATCAGGGTCATTTGTTTCAAAACAAGTGACAATCTATAAAAAACAGCAAAGAGTTGAGCACATGAACATCAATGGACAAAAAATGAGCATTAAGGGAGACGGAGATAGATTCACTCACTGATCAATTGGATACTGTATTTAGAAACTGCCAGTAATAGAGTATATGTATATACATAAATATATACAGGTGTAGATAAAAAAACTCATGCAGGGAAGTAGATCAAACAAGTGACCCTGCTGTGGTCCCAGAAACAACCAGATCTGGAGCTCATTGGAATGGTGCCTAGATGTGTGGAAATTCAAAAGAGCGTGTCAGAGCTTCAGGGGATCATCTGGTGACCGTAAGCCTACTGATGGTGTGTGGTAGCCGTAAATAGAATGACAAGATGCACTTGAGTACCAGAGAGATCTGAAATGATACAAGTATATACATATAGATAATGGTCATGCCTATAATGATATTATACAATGCCATATAAAGGAAGGGAATTTTGTTAGGGATTATAACGGTGCTATATATAAACAGGTACAGATATTTCTTAAAAAGTATACATTTTATTACAAAAGTACATTACAAAGAGATACTGTGCATAAAGGAAACAGCAAAGTATATATATTAACTGATACTGGCCATAGTATCCAATTTATATGAGATGGTCACTGATGCATATGCATTCTGCATGTTTTGCCAACATTGGCTTCCTCAGGGGATTGTATGGTCACCAGTGTAAACAATGGCTCTAGTGGTAATAGATACATAAACAAGAATCAGTGGTCAGGTAATAAACAACAAAATACACAATACAAATCGTGTGTCATGGTTTAAAGCCCTCCCAGTCCAAACCAACTTACCAAAGGGAGCCTGGTAGGATGCACATACCCAGGCCAATCCAGTAAACGTGACAGAGAGGGGCTTTCTGTGCAGCCACAGGGGGCATACAAGGGCCAGGCTGTATCAGAGATTGAAAGACTATTTTTAGAAAATGAATACAATTGGACATAACATTGCTAACATAGCCTCAAAGATACTTACATAAACTCTGCTTAGAGTAAGGTATGAGTGCAGGGGCATATAAAAAAGAATGTGAGAGGGACATGGTATAAGGGGGCCAGGGAAAAGAAGGTATCATATTTTGGGTCTTCGTCCAAAGATTGTCTAGCAGTGAATAGATACTTAGCAAAAACAGTGAAGGTTCTGTTGTTACCGTACTGTCATGATAGTATATTGTCTGGCAATGAAAGGATACTTGGCAAAACGGTGAAAATTCTATTGTTACCCTAGAGTCATAGTAGTATATTGATAGTCTGTCAGTGTAACCAGAGTATATTACAGTGTGGTGCAGTGCTGGACAGACAGGTATAAGTGGTCACAAGTGACCTACATAGCAAGTATAAATAAATGCAGTGCAGGCAATACCTAGTAGGTGATGTTGCAGGAATCAAACGTGTACCAAGTACTGACTGGTAATTGCAACAAAAAACAGCCAGAAAAGTTCATTTCATGGTCAAAAGACGCAGGCGCCTGCGCACTTGTCAGGGCTGGGCTAAGCCCTTCCTTCCTCTGTGCTGGCCACTTAGCTGTGAGCTAATTGCCAGCTCCTATCCCTCCACAGTGACTCACCTGTTGATATCCTGCTCGTCAGTCCTGCCTACTTAAGCCGTCCAGCCCAGATGATCTCTGCCTTAGTCTCTGTGATGTTCACCAAGACGATCTCCTGCATTCCTGTTAAAGACTTGGTTGGCTGAATTCCTTCTGGCTCTATATCCTGCTTGCTGTTCAACTACGCTGATCTCTGGCTTCCTGACTTTCTGGCTTGTTTGACTATCTGTTCCGGTTACCAAACTTTGGCTATGTTTTGACTACGTTTGTTTTATTTACTTTTATTAAACAAGTGTGATTTAACTGTACATCTGTCTCAGTCTGATTCATGGTTTCTGACAGTAGGTGAAGGCCATGAATTTGGAAGATGCAGTCAATCCACTTGTTTAATATGTTTTCCAGATTGGATGAGCACGATCACCGCATGGATCAGTTTGCCATGGTGTTACAGACGCTCCCGAGTATCACGGCTCACCTGAAATCTCCCACTGTGGCTGCTCCGGTACAACCTGTGTTGCAGGCCATCCCTGCTGCTGCTTCAGTCTCTGTGCAGGCACCCGCCTCGGGCATTACCTCTATAAGAGGTATATCTGGTTCTGCTCCACTTCCCCAGCGATTTGGGGGTGATCCAGTCTAATGCAGAGGGTTTCTCAACCAGGTTGAGATATACTTTGAGATGCTGCCCCAGACGTTTCCTATGGACAGAAGCAAAGTAGGTTTTGTGATATCGTTGCTTTCCGAGAGAGCCTTGGCCTGAGCAAACCCTCTATGGGAGACAAAAAACCTGTTGTATTGAGGTACCCAGAGTTTGTGGCTTCTTTTAAAAGGGTATTTGATGTTCCCGCACGCTCTGCTTCTGCTGCCAAGTGCCTCATGTCCATCAAACAGAGTACAAGGACCGCTGCAGATTACACCATTGAATTCCGTACGCTGGCAGCAGAGATTGCTTGGAACAATGAGGCCCTCGTGGCTGTTTTTTCTCATAGTCTCTCAGATACCATCAAGGATGAGATAGCAGCCTGAGATATACCCACTGAGCTGTAGAAGTTGATCACGTTTGCCATCCTCATTGACTCCAGTCTCAGAGAAAGACTTTCTTTTAAGGAGCACTTGCGGAAGCCTCCTGTACATTGTCTCCAAGCTTTGCAGTCCCACCCTTGCCTCCCTCACCTCCCATGCCTCCTGATACCTAGTCAATCAGTGAAGGTGAATCCATGCACTTGGGCTTCATGTGTGTCTCTGCGGATAAGAGAACCTTTAGGAGAAGGGAGAGATTGTGTCTTTATTGTGGCCCGGTAGGTCACTTTTTGAAGTCTTGTCCTACCCGTCCAGGGAACGGCCGAACCTTGAGATCCTGTCACGGACAGACCTTAGGTGGCGGCGTTTTATCGACAGTTTTCCAGAAGGATAAGCCCCTGGTTTCGGTTACCCTTTCTTGGGCTGAGTCGTCCGTTGAGATACAGGCTCTAATCGACCCTGGGGCTGTAGGCCTGTTCATTGATGCTGCCTTTGTATCTAAAGCACTCGATTCCGCTGCAGCTGCGTGACACTCCACTTGTCATTGAGGCTCTTGACGGGAGACCTCTACAGCCTGCCCATGTGACTCATGAGACTATTCCCTTGTCCATGGCCGTAGGGGCTTTTCACCATGAGATAATCCAATTCCAAGTTATTTCCTCACCTAAGTTTCCTCTGGTTTTTGTTTATCCTTGGTTACAGAGCACAACCCCTCTTTTGATTGGCTTTATGCTGAGGTTCCCTCCTGGTCGCCACAATGCAGCAAGATATGCTTCCAGAAGGTGGCCAAGGTCCTGTGAACCTTTTCACTCTCCTCCCTGCCGGAGGAGTACCGGGATTTTAGCGATGTCTTTGACAAAGGTCAAGTCGGTAGTTTGCCTCCACACTGGTCGTATGATTGTGCAATTGACCTTCAACCTTGTGCCATACCCCCTCATGGCCGGGTTTACCCTTTGTCGGTCTTGGAGGATAAGGCCATGGATGAGTATGTTGCAGACGCACTTTCTCGAGGTTTCATCCGCAAATCCTCGTCTCCTGCTGGTGCAGGTTTCTTCTTTGTGAAGAAGAAGAGTGGTGAACTGAGACCTTGTATTGATTATAGAGGTCTCAATCGTTTCACAATTAAGAATGTCTATCCGATTCCGTTGATTACGGAGTTATTTGAGTGCCTCAAGGGAGCAACGGTTTCACAAAACTTGATTTAAGAGGGGTACAATCTCGTGAGGATTAGGGAGGGCGACGACTGGAAAACTGTGTTTAATACCAGAACAGGCCATTATGAGTACCCGTAATGCCTTTTGGCCTTTGTAACGCCCCGGCAGTTTTGAACCAGAGGTAGGAACACATAATTCCGTCACTATGAATGGGACACCTCTGTGCCAGCCATTAGCTGCGTAGGCCCATTTCTTTTTCTGGGTATGTTTCCACCAGCACTTCACCTTGGCACTGATTTTTATCAACATTGCTTAACATCGCCTGTACCACCTGTCTCCACTGATTGGTACTACGCAGTACCAGATACAGGCAGGTGTACAACGGAAAGATTTTCACCAATTCCAACTATATCTCAGTTATTTCTAGACATGCCACATCTAAACACAAAATTCTAGGGACTTTTCCCTTACTAATGACGTAGAGGGTCTCATTTTCTAAGGCTTGAGAGGCAGAGACACTTAAAGAGACCTCCACCTCAGAGGCAACTGACAAAACTTGAGCACTGCAAAACGCATGTGTCACACTCATCCTCTCATTTTCAGCAACACTGACCCCTTCCAAGTCTTTATTCATTATCCCACCATCCTGACACTCAACATTACTCATCTCTTTTGCTGTGGACAAAACCTCTGCTATGTATGCGCCCTTTTGAGATTTTTCCAACTGGAGAGGGTTAACTTCTGCAAAAGCCAAAGCACCTGTGTCTACTGGCCCTGCAGCCTCTCCATTTGTCTTAGCAGCAATAGTGTCCACCTTACTATTACCTTCAGAAATTTCTTTCCACCATGCTAACACCTTCATGGTGAGAGTATCCCAGTCTATCCTGTCTGTGCTCCAGCCACCAGCACTCCGTAGTACTGCTCCCTCTGCCCATGGAGACACAGGTGGACAGAGTGGTTTAGGTGCAGGCATCCTGCACCAGTCACTGTCAACCACATAAGATTGTGATAATTCATGCAGCCATAACTTGAAACCACTGGTTTCTTGTACTCGTCATCACCCCTTGCAGGCTGAACTAAATTTCCTTCACGGGTTGCCAGGGGTGACAACAGACACTTGCACAAACCTCTTCACTCAGAATTTGAGCCACATCTCAGCTGTAGCTCCTCCTTTATGCAAACAGTTTTTCTCCACGTTGCTATGGTAGACCACATCCCCCCTGTTGAATTTTTCCGGCGCTCTCTAGATTAGATTGCTCCCAGGTAGGGATGGGCTTTATGTTCGGGTCAAACATTGGCTGTTCGCCCGTTCGCCGAACAGAGAACAATTTGGGGTGTTCGCGGCAAATTCGAAAGCCGCGGAACACCCTTTAAAAGTTTGTGGGGGACATCAAAAGTGCTAATTTTAAAGGCTTATATGCATGGTATTGTCATAAAAAGTCTTTGGGGACCTGGGTCCTGCCCCAGGGGACATGTATCAATGCAAAAAAAAGTTTTAAAAACGGCTGTTTTTTCGGGAGCAGTGATTTTAATAATGCTTAAAGTGAAACAATAAAAGTGTAATATTCCTTTAAATTTCGTTCCTGGGGGGTGTCTATAATATGCCTGTAAAGGGGCACATGTTTCCTGTGTTTAGAACAGTCTGACAGCAAAATGACATTTCTAAAGGAAAAAAAGTCATGTAAAGCTACTATCGCTAGCACCGGCATTGATAAAAACGGCATGAAATTTCCCCACAGGGGATCCCCGAACCAAAATTATAAGAATAATGTGTGTGGGTCCCCCTAACTTCTATACCAGGCCCTTCAGGTCTGGTATGGATATTAAGGGGAAACCCGTGCCAAAATTTTAAACAAAAATGGCGTGGGGGTCCCCCTCAAACTCCATACCAGACCTGAAGTCCCCCTCAAAATCCATACCAGACCCTTCAGGTCTGGTATGAATTTAAGGGGAACCCGTGCCAAAATTTAAAAGAAAATAATGGCATTGGGTCCTCCCAAAAATCCATACCAGACCCTTATCCGAGCACGCAACCTGGCAGGCCGCAGGAAAAGAGGGGGGATGAGAGAGCGCACCCCTCCTGAACCGTACCAGGCCACATGCCTTCAACATTGGGAGGGTGCTTTGGGGGTAGCCCCCCAAAGCACCTTGTCCCCATGTTGATGGGGAGAAGGGCCTCATCCCCACAACCCTTGCCCGGTGGTTGTGGGGGTCTGTGGCCGGGGGGCTTATTGGAATCTGGAAACTCCCTTTAACAAGCGGACCCCCAGATCCCGCTCCCCCATGTGAATTGGTAATGGGGTACAAAAGTACCCCTACCATTTCACAAAAAAGTGTCAAAAAGGTTAAAAAACACAAAAGACAGTTTTTGACAAGTCCTTTATTAATTTCATCTTCTTCCATCTTCTTTCTTCTGGTCTTCCTTTGGTGTTCTTCTTCTTCTTCCATTTTCTTCT
This sequence comes from Lithobates clamitans, assembly GCA_037952925.1. Taxonomy (NCBI): domain Eukaryota; kingdom Metazoa; phylum Chordata; class Amphibia; order Anura; family Ranidae; genus Lithobates; species Lithobates clamitans. The sequence continues at coordinate 2,744,430 of JBBGZY010001072.1, forward strand.
TCTCCATCTTCTTCTCCATCTTCTTCTTCCTCCACTCTTCTCGTCCAGGCGGCTTCTCTGCTCCGTCTGTACGAACTGCCTCAGTGGGAGTCTCACCGTGGGACGCTTCGGTTCTTCTGACACTTCAAATATAATGGAGGGCGGGGCCACCTGGTGACCCCACCCTCCTTTGACGCACGGGGACTTCCCTATGGCTTTCCCCGTGTTGTCAGAGGGGGGCAGGGTCACCCGTTTACGTAACCGGGAGTTGTCAAAAAACGTCTCTTGTGTTTTATTAACCTTTTTGACACTTTTTTTGTGAAATGGTAGGGGTACACTTGTACCCTATTACCAATTCACACAGGGGGGTCGGGATCTGGGGGTCCCCTTGTTAAAGGGGGCTTCCAGATTCCGATAAGCCCCCCGCCCGCAGACCCCCACAACCACTGGGCAAAGGTTGTGGGGATGAGGCCGTTCTCCCCATCAACATGGGGACAAGGTGCTTTGGGGGGCTACCCCAAAGCACCCTCCCAATGTTGAGGGCATGTGGCCTGGTACAGTTCAGGAGGGGGGGCACTCTCTCTCGTCCCCCCCTCTTTTCCTGTGGCCTGCTAGGTTGTGTGCTTGGATAAGGGTCTGGTATGGATTTTTGGGGGGACCCCACGCCATTTTTTTTTTTTAAATTGTTGCGAGGTTCACCTTAAAATGCATATTTCAGGTCTGGTATGGATTTTGAGGGGGACCCCCACGCCATTTTTTTCTAAAATTTTGGCGCGGGGTTCCTCTTAATATCCATACCAGGGGCGCGGGGTTCCCCTGTGGGGAAATTCCATCCCGTTTTTATCAATGAACTTTTATGTGTATTGCCGGACTGACAATTCATTATAGCCGGCGCTAGCGATAGTAGTTTTACATGACTTTTTTTCCTTTAGAAATGTCATTTTGGTGTCAGACTGTTCTAAACATGGGAAACATGCGCCCCTTTACAGGCATACTATAGACACCCCCTGTGTAGGAAATGTAAAGGAATATTATACTTTTATTGTTTCACTTTAAGCATTATTAAAATCACTGCTCCCGAAAAAACGTCCGTTTTTAAAACATCTTTTTGCATTGATACATGTCCCCTGGGACAGGACCCAGGTCCCCAAACACTTTTTATGACAATAACTTGCATATAAGCCTTTAAAATGAGTACTTTTGATTATTCATGTTCGTGTGCCATAGACTTTAATGGTGTTCGCATGTTCGAACTAATTTTTTGCCTGTTTGCATGTTCTGGATGTGAACTGAACCGGAGGTGTTCGGCTCATCCCTACTCCCAGGAAATTTTCGTAGTCATCTTGGTTATAACACATCTCGCGGTACACCTCTTGGTACTCTTGCATCAGAAAAGGTTGCACCAATTCAGCCCAGCAGATTCTGGGCCAACCCTGGGAGGAAGCAATCATCGCAAATTCAGCCAAAAAGTCTTCAACATGTTCAGAAGACAACATAGGCCATATGAAGTCAGCTGTACGGATTTCTGCTTTGTTGCCATGGGCAACCGCACCCATCTGCTCACTCTTTGCACTAAGTGATGGCTTGCTTTCCTTTTTCCTTTGCTCCAGTGCAGCCAAGTGCATCTTGCACCAGTCTGGGGCTTGTTCTGTTGGTAACAACCCCTCCAGCCACAGGGTTCTGTCTCTCATCTCAGCAAACATTGCTTCCTTTTTGCGCTTTGACCGCCCCATCTCTGAAGTCAGGCCCACAACGCTTTTTTACAATTTAGTTTTTTGTTTTTTTTTGTAATTCCTTTAACCACTGGGATTTCGTTGGTGGGGACACGATCTCAAACACAAGGGTATGCATGCCTTGGTGGCAATCAATAATTGAATGGTGAGAGAGGCTTTGTATTTCTTGATTGGTCGTCTAGAGAGATGCAGCAAGCAGGCCCTGGGATCCCCCTTCAGAGCAACACCAGTCAAGTGTCTAATTGTGCATGCCACCTCCAGCCAGTAGGGTTTGATTTTGGGGCAGTCCCAAAAAATATGGATCATCGTTCCCTCTCCTACCCCACACCGCCAACATAGACTAGGAACTTGTGGGAAAAAACGGTGTAGAGTGGAAGGCACTCTGTACCAGGGAGTCACAATTTTATAGCATGTCTCTTGAACTCTGGTGGCTAAGGATGATTTCTGAGCAAAATGCAGAATCTTTTCCCTCTGCGATTCAGTGAATTGAACTCCTAGTTCCTCTTCCCACTTAGAAAGGAAGGGGGGAATGAACCCTTCTGCTGGTGAAATCAGGGAGGAGTAAATCAGAGATAAACAATGGCGGAGTGGTTCTCTGCGGTGACAGATTTGTTCCAGCTCCGTGAGCTGGCGTGATATACCCGGAGTCCGTGCACATCGGCGTAGGAAATTACGCAGTTGGAAACCACTCAAAAAATCCAATGGAGGATCAGAAGCCGCCACCCGGCGTCTGCCGTGAGCTGGCCAGTCGGGCCTAGGAAATCGTGGAGGTGAGGCCACCTGCCCCCCGCTGTCAAATAACGGAGAACAGGACCCCGACAACCAGGTAGAAAATCAGGGTTGCCCGGGATTGGCACCATAGGTGAAGGTATCGGGGATACCTAAGAGTGTCAGAAGGCGTCTCTCGCCATCTGAATTGTGCTTCCTAGTGTGGGGTGAGCGACGATGGCCTTCGGTAGGGGAGTGGTGATCCATGGCCAGCTCTTGGCCGTGCCGTCAGAGTCCTTCAGCTCCATTGCCACCCACTGTTTTGCCTCTGCATGGCAGTGCCAGTCGACTACTCTGGTGAGGTGTGCTGCCCTATAGTATGACTTCACATCAGGGAGGCCAACCACACCTCTGTGCTTTGCCATATGAAGGAGTTGCAATTTAATATGCGGTTTTCGATGCGACCAGACAAAATAGCGAAACATCGAATGAATTTGCTTAAAGAAAGGAGGAGGGAGGCGAATGGGGAGGGCTTGTAGCAGATAGAGCACCCTAGGCAAGGCGGTCATCTTGATGCCATTACATCGACCAAACCATGTTAAGGTAAGGGAGTGCCAGTGATGCAGATCCGTTTTGAGACAAAGAAGTAAAGGGGCGAAATTCGCCTGGTATAGATTAGCAGGGTCAGGGGTGATATCGACTCCTAAATAAGGGATAGTATCGGTTGCCCAGTGTAGTTGGTATTCCGCGCGCAAACTGTGTACTATGTCCGTGCCCACCATGATGTTAAGTAAAGAGGATTTTGTTAAGTTAATTTGGAACAGGGAGAGAGCCCCATACTCTTGGAGGGAATGAAGTAAGATAGGAAGTGAGGCAAGTGGGTCCGCTAAGAAAAAGATAAGGTCGTCCGCAAAAGCAGCAACTTTATGGGCCCCAGATGATTTGTGGTAACCGATAATGCCCGAATTCACCCTTATCCTGCAAAGGAAGGGTTCCCATGTTAGTATAAAGATTAGCAGGGACAGGGGACAGCCCTGTCGGGTACCATTGCGAATGGCAATGTAGCTCGACCTTGCCTCGTTGACCTTAACTGCAGCCGTAGGATGGGAGTAGAGGGATAATATCCAACTAAGCATCGATGAGCGAAGGCCGATGTGCTCCAAGGTGGCCCGTATAAAGGACCAGTCTACACGGTCGAAAGCCTTCTCCGCATCTGTTGACAGTAGGAGAAGGGGTCGCCGTGAGGTCCTGGCTGCATGAATTAGGTTTACCACCCTAATGGTGTTGTCACAAGGTTCTCGCTGTGGTACGAAACCGCTTGGTCCTTATGAATTAGGCTCGGTATATGTAGGATCATCCTATTGGCCAGTATCTTGGCAAACAGTTTTTTAGATCGGTGTTCAGGAGAGCTATCGGCCGATAGCTCCCACACCGCAATGGGTCTTTCCCCTCCTTGGGGATAAGGGATATGTAGGATCTTAAAGTGTCAATGGGGAAGGAATTGCCTTCTGTGATCGAATTAAGTGCAGATACCAAGGGCTTAGAGAGCGTCTCAAAGAAGGTCTTATGAAACCATCAGAGCCTGGGGCTTTGCTTGACTTTGAGTTTGCCAGTGCTACCCCCAGCTCCGCCAAGGTGATGGGCTCCTCCAGTTCTTCCTGAACAGCGGTCGGAAGTAAGGACATGCCCGACGTGGACAGATAGGATCGAGGGGTAAATCCCCCAGCGGAATTCGGGTCCTCAGGCGGTGGCCTGTCTAAGTTCGACAACACTTTTTAACACAGTTCCTTTTAACACAGGAAAATTTGGCGTACTGTCTCTAAGACTTGCAAGCAGCACACTTTCACATGCAGACTCCACTGGTTCACAATAGCTGATCCTCAGCATTGCTGCAAAGCACACAGCTTCTTGCTACTCACTGTTTTTGGTATGCAAGGATCTGGAACTCTTCTGTCATGCCCGCATTCGAACACCACTTGTGGTATTGGGGGTGATTTAGCTTCAGTGTAGAGCTTACCAGTGAGATAAGTCTATGCCAGATATGCAGTTTAAGGGCTTTTTTGGCCCATTTTTATTGAAGTAAAAGAAAAACAGTCCATCCAGGATACCCACGCAGGGGTTTCTTCCACAAAGCAATAATGCAACAAATGGAAAATACCGAGTCATCTGGCTCTCTGGTGAGCACTGCTGTTCAGGCGTTGACCTAGGTCCTCTTGACCCTGTTACTGTCTCCCTGTTTGGTACCCACACTGTACCTCTGGTGACACTATCTCTTACAGTTTGTTATTGCCACACGGCTGCTTCAGGCCTGTAGCCTAGGTCTTAGGTCTGCTCCTTAGAACAAAAGGGTTTCCTTGATTTAAGCTCTCTCCTGCAGCGTTTTCTTGGCGTTGCCAACTATTATCGGAAGTTTATTCGTAACTTCTCGTCTCTGGTCAAGCCCCTGACTGATATGACCAGAAAGGATGGTAAACCACAGAGTTGGTCTCCGGAGTCTATAAGGCCTTTGAGAGTCTCAAGGCAGCCTTTGTTTCTGCTCCTGTGTTGGCACATCCTGATCCTAAGTTACCTTTAATCCTTGAGGTTGGTGCTTCTGAGACTGGAGTTGGCGCCCTTCTGTCTCGACGTCCTACCTCTGAGAGCGCTATGCACCCTTGTGCTACTTTTCCAAGAAATTGTCACTCGCGGAGTGCAATTACAAGGTTGGTGACAGAGAGCTGTTAGCAATCATTTTAGCCCTGAAAGAATGGAGACATCTCCTCGAAGGTACCACTGTGCCAGTTCTCATTCTTACTGACCAGAAGAATCTCACATTCTTGTCTGAGGCTAAACGCCTCTCCCAGAAGGGCGTGATGGGCTCTTTTCTTGTCAAGTTTCAATTACATTGTCTCATTCTTACCAGGTACTTAGAATGTAAGAGCTGACACTGTCATGACAATTTTCCTCCATTTCCTCATTGTATTCCACTTAAGAAGTTGCTAACGTCTAAGGAACTGGCTTCCATTTTTGCTCGGGAGATCTTTCCCTTACATGGGCTAACCAAAGTGATTGTCTTGGACAGGGGTAGTCAGTTTGTGTCCCGGTTCTGGCGAGCCTTTTGTGCACAGTTGGGAATTCAGCTTGCTTTCTCCTCTGCGTATCACCCGCAGTCTATTGGGACTGCAGAACGAGCCAGTCAGTCCTTGGAGCAATTCCTACGTTGCTATATTTCTGACCATTATAACAACTGGTCAGACTCCTTACTATGGTCGGAGTTGGCTCACAATAGTGCCTTGAATTTTTCTCCCCAATTGTCCCCGTTTATGGCGAACTATGGTTTCCAACCTTCCATGTTGCCTGACTCATTTGTTCCGCAGAGTATTCCTGCATTAGAGGAGCATCTCCGTGGTCTTCGTTCCACTTGGACACAAGTCCAGGATGCTTTACGACATGCTAATGATAGGTACAGACTCCATGCTGACCGCAGACGCCTGCCTGTGCCTTCCTACCAGGCTGGGGACAGGGTCTGGCTGCCATCCCGCAACCTCCGACTTCATGTTCCCTCTCTGAATTTCGCATCTCGGTTTATTGGGCCTTTTCATATTCTTCGCAGGATTAACCCAGTGGCTTACACATCAGACCTTCCTTCTAATATGCGTATCTCAAATGTATTTCATGTCGTCTTATTAAAACCTTTGGTTTGCAACCGCTTTACCACCTCTGTGCCACGTCCTCACCCTGTACAGGTTGGGAACCATAAGGAGTATGAAGTACAGTCCATTGTTGACTAGGTTCCATTGGCGCATACATTACCTGGTGCATTGGAAAGGGTACGGTCTGGAGGAACGCACTTGGAACTCATCCTTGGACGTCCTCCTCTGTGATTTCTATAGACATTTTCCCCTCCAGCCTGGTGGTCCTCTGAGGGAGAGGGGTCGTTGAGGAGGGGGTAATGTCAGGGCTGGGCTCAGCCCTTTCTTCCTCTGTGCTGGCCGCTCAGCTGTCGGCTAATTGCCAGCTCCTATCTCTCGAAAGTGACTCACTTGTTGATGATATTTTGCTCGTCAGTCCTGCCTACCTAAGCCATCCAGCCAAGATGATCTCTGTCTTCTCCTTGGTCAACATCACAGAGACTATCTCCTGTGTTCCTGTTAAAGACTTGCTTGGCTGACATTTCTTCTGGCTCTCGATCCTGCGTGATCCACTATGCTGATCTCTGGCTTCCTGACTTTCTGGCTTGTCTGACTATCCATTCCAGTTACTGAACTTTAGCTATGTTTTGACTATGTTTGTTCTATTTACTTTTATTATTAAACAAGTGTGATTTAACTGTACTTCTGTCTCGGTCTGATTCATGGTTTCTGACAGCACTACAGCGAGCGCTGATGTCTGACGTAAGAGAAAAGGCACCTGCACTGTAAAGCGAGGATCGATGTCAGCGCCTGTGCAGTGGAGTGAGCATCGGACGTCAGATATCCAGGATGCCGGCACCTGCGCAATGCAGCCGGCGCCGACAACAGACGTCAGGAACACAGGTGGGCATCTGCAGAGGAAAGGGCGAGGCTGTTACAGTGCCAGAACAATGAAGAGCGAATACAAGGCGGCAGGCGGGGGAAATTGCATTGCCAGAGCCAATGGTTAGCCCAGAATGGAGAAGAAGAAACAACACTGCCAACAACATCCAAAGCCCTGAGACTTAATTATTGGTGTAAGCCGATGGGGACATCCCCAAAGAGCTTGGAAAGCTGTGTCCCTGCATAACGACAAGCATTGTTTTGCATTAGCATATATATAAAGTGTAATCAGAATAGGTTTGGTAGGACCGCAGACAAGATGTAACAGATAATTGATATGGTGTCATAACTATATATTAGAAGGTGCATAATCATCATGTGTATATACATGTATTTATGTGACCACAGCAGTCTAACAATGAGACCATGAACAGGGTGCATGAGACAGATAGTTGGTATCTATATATCAAATATATGTAAATGTACACCACATAGAGGTATACTAAGTTCATAAGGCTTTTTTCCTTTTTGAAAATATTGTAATATACTATATGGAGATTCAAAACATTGTATGTCATAAATAGTATAGCTTAGAGATCCACGAGTGATTTCACAACTCCGTCTCCACAGGATTATACAGTCACCACAGCAAGCATAAAAACAAAGTCAGTGAAGTAATGTACAAAGCAAGGGCACTGCATATAATGCAGCTACATATATATCAATATAACAGCATGATAGAAACCATGTAGACTTGAGAGAGTATACATAACAATATAGCAAGGCATAACACCATGATAGCATACCACGACCATGTAGATTTTGAGGCAATAGGGTACTGGTCTGCAAAAAGGGATAGAGTAGACGGGGGGGTTTTATCTGTAAAGGGGGAGGGAAAAAGGGGGGGAAGGGGGGGAAAGGAGAAAAAAAGAGGGAGGGAAGTTAAAACCTGGTGGATTGGTGACCCCTAACTCCATAATCCAGCGAGTTTCTCGCTGGAGAAGGAGTTTGTTCCAGTCTCCACCCCTGTTATTGGAATGAACATGGTCCAGGATCAAAAAACAAATTTTAGGGTTTTTCCCTTTGCGGTAATCCCTCACGTGTCTCCCAAGAGGCAGCTTAGGATTGGCCGTCATAATGCTTTTAATGTGCCTCCCCGCTCTTTTACAGAACTCTAATTTAGTTTTTCCAATATAAAAACACTCACATTGACATGTTAGCATATATATGACACCTGCAGACTTGCAGTTAGCAAAATGTTGGGGCTTGAATATTTTCCCATTTGGAAGTATGATGTTTGGCTTTGTGTTCATATATTGACATATGGTGCAACCACCGCATGTAAATGTGCCTACATGTTTGCAGGGATCTTTTGTATATGATCCCAAGTATTCACTTTGGACAAGTTTATCCTTAATGGAAGTTGCCTTCTGGTAAGTGATAGCGGGATATGCTGGTATATGAGGAGAGAGCGTTGGATCAATTTCCAGAATCTGCCAATGCTTTTTTAATATCCTGCGGACATCTCTGTGTTGGTTTAGAAATTTTGTAATCAGTTGAGTATGTTGATGTTTGGTGGTTTTAACCGTGTTTTTTTGGAAAAAAGGAGCTCATGTCTTGATTAAAGGCTCTCCTGAAAGCCTTTTTGAGATAGGAATGGGAATATCCACGGCTGAGGAGATTAGCCTCAAGGTGGAAACCCTCATTCGTGGAGCAGTTATCCAGCAGCAGCGCCCCCTCCTATGCCAACCTGTACCTGGGGGAGTGGGAGTGGTCTCTGCTGGATGATGAGGAACTGTCATCACTAATATGCCACATTGCCACTTGGTATCGATATATCGATGATATATTCATCATTTGGGAAGGCTCGGCTGATATGCTGAATGCATTCATGTTAGCCATCAATTAAAATGACTTCAATTTAAAGTTGATCATGTCCTACAGTGACACTGCAATTACATTTCTAGATGTCAAAATTCACAAGAATGCAGATGGTCGTCTCTGCAGTGGGCTTTTCCGTAAGCCCACTGCAGGGAACACCATCTTGCATGCATCCAGTGCACATCCTCTACCTCTAGGTCAATCCATCCCATACAGCCAGTACTTCAGATTGAGAAGGAACTGCTCCACGGATGAGGGTTTCCACCTTGAGGCTAATCTCCTCAGGCAGAGACTACTCAGCCGTGGATAGTCCCATTCCTGTCTCAAAACGGCTTTCAGGAGAGCCTTTAATTAATCTAGACATTTCCAAAAAACATGGTTAAAACCACCAAACATCAACATACTTGACTACAAAATTTAGTAACCAACACAGAGATGTCCGCAGGACATTAAAAAAGCATTGGCAGATTCTGGAAATTGATCCAACACTCTCTCCTCATATACCAGCATATCCCGATATCACTTACCGGAAGACAACTTCCATTAAGTATAAACTTGTCCAAAGTGAATACTTGGGATCATATAGAAAAGATCCCTGCAAAGGTGTAGGCACATTTACATGCGGTGGTTGCACCATATGTCAATATATGAACACAAAGTCAAACATCTTACTTCCAAATAAAATATACATATGCTACGGCTCAGGATATAGGTAGGAAAGCACAACTAAAGTAAAAACAATAGGTGAATATAGGACAAGTCCAGGGGTAGGGATTTAAAGAAATGTCCAGGTAGATTTGAGACGATATGTCTTAAAAGGTGGATGTTATGACATCTCGGGGATAAGACCAGCACTGAGGGCACAGCTTTTCACATGAACGAAGCCAGCTCTAGTAGACAACACAAGAAAAAATCTCATACTTCCAAATGGGCAAATATTCAAGCCCCAACATTTCGCTAACTGCAAGACCGCAGGTGTCATATATATGCTAACATGTCAATGTGAGGGTCTTTGTTTTGGAAAAACAAAATTAGAGTTCCATAAAAGAGCGGGGAGGCACATTACAAGCATTATGAAGACTAATCCTGAGCTCCCTCTTGGGAGACACGTGAGGGATCACCACAAAGGAAAAAACCCTAAAATTAGTTTTTTGATCATGGACCATGTCCATCCCGATAGCAGGGGTGCAGACTGGAACAAACTCCTTCTCCAGCGAGAAACTTGCTGGATTATGGGGTTAGGGGCCACCAATCCACCAGATTTAAATAGCCAACTTAGCTACAAACCATTTTTAGAAGGCTTCGCCCCTGGGGTCTGCGAAAGGGAACTTTTAACAATTATCTTTTTATCCACAACATTCTGTTTTCTCCCCCCTTTCTTTTCTCCTTTTTCCCCCCTTCCCCCTCTCCTCCCTTCCACCTTTCCCCCTTTCCCTCTCCCCTTCCCCTTTTTCCCTCCCTTTCCCCTTCCCTCCCTTTTTCCCCTCTCCCCCCTCCCCCCCTTTCCCCCCTCCCCCCCTTTCTCCCCCCCCCCATTCCCTTTACACATACAAAAAAAACCTTCTACTCTATCCCTCTTTGCAGACCAGTAACCTATTCCCTCAAAATTTACAACTACATGGTCGTGGTATGCTATCATGATGTTATGCCTTGCTATATTGTTATGTATACTCTCTGTATACTCTGTGGTGACTGTATAATCCTATGGAGACAGAGTTGTGAAATCACTTGTGGAACTGTAAGTTATACTATTTATGATATACAATGTTTTCAATCTCCATATAGTATAATACAATATTTTCAAAAAGGAAAAAAGCCTTATGAACTTAGTATACCTCTATGTGGTGTACATTTACATGTATTTGATATATAGATACCAACTATCTGTCTCATGCACCATGTTCATGGTCCCATTGTTAGCTTACTGTGGTCACATAGATACATGTATATAGACACGATGATTATGCACCTTCTAATATATAGTTATGACACCATATCAATTATCTGTTTTATGCATCTTGTCTGCGGTCCTACCTAACCTATTCTGATTACACTTTATATACATTATCTCACAAAACTGAGTACACCCCTCACATTTTTTGTAAATATTTTATTATATCTTTTCATGTGACAAGACTGAAGAAATGACACTTTGCTACATCGTAAAGTAGTGAGTGTACACCTTGTATAACAGTGTAAATTTGCTGTGCCCTCAAATAAACGCAACACACCACCATTAATGTCTAAACCGCTGGCAACAAAAGTGAGTACACCGCTATGTGAAAATGTCCAAATTGGGCCCAATTAGCCATTTTCCCTCCCCGGTGTCAAGTGACTCGTTAGTGTTACAAGGTCTCAGGTGTGAATGAGGAGCAGGTGTGTTAAATTTGGTGTTATCGCTTTTACTCTCTCATACTGGTCACTGGAAGTTCAACAAGCCACCGCATGGCAAAGAACTCTCTGAGGATCTGAAAAAAAGAATTGTTGCTCTACATAAAGATGGCCTAGGCTATAAAAAGATTGCCAAGACCCTGAAACTGAGCTGCAGAACGGTGGCCAAGACCATACAGCGGTTTAACAGGACAGGTTCCACTCAGAACAGGCCTCGCCATGGTCGACCAAAGAAGTTGAGTGCACATGCTCAACGTCATATCCAGAGGATGTCTTTGGGAAATTGACATGCTGCCAGCATTGCTGCAGAGGTTGATGGGGTGGGTGGTCAGCCTGTCAGTGCTAAGACATTACGCCATCAAATTGGTCTGCATGGCTGTCCAATGAATGAAGCCTCTTCTAAAGATGGTGCACAAGAAAGCCTGTGTTAGGTACCTGGTAGTAGAGCCTGACTTGTAGGAGAAGACCTCTCATACAACGCTGGTTCAGGAGCCACTGGAGTGGGGACAGTGGTCTCGTGAGCACAGTGGGGTAGGAGTGCCTGGTGAGGTAGAAGTCTCTGGTGCTGGAGCAGGGTAGAGATCCCTCCAGGGATGGCTGGACTGTAGGTGAAGGTGGTCAGCAGAGAACAGCAGGCTGAAGCACTGCAGGTGCAGGGACCACTGGAGCTGGAGCTGAAGGTGCATCAGTACACGGAGCTAACGGCAGGCACAAGCAGGGTCAGACAGTCCGGGTCGGTAGGCAATCAAGGCAGGTGATAACGGCAGGCAAAAGGCAGAGTCGGTAAGCAGGCAGAGGTCGGCAACGGTTACTGGCAGAGACAGCAGCAGGGTCAGGCAAGCCGGGTCGGATTGGAGAGAGAGGGATGGTCAGACAAGCCGGGTCAGTATCGTAGACAGATCAATCAGGTGCAGGTAACAAGTTCACAGAAGCTGAAGACGAAACAGCAGCGCGCCAGTGCAGCAGGAAGACCTTTATGCGCTCATTGGCGCCAAACAACGTTAACGCGCGAGCACCCGCGCGTGCCCGAGGGACGCGCTTACACACAGCAATAGCTGGGGATTGCTGCATAGTCTGAACAGGGGCGCGTCGGCGCATGCGCGCATGCATATGTCCCGGTCTGGTGCTGACAGATCCCTGACAGCCTGCAAACAGTTTGCTGAAGACAAGCAGACTAAGGACATGGATTACTGGAACCATGTTCTGTGGTCTGATGAGACCAAGATAAACTTATTTAGTTCAGATGGTGTCAAGCATGTGTGGCGGCAACCAGGTGAGGAGTACAAAGGCAAGTGTGTCTTGCCTACATTCAAGCATGGTGGTGGGAGTGTCATTGTCTGGGGCTGCATGAGTGCTGCCGGCACTGGGAAGCTACAGTTCATTGAGGGAACCATAAATGCCAACATGTACTGTGATATATTGAAGCAGAGCATGGTCCAATCCCTTCGGAGACTGGGCTGCAGGGCAGTATTCCAACATAACGACCCAAAACACACCTCCAGGACGACCACTGCCTTGCTAAAGAAGCTGAGGGTAAAGGTGATGGACTGGCAAAGCATGTCTCTAACAAGGTCTCTAACATCCACCAGCTGTTGATGTTGTCATGGAGGAGTGGAAGAGGACTCCAGTGGCAACCTGTGAAGTTGTGGTGAACACTATGCCCAAGGGGGTTAAGGCAGTGCTGGAAAATAATGGTGGCCACACAAAATATTGACACTTTGGGTCCAATTTGGACATTTTCACTTAGGGATGTACTCACTTTTGTTGCCAGTGGTTTAGACATTAATGACTGCGTGCTGAGTTATTTTGAGGGGACAGCAAATTTACACTGTTATACAGGCTGTACACTCAGTACTTTACATTGTAGCAAAGTGTCATTTCTTTAGTGTTGTCACATGAAAAGATATAATAAAATATTTACAAAAATGTGAGGGGTGTACTCACTTTTGTGAGATACTGTATATGCCATGCAAAACAATGCTTTCCAACCTCATTGGGAAAGTCCCCATCGGTTTACACCGATGATTAAGTCTCAGGGCTTTGGATGTTGTTGGCCGTGTTGTTTCTTCTTCTCCATTCTGGGCTAATCTTTGGCTCTGGCAATGCGATTGCCCCGCCTGCTGCCTTGTAAACTCCCTTCATTGTTCTGGCGCTGTAACAGCCTCACTCTTTCCTCTGCAGATACATGTGTTCCTGACGTCTGTTGTCGGTGCCGGCTGCATTGCGCTGGACATCTGACGTCTGGCACTCGCTCCACTGCACTGGTGCCAACGTCGGTCCTCGCTTCACAGCGCAGGTGTCTTTTCTCTTATGTCAGATAGCGCTCAATTTAGTGTGCAGGCGCCGGCATCTTTCGTCCATAAAATGAACTTTCCTGACTGTTTTTTGTTGCAATTGCCAGTTAGTACTTGATACACGTTTGATTCCTGCAACGATCACCCTTGAGGTCAGTATTTTTTACTCCACCTACTAGATATTGCCTGCACTGCATCTATTTATACTTGCTATTAGGGATGAGCTGAACACCCCCCTGTTCGGTTCGCACCAGAACATGCGAACAGGAAAAAAGTTCGTTCGAACACGCGAACACCGTTAAAGTCTATGGGACACGAACATGAATAATCAAAAGTGCTAATTTTAAAGGCTTATATGCAAGTTATTGTCATAAAAAGTGTTTGGGGACCCAGGTCCTGCCCCAGGGGACATGGATCAATGCAAAAAAAAGTTTCAAAAACGGGGGTTTTTTCAGGAGCAGTGATTTTAATAATGCTTAAAGTCAAACAATAAAAGTGTAATATCCCTTTAAATTTCGTAGCTGGGGGGTGTCTATAGTATGCCTGTAAAGGGGCGCATGTTTCCTGTGTTTAGAACAGTCTGACAGCAAAATGACATTTCGAAGGAAAAAAGCCATTTAAAACTACTCGCGGTTATTGCATTGCCGGTCCGACAATACACATAGAAGCTCATTGATAAAAGCGGCATGGGAATTCCCCACAGGGGAACCCCGAACCAAAATTTTTAAAAAAATGACTTGGGGTCCCCCTAAATTCCATACCAGGCCCTTCAGGTCTGGTATGGATATTAAGGGGAACCCCGGCCAAAATTTAAAAAAAAAATGATGTGGGGGTCCCCCTAAATTCCATACCAGACCCTTGAGGTCTGGTACGGATTTTAAGGGGAACTCCGCGCAAAAAAAAAAACATTGCGGGGTCCCCCCAAATATCCATACCAGACCCTTATCCGAGCACGCAACCTGGCAGGCCGCAGGAAAAGAGGGGGGGGACGAGAGAGCGCCCCCCCCTCCTGAACCGTACCAGGCCACATGTCCTCAACATTGGGAGGGTGTTTTAGGTTTTTTAGTGAAATGGTAGGGGTACTTTTGTACCCCCTTACCATTTCACACGGGGGGCCGGAATCTGGGGGTCTCCTTGTTAAAGCGGGCTTCCAGATTCCGATAAGCCCCCCGCCCGCAGACTCCCACAACCACCGGCCAGGGTTGTGGGGATGAGGCCCTTGTCCTCATCAACATGGGGACAAGGTGTTTTGGGGGGCTACCCCAAAGCACCCTCCCAATGTTGAGGGCATGTGGCCTGGTACGGTTCAGAGGGGGGGGCGCTCTCTCGTCCCCCCCTCTTTTCCTGCAGCCTGCCAGGCTGCGTGCTCAGATAAGGGTCTGGTATGGATTTTGGGGGGACCGCTTTTTTTTTTTTTGGCGCGGGGTTCCCCTTTAAATCCATACCAGACCTGAAGGGTCTGGTATGGAATTTAGGGGGACCCCCACGTCCTTTTTTTTTTTTTTAAATTTTGGTTCGGGGTTCCCCTGTGGGGAATTCCCATGCCGTTTTTATCAATGAACTTCTATGTGTATTGTCGGGCCGGCAACGCAATAGCCACGAGTAGTTTTAAATGGCTTTTTTCCTTCGAAATGTCATTTTGCTGTCAGACTGTTCTAAACATGGGAAACATGCGCCCCTTTACAGGCATACTATAAACACCCCCCAGCTACGAAATTTATAGGGATATTACACTTTTATTGTTTGACTTTAAGCATTATTAAAATCACTGCTCCTGAAAAACCGGCCGTTTTTAAAACTTTTTTTGCATTTTGCATTGATCCATGTCCCCTGGGGCAGGACCCAGGTCCCCAAACACTTTTTATGACAATAACTTGCATATAAGCCTTTAAAATTAGCACTTTTGATTTCTCCCATAGACTTTTAAAGGGTGTTCCGCAGCATTCGAATTTGCCGCGAACACCCCAAATTGTTCGCTGTTCGGCAAACTTGCGAACGGCCAATGTTCGAGTCGAACAGGAGTTCGACTCGAACTCAAGGCTCATCCCTACTTGCTATGTAGGTCACTTGTGACCATTTATACCTGTCTGTCCAGCACTGCAACACGCTGTAATATACTGTGGTTACACTGACAGACTATCAATACACTACTATGACACTAGGGTAACAATAGAATTTTTACTGTTTTGCTAAGTATCTTTTCATTGCCAGACAATATACTATCATGGCAACATGGTAACAACAGAACCTTCACCGTTTTTGCTAAGTATCTATTCACTGCTAAGACAATCTTTGGACGAAGACACCCAAAATATGATGCTTTCTTTTTCCCGGCCCCTTATACCATGTCCCTCTCTTACGTTTTTTTTTGTTTGTTTTATATGGCATTGTGTAATATCATTATAGGCATGAACATTATCTATGTGCATATGCATGTACTATTTCAAATATCTCTGGTACTCGAGTGCATCTTGTCATTCTATTTACGGCTACTACACACCATCAGCAGGCTTACGGTCACCAGATGATCCCCTGAAGCTCTGACACACTCTTTTGAATTTCCACACATCTAGGCACCATTCCAATGAGCTCCAGACTTGGTTGTTTCTGGGACCATAGCAGGGTCACTTGTTTGATCTACTTCCCTGCATGAGTTTTTTTTCTACACCTGTATATATTTATGTATATACATATACTCTATTACTGGCAGTTTCTAAATACAGTATCCAATTGATCGGTGAGTGAATCTCTCTCTGTCTCCCTTAATGCTCATTTTTTGTCCATTGATGTTCATGTGCTCAACTCTTTGCTGTTTTTTTATAGATTGTCATTTGTTTTGAAACAAATGACCCTGATGAAGGGATTAATACTGAAATCCTAAAACGCGTCGGGTGAGATTACAGGGAATCAACAACTCTAATTGTATCAACTGTACTTATCGTATATACTCTAGTATAAGTCAATCAGAGTATAAGTCGAGGCCCTAATTTACCACAAAAAAAATGGGAAAAACTTATTGACCCGAGTATAAGACGAGGGTGAGAAATGCACAGCTACTGTAAGTGGAAAAGAGGGTCAACAATGCCCATTTACAGCCTCACTGTGCCCATTTTCATGCCTCACTGTGCCCATTTGCAGCCATAGGTCCCCCGAACTTCAAACTCGGTAGTTAAGGGTTCCTAGATGCCCCCTAGCTGCAGTCAAAATTTGGGGTCTCTGAACCCAAAGGGTCCCGAAATGACATTGCTGCAGATGGACACAGTTGACCGAATTTGGGGCCCCGTATCTCAGGGCCACTTAGTGCTAGGAATCCCAAAGTTGGTGTGCAAACCCAGTGGAACTAGCACCATAAAATATCCAAAGCTGGGGTTTCTAGCAACAAGTGGCGCCAAGATACAGGGCCCCAAATATCGGTTCAGAAAATGTCAAGCACTTTTCTGCAGCAGAGAATGACATTTTCCAAACCTACTTTGGGGCCCCGTATCTCAGGGCCACTTGGTGCTAGGAACTCCAGCTTTGGATATTTTGGTACCAGTTACACTGGGTTTGCACACCAAATTTGGGGTTTCCAGCACCAAGTGGTCCTGAGATACGGGGCCTCAAAATCGGTTCGGAAAATTAAATTTTTTGCTGCAGAAAAGTGCTTGACTCCAGTATGAGTCTAGGGGGGCACTTTCAGCACAAAATTGTGCTGAAAAACTAGACTTATACTCGAGTATATACGGTATGTTTTTATCTATGCTATACACGGTGATCTATGCACCTATATTTTTAAGAATTCTTTAAACAAAATTTGTATTCTTCTACATACATCTATACTTTTCAATTATTATAGTTGCCGGTAAAGTCCTTTGTTTTCTCCTTTGGGAGGCACTCTTTTATGGTCATCCACTTTTGGGATGTTGGCAACAACTAGGTCTTCTTAGGTGAATCTACTTTAAATGATTAGTCATGTTGATAAGATCCCTGCTATCCTTGAGGTATGCTTTACCCTTTATGGCTATAGATTGCACAAAAATATCAATATATTCACCTAGCCTTGAGAATAGGGAATCTATCTCACTAACAATGGGTCTGCCTGGAGGAGTTTGTCCGTTCTTATGTATCTTCGGAATATAATAAATAACCAGAATTTCAGGGACTTTAGGTAATAGGTATTTGGCTTCTTTTTTGTTAAGTATATCCAATATCAAACCTTTATCAATCAATTTGGACAAGGCGATTTTAAATTTCCCAGTCGGATCACTCGGGAGTCTTTTGTGGGTGGCTGGATTCTGCACTAATCGTTGCATTTCTGCAATATAGTCCTCTTTCTTCAGGATAACCAACCCCCCCTTATCTTATGATTATGTCTCTATTTTGTTCCAGTTTAGAAATGGCTTCTCTGGTTTGTTTGAATTTTCTTTATTATTGAAAGGAATGTCTTTAACCACCTCAATGCTAGGCACTTTTACCCCCTTCCTTCCCAGACCAATTTTCAGCTTTCAGCACTGTCACATTTTCAATGACAATTACATGGTCATGCTACACTGTACCCAAACAAAATTTTTATCATTTTGTTCACACAAATAGAGCTTTCTTTTGGTGGTATTTATTCACGGCTCCGTTTTTTATTTTTTGCGATATAAGCGAAAAAAGAGCGGAAATTTGAAAAAAAAACCAACAATATTTTCTTCTTTCTATTTTAAAAGAAATCCAATAAAATCAAATTTTGTCATAAATTTAAGCCAACATGTATTCTGCTACATGTCTTTGGTAAAAAAAATCCCGTTAAGTGTATAATAATTGGTTCGTGTGATCACGGACATATGTACGCAGATGATCATGTACAGACGCGTGCAGGTGATCGCGGACATATGTGTGCAGATAATCATTGGGACATGTTATTTTACTGTTAAATCTGTGGGGGACAGGTGTTTTTACTATGTGGGAACATGTGTGTGGGGACATGTGTGTTTTACATTGTGTACATGTTTTACATGTGTGTTTTACATTGTGTACATGTGTGTTTTACATTTGTGTACATGTGTGTTTTACATTTGTGTTTTACATTGGTGATCAGTGAGTAAAAAGCTGTAAAAAACAGCTCATACTCACTGATCACCAGCCGGCTGCAGCGATCCGCTCTCCTCTCCTCACCGACAACTTCTGTGTGAGGAGAGGAGAGCCGATTGCCTAGCAACCAGCTCTCTGTTTACATCACATGACGGCCGTGATTGGACAAGGCCGTCATGTGATCAGGGGGGCCAATCACAGAGCCCTCCTGCCGATCAGAGATGCACCATGTCCGGGTGATACGAGCGCATCGGGATCGCGCCGCTGCGCGATCCGCCTCCTTCTGAGGGATTTTACTGAACATCCACTCAGAAGGAGAGAGCACCCTGTTTATGTGCATTGGCCGAGTGGGAAATGGTTAATATCTTCCCGTACTAAATGTTTGAAAACCTCTATGAACCTATGGAAAGCCTTTTTGGGATTGAAAGCAGACTTGTTCTGCAGCTCCATGTGAACATAGGTCTGTGGAACAACTGCCCGATTGGAACTGGGGTGTTCCTCAAAAAATGTCTTAATGTTCAATTTCCTGGAACATTTTTCAAGGTCTATGAATGTTTAAAATTTGTTTAGAAACTTGCCGGTGCAAATTTTAAACCCTCACTGAGAATAAGAAGTTCCTCCTGAGTGAAGGTAATATCAGAGGTTGAAAATGCCTCTGGTCAGGCTACTCTTTTTTTCTTTTCTTTTCTTTTCTACCCCCTCTGCATCCTCTCCTCCGTGGTCTACCAGACGTTGGATGGTCGGGAAAGGATGGGGGTAATGATTCCTCTTCTGTGGATAACCCGTTTGTACAATTTTGAATAGTTCCTTCCACTCCTTCCATTCCCCCCTTGGGAATAATGAGTATTAGTGAGTATATGAGTATATAAGTAATGAGCCATCTCCACCATCTCCTCACCATGCCTTCTCTGCTCTATTCTTTCGGGTAACTGCATAGATCTTCCCTGCAACACAAAGTCGCTCTACCTGTCTGCGATTTCCCACCTGACTTTTCATACCCTCTGGTAACTGCATAGATTTTCCCTGCAACACATAGTCGCTCTACCTGTCTGCGATTTCCCACCTGACTCTTCATACCCTCTGGTAACTGCATAGATCTTCCCTGGAACACAAAGTCGCTCTACCTGTCTGCGATTTCCCACCTGACTCTTCATACCCTTTGGTAACTGCACAGACTCCACTCTTCTCTTAAACACTGGACTACATTGCCTAACTGAACTCTAATGCCCTGTACACACGAGCGGAATGTCCGACAGAAAAAGTCAGACGGAAGCTTTTCATCGTCTATTCCGATCCTGTGTAGGCCTCATCGGACTTCTTTTTTCTAAAATCCTGAGGGACCTAGAAATAGAACATGCTCTATATATTTGCGACGGAACCAATTCCTAACGGGAAAACCGCTCGTCTGTATGCTATTCCGATGGACCAAAAACGACGCTTGCTCTGAAGCAAGTATGAGACGGAAGCTATTCGCTACTGGCTTTTGAACTTACTTTATCTAGTCCCGTCGTACGAGCTGTACATCACCGCGTTCTGGACGGTCGGACTTTGGATTGACCGTGTGTAGGCAAGACCGCTTGAATGGAATTCCGTCGGAGTTCCGTTGGAGAAACCTTCGGAGTTTATTCTGACGGCTAAACCGGTCGTGTGTACGCGGCATTATTCTGCCTTACTAAGAATTTGAATCTGCTGTCTGTACTTGTTTGTTTATTTTTGAAAGTGTCACTTATTTTGAATTACACTGTCTTGGACAAGATCAAACATTTAACCTTATCCTGTTGCCCCCTCTTGCATTGCACTGTGTCCAGGCCAGTTGTAAACCCCAACCACCCACGAGCCTGGTTTTATCAGCTCCTAATTGAAAAATTGTGAATATTCCCCCCACACCATCCCTGTATAAATGTAGTTCATTTCTTGGGATGGCTGGCAAGGGTTTGGGCTGGCCACTCCTTGCGTAAAGTGTCACTCCGGCGACAAGTGTTTGGCACTTGTACACGGGCACTTTGAC
This sequence comes from Lithobates clamitans, assembly GCA_037952925.1. Classification (NCBI taxonomy): domain Eukaryota; kingdom Metazoa; phylum Chordata; class Amphibia; order Anura; family Ranidae; genus Lithobates; species Lithobates clamitans. The sequence goes on from JBBGZY010001072.1 coordinate 2,764,972, forward strand.
TAAGGCACTGCTACAAAAAAGCAAGTACAGATATTACAGTTCCACACCTATTTTACACGAAGTTCCCCTTCATCCTCTAACTTTCCTCAGCCTTTCTTCTATTTCCATCTCCCTACCCTCCAACATGCTCACACTAGTCTTTGCTATAACGTCCTCTCTCCTCAAACTCTAATTTCTTTACCCCACCTCTCCAGCATGCAACCTGTACATATCTCCCTCTCTTCTGCCCACTCAATATTACTGCACTTATCACCTCCTGATCATTCTAAGCCCACACAGTATCACCACTTCCACTCCACTGCCCTCCTATAAATCCCAGTCCCGCCTTACCACCCTCGCCCTCCTACTACTCCTAATGTCTGGGGACATCCCTGCAATGCACCTTCCAGGTTCTTCCCACACCTCCCCTGCTCTTTCGAAGTGCACTGCATTCGTCTTTTCTCTCCAGCTTGTCTGAGGGTTGCAGTCATTTATTGGCCTCCTGGACCAGTGTCACGCTTTCTGGATGAATTCTCTGCATGGCTACCCTACTTTCTCTCCTCTGAAGTACCTGCCATCATCCTAGGTGACTTTATCATTCCAATCAATGTTAATACTGCAACCACTTCTCAACTACTCAACCTAACCTCCTCTTTTAACCTAACACAATGGACACAAACCACTACTCACTCTAACGGCAATACTCTCGACCTCGTATTCTCCCATCGCTGCACTCCCTGCAACCTCTCTAACACCCCCTTTCCTCTCTCTGATCACAACCTTATCCATTTCAGACTCTCATTGTCTCCTACCTCCCATGCTGCCAACCCACAAACCACTACCCGCAGAAACCTTCGCAACCTCAAGCCTTCCCTTCTTCCTTCTGCTACTGATGGCCTTTATGACAAAATCGCACCCCTTGTCCTGCCTAGACCTAACCACTTCCATCTGCAACAACAACACTGTGATCCTCCCTAGACGTACTTGCTCCTCTTTCTACACGCAGAACCAGGCCATGTCTGCCACAACCCTCGCAAAAAGACGGCACCAGAAGTCTCAAGAGACACAGCCGTACTCTTAGATAATATGTTGGCCAAAAATGTTATCCTGCCCCCCCAAGAGACCTCCTACCTTTTTGGATCACACAGGATTCTTTAAGTGCAGGAGATGTAAAGCATGCAGAACCACTAGGGATAAAACTAGGAAGGCCACCAGTTTTCCATCAGTAGTCACAGGGGGTGAATATGATATTTGTCACTTCACCTGTGACACGAGATATGTCACCTTGATGTGCCCCTGTAATTTCCAATATGTGGGCAGAACCACTAGGATCATGGCTATAAGGGTGGGAGAGCATATAGAAAACATCAAAAAAGGGTTTAGGTATCATAGTGTGTCCCAACACTTTAGGTTGGTACACAATAAAGACCTCTCCCTACTCAGATTTTGGGGTATTGATAGGGTTCACCAGCATTGGAGAGGTACAGACATGGCAAAGAAGGTGTCCCAAATGGAGACGCAATGGATATTTAGACTCCAATCTTTACAACCTAGAGGGTTGAATATTGATATTGATCTAAAGTGTTTTTTGACTGACTATTGAGGGCTCTTCTACTATGAGCCATTCATCACATTTTTGGTGGGTGGAGTGTAGCATTTTTCTTTTAAAATCTATTTAAATGGGGTGACTCTTTCCGGGTTTTCTTCTCCTTTTCCTTCTTTTTTCTTTTTTGCTTGTTCATCTAGCGTGTACACATAAATTTATATTATTTTATAACATATATTTTTTATAGAAATATTTTTTTTCCAATTTATATCAGTTTTGGCCATGTATACATTTTGTTTCAGGCCTTTTTAGATATTGGCCACTAGATGGCTCTGCTCTGTGGTGTTTTTTTCATTATATAAGCTATGCTGCACGCATCTAGGTTCCACATTTATTATGCCTGGCCACTAGATGGTGCCAGTTTACATGGTTCCTGTTTATTTATTTTTTTTTTTATCATGTCACTATTTTCTTTATGTGATTTAGCTATGATATTTTATCAATTTGCAATGTTTTTAATGTGTCTTTTGAGTTTTAAATGTTGATATCAGGTTGGTTTATGCTCTATGGTGGGAACAGCGTGTATAAGTCGGCATCCCCTTGAGGGAGATTTTGCATTACATTTTTGTCTTCTCCTTTTGGAGGAGTCCCACCAATAGCACCCTTCCCATTTACTTTTAAGCAAGCTAGGAGTGGTGTGACAACACTCCCTAAAGACGCTAATACGGCAAAACATGTCGGAGTGGAAGCAGAGGAGCCGCCATTCCAGGTTCTGATCCTACATCCTATCTAGGCTTGACCTTAGGAGAGATGTGAACTTCACGCTATCCCTTTAGGACTAGTCGGCTTGCACATGCTGATTACACCTGGTGCCTGGATCGGCACTGTAACATGTGAGTGTATTCGCCATTTGTTGTTGTCATTTGCTTTTATCTTTTAAAAATACTACACTATGAGACCTTCCTCTGTCTCTTGTGGAGTCATTTTTGCCATCCTAGTTTCATCTCGAGGGGCCAGTGGAGTGGAACTGTGCTCTCAGTGGAATCAATTGGTATTCCTGAAGCGTTGTTTGACCTTCCTATAAAAAGGGGTCATAATTCTCTGTTGAGTGGCCACACATCTCTTGAGCACTTGTGGGGAAGAACTAGGAATCCGATTTTGAGCATCACAATTTGGTGTTGGGATTTTTCACATATGAACTTTTAGCTTGCTATTTATTTGTAATTCACTGAACATCACCAGCGCCTCATCCTTTAATATAATTTTCCCACAGCATTTGGTGATCTGTTCAGTTTTAAAGGGGCAGCTTCCGTTATGTTTGTTCACTGATTTCACAGGGTGCCATTCATTGTTTTTCATTTTTTTATATTCATGTGTTAGAATGGCCTAGTCAAAGTCCAGACCTAAATCCAATTGAGAATCTGCGGCAAGACTTGACAATTGCTGTTCACAGACCTCTCCATCCAATCTGACAGAGCTTGAGCAATTTTGCACAGAAGAATGGGCAAAAATGGCACATTCTGGATGTGCAAAGTTGGTAGAGTCATCCACAAAAAGATTTGCAGCTGTAATTGCAGTGACAGCTGGTTCTACAAAGTATTCACTCAGGGGGGCTAAATACAAATGCACGCCACACTTTTCACAGATTTATTTGTAACAAATGTTGAAAACCATTTATCATTTTCCTTCAACTTCACAATTATGTGCCACTTTGTGTTGGTCTATCACATAAAAACCCAATAAAATACATTTACATTGTTGGTTGTAACATGAAAAAATGTGGAACATTTTAAGGGGCGTGAATACTTTTTCAAGGCACTGTAAGTTATATCATTTAGGCTGGATTCACACTGCCGTACGTAGCAGCTCACAGCAGGGGTCCGGTGCATCCCTGTACACTGTTTCAGGTTCGATTTTGGTCTGCATTTTGGGCTGAATTTGGACCTGAAATGGACCAGAAGATGCATAAGACACCTGTACAGTTTATTCTAGAGATGTGTGAACCGGCTCCATAGAGAGCCGGTCACAATCTCCTGACATGCAAATTGGATGCGGAGAAACCTGCATCCAATTCGCAATAGTGTGACTCCAGCCTAAAGCTGTAGTGGAAAAAAAAAAAAGATAAACTTGTTTAAGTGCCTGAAGTTACCATGATTTCAGTCTCTTGTATTCCCCTCTGGGGGAAGAACAGCACTTGGGGACAAAAAGGTGCCCTGTATTTACATGTGATGACGAGCAATATGCTGAGTAGAGTGATAATTACTGCTTCTTTGCTGTCTGATCAAAGACTAGGGGTGGGAAGATGATGAAGCTGTGGCTTTACTGCACTAATGAAAAATCATGTCACCCATTATCCAGTCAGTTAAAGGACTGAAATGGACAGAAATATAAATCTATACCTCACAACTTTACAACGTAAGAATAAGGGGCACTTCAGGGAGACAGTGAGTCACGTGTCGAAAAAAGTGAGTGTGGGAGGACAATCTTCCTCAGAGCCAGGGGCATTGTTTAAATTATAAAAAAACTGAGGCACCTTTGGGCACCCGAAAAAAGTAGTAATGTGGTGTGTGCAGCAGAAAACAGATTGTGTGAACAAACTGTTAACAGTGGGAGTGGCTTAAGGGGCATGATTAAACAAAACCCGGGCCTCCTTGTACTTAAAAAATATGATTTTATTGTCGCGCCACAATGAAGAGTCTCACAGACACACGTAAACCTCAGCACAATCATTTAACAAAAAAAATAATTAAATATCAATATATATGCTTTTGTCCACATTGAAAATAGACAGAGAGCTAACACTTTGTCTGGGCCTATCTTAAAAAGAACTTAGTAAAATAGTAAGCGGCTGCTTAGCAACCAGCAACTATTGAGACAATGAACACTTTATTGAAAAGTATGTACAATATAGCTTATAGTGTAGGAGTCTCTATGGTAGAGTTCAGGGGTCAGAGGTGTGCAATACACAGAGTGCAAGAGTCAGGAGTACATGATATCCAGAGTACTTGCAGTCAGTGTTAGGTTTAGGAATACATAACACAGAGTGCAGTAGTGTGCAATGCACAGAGAAGGGACCAGGGTGTGAAATACAAAGAGTTAGGAGTTCCTGACCAGCACTAATCTGCATATTTACCCCTTCAAGCACAAATACTCCTCCACCATCCCCTCTCTTAGCACATATCACCCCATCCCAGCACAAATCCCCCTCCCCCAACACTAAGCCACTTCCCTTCCCAGCACAAATTCCTCTTCTGGTAAAATCTCCATACCCTCTACCCAACACAAATGCTCTTCCTTTCCCAGCACAATTCTCCCCCTTCTAGTACAAATCCTTTTCTCCCTCAAAATCTCCCCCAGCACAAGTCCTTCTTTATTCCCCTTCTAACACCCCCTGAATTCCTCCATCCCAGCACAAATCCTCCCCCAATACTCTCTTCCAGCACAAAACCTCTCTCCCCTCTCCAATTTCATCCAACACTAATATCCTTCCCCTCCCAGCAGAAATCCTACCCCCCAAACCCCCCATCTAGTATAAATCTCCTTCCCCTCCAAATCCCCCCAGCACAAATCCTTCTTCCCTCCAAAATCGCACCTTCCAGAACAAATCCTCTGCTCTAAACCCCCCTCCCAGCAAAAATCTTCTCCCCCCACAGCACAAATTCTCTCCCTATTTGTAGCATAACACCCCTTCCCCTCCATCCCCCTTTCAAGCACAAATCCTCTCCCCACAAATACCCCCTCCCAGCAAAAATCCTCTTCCCCTTCCAGCACAAGTCTCTTATCCACCAAATCACCCCTCCCAGCACAAATTTTCACTCCCTTTCCAGCACAGATCCTCTCCACATCTACCCAATCAACCCTCCCAGCATAAACCCTCTCCACTCTTCTAAAACAAATCCTCTCCCCCTCCTTGCACAAATTCATCTGTAAATCACCCCTTTTAGCACAAATCCCCCCTCCTCCTTTTTAGCACAAATCCACCCTCCCCAAAAAAAACCCTCATTTCTTTCTGGCACAAATCCTTTTCCCTCTCATTCCGCCCAGAACAAATTATCTTTCTTTTCTAGCACAACTCCGCCCCCCCATCCCTCCTTCCAGCAAAAATCCTCTTTCCCTTCCAGTACAAATCTCTGACCCCCCCAATCACCCCTCCCAGCACAAATCCTCATCCTATATCCCCCCACCCCTAAACTCCCCTTCCCAGCACAAATCCTCTCCGCACCCACCCAAACACCCCTCCCAGCACAAATTCTCCCCACTCTTCTAGCACAAATCCTCCCTCCCAGGACAAATCCTCTCCCCCTTCTAGCACAAATTCACCCACAAATCAATCCTTCTAGCACAAATCCCCCTCTTCCTTTTTAACGCAAATCCTCCCACTCCACAAACCCCCCCTTCTGCCTCAAATCTTCTGCCCTCTCAAATCCCACCCAGAACAAATCTTCTTATCCCCCCTCCCCCTCACTCTTTCCACCATGAATCCTTCGCCCAGCACAAATCTTTATTACCTGCCCCCCTTCCCAGTGCAGTTCTTCCTCCCTGTTATGAATGACACATGTCAGAGCCACGAAGGAGCCAAAGGGAATCTTTCCTTGGCACTGATGTGTATTGTTGTGAGATGTAGCCAACTGGGAGAGATGCTTACTGCTGCAGAGTGGGGCATGGGACCCCTGGAACCCTGCAGGAGATGCAGGGCATGTGCCCTGGGTGCCCAGTGCTAGCGCACCATTGCAAGGTAAACACAGTGAAGCCAAGTGCCAGAAAGTGTGTCTGCACTGGGCTCTGGGACTCTAGCCCAGATCTGTAGGATGCTGGGATTTTGTTGAAATTTCAGGGCAGTCCCCTGGAGTCCAGGATGGTTTTAGCTGAAAAGCTGAATGTTGGCTTTCAGGTGAACCAAGCCTCCATAGACCCCCAGTACATTCTCCACCGCCATGTTTCTCTGGCTCTACTATGCCACCTGTGACCCACATGGGTTTTTCTTGGTAGAGGGGTAAACTGTTCACTGATCCTTTTTTTTATTGTTCTTTTAGTGTGGCAAAGCGTAGCATATACAGCACGTCAAAACATAACATAAAGTATACATCAATCCAATCGAGTAGAAATATAATAAGTCTACAAATACTGGATAGTTGGAGAAGGCATGGGAAGGTCAAATCTAATAGATAAAATCAGTGATATAACAACAAATGCTTTGCATAAAGATACTTGGACTATTCAACAGAATAGAAGACCCGATAGTCCCACAAGGAGTGTATAACAGGTCTATTTGGTAGATCAGAACTTGTCGTGGAGAGACAGAACAAATAGAAGGAATACGTGCACTAACAAAACCAATGCATCTATAGCACATGGTCATCAACAGGCACAGTTGTATATCTTGTGCATAATTGAGAAGTAAACCAATTTTCGTGGTTTCCGCTATTAAAGGACAGATAGGAAGAGGAGAAAAAAGGAGAAAATAATAGGAATGCACAGTAAAAAGAGAAAATAAAAAAAATCTTGTTTACTGACCTGCCCTAGCTAGTAAAAACTCCAGAAGTGACAAGGATTTCATTATTTCTGTTTATTTCCAGTTTATTAGTGTAGCACTCCACTAGCTTTAGCTGAGTGCAGGGAAGACATTGTGGGTCTAAAAGTTACAGTAAGTGGAAAAAGTGTAAACAATTTCATTAAACCCATATACTGTACGTATGTAAACACTTATGTCGGTTTGGCCTATGCACAAAAAAGTTGATTGTGTTACATATGTTACAAATCACCATGCATGTCAGACTGACAGCAATAATTCTAGGGTCGTTATTCATGGTTAACTCTAAACGGAGCTACCAAGAACTTTTAAGGCTTCGCCTATGGAAAACAATTTTAAGACCCCTTTCACACTGGGGTGGTTTTCAGGTGCTTTAGCGTTGGACATAGCCTCTGCTAAGCGCCTGAAAACTAACATTCATTCAAGTGTGACTTTTCACACTGGGGCGGTGCACTTGTGGGACGTTCCGAAAAGTCCAGCAAGCAGCATCTTTGGGGCGGATTGGGAGCGCTGTATTTAGCGCTCCCAAAATGCCCTGCCCATTGGAATGAATGGGCAGTGCTTTCAAAGCGCCTGAAAAGCGATTCGGAAGTGCTGCAGCACAGGAGTTTTTAACCCCTTCTTTGGGGTTAAAAGCTTCCCGCTAGCGCCGAAAAGCGCCGCTTAAACAGCGCTAAAGCACTGCTAAAACAATTGACGTTTTAGCGCTAATGTGGCCACGGCCCCAGTGTTAAAGGGGTCTAAGGCTTGACACACTGGGTTTCATCCTATTCAGCGCAACCTCATCGTTTATATTTTACTAAAAGATTCCGTTATTAACTGTATCCTATGTGTACATCTCTTTGTCTAGTGCTGTGCTAGACCACATTTTTGTGTTTTGTTTATACTGTACTATTGCAGATTGTAATAAAGCACCCCTGTTTTGTAAAAAAAAAAAAAAAAAAAAAGAATCAGTTATACATATATTGGGTTTATGTGTACTAAAAGTTAACATAAGTGTAATTTTTATTGAAAATTTGCACTTGCTAATGTCATTTGACATAAAAAATTGGAACTACCACATTTTTTTCCCAGGGTCTCTATCTCCAGAAATTATATACTGTTTGTGGGCTTTAACTAATCTTCAGGCCTAAAATGATTTTGTGTGCAAAAAGTACAAAAATGACTTTGGCAGTGAAAGTGAAATTATCTTTTCTGTCCAACTGGGCAGTTAGTTTAACTTCTATAGTTGGGAAGATACTGGAGCATTTAATAAAAGACCACATAGTAGACGAGTTCTTGCTGGAAAAAAAACATTTTAAGCAACAGACAGCATGGATTCATGAAAGACAGAAGTTGTCAGACAAACCTGATTTCTTTTTATGAAGAGGTAAGTAAAACCTTGGACAGAGGGGTGGCTGTGGACGTGGTATACTTGGATTTTGCAAAAGCGTTCGATACAGTTCCGCACACACGGCTCGTGTGTAAATTAAAGTCTACAGGCTTGGAAATATCAGTTTGTAAATGGATAGAAAACTGGCTAAAAGACAGAATTCAGAGAGTAGTGGTTAATAATTCTTACTCTGAATGGTCTAAGGTTATCAGTGGTGTACCCCATGGTTCAGTCCTGGGACCCTTACTCTTTAATATCTTTATAAATGATATTGGGTCTGGGATCAAAAGTAACATTTCTGTCTTTGCAGATGACACCAAGCTATGCAGTGGAATAACGTCCTTACAGGATGTCTCCAATTTACAAGCTGACTTAAATGCACTGTCTGATTGGGCGTCTATGTGACAGATGAGGTTTAATGTTGAGAAATGTAAAGTTATGCACTTGGGGGCTAAGAATATGCATGCATCATACATACTAGGAGGAGTACAACTGGGGGAATCCGTAGTGGAGAAGGATCTGGGGGTTTTGGTAGATCATAAGCTCAATAATAGCATGCAATGCCAAGCTGCGGTTTCCAAAGCGAGCAAAGTCCTTTCTTGTATTAAGAGAGGTATGGACTCTAAAGAGAGAGATATCATTTGCCCCTGTTCAAATCATTAGTAAGACATCATCTGGAATATGCAGTTCAGTTTTGGGCACCAGTTCTCAAAAAGGATATCGGGGAACTGGAGAAAGTGCAGAGAAGGGCAACCAAACTGATAAAGAGGCATGGAGGAGCTCAGCTATGAGGAAAGATTAGAGGAACTGAATTTATTCACTCCTGAGAAGAGGAGAATAAGGGGGGATATGATCAACATGTTCAAATATATAAGGGGTCCATATAGTGAACTTGGTGTTGAGTTATTCACTTTACGGTCAACACAGAGGACAAGGGGGCACTCTTTACGACTGGAGGAAAAGAGATTTCATCTCCAAATTACGGAAAGGTTTCTTCACAGTAATGCCCTGTACACACGGTCGGACATTGATCGGACATTCCGACAACAAAATCCATGGAATTTTTCCGGCGGATGTTGGCTCAAACTTGTCTTGCATACACACCGTCACACAAAGTTGTCAGAAAATCCGATCGTTCTAAACGCGGTGACGTAAAACACGTACGTCAGGACTATAAACGGGGCAGTAGCCAATGGCTTTCGTCTCTTAATTTATTCTGAGCATGCGTGGCACTTTGTGTGTCGGATTTGTGTACACACGATCGGAATTTAACCGATCGGATTTTGTTGTCGGAAAATTTTATAGCCTGCTCTCAAACTTTGTGTGTCGGAAATTCCTATGGAAAATGTGTGATGGAGCCTACACACGGTCGGAATTTCTGACAACAAGGTCCTATCACACATTTTCCATCGGAAAATCCTATCGTGTGTACAGGGCATAAGACCTGTGAAAATGTGGAATAGACTCCCGCCAGAGGTGGTTCTGGCCAGCTCAGTAGATTGCTTTAAGAAAGGCCTGGATACTTTCCTAAATGTACATAATATAACTGGGTACTAGCATTTATAGGTAAAGTTGATCCAGGGAAAATCTGATTGCCTCTTGGGGGATCAGGAAGGAATTTTTTCCCCTGCTGTAGCAAATTGGATCATGCTTTGCTGGGGTTTTTTGCCTTCCTCTGGATCAACTGTGGGTATAGAATTGGGTCTATTGGATTGTAGGATTTTTTTTTTTTGTTTTTTTTTATGGTTGAACTGGAGGGACTTGTGTCTTTTTTCAACCTGACTAACTATGTAACTATGTAACTGCCTACTTCCCCTGCCTACACTGAGAGCGTTCTACCTCAGGAGATTGCCCCATAGAAGTCTATAGGCATCACATGTGCAGCTAGTTTAAAGATGATGTCACTGAAAGGTGACAACATTGTGGTGGGTCGTGGCCAAAGAATGCAGGTAATTATTTGGGGCAGAGAAGGGAGGTTAGTTTAGGTCGGGGGTGCACTTACCCTTTAAGTTTAGTCAAGGACCAACAAGGAAGGGTTTATAACACTCTAATGTACAGTGAAGGACTATCTATAAGCATGCTTATATTTCATACCGATTATAATGTGGCTTTAAAAAGGTATTGAGCAGAGTACTTTATGATTATGTGTAAAAGCCTAACAAATGAGTAGAATGAGTGTAAGTAGTACATAGAACAGATAATCCAATTTCAGATATTTTCCAGAAGTCCATGTAGGAGATTTGAAGCAAGCGTTGGTTACAATTGCCAATACTTAATCTTCCTCCATTTTTATAGAATACTATGGCCAGGAACAAAATATATGATGCTACTGAAAAAAGTTTGTGTGTATTTTTATGACATCTAGAGAGCAAATACAAATATACAGCCTTCTACTTGAGCACTGTAGCTCATAGCTCAGTATTTTGAAGCAAAGATCGAAATATGATTATTTTTTATTTTATTTTATTTTTTTAATAAATAACTTCTTTGAAAATATGTACAGTATATTATTGCTATGGTCTCGATAGCGATACTTGAGTATAATCTATTACATTTATCAAGTGCTGAGCTTTAAAATATTATCTGTGAAATGGACATATGTCAAAGCAAAAACTTTGTGTACATGTCTGAATTTATTATTAATGCCTACCTGAATCATATCATCTCATTCCTATTTTAAGTTGTCGATATATAATTTCTTGTATTAGATGAAATTCCTTGAGTACTGATCCAACAATACTAAATCTTCTGAATGGATTGATAAACTGTCTGCAGCTGAAGTTAAGACCTTCATTGAAATTTATGGTGGGCACCTGACTGTAACATTATATATAGCATATTAGGGAACTGCAGAGCCAAATCTCCAGCAAGACTGCAAGCCATTTCAGCAGATTATAACCAATGAAGCAAAAACTAAAATGGAAGACTTAAGAAAAACAAAAAGTGACATTGCCACAGTTAAATGTTTTTTTACTAGGTTATATGTGAATTGGAAAACTACCTCTACTAAAAATGTATGTTAGAACTGTCATATGGATGTTATATTTTACAATCTTGTTTAACCCCTTGCTGCTGCCTCCTGGTGGCCCATTTAAATTGTTGTTAGCTATGGGAGGCGAAGGTGGCTTCCTAATCAAGTGATCACTGTGATTGGCTGTCACTGCGGTCACATAATTAGATGCCCGTCCCTCTGGGTTCTGATAGCAAATGGTGACTGAGAGCTGTAGGTGGCAGCTCAGTTAATGTACTAGTAGTGCGCAGTGAGCATGCTCCCAGTACATACAGAACCTTGGCTTCTCATGGATGCATACCTGTGGCATTAAGGTCCACCCTCTCTGCTGCCTCATGCATGCATTAGGCAGTCGGCAAGAGGTTACAGCCCAATTAAAGTCCCACATCTCTCAGCCTTCTATATTCTTATGTTAATTTTTGTTTTATGTCTGATTTTTTTTGGGGTAAATGCCCTAAAATACTTTATTAGTGAAAAAAATGCTTTCTCTTCTCCTACCCCAGTGCTTTATACTGGCAGAGATGTGTAACAGCTACACTCCCCTCATAAGTATCCTCACCCTGACTTGTGTTGCAGAAAAGAGGACTGGCATGTATATTTAACACTATGCTGCTTCCAGTGATAAAAAAAAATATTTAAAGGAAACCTGTACTGAAAGCAATATGGAGGCTACAATTGTTACCTTCTTCTGAAAATGGTAGTTGCTTGGCTGGCCTTAATACCTTGAGTTTCTCAACCTAAACAAGCATGAAGTTAGTCAAGTTAGAGGAAAGTAAGAACCCCTGATCTGTATGCTTGTTCCTGGTAAATGACTCAAATGCTGAAGCCTTTGGATCAGCAAAATAGCCACTGGCAACTGGCATTTGTAGAAGAGGTTTTAAAGAATAATTCCAGGCATTATTATGTTATATATAGTTACTTTGGTCCAGCTTGGACCAATGTAACTATGTATAGCATACCTGCCCCAGAAGGCTGGAAAGTAACTGAAGTATACACCACGACTTCAGTGATCTCCACTTGCTTCCGGCACCGCGTTGAATGGCCAGCCTGATCCACTCTAAATACAGGAGGTTGGCTGCTTGGCACAGGGGCTTAGCATTTTCGGAATAAATACAAAGCGTTCTCTGGATGAAGTGGAAAGCAGGGGCAGTGACATCACACTCTCCACCTCCTTCAATCAGAGAACGCTCTGCATTCATTGAGAAAATGCTGAATGGTGCCCATGCCCAGCAGACAACCCCCTGTGTTCATAACGCAAGAAAGAAGGCACTCCACGCAGTACCTTGAAGCAAATGGAGATCACTGAAGTAATGATGTCTTCTTCAGTAATTCCCAGCTTCCAGGGGCACCGGTCAGGTATGGTATTGTATATACTGTACATAGTTACATTTTTCCTAGCTAGACCATTGTAACTACAATGGGGATCGAAAGTTTGGGCACCCCAGGTAAAAATGTGTATTAATGTGCATAACAAAGCCAAGGAAAGATGGAAGAATCTCCAAATGGCATCAAATTACAGATTAGACATTCTTATAATATGTCAAAAAAAAGTTAATTTTATTTCCATCATTTACACTTTCAAAATTACAGAAAACAAAAAAATGGCGTCTGCAAAAGTTTGGGCACCCTGCAGAGTTAATATCTTGTACTGCCCCCTTCGGCAAGTATCACAGCTTGTAAACGCTATTTGTAGCCAGCCAAGAGTCTTTCAATTCTTGTTTGAGTTATCTTTGCCCATTCTTCCTTACAAAAGTCTTCCAGTTCTTTGAGATCTCTGGGCTGTCTGTCACGCACTGCTCTTTTAAGGTCTATCCATAGATTTTCAATAATGTTGAGGTCAGGAGATTGTGAAGGCCATGGCAAAACCTTCAGTTTACGCCTCTTGATGTAATCCCCCGTGGATTTTGAGGTGTGTTTAGGATCATTATCCATTTGTAGAAGCCATCCTCTCTTTAACTTCAGCTTTTTCACAGATGGCATCAAGTTACCATCTAAAATTTGCTGAAATTTTATTGAATCCATTTTTCCTTCTACACGTGAAATGTTCCCTGTGCCACTGGCTGCAATACAGCCCCAAAGCATGATTGATCCACCCCCATGCTTAACAGTTGGACAGAGGTTCTTTTCATTAAATTTTGTGCCCTTTCTTCTCCAAACATACTTTTGCTCATTCCGGCCAAAAAGTTCTATTTTAACCTCATCGGTCCACAGAACTTGATTCCAAAATGCCTCAGGCTTGTCTATATGTTCATTTGCAAAGTTCAAACGCTGATTTTTGTGGTGAGGACATAGAAGAGGTTTTCTTCTGATGACTCTTCCATGAAGACCATATTTGTACAAGTATCTCTTTATAGTGGAATAGTGTACCACAACTCCAGTGTCTGCCAGATCTTTCTGGAGGGATCGTGCAGTCAAACGTGGGTTTTGAATTGCTTTTCTCACAATCCTGCGAGCTGTTCTGTCTGATATTTTTCTTGGTGTTCCAGATCTTGCTTTAACTTCCACTGTTCCTGATGACTGCCATTTCTTAATTATGTAATAAGAATATTCCTGCGCTACCCAATTGGAAAAAGAAAAGAAAACAAGAACTCAGAAAAATAGTAAAAACGCACGTATGCGTCTGGACAGCTGCATGCACCGAAGCAAGGGTCAGACATAAGCCCAAAATCAAACTGAGGTATAGGGGGGGAGGTAACCAGAAGAAAGCTGTAAATCTCTGCCTGTGGTCAATTAATAAAATGACATAAAATCGCATAATAAATCGCATAAATAAGTGTTGACACTAAAAACATTCAAATCTTAATAATCAGCATCATGTGTATGTGAAAAAAAGTGCATAAAAAATCCTTTTCAGTTGGTATATACAAAAAAAAAATCGCATGTAAAATCGCATAAATAAGTGTTGACACTAAAAACATATAAATCTAGATAATCATGTGTAGGTGCACAAAGGGACATAAACACTACTTCATGTGAATAATTCTAAATAAAAATACATAGAATAAATCAGAAATAACCATCAAAAACATATCCTTATAAATGGTGCAAAACATACAAAGTGCCAGTGCTTAAAGGTGATCTAGATATCGCAAATAAAACACATCAATCCAACGCAATATGGATAATAAATAATTTAAATAAATGTCCCAATAATAGTGATATAAAATATATTGTGCTGGCCTGCAAAACAAATGACCAATGACATGCCAGTAAGTGCAGCAAACCTAAAGTGCCAGTGTAAAAGTCATTGAAGGTGCAAAAGCAAATTCTGGTGTATTCAACAAAACAACAGTGGGGTGTCTGGGATGCAATTCACTCAGTGTCCTCTTCGTGCATAAAACACTAATGTAAGCAGTGGCCCCTTACCTAGCGGTGCTAGGTCAACCGCATGAATTGTAGCTAATATGCCAGGTCCTGAGCCTCCATCGCGTCCCTATATCCACGCTTGCCGGTGTTGGGTTATCCTAATGGCAGCTGATTACAAGTGGCTATGGTCCTATCAGGGGTCCTGGACCAGCGCGGATCCTAGCTCAGCCTCCACATCTCAGGTATGTATGTACAGGAATATGCAGGACAAAGGTACTTGATAGTGAAGTATGTCTTAACCAGGTAATGCTTTATTAAAAAACTTTAAGTAGATGTACTCACATAAAAACAATGCAGAGCAAACCTCTCTCCTACGAGCAGCGAACTCGTTCTGTGTCTAGCAATGTGAAACAGCCTATTCCGTCCCTACGCGTGTCATCACTGATCACGTGACTTCTTCAGGGGATGAGCAAAATAGGCTTATTGTGGTCTTAAATAGTCTCTCCCATAGTGATTAATGGGCGGCCATTTTCTCGTAGCCACGCCGGCCATTACTGGGTCTCACATGGGCGTGGCCATTTTGTAGGTTAGAAACGACACATGGGTCTCACATGGGCGCGGCCATTTTGTAGGTTAGAAACGACTACCTGATCTTAACAAAGCTAATAACTTGGTGTCTGATTGGCGCGGCCATTTTATAGGTTAGAGAAGACTTTATACTCATACCAAGGCTAGATACCGAATTGGCTGTATGTCTATGTAACGATATATTGCGTTGCTCATAAATATGGCTTAATGATATACAGAGGGGCTAATTGGCCAGAGACGGACGCATAGGTGGGCATATATAAAAAAGAGAGAAATCCCGCTGTATTGGAAGCTAAAAAATGCCAAATGGTCGGAGGCTACCACTAAAAGTGCATACGTGGAAATTTTAATTCGTAAAATATATTGAAAGGTAATAAAAGGCTAAAATTAAATTATTTAATAAAATATGATTAAAATATATGCGGGGGTAAGGTGCAAATAGCTGGAATATCCAGTAAAATTCAAATTAAAATAGCCGCGGAGGGATGATGGAATGGGCTATTTCATATCATGTATACTCGTATAAATATCACATGGAATACCTACAATCTCAACTACAGTGCAATGGGGGGGGGGGAAGAGGTGGTGGGGGGAGAGGGGAAAGGGAGAGGGGGGACAGGGAAGGGAGGGGGAAAAGGAGGGGGGAGACGTAAGGAGGTAATGGAAGGAGGGGGGGGGCAGGGGGGTAGCGAATAAATCTATAATGATAAATCACAACATGTACTAATAATAACAATATCCAAGGGCATAAGAAGAGGGAGAGGGAGGGCCAAAACATATTCTTAAAATACTGGTGAGAGAAAAAAGAGCTGGTAATGTACACTCCTATTAAAAATCGCTTAAAAAGCAGTTCAAATCAAATTCGATGGCCGGCGTGGCTACGAGAAAATGGCCGCCCATTAATCACTATAGGAGAGACTATTTAAGACCACAATAAGCCTATTTTGCTCATCCCCTGAAAAAGTCACGTGATCGGTGATGACACGCGTAGGGACGGAATAGGCTGTTTCACATTGCTAGACACAGAACGAGTTCGCAGCTCGTAGGAGAGAGGTTTGCTCTGCATTGTTTTTATGTGAGTACATCTACTTAAAGTTTTTTAATAAAGCATTACCTGGTTAAGACATACTTCACTATCAAGTACCTTTGTCCTGCATATTCCTGTACATACATACCTGAGATGTGGAGGCTGAGCTAGGATCCGCGCTGGTCCAGGACCCCTGATAGGACCATAGCCACTTGTAATCAGCTGTCATTAGGATAACCCAACACCGGCAAGCGTGGATATAGGGACGCGATGGAGGCTCAGGACCTGGCGTTTTAGCTACAATTCATGCGGTTGACCTAGCACCGCTAGGTAAGGGGCCACTGCTTACATTAGTGTTTTATGCACGAAGAGGACACTGAGTGAATTGCATCCCAGACACCCCACTGTTGTTTTGTTGAATACACCAGAACTTGCTTTTGCACCTTTAATGACTTTTACACTGGCACTTTAAGTTTGCTGTACTTACTGGCATGTCATTGGTCATTTGTTTTGCAGGCCAGCACAATATATTTTATATCACTATTATTGGGACATTTATTTATATTATTTATTATCCATATTGCGTTGGATTGATGTGTTTTATTTGCGATATCTAGATCACCTTTAAGCACTGGCACTTTGTACGTTTTGCACCATTTATAAGGATATGTTTTTGATGGTTATTTCTGATTTATTCTATGCATTTTTATTTAGAATTATTCACATGAAGTAGTGTTTATGTCCCTTTGTGCACCTACACATGATTATCTAGATTTATATGTTTTTAGTGTCAACACTTATTTATGCGATTTTACATACGATTTTTTTTTTTTTTTGTATATACCAACTGAAAAGGATTTTTTATGCACTTTTTTCACATACACATGATGCTGATTATTAAGACTTGAATGTTTTTAGTGTCAACACTTATTTATGTGATTTATTATGCGATTTTATGTCATTTTATTAATTGACCACAGACAGAGATTTACAGCTTTCTTCTGGTTAGCGCAGCACCTCCCCCCTATACCTCATTTCTTAATTACATTCCGAACAGAGGATATTGACATCTGAAAACGCTTTGCTATCTTCTTATAGCCTTCTCCAGCTTTGTGAGCGTCAACTATTTTCAGTTTCAGTTTTCTAGACAACTTAGAAGAACCCATGGTACTGATTGTTGGGGCAAGGTCAGATGAGTCTGGCCATTTAAAACCTTTGAGATTGACATCACCTGGTCTTCCCAGACGATGATTGAGAACAATCCATGACACTGGCAGGTCTCAGCTTTTCAAAGGGGGCAGTGCATGTTATAAATTCTGCAGGGTGCCCAAACTTTTGCAGACGCCATTTTTTTGTTTTCTGTAATTTTGAAAGTGTAAATGATGGAAATAAAATCTAACTTTTTTTGACATATTATAAGAATGTCTAATCTGTAATTTGATGCCATTTGGAGATTTTTCCATCTTTCCTTGGCTTCGTTATTCACATTAATACACATTTTTACCTGGGGTGCCCAAACTTTCGATCCCCACTGTATGTATACAATACAAATGCCTGGAATTATTCTTTAACAATGGGTGTGTATGTCTATTTCTTTAAGAATGTATAGTATTTATATATATTTTTAATGTATTTTTTTGCTAGCGCATAGGTGTCTGGTGCCACGAGGGGAAGAACAGGCACAGCTTATAGATAGACAACAGCCATGGAAAAAATAGTGTTCAGGGTGTACTTCCAGTGTATAAAGGTCATACTGGGAAATGCAGTCCATTGATGACGACGTGTATCAAAGGGATAAGAACTAAAAAGGTGGACAGGATGCAGGGAGGGGTTGCCTGCCCATAGAAGGTGGATGTTATGTATGTATAAGAAGAATTGACACACACATTGACCAACAGACATGTAATTGATGTCGTTCCAACAAAAGTTGCTAGAAGGGGTGACTGGCATGTCAGGTGTAAAGGTACCCTCAGAGACTGCTGTAATGTTGCTAGGGAACTATTATGTGTTTCTTGAGACCATAGGAGACATCTGACAGGTTTTTAGGATGGGAACAGAAAATGATGTGCTGGAATATGAGTGTTGCTACATAGAAATACATAGAGTGACAGCAGAGAAAAAGACAGAGAGGTCTATTGAGCCTGCCCCATTTTTTTTCAACTTTTTTGTATGAGGTTAGATATATGTTTGTCCCAATCATGTTTGAATCCACTTACTGTTGACTGACTCACTACCTCTGCTGGAAGTATATTACGAGATTTAACTACTTTTTTTTTTATTAAAACAATACTTTCTAAGATTAGTTTTGAATTTTCACCCTGTAGTTTGAGGACATTACCCGGTCTTCTCAATCTTAGCTCCACATTGACAATACTGCCCTCCTGAAGAGGGCTAGATGAAAATGTATTAAAGTGGTATAGATGCATAAAAACTCTGTAAATATTGGGTAGTGTAAGGTGAAACTCCAGACAAAATTGTTTTTGCTAATTTTGGGTAAAGTAGGGAAGGGTTATAACCTTTTTCTGATCGTTGTTGTTTATTTGGAGAAATTCACACTTACACTTGGTGACTATTTTATAGCCATCACTGTAATAGAAGTTGGGGAACTAAAGCAGCTACTCTGTGACTCATCTGCTGCCAATAAACTCACAATTAACAAAGAAGTATTGCTTACTAATAAAATGCACAAATCTCTGGTGTCTGAATCGCTAAATGATGCACAGGAGGAGCATTTAGGACTGGCTGTTTCTTCAATGAATAAATACCAACAAATCAGTGACTTTCTGTTTCCTGCATTGACTGAGGTGCTGCAAGAGAAGCAGTACAGGACCTTTTTTTGGAAATATACTGTATGTGCCAAGAATTATTTTAAGGAAACAAGGACAGAAATGCTGTTACCATGATAAATATTGAACATTACCCACCTTGGATAATAAAATTAGTTAATAAAGAAGTAACTGCACTAATATTAAAGTCTATGAACACCAATCAGATACTGTATGTAGAAGGAAATATTTAGACATGGTATAATGTAAAATATTTGGAAAAGGTTAAAGGGGAATTAAGGAATCAAGACGGGGTGAAATACAGTAGTTTAAAAAAAAAAGAAAAAAAGCTTGCCTTTATGTTAGCTACAATACCGACAAATTAGCAGGCCAATAACAAACATGGCTAATATTATAGGAGGACCTGATACTAAAGAACAGTTACCATTTCAAAAATATATCTAGGAGAGTCCAATATGTGACAATATTATATTCCTTATTGTTATAAATGCCCCTTTCACACTGGAGAGGGGGTGGCTCCAGCGGTAAAGTGCCGCTACCGTCGGTATTCGGCCGCTAGCGGGGCGGTTTCACCCCCACTAGCGGCCGAGAAAGGGTTAAAAAAACACCGCAAAGCCCCACTGCAGAGGTGCTTTGCCGGCGGTATAGCCGCGCTGTCCCATTGATTTCAATGGGCAGGAGCGGTGTATACTCCGCTCCTTCACCGCTCTGAAGATGCTGCTAGCGCACCGCTCCAGTGTGAAAGCCCCCGGGGTAGAGTAGAACCCTTACTTTCAATGTCATTCCTTTTAGCCTTAAGGGCCCTTTCACACTGGGGCAGTTTGCAGGGGCTATTGCGCTAATAATAGCGCCTGCAAACCACCCCAGTGTGAAAGGGCCCTTAAGGCTAAGAGGAATGACATTGAAAGTAAGGGTTCTACTCATGTAGAAAACTCAAGGAAAGCAGAATTTCTAATAATATTGAAAAATGATAATAAAAGTGATAGGAGGAGGAGGTGCAAATGCTGCAAGCTGCAGTTAGAAGGTGATTGGTTATTATGCTGCACCTGCTTCTGTGTGCACCAATTTTAGTAAATTTCCCCCTTTGTACCTCCTATCTACCTCCTTGCCTGGGGAAACAGTTAATTGGAAGGATTACTCAAAATTAAAAGATCAAATTAAAGAACACTTTAATTATCATAGAAGGAGTAAGTGGGACATCATTCTGCCTGGTGGAAATGTGTACAAATATACACAAATATGTGGAGACTGGCCTAGACATATGACGTTGAAGAGATAAAGCAAGAATCATGGGGTTTCCATGACTGATGTCAGTACTGGTGAGAGTACCAAAACCTTCTGAGTGCTGTCGAAAAATAGGGTGTTAGAGGGAAGTATAAAAGAACTGACTGATGGTAAATACAAGAAAACCATGCTATTAAACATTTTAGGGAGGAAAAAAGGAAAAAAAATGCATTGCTGATAGTCAGGGGAAACAGATTGTCTGTTCACTACATGTAAATTCTCATTCAGATACTACCCTTAAACTTCTCAGTCCTTTACTTCACAAAAGCATAACACATGCATTAGGTTTATAAGTTATTGCTAACTTGCTTTTTTTATCATTGATTTTTTAATTTATTAAAACACATTACCACATGAATCAGGCTAATTTGCCACATACTTTTTTTTATTGATTTTGAGGTATCTTGTATGTAAAGCCAGTTCTCAAAGATTACTGCATTGGTTATAATTTCTTTAAATCCTGCTAGCTTCATGCTAGCGATAATTGTGTTTTCCAGCTACTAAGGAGAGCAGAAAAAAGAAGCCATTTGATATGGTGACAAAATAACAATCATTATTATTATTATTCACGATTTATATAGCGCCAACAGTTTACGCAGTGCTTTACAATGTAGAGGGGGGACAGCACAATTACAGTACAATACAGAAGGGACAGGAGGGCCCTGCTCGTAGAGCTTACATTCTAAAGGGAGGGGGTGGTGGTACAAAAGGTAATAGATGCGGGGAATTATTTGATGAGGTTGTTAGGTGGGTGTGGGATAGGCTTCCCTGAATAAGTGAGTTTTCAGGGATCTCCTAAAGTTTGACAGGTTAGGGACTGATCGGATATACTGGGGCAGGGAATTCCAGAGGATGGGAGGGGCTATGGAGAAGTCCTGAAGACGAGCATGAGAGGAGGTAACAAGGGAGGTAGAGAGCAGGAGGTCCTGGGAGGAGCGGAGGGGACAGTTTGGACGATATCTGCAGATGAGGTTGGTGAAGTAGCTGGAGGCGATGTTGTGGATGGCCTTGTACATTGTGGTTAGCATTTTTAATTTAATACGGTGGGGTGGGGGAAGACAGTGAAGGGATTGGCAGAGAGGGGCAGCAGTCACAGATCGATTAGTGAGTTGTATTAGTCTAGCAGCAGCATTCATAATAGACTGAAGGGGGGATAGCCTGCGTAAGGGTAGGCCATTAAGGAGGGAATTGCAGTAGTCAAGGCGGGAAATAATCAAGGAGTGAATAAGTTGCTTTGTGGTGTCAGTCAGGAAGGGTCGAATTCTGGAGATGTTGCGGTGGTTAAGGCGGCATGATTTAGCTAGTGATTGGATGTGGAGGCTGAAGGAGAGGTCAGAGTCAAGGATTACACCCAGCACCCTGGCATGTGTGGAGGGACCAATGGTTGTGCCTTTGAAATTATTGGTAAAGTCATGGGGGGGGGGAGAAAATATTACAAGCTCAGTTTTAGAAAGATTGAGTTTGAGAAAGTGGTGTGACATCCATACCGAGATGTCATTCAGTAAGTTTGAGATCCGTGAGGAGATTGAGGGGTGAGTTGAGGAGTAGAGAGATAGATCTGGGTGTCATCGGCGTAGAGGTGGTATTGGAAGCCAAGGTTATCAATTGGCCCAGGGAAGAGGTATAGAGCGAGAATAGGAGGGGCCCAAGGACAGAGCCTTGGGGTACCCCAACAGAGAGAGGAAGATGAGTAGAGGAGATGGAGTTGTAAGTGACACTGAAAGTGCGCTGAGATAGGTTGGAGGAGAACCAGGATAAAGCAGAATCACAGAGGTCAAGGGAGTGTAGTTTGCTGAGGAGAAGCAGGTGGTCAACTGTGCCAAAGCAGTAGAGAGGTTTAAGAGTATGAGTATAGAGTAATGGCCATTGGTTTTAGCTGTTAGTAGGTCATTGGTGAGTTTTAGTAGGGCAGTTTCAGTAGAATGTTGTGGACGGAAGCCTGTAGGGGGTCGAGAAGGTTGTTGTCCGTGAGGTAGCGACTCATTCGGTCATGGACAAGGCGTTCGATGAGCTTGGAGGCAAATGGGAGCAGGGAGATGGGTCTTAAGTTATTCAAACAGGTGGGGTCTGGTGAGGGTTTTTAAGCATGGGGGTAACCAGTGCATGTTTCAGCAGGGAAGGAAAGATGCCGGAGGAGAGGGAGAGGTTAAAGATGTGGATTAGGGAGTTTAGGATAGAGTGGGAAGGTGGTCGCAGTAATTGTGAGGGGGACAGGGTCCAGGGGACAGGTGGTGAGGTGGGCCATGGAGAGGAGGTTATGAACTTCATCGGTGGTAACTGGGCAGAAGGAGGAGAGTATTGAGTGTGGTGTTGGACCTGATGTGTTGGGTAGGAGAGGAAGTTGAATGCTGGATATCTCCTTGCAAATGGTGTCGATTTTGCTTTTGAAATGGTTGGCAATCTGTTGAGCGGTAAGCAAGTTGGTGGGTGGGGACAGTGGAGGGTGAAGTAAGGAATTAAGGGTAGAAAAGAGTTGACGAGGTTTGGATGAGAGGGTTTTGATGAGTGTTGTAGTAGGTTTGTTTAGCAGTGTGGAGGCAGGAGTTGTATTTGAGACGTGCAGATTTGTAGCGGGTAAAGTCATGCAGGGACTTAGATTTACGCCAGGCTTGCTCAAGAGCACGGCTGCATCTCTTGAGACTTCTGGTGTCGTCTGTTTGCCAGGGTTGTGGCAGATTGGGCCTGGTTCTATGTGTAGAAAGAGGAGCAAGTACATTTAGGGAGGATGACAGCGTGTTGTTGTAGATGGAAGTGGTTAGGTCTGGGCAGGACAGGGGTGCGATTTTGTAGTAAAGGCCGTCAGTAGCAGAATGAAGAAGGGAAGGGTTGAGGTTCTGTGGGTAGTGGTTTGTGGGTTGGCAGCATGGGAGGTAGGAGACAAGGAGAATGTGAAATGGATAAGGTTGTGATCAGAGAGAGGAAAGGGGGTGTTAGAGAGGTTGCAGGGAGTGCAGCGATGGGAGAATACAAGGTAGAGAGTATTGCGAGTGAGTGGTGGTTTGTGTCCATTCTGTTAGATTAAAAGAGGAGGTTAGGTTGAGCAGATGAGAAGTGGTTGCAATATTAACATTGATAAATTGATGTATAAATTGATGTATGGAAAAAGAAGGCTTTCGATTGTTAAATGCCAATTCCACAAGAACAAAAACAAAAAGATTCCTAACTTAAGCAATATCTATGATTGTAAATTGATCATTATTAGAAAAAAATATTATAAGAGAAAGTAATAGAGTTCAACCAAGTAATTTCTCTGTGAATTAAGCCACATCTGCATCTCCAAAAAATGACTCAAAATAATGAGATAACATACTCCTAATGTGGCCAGTTATCTGATGACTGTGGTAGCAATAGATGCATGCTGTATGACCAGTCTGTGGGCACAAGCTGATTATACAGACAGCTCCTCCACCCCCCCCCCCTTCTGTCTTTATTGAAATAAATGTCTAAGCCAAAAACATACAAGTTTATGTGACACTCTACAGTCAGACGGTAACATGCAAGCAGTTACTAACAGTCTCCTGTAAAAAGTCAACAATTTCCTGAAACAAGGAATTGGCTTGTGGTAGTCTGTGGGACGATGTCAGCAATACCAATGGGTTGTAATAGGGTCATATATCCTGCTACAAAAAAAATGAACATATATTTTAGTAAGCATAAACATATTTTCCCAAACTGAAGCTATTTTACTATGCAATCCACTCCTGCTTATAGTGCACAATATCCGTTTTGCACAGCACACTGCTTCAGTGCAAACTCTTGTTCTCTTTAGGGGGACCCCAGGTACCCTATCAGACATTGCCTGGAGACACCAATTTTAAAGCAAGAGATACTGTATGTGCTGATAATTTTGTTATTGGCTCCTGCTATTGCCATTCATTCAGTAGTTTTATTTTTCCCCACAGGTTTGCTTTTATAAAAGTCATTTATATCCCCAAACTCAGACATAAATGAGTTTGGGGATGTATGCCCATTTCTGATTTATTTGGCAAAGCTTGCATAAAAAACAATAATCCTACTTTGAATTGGTATTATGAGATAGAAAGCACATAAAAAAAACCTAGTGTTTTCCGAAATGCACTATTCCCAGTACTCCTTTAGATATGCAATGAACTGAAAGAACTGTCAATTTTTCAAGTAGCGTATGCATCCCGACGTTAATGCTTTTACTGACTGCCTATTTTATAGCTCGGACGACCTAAACTCCATCAGATATCAGCAGATGTGATGTTTAACAGAGATACTGCTAATGTCAGATTTCACAAAACCCAAAATTCCTTGCTCTCTGTAGTGCTTTATGAGATGTTGTCAATGTGAAACCAGCACTGGCAGGTCTGCATGTCTTATAGCAGGGATATGTTCCTCTAACTTAAACATGAATTAAAAAGAGAAGATAAGGGTTTTACGCCACTAATCTCTTAAAAGAATTTATTCTGGAATTTAAAAAACAATATTATCTATAGACACTTTGGTGGATTCTGTGTTTATGATGACATTTTAAAAGTAAGATTCCACTTTACTGGAAAATAAAGTGGGTGGATCTGTCAGCTATAATCATACAATCAGTTCCAGTGTTAAGATAAGAAAAATAACTGCTAATAAAAGCATCAAGCCAATAAAATACTTTGGAAATGACTCTAGGGATTTTCTGTCAAAAGACGGTCTATACACCCAGCAGCAATGGTAAAACAGCAAGGCTCCAACCCTAATGCCCCGTATACACGGTCGGATTTTCTGACGGAAAATGTTCGATGGGAGCTTTTTGTCAGAAATTCTAACTGTGTGTAGGCTCCATCGGAATTTCCGTCGCACAAAATTTGAGATCCGGATCTCAAATTTTCCGACAACAAAATCCGTTCTCGTAAATTCCAATCGTGTGTACACAATTCCGACGCACAAATTGCCACGCATGCTCAGAATAAATTACAAGACGTTCAAGCGCTCAGTCCGGTAAAACTAGCGTTCGTAATGGAGATAGCACATTCGTCACGCTGCAATTTTTTAAATAGTTTAATGCAGCGCATTCTCTTCTTCTTTATAATGCTAGAATAATGAAGTTGTTTTGCTGCTCATATTCACATAGAGTTCTGACAAACTGATTTCTTTATTATTTCTCGTGATCTCATGAATAATATTAATTTTGTTTTACTCCATAATAATGTTTCAAATTTTTGTTTCGTTGTTTTGTTTTTTTTTTGTTTTTTTATCAAGATCTACATTTTGTTTTGTTTTTTATAGTGCTCTCCATAATATTATTTCTCATTTAGTGTGTCAATTTACCATAACACCATTATTATCTTGTATTTTTTAACTTCAAGGAGGTTGGTTTGTGTTGGTGTCCATTGTTAATCACAAACAAACTGTCCTTTTTGAAGTAAAACACATAGGCAAGTATTTCTGAAAAATAAATAGCCATTTATTCTGGGTCATAACAAAATAAAGAGGAAGGCAACGCTGGATAAACTGGTGAAATTTGGGAAGCCTTTGTACCCCAGGGCACACATCAGTTAATTTACAGTCAAAATTGGTAGCCTGAGGAGTCCTTATAATAGGGAGCACAATCTGGTCCAGGACTACAAGAGATCACGAACAGCAGCAGATGACATATCTGTCCCCAGGCCGTGGTCTTACAACAGCCTGCATCTTTTGTCAGACCAGACTGAATCCAGGCCATCACTCTCTTGTCTTCCTTCCACACTGTGGCTCTGGTAGTGTAGTTGTGGCAGGAGGAGGAGGAGGACCATGGTTCAACTCACAAATGTGGCTTTGGCTTGTGGGTTCGCCCCTCAACCCCTTATTTAGGGCTTGTAACATAACTTCTTCACTTAAGAGGCGTTGGCCCTCCTCCATTTCCAGCATTTTGCAGGCTGACATGTAGGCATAGTCTTCTTGAAGACTGGGGGGAGTTTCTGAGGGCCGCAGTAGCCTTCATAAATAGGCCAAGTGCTGCCTCCTCCAGGTTACTCCTCTTCCTGGCACTTTTTTGTGGAAGGCCTAGGGGAGGCACCTGGAATTTGGGCAGGCTACTGGGCCCAGCCAACTCCTGGCTGCCACTTTCCACGGCCTGGCTGAGGCTTTCCTGTGTATGTAAAGGGACATAGTTTTAGTTTTTTGGTTCATCAATCACACACAATTTTCAGCTCATGACTGTTGCAAATTAAATGTTAAGAAATAGAAAAGACTATCATTCTGACCCCAGCATTTTTCATTCTTATCCCAATCATTTGTGGCCACTACTGTCTATTGATATGTAAAACACTTTGTGAAATCAGAAATTGGTGATCAAAACTAACATCTATTTAACATCATTAATTTGACAACCAGAAATATTTTGAAGAATGCTATACCTGACTCAAGCTGGGCTCCTCCACATGTTGCTGCCTGGAAGGCCCGGGTTGGTCACCGGAAGCCTCAACTAGGGGGGAAGGAAACCTTGAAGGAAGACTGGAGAGTGCTGGCCTGGGTTCCCTCTGGTCTGACAGAAAATGCAGTCATAGTACCACAGCCTGGGTACATAAATGTCATCTGCTGCTCCCGATCTTAGGGAATCCTGGACCTTCTTGCACTCCCTATTATAAGTGCTCCTCATGCCACCAATTTTGGACGTTAAATACTTGATGTCTGCCGTGGGGATCATCAGCTTCACAAATTCAAGCAGCGCTGCCTGCCTCTTTGTTTGATTATTAAAAAATGGGTGGTTCAGCTGCCACAGACAGGCAGCTCCCTGAACATATCAGTAAATATTCCTAGAAATTTTCTATCATTGAAGGGATCCATTTTCTCTGCAAGACACAACACAAGACAAACCCTAATGTCAGGCGAAACTCTCCTAATCTTGACCCAATATAGGCCTCAATCTATAAGCAATATAGGCCACTGATGCACCAAGTTAAAATTGTACCTTTGTTATAACGATCGTCGCTTCCGTTATTCCGTCCTCTGCTCACAGATCGTACGTATGACGCACGCGTGTTACGATTTATATACACTGCACATGCATGAAACTCCGCCCGCCCCTGACGTCCTTTCTAGAATATTCCCCATCCCTTCTCTTTCGGCGCAGTGGGAGAGCACATGGCGGAGAGACAACAGGTGCATGCAGAGGAGAGCAGCAGGTTAACTACATTTGTTCAGGCCTATTTGTATTAAAATAAGTTTGATGTCTAGATGTGTTTGTAACTAGAATGAAATGCAAACTTGATTCAGTGTAAGGAGAGGACACTCAGCAGCTGTTTACACATCTGGACACAGGAGCACTAGTGTGGGACACCAGAACAAACTTTTTAGTGTGTCCCACAGAGATGCTCCAGTGGATACTAGGGGTCTCTACATGTGTGATACTTTAACAAAAAAGGGAAGTATTCCAGCTTTAGAAAGGAAATAAAATGTTCTTCAGCTTGGAACTCTGCCAAAACAGACAATTGTACAACACTTCCAAGCAATGTTTCATATTCCTATTTCTGCCCTCAAATATCTGTGTGCTAAGTATACCTATTTTTTATTCACACAGGGGAGAAAAGACTTGGGACATCTGAGGACACCAGGGACCCCCCACCACCTAAAGAAGGGGAAATACCAAAACCACAAGCAGAGGATGAGGAGGGAGACGTTTATGAAGTGGGTGAAATCGTCACCAAAACAGGTGAGTGTCTGAGACCACAGCTTCAGGTAATAGATGGATGCCTGCATATTTATAATACATGGTGTGTTTTTTATTTTAGGCTATGTAGATGTTGTGGAAGAAGAATCTCATTTCACAAGTGAAAGTGCCCAGATCCTCATCAGGTAGAGAGAATGGGGTGCAATCGTGATTTAGAAAATATAAAGGAAAACATCAATGATATTCAACAAAAAATGAAGAACATCATTGATGTTTTAGGCAGAATATAAAACACACAAAAATTGTACCATTTTCTCATGTATTTTTGATTTTAAAAAGTTTTAAAGTATTTTAAAAGCCAAATTTAGAATATGCACAGGGTGTGTCAACATGTGCTACCTGCCATCACGGGATATCAATATTTGTGGGTGCAACCCCTTTCTCGCAACACAGGTAGGAGAGAGGAAGGGGTTGCACCCCCAAAACACATTCATTGATCCCCCATGATCGGAGCTAGCACATGTTGACATTAGGCATGGGATCAGGAGGGATATCTCCAGTTTGAATCACAATTTGTGTGCATCTTCAAAACTTGGCTTTTACAGGGGTGAGATCACCCCATCTGATGAAGGCAATATCAACACAGTTTGGACATACTCATGTCTGATA
The DNA here is from genome assembly GCA_037952925.1 of Lithobates clamitans. Classification (NCBI taxonomy): domain Eukaryota; kingdom Metazoa; phylum Chordata; class Amphibia; order Anura; family Ranidae; genus Lithobates; species Lithobates clamitans. Next base: position 2,793,666 of record JBBGZY010001072.1, read on the forward strand.
TTGCCTTCACTTTATCAAAGTTGAACTTTGTAAGTTCCTGAGTTGTGTATGTTATGCATAGAAACATGCCTGTTTAACCAAAAAAAGATATTTACAATGTGGAAAAAAAAACGTTATATACCAAAGATGTTGGTTTGTTCAAAACCCCTTTTCTAACGCAGATGTGAATGTGCTTTGAGTAAAATGTTTTCTACTCAACAATGTGTGGCTTCTTCTTTCAATGCTCAATAGCAATTTTTGAAGTAAGTTGGTTTTTACGGTGACAATGGGGGTTATTTACTAAAGGCAAATCCACTTTGCACTACAAGTGCAGTTTCAAGTGCACTTGGAGTGCAAAGTGGATTTTCATTTAGTAAATAACACCCACAGTGCTTTTCAATTTGCCACAATCATGCCATTTTCGTGACTCCACAAAATTCATTCATGGTGCTGAAAATGATGAATATTTTTCTCAGTAATGCATTACATACATTATAACAAAAACAAGGTGTGTGTAGCAGACCCACAACATAATAATATTTTGCTGAAGAAGAGATTGTCACCTCATGTATCAAATAAATTACATTTGCACTATTGAAGAAAATGTCCAAAAAGAAAAAACATTGGAGAACCTAGGAGACAGCTAAAAGAAACCCAGGCAGTAAATCAAAGGAAATCTTGTTTCAGATTAAGTTAAAATTTTTTTGATAAAACGTTTCTTAAACAGTTTCTGGCATATCAATGGCCCCCCTACCCGCAAAGCACTCAACATATTTCTGCTTTGGGGGGCAAGCCAGGATGGCCAGCTTCAAGTCCCATCAGGGTTTCTTGTTGAAGTCCGGCCTCAGGCTCAACTGAGGCCACATAGTTCATTGAATTTCTCCTTAAATAGTTGTGGAGAATGCAGCATGCAAGGATTATATGGTTAAGTTTATATTCCGCCATGTTGAATGGCTTAAAGAATAGGCGGAACCGGCTGGCCATTATCCCGAAAGCGTTCTCCACCACTCTTCTGGCTCCGGCCAGATGGTAGTTATGAACCTTCTGGTCCGGGGTGAGGGTCCTCATGGCTTCAAAACGGTTGGCTGGTCAGAATGAACTAACAGAAAGCACTGAAAATCAGAAACGAGCGGACAAGTACGCAGTGCAGATCAAATACGAACCCACAAGCACAAACTGAAGAGCAGTAACGATCGGAAAAGCACAAAGCTGAAAAGTACGAATCATCTGTCACCAAACTTCTACTAACACAAGATTAGCAGAAGGAGCCCAAAGGGTGGCGCACTTGGTATTAAACTTCCTCTTTCTAGTGCCGCCGTACGTGTTGTACGTCACCGCGTTCTTGACGTTCGCAAATTCCGACCAACTTTGTGTGACCGTGTGTATGCAAGACAAGTTTGAGCCAACATCCGTCGGAAAAAAAAAATGGATTTTGTTGTCAGAATGTGCAATCGTGTGTACGCGGCATTACTGTTTTCTGAATTTCAGATTAATGAAAAAAAAAATATGGCTGTACGTTGTAGAGCTATTTAATTGTGGAGCAAGATGACACATGTGTTTCCTATACATTAAAGTGACATGGGTGTCTATTCCAATCCTCATACATATTCTCAAAATCGTGATTGAATTTTTATGCAAATACAGAACATAGCTTGGCTCTGGTTGATTCCTGGCATGCCTCCCCTCCACCACTATTGGCCATAAAATGTGATTCGTGACCTTGCTGGCCAGTAGTAAGGAATTGGGAGAGGATTGAGGGGCAAAAAGCTGTGGTCAGTATTTATTTATTAGAGTTTTGGGGATTTTTTATTCTAAAAGGAAAAAATTTGCACTAGGTGTACAAAAATAAAAATGAAAAAATGTGAATATAAAACCTATGAGGAAGGTATCCTGCAGCTGGACACTATAACCCTGATAGGGGGCACCACTAAATATATATAAAGAAAAGTGCAGCGCTGGATATAAACAAACATTAAACAAGAGAAAACCACAATGATTCACTGGTGATAAATCAAATCAAAATAGTACATATTGTCCATACATATAGTAACAAACTGGGGTGTTGAAAATTTTCTGTGAAATTAGATGCGCGGCTATCCCCACCGCAAAGGCTCTATCACACTAAAAATATATCGTGCTTAGTATTCATATAGTGTCCATAAATACAAATAAGTGAATCCCTGTTTGGGTAAATCCGTGACTTCCACCGCAATAGACCCGTCACCATAGGAAGATTAAAGGCTTACCAGACAGCCCTTAGTAAAAGGCATGAAAAACCTCCACTTTTGGATGTTGTCCCTTCAGTGAATGGGTCTCGTCTGGAAGCGATGAATAAGTGACAGCAGACGGTCATCAATAGGAAGAATTCACTCACAGCGATAATAAGTGTCCAAAAAAGAAGAAACACTCCAATAGTGTAAAAAGGTTTGACTCTCCATTATTAAAATTTGCCATACAGGCATCCATATAAACAAGTTCCTTGCAAGGAGTTTAAAAACAGCTCCAACAGATTTTGAAAGTCCGCGCATGCGCAGTACGTGCGTGCGTGTTTACCCTACGGCCGTTTCGTCAGAAATGACATCATCAGGGTCACGCTCACATGTCCGCGCATGCGCATTATATACCCGAGCGGCGGAACGAAGAAATTCAGCCATTGGTTACACAATTAAGATACCTGGAGCCGAAAAACAGCTGAAGTATTAACAAGAGGAATGTCAACTGCTTCTAATGCTGGTTAACATAGTTAAAACACATAGGGCAGCATGAAACTTTCATAGTGCCATCTTGTGGACAATTTCAATATTACTTCAGGAATAGATTTTTAATTAATACTTTAAACTTTTTTTAAAAATAAAAAAATATAAAAAAATATACAAATAGCTGAAGATCATTTCGCATCACCCTTCAGAGGTAAAAACATATATAATTCATCAATAATCAAATTGGAGGGATTTCTCCCAGGAATCAGAAATCCAAATAGTGTAACAAAACAAGATAATTTACTTTTAAGGAGAGGTTGGAAAGGCAAGGTTACCGAGAATGTGGAGTGGGACATCAAAAGGGAGAATAGAAACGTCAACCATTGTTGATGAAACAATTGATGTCCCACTCCACATTCAAACCCATAGGCACATGACAACCCAATTTGTATATCCAGTTGGTCTCACTCCTAGATATGCTACGTTTGCCATTGCTACCTCACCAGTGTGGTATATATTTTTCAAGGGCAAAAAACATGGTGCCAGTGGGATCCCTATTATGTTTGAGGTCATAGTGTTTTGAAACACTATGTTTACCAAAGCCCCTTCGGATATTGGCAACATGCTCACCTAATCTCACCTGTAACTTTCTAGTGGTGCGCCCTACGTATTCTAACCCGCAAGGGCACCTTAAGAGATACACTACACATTTTGTAGTACAGGTGATGAAGGATTTAATCGAATGTGTGATACCTGTCCCTGTTGATGTGAATTCGGTTAATCTTATCCCCCTAAAAGCATTAATACTGCAAATTTGACATTTTTTACAGGGATAAAAGCACTTTAGATCTCCAAAAAAAGAAGGTCTTACAGGCGGGTCAGGGACATTAGGTGCTATGAAGTGCCTAAGATTAGAGGCACCTCTAAAGAGCACACAGGGTTTATCTGCCAATAACAGCCTCAAAACCCTGTCATTCTTAATGACAGACCAATGTCTTTTAATTATACGTTTAATGGCCCAATGTTGGCTAGAGTAAGTGGTCAAAAAAGCTAAGCCAAAATCCTCCCTTTTCTCTACTTGTGTTAATTTGTCAGCTAAGAGAGTCTGACGATCCCTATTCCCTACTTCCATTATTAATGAATCAAGGGCCTGACCATCATAGCCCTTGTTCAAAAATCTGGATTTAAGAACCAGAGCTTCTCTATTATAATCCTCCAGATTGGTGCAGTTGTGCCTGAGCTGCAAAAATTGTCCTTTTGGGACTGCTGACAGCCAGGAACGGTGATGACAAGAGTCCAGTGGAATATATCCGTTCCTGTCTGTCGTTTTAAAATATGTAGATCTGATGATCCTCCCATTATCTATAGTTATCTTTAAATCCAGAAAATGGATCTGGGTGGAATTAACCTCATGAGAGAGAACAATGCCTCTATCATTATTGTTCAAAAAGGACAGAAAGGTCATAACAGATTCAGTGTCCCCGTCCCATATAAAAAGGACATCGTCGATAAACCTTTTCCAAAAAATAAACTCATCACGCCTATCATGTAATACCACATCTTCTTCCCACTTGGAATGAACTAGTTGGCCATGCTGGGAGCAAATTTTGCTCCCATGGCCACTCCCTTCTTCTGTAGATAATGAACGCCATTGTGCCAGAAATAATTATGCTTCATCGAAAAATCCAGTAGCTCCAACACAAATTTCTTTTGCGTGATTGAGATACCGGAGTCACGATAAAGAAAGTATTGCACCGCTTCATGACCTAAACGATGAGAAATGGCCGTATAGAGCGATGCTACATCCGCGGTTACCAGTAAGTATGTTGATTTCCACTCTATCTCACCAAGTAAATTGATGACATGCTTGGTGTCTTTTAAAAAAGAAGGGGTTCCCATCACCAGTGGTTGTAAGTACTTGTCAATGTACTTCCCAACTCTAGATGTAACAGAGTCAATTCCACTGATGATGGGTCTCCCAGGGGGATTAGTCAAAGTTATTTGTATCTTAGGCAATATGTACATAACTGGTAACCGTGGTGCCAAGGGTACCAGATATTCCTTTTCCTTATTGTTCAGGATGCCCATATCAGAGCCCTTCTGGACTAGTGTTTTTAAATTTTCTTTAAATTTGGATGTGGGATCCGCTGATAAGGGAGAGTATGTCTCAGAATCCGAAAGGATCCTTGACATCTCATTAGAGTAAGTCTCCTTGTCCAAAACGACAATAGCCCCTTCTCTTTGGAGTGAAGTTTCCTCCCCCCTCTGCTCCCTCTCTTCCGTCCCCATTTCTTTTTTGGCCTCCCCTGTTGGCCCTTTGAAAATCCCGTTGGTTTAGGGATGGATGGGGAACATCAAAGCCCCCACCTGCTCTTGAATTAAACCCTCTATTGTTATTAGATAACGGGGTAAATCTATTCTTAGTAACCACACCATATTGATTCTGTGAATCATTATTTCTCCTAGGATCATATGTCATTGTCTGATTATGATAAGTGTGTTGTCCCTCCCAATGCCTCCAGGGTGGCGGTGACTGATGAGTAGGGCGAGGGAGAGAACCTCTACCTCCACCTCTAACTCTAGAGTGGCTTTGGTGTTGTTGCATACCCATTCTCCCTCTTGGGGGTTTGGGAGAAGCCGGATATGTGTTGACTCCACCATTCACTATAGGAGTAGATGGTGGGTCTATTGGAGTAACAGTTGACAACGGTTCAGGGGGGGTTACAACCTGCCACCTGAAAACCACATTATCACTATAGTCTTTAACATCTCTATTGTATTTCCTTTTTTTCTTTATTTTTTGTTCCAATTCCTCTTTAATCAAAATGCTTTTTAGAGCTTCTGATTTTTGCATATATTCTGACTCACCCTTGAAGGGCATCAACTTACTTTTGATGCTGTTTATTTCTAAATCTAGTATAGTCAATTTGCGTTTCTTTTTTGCTATTAAAAATTGTAGGAAGTTTACTCCCGCTTCATTAAAATATTTGAACCATTCAGCTAGCTCGCTATCTTCCTTTTGGGGGTTGACATCCCATCGGAGGCTTCTGGGGACCATGTTTAATCTAACATATTCCTCCAAATATGCTATGTAAAAATCCCTGTAAAAAATGTCAAATTTGCAGTATTAATGCTTTTAGGGGGAGAAGATTAACCCAATTCACATCAACAGGGACAGGTATCACACATTCAATTAGATCCTTCATCACCTGTACTACAAAATGTGTAGTGTATCTCTTAAGGTGCCCTTGCGGGCTAGAATACGTAGGGCGCACCACTAGAAAGTTACAGGTGAGATTAGGTGAGTATGTTGCCAATATCCGAAGGGGCTTTGATAAACATAGTGTTTCAAAACACTATGACCTCAAACATAATAGAGATCCCACTGGCACCATGTTTTTTGCCCTCAAAAAATATATACCACACTGGCGAGGTAGCAATGGCAAACGTAGCACATCTAGGAGTGAGACCAACTGGATATACAAATTGGGTTGTCATGTGCCTATGGGTTTGAATGTGAAGTGGGACATTAATTGTTTCATCAACAATGGTTGAAGTTTCTGTTCTCTAAATCCCCCTGATGAAAGCACGTGATCCCGGTGCCGAACACGCGTAGGGGAGGGGCCTGGACGGAGCTGTCAGCAGAGAGAGAGAGATTGAGGCACACACCGCACCGCACGCCATACCGCACGATCGGCCTGTTTGAGCTTATGCCTGTTTAGGATGGTGCACTCACGCACCCACAGCATGTGAGTACCCCTGCAAGGGGAGAGTTTTTGTTCACAATAAAAAATCCTTTATTATCATACAATGTTGCGCTATGGAGTTTCTTTTCTCTTGCATATAATATCATGACTGGGAGCATTGGAGGTCTGCACAGTTGATTCCATTTGAGCACAGGAGTGTCTCCAAAGCGTGTTTGACAGAGTTTAATTACTGTGTCACACACTGTAAGGTGAGCGCATACGCTTTTGGGGGTCACTGGAAGACACTAAGGCATGCTTTATGGTGTTGCACTTTTGGAAGAACAAGACGGATGAACTTCACTGATTATGGACACTATTTTTGAGCACTTTATATTTATATATCTTTGGATATACACTCTTTGAACCATAAAGACTTTCATGAGGAATGTTGCTATTTCACTCCTGATTGGGCACTTATATTGTGTGTTTTATACAGCACTTTGCACTTTGGATAACTAGAAGGTTTAAGCACTAAAAGTTATTTCTGATTTATTATTGGTCAGCTTAAGCACATTTGTTTATGTATTTGTTTATTTTGGCACTTAGCACTCACCGCAATCATTTATATGGTATTTTTTAATCTAGCGCAGACACATTTTTCTTTAATGCCACTCACACGACTATGGAACGTGATTAGTGTTTGCAGCTGGCTTTCACTCAGGATTGATTTTACTATTTTATAAGGCATTAACCCTTATGTGGCTCGCAAGGCTTGTCTATATAATAGAGATCCCACTGGCACCATGTTTTTTGCCCTCGAAAAAAATATACCACACTGGCGAGGTAGCAATGGCAAACGTAGCATATCTAGGAGTGAGACCAACTGGATATACAAATTGGGTTGTCATGTGCCTATGGGTTTGAATGTGAAGTGGGACATCAATTGTTTCATCAACAATGGTTGAAGTTTCTGTTCTCCCTTTTGATGTCGTACTCCACATTCTCTGTAACCTTGCCTTTCCAATATCTCATTAAAAGTAAATTTTCTTGTTTTGTTACACTATTTGGATTTCTGATTCCTGGGAGAAATCCCTCCAATTTGATTATTGATGAATTGTATATGTTTTTACCTCTGAAGGGTGATGCGAAATGATCTTCAGCTATTTGTATATATTTTTATATTTTTTTGTTATTTTTAAAAAAAGTTTAAAGTATTAATTAAAAATCTATTCCTGAAGTAATATTGAAATTGTGCACAAGATGGCACTATGAAAGTTTCATGCTGCCCTATGTGTTTTAACTATGTTAACCAGCATTAGAAGCAATTGACATTCCTCTTGTTAATACTTCAGCTGTTTTTCGGCTCCAGGTATCTTAATTGTGTAACCAATGGCTGAATTTCGTCATTCCGCTGCTCGGGTATATAATGCGCATGCGCGGACGTGTGGGCGTGACCCTGATGATGTCATTTCTGATGAAACGGCCGTAGGGTAAACACGCACGCACGTACTGCGCATGCGCGGACTTTCGATATCTGTTGGAGCTGTTTTTAAACTCCTTGCAAGGAACTTGTTTATATGGATGCCTGTATGGCAAATTTTATTAAAGGAGAGTCAAACCTTTTTACACTATTGGTGCATTTCTTCTGTTTTGGACACTTATTATCGCTGTGAGTGAATTCTTCCTATTGATGACCGTCTGCTGTCACTTATTCATCGCTTCCGGACGAGACCCATTCACTGAAGGGACAACATCCAAAAGTGGAGGTTTTTCATGCCTTTTACTAATAGCTGTCTGGTAAGATTTAATCTTCCTATGGTGACGGGTCTATTGCGGTGGAAGTCACAAATTTACCCAAACAGGGATTCACTTATTTGTATTTATTGACAATATATGAATACTAAACACGATATATTTTTAGTGTGATAGAGCCTTTGCGGTGGGGATAGCCGCGCATCTAATTTCACAGAAAATTTTCAACACCCCAGTTTGTTACTATATGTATGGACAATATGTACTATTTTGATTTGATTTGTCACCAGTGAATCATTGTGCACTGTGGTTTTCTCTTGTTTAATGTTTGTTTATATCCAGCGCTGCACTTTTCTTTAGAGTTTTGGGGATACCTGGGTGATCTCAAGTAAACTAAGCATGCAAGCAGGCACCTGCAAATTCCTATTCTATGGACCCAGATCAACTTTAGAATGTTAGAGTGCACAGGTTCACTTTAACATGACTTCATATTTATGGAGAAATCATTGCCTATAAAACCATTATCGATTGTCATTCGAAAAGATAAATGTTATCCTAACATTTGTATGATTTTTCAAGTTCTATATGAGTGAAAATCATTAGAAGATTTAGAAACTGGGCAATATATAATTTTATAAGATATATATTAAGGTACAAATACTAATGTCACCAGACATTATATTAATTACCATCATTCAGATCATTTTAAAAAGATGAAATACTTCAAATGTAACACTGATCTCTTTCTGTAATTGTACAAAAAGTATATCAGATTTTTACTCCATGTACTAGGTAGACTTAGCTCTAATTCTGAGTGGGATGTTTCTTGCTTTTATGATACTTTTGCAATGAGCTATAATTTATCTAAAAGCTCTATGCACAATTTAGCAAGATAGTCTATATTATTTTCATATTAGTGGAGTTGATATATGTAATCATTATAGTGATAGATGTTTTTAATACTTGTAATACATTCTTATAAGTTGTAACTGTATTAATTTTTTTTTGTGTCTGGATATTCTAATCCTTTTAATTGGTAATTAAAGCGTTAATTAGCTACAATTGATTTTTTGCAGCACTTGGTGATGCAATGGATTTAAGCCTGATTGTCTTGTTTGTAAGTGCAGTCTTTGACTAAGCACTCACACGCAAATCAAGTCAGAGGGAATGTGGTTCATGTACCTCATCAGTCTCTTTAGTAAATATATATGAAATTAGGTATTTATTTCAACTAAACATGAATTTGGATTTGTGAAGACTAGGGAAAGAAAGTTTTTGGCATCTAAGTTTTCTGATGCATTTGGGGTTTGGCAGCTTGGAACAGTTTCCAGAAATATACAGCTAGCATGTTTAAACTCATCAGGGCCAAAGCTGCCTAAATGGGTCCAGAAAACACTATAATTTTAGGATCAAGAGACATGCTCCTATGATATCTATCTCACCACAGAGGGCTTGCATCCTTCCCCCCGAGCCTGAGAATTGGTTGCCAGGCAACAGAACTTCCACTGCCAGCAATGCCCCCTCCGTTCTCACTGGGCATCTGAGAAGTGGTATTTTCATTGCTAGGCAGTGGCTCAGTGCTGCCTATTCTGCCTCCACTGCCCTGATTGGCCAGCAGCGCTGTGGAACTCTGTTTGAACATCACAAGCCCAGGGCTCTGGGCTTGTGATATCATTTAGTTTCCTAGCTCCTGTATTTTTGGCCTTGTGTCTAGAATACTTCAGTTTTTGGTGTTTTTGCCTTGACACATATGACCTCTCTGACCATAGCTTTTCTTCACCCTTGCCTGGATTATGCTGCTGAGTGGCACCTGCCTGCTTAGATAATGGATTTTGTTATTAAATGCTGCCTGCTCTGACCCTTGCCTGGGAAATGGATTAGGCTACCCATTGCTGCCTGCTCTTTGCTTTGATTACATTACTGCTTGTTGCCAGCCCTAGCCCCACTGCAAGCTTGGGATTCAGCCAGCTACCAGTCCTGGCCGCTCATGCATACTGCACCTTCCTTGAACCACTACACATATCAGAGCCATCTGGCCTGGTATGTGAACTCTCTCTCTCTGGGGTTGCTGGAGAATGCCCAATTCTGCGAATATAGCGTGATATCTTACGTCCTAGGGGCATCCAGTTATCCAAGTAGTCCGGGAGGCCTACTTGCCTTAAGACAGAAGGTGGCTGTAATAGGTGAAACTGTGCTAGAGCCTTGCTACATTGTCAGGAAAAAGACAAAGTAGGTAAACCTTATATTACTACAAGTCTACTGTGGTAGAGATTATTGGTATTATCATACAGGATTTATATAGTTCCAACAGTTTGTGCAGCACTTTACAATGTAATGGGAGACAATACAATTACAACACAGTTCAATAAAGAAGGATTATGAGGGTCCTACTCATGGAGCTTACAATGGATCCATCACAGGCTTATTTATTTGAAGATTAATTCTGTAAGCTGATTACCAGGTTCAAGCACTCTATGTCTGGACTTCTCAACTGGGCCAAGCTCTTGCTGGTTCTGCGGCCCCTGGACCTAAAAACCATTTCAGCTTTTAGTGCCAGGGCTTTTCTAACTTAAAAATTCCTGCAAATTCTATTTCCAGCTTTGCCCTAGATTATTTGGTTCTGGACAGAGAAATAAGATTAAAATATCATTACTCTAAAGGAGCAGTTGTCCTGCGCCTTCAGTTTCCTCTGACCCTGAACTGGCATTTGTGGGCATGTAATTCAACTCTCTAGGTCTGCTTTATGATGACACTGACTGCGTGCACACAGCAGAAGCTAATCTCCATCTTTTATGTCAAGGGAGGCTTCCCATTGAGTAATATTGTTCTGAGCTGTGAATATGGGCCCCTGACTCTCTCTGGAATGATTCAGCACTTCATAGCTAGTTTAGTGTGGATCTCCAAAGCTATCAAGGTTTATCATCCTACACCTGAGTTGCTGGATGAGGCTATGCAGCTAGCAATCCGCATCAACTGGCATCTTTGCATGCCATTCTGAAGGGCTATCCACTTCCTCTTCTCCACCTTTGCCCTTTTTCTCCATTCTGTGTACAACTTTCCAGGGACTATGTTATGAAAGGTGGAGTAATCTGTTTATATGTAAATGCAATTTTTTATTATGGCAATTAATACTTTTTATTACGGAGAGAGCTATCTTGCTTCCTTTTATATTTTTCTGAGCCTAAACATGGCGAATGATCCTTGATGTTTAATTATGTTACAACTACCGGTGGAGTGATAGGCCCACCCTGGCTTTAAAGGGGATATGGGCATAAGATCTTTTTTTCCTAAAGGGTCAATACAACAAAGAAAGTGTGCCCAAAGGGGTTGGTGGCAGTTTCACCTTGACACAGCACAGAGCATTTTTTCATCACTTGTGGAGGATCGAATGAATTAATATTTTTTTGAACATTGTTATATTATTTTACATGGTAGCGCTGTTTTCTGGACACTTGTGTGATAGAACACAAGGTTGTTAATCATGCTCAGAAATTGAAAACCTTGTACTGGGGACTTTGATTCTGTCTTGTTAGCAGCAGCATTTACACATGGACACATTTGTGCCACTTATCTAAACACATTTTTACTTATTGCGTCAGTAGGTAATTATTTGTACTATATAAGTTTAGATATTGTAGTGGAGATCACGCAGATTAGTTAACAATTTTATATTATATTAGCGCAGCATATCCTTTACTGTATATTTAGGTGATCATTCTTGTTTGAGAATGTTCACTTTATGCTTGCAGCTTATCTGTAAAGTATTTGCATGATTAGTGGGACTGCTTCAGTTTTCTACTATTTATAGTTTTTGAAATATTAAGCTTTTAACACTTTTTTTTAACATTGAAGTGAATGAGAGCATGCTTCCAAAAGTTTCAGCTCCTTCATACTTTCACCTACAGACGCCAAACAAACTTTAAAATGTTCACAAAATATTCAGCTCAGGCTAGATCTTTTCAGTTTGATATCTTTTACAGTTTTTGTGAAAAAGCTGTTTAAGTTTAGTGATCATTTCAGGAAATTTTATCAATTAGGTGTCCTTTTATGAAACTGCTGTAAAATACCGCTTTTCAGTTCTCAGGCATTCTCAGAGGAGATCGCTCTCCTCTGAGTTCCTGTTTATGAAAGTGTGTAGATCGCTTCTCATGTTGAGTTGAGGAGCGATCTACAAACGCCGGGAACTCCTGAGAATGGCTCCTCTCACTATAATCTCGTGTGATATAGCGGGATTACAGTATGAGGAACCATAAAATACAAAAGTGTAACACGAATCAGCACACATTATTCCCCAACATATTAATAAAGTAATAAAGTTAAATTCCCCCTACACAATATACATTAACCTAATTATAAAAAAAAACATTGTTTTTATCAATATTTAAAGATCATACATGTGCCTATTTAAATTTGAATGGTGTATAGTAAATGAATGTAATGCAGCTATACACCATTCATATAAATGCAAAATACATTTATAATCATTAAAAAAATAATTTTAATAAAGTATACAAGTATAAATATTTATTAATAAATTAATATAAAATAAATTTCATAATTGATAAACATAAAAATTGATAAACTGGTGCAATGCGAGAACACTGTGAATCCACTGCGGGTTACCGCATCGCACCGACTCGCATGTCAGTTCACACTGCCATATGCGAATATGGCATATACAATTCGCTTCGGAGTGTCAATACATTGTTAACGACACCCCCAGTTCAGCTTGCATATCGCACTGCGAACTGACAGTTCGGACATGAATCGGATCGCATATGTGTGAACACACATGCGATCTGATTCTGGTCCGAACAGAAAAAAGGGTCCTTTGCGTGTTTGCACCGAATGCGGTGCGATATCAGCCATACTATCTGTACGGCTGATATCGCACCGCACAGACATCGCATGTAATGTGAATGGCAGTGTGCTGCGAATTACATACGATGCCTGTGCGATGTCCGGCATCGCACAAGTGTGAACTGGGCCTAAAAGTTAACAACACCCCCAAATCAGTTCGCATATCGCAGTGCGATCTGCATACTCGGACAGTAATCGAATCGCATGGGTGTGAACACCCATGCGATCCGATTCTGCTGTGGACCAAAAAAAGGGTCCTGTATGAGTTTGGTCCGAATGCGATGCAAATTCAGCAATACTATCTGTATGGCTGAAATCGCATCGCACAGAGATCGGGTGTGATTTTGCACTGCAGTGCGGTGCGAATCACATCTGATCTCGGACACCGCAGCAGTGGGAACTGGCCCTAAATCATATTGCATTTGCACCAACATGGTACAGGATCCTTTATTTGGTCCGCACTGGAATCGGATCGCATGGGTGTGAACACCCATGCAATCCGATTCCTGCACCATTACATCGTTCGCACTGCGATCTGTGAAATGATCTGGGGGTGTCCTTAACTTTGGTTAAGTGGTGCGCAGATGTCAATGTAGGTGCAATGTGGAAACCCGCACAGGAATCACGCTGGTTCACGCATCGCACAAGTGTGAACCCAGTCAAAGACATGAACATCTAAAATATATATATATATATATATATATATATATATATATATATATATATATATATATATATATACTGTATATAGCTATATATCTATCTATATATAGATATAGTCTATATATATATCAATAAATATCTATCTATATATATATATATAGATAGATAGGTATATCTATCTATCTATCTATCTATCTATCTATCTATCTATCTATCTATCTATCTATCTATCTATCTATCTATCTATCTATCTATCTATCTCTCTATTCCTATCCTGCTGGTTTTGGGGTTTGTAATGGTGGGGAAGATGTACTATGACTGTTTGGTGAAAGAAAGAAGTCAAAAGACTTCTTACTTTCTCCAGATTACTCAGCCATTTTCATGCTTCTCACTCTGATTCTCCACTTCTGAAATGGAGAATCAGAAAGTGAGAATTCTGTCACAGATCGCCAGTGAGGTGCTGAGATCGCACCTTCATAAACTGGCCGTTTCTGTGACAGTCAGTTAAGATTCTCACTGTGTTGAGATAATCAGCGGAGAACATGTTCTCCACTGATTATCTCAGTTTCATAAACTGGTAATGACCTGAGATCAGCGGTGAGACTCGGGATCGCCGCTGATCTCAGTTTCATAAAAGGACATCATAAACAGAGTGTGTATTGGGCTGCTTAGAGTGGATGATGTCATAGCTAGAGCACAGAGCCTTAAAAAAATTATCTTAGTTCCTTCTCTATAAATTGCTCTCACGCCCACAAGATCTACTTGTCATACACAATTTATACATAAAAACGTAGGTATTTTTGTCTAGTTTCAGACAATGTGCTCAGTTTTGTGATATGTCTTTTACTTTTGGCTGGATGTGCTTTCAAATGACAAGAGTTCTACACTTTCTTCCATTGACTGTCCTGTATAAAATTCTTCACATTTCCCAGCAAAACGTACAGCCAACTTCTTGTTTAAATCGCTGACATGCCCACATTTTTAAGTTTCTCAACATAAATTTTATACTGATACGTTCACAAAGGCCCTGTGTCTCCAACGGTGAAGTCGCTGTTTCCATAGCATGTACTGTTATGGATTTATTAAGGCTTGTTTGAAGGGTTCTCTCACACTGTCTCTCACTCATTAGGTGTGGGGATTAATGATCAAAAAGCTTTTAAAAAAACCTTTACATTTTCCACATCTTTCATACATTAGTGGTGGTGTTAAACTTTTTTTAATGAAATTCATGTTTATTTTAAAACCATTCCTACTTTTCCAACTATTCTCACTTCTTCAACTTTTTCTTACGGATTTAGGCTATTCATCTAGTTAGCTTTAGCAATTCAGCTATTCAGCATTCCCACTCATTTTCTCCAGGAAATTAATTTTCTAGTTGTACTTACTAATGGCTACCTGGGTAAGTTCCTTGTCATTAAATTGATCTCTTGATTTATTCCCAGTCTTTGGCATACCATTAACGTCACATTACAGAAGTCTTGGCCAGGCTTCGAGAACATTCCCTTTATAAAGATAAAGAGATATATCCGTCTGTGGTACCTCTACTTCTTTTTTCTTTGAGGCGATGAGGATGTTCATTAACTTAAAGGAACATGTGTCTAGAGTGTCAGTCCATTCCTTTTTAAAATGCTCATCGAACAGTTCAGAGGTAGGGAATTTCTTGATCCGTAATCCTCGTGGATTAAAAGCCTGTTCACCTGACAGCAAATGCTGAGACCTCGCACAGCCGGCTTTCAGCTGTTCTTAATTATTTACATAATTATGTGGTCACATGGTTTGAAATATAGGCTTTATATATGATTTTCATTCCTATGTTTGTCAGCTATGAGTAAGCACCCCGTCATGAGTGCGAAACGCGTCGGCTGATTCCTGTACGTCCCTGCTACAGTGTCTTGTACATCTTGTGATCCAGCTTTTTATCAATAAAGGCACTTGTTACTTAGTCCGGTGTGCGGCATCCAGATCACTTTGTTTATCTCTGCTCTACCCAGCATCAGCCAGCACCTGGGACTCTTTCCCTTTGAAGGATTTCAACCTTTTAATTTACCCATCGATCTAGACCTACCTGAGTGGTGGAACTCTCTTCGCTAACGTTCCCTTTAAGCCAAACTGGATAAGTGTCTTTCATGCAACTGAGGCCCCATTCCTAGAGTACATTATGTCTGATTCTGGCTTAGCTATGAATCCTACCAAGTCCAGGCTATTTTTCAGTGGCCTTAGCCTATGAACCTCCATGCCAGTGTTTCTCAACTCCAGTCCTCAAGGCGCCCCAACAGGTCATGTTTTCAGGATTTCCCTTAGACGAAACGGCTGTGGTAATTACTAAGGCAGTGAAGCTGATCGAATCACCTGTGCAAAATAATGGAAATCCTGAAAACATGACCTGTTGGGGCGCCTTGAGGACTGGAGTTTGGAAACACTGCTCCATGCCATTCAACATCATTTAGGATTTACCAATTTGTATTGAAAGTTATTCAGAGGATTCTTCACCCTGGTGGCCCCATCACTGACTTTACCAAGAAAGGTCTTTCTGCCGTTGCTCTGCAACATCCGGCTGCTTAACTAGCATACTTTGCCAATGCTAAATTTTATATATATAATATATAATATATATATATATATATATATATATATATATATATATATATATATATATATAAAATATATATATATATATATATATATATATATATATATAAAATATATATATAGTATTCCTGGTCTTTCTTGTGTTTGCTTCAGTTTGCTTGACTTTGCTGAGCACGTATGACCTTTCTGACCACAGCCTGCCCTGGCCTTTTCCTGGATAAACTGATTTGGCTACTAATTACTGCCTGCCATGAGCAAGTATAACCCTGACTAATAATTATGGTTAAAATATCTCAGTGATGAAAGCAGCTGTGAAAAATAATGGAAATCCTGAAAACATGACCTGTTGGGGCGCCTTGAGGACTGGAGTTGAGAAACACTGCTCCATGCCATTCAACATCATTTAGGATTTACCAATTTGTATTGAAAGTTATTCAGTGGATTCTCCACCCTGGTGGCCCCATCACTGACTTTACCAAGAAAGGTCTTTCTGCCGTCGCTCTGCAACATCCGGCTGCTTAACTAGCATACTTTGCCAATGCTAAATTTTATATATATATTATATATATATATAATATATATATATATATATAAAATATATATATAGTATTCCTGGTCTTTCTTGTGTTTGCTTCAGTTTGCTTGACTTTGCTGAGCACGTATGACCTTTCTGACCACAGCCTGCCCTGGCCTTTTCCTGGATAAACTGATTTGGCTACTAATTACTGCCTGCCATGAGCAAGTATAACTCTGACTAATAATTATGGTTAAAATATCTCAGTGATGAAAGCAGCTGTGAAAATACAATTGCTGCTTGTCCTGTCAACTACCTAGCTAAACATATGTGCTTTGGCATGCTGGGACTTCCAGTTCAACAACAAGTGGAGATGTACTTCCTGATCACTGCTTTATACAGTGCAGTATGCTGCATAAGTATCCCCCCCATTGGATTTTAGTACATTTTGTAGTGTAACAGCTTGAAAATAAAATTGTTTTAGTTGGAATTTTTTTATCACTGATCTACACAGAATTTAAGGTTCACAGGATCTCAGATCATCCTGTTTCTGGGAAGCCCCAAACATTGTTACATAACTTATCTGAAAATACAATACCATGAAAACCAAGTAGTTGTCAAAAAAGGTCAAAGACAAGGTTCTGGCACCAATCAGTGTTTCATGAAACAAAATCCCAAACTGAACATTGTCTGGAGCACAAAAAAGACTGCCTAGAGAAGGCAGTCCAACAAAGCTCAGTGAGTCGGTTAGGAGCACATTAATGAAAGGTACAACAAACATGCCTACAGCAACTGTAAGGGAACTGCAGAGATACATAACCGGGGTGGCAAAAAATGTTAACAGGACATGGCCATGTACATGCCACATCAGGGTTTACATGTCATAAATTTACAAGGAAGTGTGGTTTGCTACGTACAGTAGTTACACTCCAGCATCCAAATATAAACCAACTGATTGGTGACATGCTAAAAATAAATATGTGATTTTGTCTGTTTCTGGATCCAGATGACCACTGTTAAATTTTCCATGTGATCTCATGAAGAAACCAAACCATACAAAGTGCATACTAGTATTACATTGTAGAAATAAGTGATCAATAGCAGACACTGTATTGGAGGTATCAGAGTGTGCATGTACTGTACATGCTGTGGCAAGGGCAAGCACACAACAAACTGGGACCACACTGTACACATTGAATACCAGTGTATGATTTACCAGATAGGTTCAGGATTGGTGATCATTACGTATAGGTACATCCATGTGCTCTGCTCATGCTATCCTGCAATGCAAAAGTATCCTAGCGATTTTTTTTATTTTTGTGTTCTTCTTGATCTCTTTTAGTAAACCAGGACTAATGTGTTTGCAAAGACAATTGAAGATGTAATATGATACATATATAGAGGTGACATAGTGTGTGCAGGCCTCTTTATTGCTAGACTACAGGCAAACAACTACATACAGTATACACTAACCGGCCAATTTATTTTGTACACCTTGCTAGTACCGGGTTGGACCCTCTTTTGCCTTCAGAACTGTGGCATAACTTCTTTGTGGCATAGAAGGTGTTGCAAACATTCCTTAGACCCCTTTCACACTGAGGTGATTTACAGGCACTATATCGCTAAAAATAGCGCCTTTAAAGTGTCTGTAAAGTGCCTCTCCTGTCACTCCAATGTGAAAGCCCGAGAATGCTTTTAACCCTTTTTCGGCTGCGAGCAGAAAAGCACCGCTAAAACGACAGTAAAGTGCTGCTAAAAATAGCGGCGCTTTACCGCCGATGCCCGGCGCTGTGAGTGTGAAAGTGCCCTCAGAGATTTGGCACCAAAAACCATGCCACGTTCAGAGTCACTTAACCACTTCAGCCCCGGAAGATTTTACCCCCTTCCTGACCAGAGCAATTTTTACAATTTGGCACTGCGTCGCTTTTACTGACAATTGCGCGGTCATGCAATGCTGTACCCAAAAGAAATTTGTGTCCTTTTTTTCCCACAAATAGAGCTTTCTTTTGGTGCTATTTGATTACTTCTGCGGTTTTTATTTTTTGCACTATAAACAAAAAAAAGAGCAACAATTTTGAAAAAAAAAGAATATTTTTTACTTTTTGCTATAATAAATATCCCCAAATAATTAAAAAAAAAACAAATTTCTTTATCAGTTTAGGCCAAAATATATTCTTCTACATATTTTTGGTAAAAAAATTGCAATAAGCTTATATTGTTTGGTTTGCGCAAAAGTTATAGCATCTACAAACTATGGGAAAGATTTATGGCATTTTTATTAGTTATTTTTTTTACTAGTAATGGCAGTGATCAGCGGTTTTTATTTGGACTGCGACATTATGGCGGACAGATTGGACACTTTTGACACCCAGAGGCAGAGGCATGATGGGACTTTGCAATAGCTGGAGGTCCGCTAATTGCATATTCCTGAAATAGGGGATAGTTTTATGGCATTTTTGTTATAATTTTTTTTTTTACTAGTAATGGTGGTGATCTGCGATTTTAATCGGGACTTGCGACATTATGGCGGACACATCGGACAATTTTGATACATTTTTGGGACCATTGACAATTATACAGCGATCAGTGCTATAAAAATGCACTGATTACTGTGTAAATGTCACTGGCAGGGAAGGGCTCAACACTAGGGGGTTAACTGTGTGTTCCCTCACTGTGTTCTAACTGTATGGGGATGGGAGTGACTAGGAGAGGAGACATATCACTTTTCCTACGTAGTAGGAACAAACAATATGGCTCCTCTTCCCTGACAGCACAGGGATTTATGTGTTTACACACACAAATCCCCGTGCTGGTGCTCGTGCACACGATTGCACATGGCTGGCGGTGATCGTGCCCACGCATCGGGTTCCTCCTCCATGCAGCGAGCCCACGCGTGCCCCCTGGTGGCCGAAAATGGGTAGGACGTACCCATACGGGATTTTGCCCAGGGGAAACATTCTGCCGCAGTATATCTGCGTGAGCCGGTCGGGAACCGGTTAAATCCCCTTTCTTCCCCATTCTGATTCTTGGTTTGAACTTCAGCAAGTTGACTTCACCACGCCTAAATGCCTGGAGTTGTTGCCAGGTGATTGGCTGATTAACAATTTGTATTACCAAGCAATTGAACAGGTGTGCATAATAAAGAAGTGGCCGGTGAGTGTAAATTATATGTATACAAGAGAACTATTTCACCTGCCAATGAATTTTTATTTTTGGCGATCCAGTTCTGAGATTTACACAGCTCTGTAACAGAACACAGCCCTGTCTGGCAGAGCAGGGGACCTTATCTTTCTTGCTGCAGTTTAGCTTTTACTTACAGGTCTCCTTCCCAGCCCTCACACTGTGATTGAACAGGCTGCTATGGCACCTGGCCTGAGGCGGGGGGCACATGAGGGAGACTGTTAAGGAAACTAAATTGTGAAATTTCCAGTATAGAAGGGCTGATGTTAGACCTTGGGATTCTTGTCAGTCACAGACCCCCCTCTGTGCAGTAAGAATTTTTTGCTCAACTGTCTTAAAAGTGTAGATTTATTGCCCTCTGAACAACTGCTACAGATTGAAATTAAGGCTGGCCATACATTATACAATTTTCTTGTACAACTTTCCTTTAGATTTACCAAAACCATATAATAGGAGGTCAAACCTTAACACTTTCAATTTGTATGCAATCAGGCAGGCCCTTGCACTACATAGTTGAAGGTAAATCTAAAGAAAATTGAATAAGAAAATTGTATGGTGTATGGCCAGCTTAACACTGTGTGCTAAAGCAGTAAAAATCCCAGGGTTTCTTCTCAAATAAAACCTTATAGGACAGCTGACATCATTATGGTTATTATTATTGATACTACAACGATAACCTTTATCTAAAGCAATGGTCCTGACTCCCTAGTTGTCTGATTATACTGACAGCTCTTCTGCTGCTGCTGTCCTTGATTTAGACATACTTTATGGTAAGTCAATGACACATATTGTCACAGCTGACACTGCAAGCTGCTACAGAAGGAGTTAGCCAGGGGACCCCATCAAAATTTTGCTGTGGCATACTTTATGGTAAGATCAATGACACGCGTTGTCACAGCACACACTGGAAGCTGCAACAGAGAGATTTTGCTAGGAGACTTCATCAAAAATTTGCCCCATGATTTGTAGCTAAGTCCCCTGGCTGCTTACATTAAAAAATACATTAGGGGCATATTAATGGATAGATAATGAAGAAACTCCTGCGCTGTTAGAAATACCTATGCTAAGGGGCACTGCTGCAACACCTAAATGGCTGATCCAAACAGACAAAAGTGGTGTGAATAAAGTAAGTGGTGATTGCGCTGTGATAAGAGGGGAAGGAAGGAGGAGGAAGGGGAAGGGGCTAGCTCAAATGTATAGAGAGGTGATTGAAAAATGAAAAAATTATACAAAATATAAAGGTATAATGAGCATGAGGGCTAGTATCATACTAGCACATAAAAAATATAATGTAAATACTGAAACAGAAGAAAAGAAAAATCTCAGTGCAAAAGGGCTAGTACCATACTAGCACATATGTGGTAACTCAGCAAATATTTATCAAAAGAAAAATCTCAGTGCAAAAGGGCTAGTATCGTACTAGCACATATGTAGTAACTCAGCAAATACTTAATGGTGACTCCAAGTAAATAAATAAATGGTGAACAGTCCCACCGCCTTGTAGTACAAAGTGCTCAAACAATGAGTCATCAGTTCCAAAAGGCAAAATGGAAAAATTATACAAAATATAAAAGTGTGATGAAATGTAATAAAGTGCAGTCTAATGAGCACTAAATCCGAATAAACTGAAGAAACACAATAACCTAAAACGTATAAAAAGCCATGAAATGAGTGACAAATACAGTGTGGGTACAAAAAAAATGAACAAAATAAAATATATAAATCAAACAAAGTCCATGTGCATGAGGGCTTTTATCATACTAGCACATAAAAATATTGTAAATACTGACACAAAAGAAAAGAAAAAATCTCAGTGCAAAAGGGCTAGTATCATACTAGCACATATGTGGTAACTCAGCAAATTCTTATTAGTGACTATTAGTGATATATATATACACATACAGTGGGGATGGAAAGTATTCAGACCCCCTTAAATTTGTCACTCTTTGTTATATTGCAGCTATTTGCTAAAATCATTTAAGTTTTTTTTTCCTCATTAATGTGCACACAGCACCCCATATTGACAGGAATACACAGAATTGTTGACTTTTTTTGCAGATTTATTAAAAAAGAAAAACTGAAATATCACATGGTCCTAAGTATTCAGACATGTTGTTTTTCAATTCTTTTTGTCTTTTTTTCATGTATTTACTAAAAAAATAAAAGACACAGTGGTGATTAAATACCACCAAAAGAAAGCTCTATTTGTGTAAAAAATTGTATTGATGTAATATGGGTACAGTGTTGCATGACGGTGCAACAGGGCCGTCTTTAAGGCAGGGCAAAAGGGGCAGCTGCCCTGGGCCCCCATCATTGTTGTGGGGCCCAAAGCAGCTGACTCATACTTGCCAACTATCCCAGTTTAAATTCCCTTGTTCCTTGAAGTTTTAGTCCCATGCTATGTCCCGATAAATCAGTGTGAAGTTCTGTTACTAATGCTGTCCAGCTCTGCCCTATTGCCATTTACAGATGACAGCATTGATATGTAAATAGTGGTGGCATTAATATGTAAATAGCTGCTGACAGACGTCATTGATATGTAAATAGAGAATGAATTCATATGTATATCATGCCCCCCTGAGGTCATATCCACCATCACTTCTGCTGAATGCTGCCCACTGGGGAGGTAAAGCGGCATGCTTGAAAGTTCTGCCTACAACTGGGGTCATTAAGCCTAACATCAGCCTGTTCTACAAAGGTAAGCAAATTGCCCCTTACATTGATGGTCAGTGTAAATCCCCCCTTAGATTGGTGGTTACTGTGAATGTTCCTATGACATTAATGGTCAGTGTAAATCCCCATTACATTAGTGGTCAGTGTAAATCCCCATTACATTGGTGGCCAGTGTAGAAATGCCTCTTTATATTAAAAATCAGTAAAAAAAAAAATCCAAACTTGCATTTATGGTCAGTTTTGAATCCTCCCTTACATTAGTGGTCCATGTAGAACCCCTTTTTAAGTTGGTGGTGAGTGTAGATCCCCCTTACATTGGTGGCCAGTGTAAAAACCCCCCTTTATTGGTTGTTGATTGTAAAATCCCCCATTACATTGGTTGTCATTGTAAATTCTTCATTACATTGGTGATCAGTGTACATTTCCCTTTACATGGATGGTGAGTGCAGGATTGCCCTTACACTGGTGGTTAGTGTAAATCCCCCTCTATATTGGTGGTCAATGTAAATCCCCCCCCCCAACATTGGTTGTTGGTGTAGAAGTGTCACCTTACATTGGTGGTCAGTACAAATCTTCTTGATAATGGTTGTCAGTGTAAATTCCCCCCTATATGTAGGCCATTGTATTTTCCCCCTTACACTGGTGTTTGGTGCAACTTTGCTCTACATGATTCAGAATTTGCCACAGCGTACTGCCTCCTAACTAATCCCCCCACCAGTGCCACTGATCCCATCAATCCCCCAGCATTGCCACTGATCACCCCCCCACAGCATTGTCACTGTTCCCAGGAGTCCCAGGATCACTAGGAGTTTTCTGTCTATTGATGGGTTCCCTCGCCTCACCAGTCCATGGTGTGCAGGCAGTAAGGAGATGATGTGCTGTAACCTTTAGCAACCAATGAGTGAGCAGATGATGTGCACTAACCTCCTGCAACCAATCATTAAGCGGTAAGGATATGCAGTAACCTCTAACAACCAATCAATGAGCAGTAATAATATGCAGTAACCTCTAGCAACCACTTAGTGAGTGGCAACGATGTCCAGTAACCTCTAGCAACCAATCAGTGAGCAGTATTGATGTACAGTAATCTCTAGCAACCAATCAACAAGCAGAAGTCATGTGCTGTAACCTCTAGCAACTAATCCGTGAGCCATAATATGTGCTGTAATCTCTAACAGCCAGTCAGTGAGCGGTACTGATACACTGTAACCTCTGGCAACCAATCACAATCGCTGCCTGATCTGATTCAATAAACTGATTTTGAGTCTAGCTGCTATTTATTGGATGTCTCAGAGCAGGAGGAGAGCAAAATTGCATGGAGGGGGGTCGCAAGAAAATGATTGCCCAGGGTCCAATCAATATTAAAGATGGCCCTGCCATGCAATTGTCATTCAAAGTACGACAGCGCTGAAAGTTGAAAATTGGCCTGGGCAGGAAAGGAGTATAAGTGCCCAGTATTAAAGTGGTTAAAGAACACATGCCTGGCACAGATCTGATGGAATACTGTATTCCTAAATTAAAATATCATTTAGAATTAGAATTACTTGGAGTGGAGCTGAATTGCACTGAAGTGGAAACTGTTGTATGTGAGGATGTATGCTCAGCCTAGACATGAAGAGGGAACACTTTGCCGAGAGAGTAATGTGCCCCCAGCTTAGTTTAATGTGTGAAAATGCCATTCCAGTTTTCATACACAGATTAGTAGCATGTAGATTCTGCTGATGATCCTTAGGGCCGGTTCACACCATCAGCGCGAAGAAACACTAGGTGCATGCTTACACATGGCATAGAATTTATAGATATTTTCCTGATGTTTATAACCTATTTGGCCATTGAAAACACAAACACCTGTAACGAGCACATCTGAATGTTTAGTGAGCATTTTCATAATCCACAGTTGGAGAAAATGAATAAAAATGCTAGAAAAATGCTGGATTCTGGAGATTTTAATATACCTCTAGAGCTTCTTAGTGAGAATAGCTTCTACTTAGAACAATGCACATTTCTCCATGTTCCTGAGTAAAGAAAAAAAAATGTTTTGGGAACTGTACATAGTCTAATTTTTGTATTAAAGAGAAACTCATCAGCATTACGCTTCATTCACACAATAGCATTTCAAGAACGTGTGGAAAACCATGTGGTTTTGCACATGTTTATAAAAATCACAAAAATCTATTTAGCAGGGGCAGTTAGCTGGCTGACCACTAGATTATAGTATGGAAACAGGCAAAGTGAGAGCTCCCCTTTCAACCACTTGCTTACAGGGCACTTAAAGTGGAGTTCCACCCACTTTTACAACTCTTCAGCATCCCTCACTAAACTGTGCACTGTAAACGAATTGGATATTTACAAAAAAATTTTTTCAGCACCTACTGTATATTTGCTGTATTCATTTTTCACGTCCTCCTCCCTGGCCGCGGCCCATCGCATCATTTCCTGTTTGCAATGCCTTCTGGGAAGGGGCGGCAACTTCCTCTGACACTGCCGTTGCTATGGAAACCTGACCTGAAACCCATTACACTGCTTGTGCTGCACTGAGCATGTGCGAGATCTGCAAGGTTGAGATCCAGGAAGAAATACAGTCTGGCTTCAGATGCCCACACTTAAGATGGCCACGGCCTGCTGTAAGTTTATAAAATAACAAACTACTGCTATAAACTAACAAAACAGACCTTAGTTTACAGACTAACTTTACTAGAATATATTAAGCTTGTGTATTATAGGGGTATTTTTATTTAAAAAGTATAATTTCAGCCGGCACACCACTTTAAACCCCCCTCCTATCCAGACCAATTTTCAGCGTTCAGCGCTGACGCACTTTGAATGACAATTGCGCGGTCATACAACACTGTACCCAAAGGAAATTTTTATCATTTTTTCACCACAAATAGAGCTTTCTTTTGGTCAAATGATCACCTCTGCGGTTTTTACTTTTTGTAAAAAACTGAATTAAAAAAAATATATATATATTTTTTTATATTTTGTTATAAAAAATTTAAAACGGGTCATTTTTCTCCTTCATTGATGTACGCTGATGAGGCGGCAGTGATGGGCACTGATAGGCGGCAGTGATGGGCACTGATGGGTGGCAGTGATGGGCACTGATGGGTGGCAGTGATGGGCAGCACTGCCAGGTGGCACTGATTGGCACTACAGGTGGGCATTGATAGGTGGCACTTGTGGGCATTGATAGGTGGCACTTGTTGGCATTGTTAGGTGGCACTTGTGGGCACTGTTAGGTGGCACTGTGGGCACTGTTAGGTGGCACTGTGGGCAGTGTTAGGTGGCACTTTTAGGTGGCACTGATGAGGCAGATGTGCCTCTTCAACTTGGGGACCGATGTCCCTGACATCCGAGCCGGTGATCGGCTTTTTTTTCTACTCGCGCTGTCAGTGTGAGTAAAAGAAAAAAACGATTACCGATCTTTTGTTTACATCATGTGATCAGCTGTCATTGCCTGACAGCTGATCACATGGTAAGGGGCCGGGAACGGCCCCTTACTCAGATCGGGGATCAGCCGAGTCTCAGTGACTCGGTGATCACAGCGCGCCTGGCGCGCGCCCTGCAGGGTGCGCGCAGGGAGCGTGCACAGGGGAGGCCGTCATATGACGGCCTCCCGGGAATTCAGGTCCACGCTGTGGCCGTCATTCGGCCATAGCGCGGATGCGTAGTGGTTAAAGAAGTCCTTCCTTAGTGATGGAATGGGGGTAGGGTAACCACTTGTCTCAGACTGCCCAGGACATTCCCGCATTTTAGAGGTCTATCCCGGGCACCCTCACTCTAGGACAATACAGTGTCCCGGAATGAAACTGACATCACTTCCTCCTAGTGCTCTATGATAGAGATAGCCGCGCAGGAGGGAAACCTCCTGCACCTCCTGTCTAAACTGGTGACCACTGTTTGCTTTTGTTTTTCCAAAAATTGGCAAAAAAAAGCTATCAAAAATCCATCTTTTTTGGGGGGAGGGGGTCCCTGAATGGCAGTTTGGAAATGTGGTCACCCTAAATTGGGGTTGTCAGTGCCCACGTAAAATCCAGAATGAGAGGAGCCTTATGCCCCGTACACACGGTCGGACATTGATCGGACATTCCGACAACAAAATCCTCGGATTTTTTCCTACGGATGTTGGCTCAAACTTGTTTTGCCTACACACGGTCGCACAAAGTTGTCGGAATTTCCGATCGCCAAGAACGCGGTGACGTCAATCACGTACGACGAGACTAGAAAAGGCCGGTTCAGAACCAAGCGCGGCACCCTTTGGGCTCCTTTTGCTAATCTCGTGTTAGTAAAAGTTTGGTGAGAGACGATTCGCGCTTTTTCAGACTCGTGGCTTTCAGATCGTTTTCTGCCGTTCAGTTTGTGCTTGTGGGTTTGTATCTGCTCTTCAGTGCGTGCAGTCAGTTCGTATCGGAGTTTTCTGTGCGATCTTGTCCGCTCGTTGCTGTTTTTCAGGTCGCTCTTCACAGGCCTTGCTGTTCTTCAGTGCGTTCTGTTACTTCGTTCTGAGCAGCCGACCGTTTTCTAGCCATGTTTCGTATGCGTACTCCTCGTACAGTTCGTGCTGTGCGGGGGCTTGGTGTTGGGGTCCTGACCTTGACACAAGTCCAGTCCATGAACAGGGTGGGGAGGAGTTAATGGACCAAGAATTGGTTGCTTCAGCGTGACCAGTTCTGTCATATGCCTTTGCTCCGTGAGATGCGTGAGAATAATCCTGATGATTTCAGGAACTTTCTCCGGATGACGGACCCCGTATTTCACCGTCTGTTGGCTTCGCTGACCCCCTATATCAGCAGGCAGGATACCTGCATGAGGCAAGCCATCACTCCGGAGCAGAGGTTGGTCGCTACCTTGCGGTATTTGGCCACAGGGAGAAGCCTGCAGGACCTCAAATTCTCGACAGGCATCTCCCCCCAGGCTCTTCTTTGTGGACATTTACTGCTTGTGTTTGTTTGAGCTGACCCTGACAGAAATGTGTGGAGTCCAGAAAATATCGTGATTGTGTAACCTTATACAAAGCACTGTTGGCTGTTATTTACTGAATGCAAAGACACTTTTCACTACAAGTGCACTTGCAACTGCACTGAAACTGCACTTGTAGTGCAAAGTGGATTTGCCCTTAGGAAATTACCCCCATTTTCTCCTAAAACAACAATTACATCACCCCAAAAGTGTTGTAGCATTGAGACAATAATCCACACATTCTTGATGAACAATCTTTTTAATACCAGCACAATCACATGTGCATTTACCAAAGGTTTTTATGACAAACCAACATGTTTGTTGTCTAACAATTTTTGTGGTGTCATTATCCAAAATCAAAATGTGCATTTTATAGAAAACAGGCCTGTGTAAAACCCACAAGAAAGACACAAATCTTGATCTTACAAAGTTCACATTTGGTAGAACTGGAAGGCAATATCAGACATGAGTATTTAGGAACTGTGTTTGATATTGCGTTCAGATGGGGGGAAATCATCCTTGGAAAAGCCAAATTTGGAAGATGCACACAAATTTCACAATGTCAACATGTGCTATCTGCCATCAGGGGGGATCAAGGGATGTGTTTTGGGGGAGAAAGCCCTTCCTCACCGCTACTTTATTATTGAGGAAGCAGTTGCACCCCCAAAACGCGTCCATTGATCTCCCGTGATGGCAGATAGCACATGTTGGCACACTGTGTGCATCCTCCAATTTTGGCTTTGGGAAAAATCACAAAAACATTTCGCACATTGTAGCACACAAAAGAAGAAAGTGATTTGGAGGGGTTTTAAACTCGCCCCAAAACATCAATGATGTTTTTATATTTTGGAATAACATCATTGATGTTTTGCTTGATGTTTTCCAATTGTAAATTACACCCCATGATCTCCCCGATCAGGATCTGGGCACTTTCGGATGTGAAAGGATCTTCATCCACAACCTCACGATCACCTAAAAAGAAAGGAAACCCCAAAATAAATTAGGTCTAAAAAAAATGCCGCCATCCATCTCCTATCTGAGCCTGTGGTCGCAGACACTCACCTGTTGTGGTGACTAGTTCCACCACGTCTTCTTCCTCCTGCTCATCTTGTGTTGGGGGGATTTTCCCTTCTTCCAGAGGGGGGGGGGGGGGCTCTGGTCTCCTCGGATGAGGGGTGTCCTCCGAGTCTTTTATCCCCTATGTAAAACAAAAATGGTATAATTAGCACACAGATGGAGACCCCCCTATAGTATACACTGGAGCACCTGTGTGGCCCCTTAATAAAAAGGGTGTTCTGGGGTCCCACACTAGTGCTCCAGTGTCCAGATGTGAAAACAGCTGCTCAGTGTCCTCTCCTTACACTCTAGTTTGCATTTCATTCTAGTAACAAAGCCATCTACACAACCCAATTCTTTGAAGACAAGTATAGGGCGTCAAAATGGTGGCCAAATGCATATGGCCTAAACAATGGTATTTTATATTTGCAACGAAAAATGTGTGATCCGAACGAATAATGTGCCCATGAACATGAAAGTTGCCATTTTAAACTGTACAACAGTTCCTAAAAGCACATGGAGCAGCACGAACGTAATAAACACAAGAACAATAGGAACACAGCACAACTACTTACTTTTTTGCAGCACTCTCCGGATCTTTCTGTACTGCTCATGTTCTCGTAATTTCAGGTCCGACCACCGCTTCCTGAGCTGATCTTTCGATCGTCGTACCCCGAATTTCCGTTGCAGACTCCTGACCACATTCGCCATGATCTTGGCCTTTCGGACATTGTGGTTGGGGTAAGGCCCATACTTTCCATCATAGTCGGCCTTCTTCAGGATGTCCACCATTTCCAACATCTCCCCAAAGGACATATTTGAGTCCTTTAATCTCCTTCTGGATCGGGACGTTTCAGGCTCCAGCCTTTCCTCCTCCTCCTCCTCCTCGTTGCTGTACTTAGCACTATCCTGCTGTCTCTCCGCCATGTGCTCTTCCTCCACTGCGCCGAACGAAAAGGGGCGGGGAATAGAATAGAAAGAACGTCAGGGGCGGGCGGAGTTATACGCATGCGCAGTGTGTATAAATCATAACGCGCGCGTCTTACGTACGATCTGTGAGCGGAGGAAGGAGCATCGGAGACGCCGATCGTGCTAACGAAGGTAGGATCTAAACTTGGGCCTATACTGCTTCGAAATTGAAGCCTATATTGTAACAAGATTAGGGGAGTTTGGCCTGACATTAGGGTTTGTCTTGTGTTGTGTCTTGCAGAGAAAATGGATGGGTTCAACGACCACAATTTCCTGCCCCTGTTTATTGACAAGTACAGAGAGCTGCCCTGTCTGTGGCAGGTCAGACACCCCCACTATAATCACAAACAGAAGAGGCAGGCAGCGCTGGAGAAACTGCTGGAGTTGGTGAAGCCGGTGGTCCCCACAGCAACCATCCCTTATTTAAAAGCAAAAATTGGTGGCCTGAGGAGCACTTATCTCAGGGAGCGCAAGAAGGTCACAGATTCCCAGAGGTCGGAGCTGCAGCAGATGACGTTTATGTCCCCAGGCTCTGGTACTATGAGAGACTGCGATTTCTGTCAGACCACACTGAAGTCAGGGAATCCCTCTCCACTCTTCCTTCCACGCTTCCTTCCACCCCAGCTGAGGCTTCCGATGTCCAACCTGGGCCTTCCAGCCAGGAAGAAGTGGAGGAGCCCAGCTGGAGTCAGGTATAGCATTGTTCTACAGATTTCTGGGCAATAAATAAATGATGTTTAGTAGATGTTATTATTGATCACTATTTGCTGATTTCATAAAGTGTTTTACATATCAATAGACAGCAGTGGGCACCCAAAATTGGGACAAGAATGAAAACTGCTGGGCTCAGAAGGATAGTCTGTTATATTTGTTAACATTGAATTTGCAGCAGTCAGGAGGTGAAAATTGTGTGTGATTGATGAAAACAATACTAAAACTATGTCCCTTTTTCATACACAGGAAGACCTCAGCCAGGAGGAGGCTGTGGAATGTGGCAGTCAGGAGGAGGCGGGGATTAGTGGCAGCCAGGAGGAGGCGGGGATTAGTGGCAGCCAGGAGGAGGCGGGGCTAAGTGGCAGCCAAGAGAAGCCTGGGACAAGTCGCAGCATGACTGAGTCTCAGGTCCCTCCCCTCCGCCTGCCATATAAAAGGGCCAGGAAGGCCACTCCCAGTCCTGTGCAGGATTCAGTGTACAGGCTGATCCAGGAGGCTTCGGCGTCCCTCAGAGCCTTCCCCAGTCCTGCAGAGGCCTTTGCCTGCATGGCTGCCACCAAATTGCTGGGCATGCAGGAGGGCCAACGCAAGATTTCTGAGGACCTGATTTATAAAGTCCTTCGGAAGGGGGAGAGTGGGGAACTGACACACAAGATGGATGTCATGGAGAGGGATGATCCTCCTCCTCCTCCTCCTCCTGCTGCCACAACTCCACCACCACAGCCAAAGGCTGGAAGGAAGCGTGGAAAGAAGACCTGAGAGTGATGACCCTGGGTTCAGTCTGGTCTGACAGAAGATGCAGTCTCTCGTATGACCACAGCCTGGGGACACAGATGTCATCTGCTGCTTTCCGGATCTCTAGGACTTCTGGACCAGACTGCCCTCCCTTAGATATGGACTCCTCAGGCCACCAATTTTGCTTTTAAATAATTGATGTCTGCCCTGGGGGTCCAAGGCTTCGCCCACTTCTGCACTTTCTCCAGCATTGCCTCCCTCTTTGTTTAGTTGTGACCCCTTAATAAAATATTTTTAGGTAAATTCTACTCTCCTGTGTGTGTTTTCATCCAAAAAGGACAGTTTGTTGGTGAGTATTCAGGTACATTTCTAAAGTACAATGTGAAATTAACAAGGGACAACAACACCAAACAATCTCCTCCTACAGATTAAATAGAACAACATATCAATGGTGTTGTGGGAACTTGTCACAAAAAACACACAAACATTTTCGGGAGTACAAATCAAAATCACCAAAAAAAAAAAAAAAAAAGAGAAACACAAAAAAAGATTCTACATTAAAGTAAAAAAAAAAAAAAAAAATATGTTGTCAGATGTGAGAAATCAAAATATATTGAGGGAATCCCGATAAATAGTAACGAAAGAAGTTTGTGAGAAGTATGTGTGAATATGAGCATCAAAACGACTTAATTCTTGTCACATTATAAAGAAGAAGAGAGTGCGCTGTATTAAACCATTTTTTACATTGCAGCGTGACGAAAGTGCTTTATCCATTACGAACGCTAAGTTTACCAGAACGAGCTGTCCCGTGTCAGAATTTCTTCTGAGCATGCGTGGCACTTTGTGCGTCGGAACAGGCCACACACGGTCGGAATTGACGCGATCGGATTTTGTTGTCGGAAAATTTTATCTCCTGCTGTCCAACTTTGTGTGTCGGAAAATCCGATGGAAAATGTCCGATGGCGCCCACACACGGTCGGAATTTCCGACAACACGCTCCGATCGGACATTTTCCATCGGAAAATCCGACCGTGTGTATGGGGCATTAGGCAGATGTGGCATGAGAGCCAGGTTGGAGCCCTCTGAAGTGAGTAATAATGACCCTGGGAGAAAGAGAGTAACATCAGGGAATGTGCCCAGCTGGACAGAGCTATGAAGTGAGATATGGACAGAGAAATTGGTATACTATAGAAAGTGCCTTGTTAATATTGGCTAACAGAGCAGGATGCTTCACCTTGTTAATCTCGGTTTGAATAGAGCAGAATCCCACTGAGCTTGTATACAGGGAAATGGGTCTCAATGCTCTGGTGCTCCTGAGTAGAGGAGAGAGGAGGAGCAAAGAGATGATGGCTTATAATTATGTGCTGGCATTTTGTGCCCGAGTGACTGCTGCAGAAGGTTTGCACTTATGTATGGTAAGGTGTGCCAAAAGGTTCTATCCATATGTCAATGTGATATTACGTGTCACTACCAGAAGAACATCAGTAAAGTGCAGAAAATACTTCTTTTGTAGACATTCCTTTCTTTATGAATATAGAGGCTTATGGCTGAGAATGTCCTGGGCGGGCCTATAGCCAGGAGTTAGGCACAATATGGGTAAGGCTTCTATCTACCAGTACTGTCACTGTCCTTACCAAAAAGAAGTGGGCTGGCAACTGGTCTAGTTTGGGGCCAACGCACAGCCAATTGTGGTCCCCCTGGTGTAGTTGGCAGGATAGGAGACATCCCTGTGCCATGTATCAAGATCTGTCATTTAATCAGCAGTGAAAGGAGGAGTTTTGCTGCACTGGGTGCATCCGTCAGTCGTTGCTTGTAGCAGCTGTGTGCACATGCAGCCTGAAGGCTGCACTGATGCGAGGATGGTGAAACTGTGCCAAAACACTCCACGCCTTAATGATACAGGAGTCTGGGCACTTACCAGGGGGATCTATGCGGTATGGCGGCCCAGGTCATTGGAGTTCTTGGCAGTGGAGTGTGCTACCTGCGGAGAGCTGACCCTAATGATGACATTTTGGGCACACTGCCGGGTCTGCCGAGCCTTTCTCTACAAGGTGCTTCCAGTGAGAATGGAGCCACGCGATCAGCAGATCGACCTCAGAGCAGAGGTGGTACAGAGGAGATACAGTCCTTCTTTGTAGCGATTGGGAAGCTGGCCACTTGGGATCTCCAGACCTGGTGTGGAGGAGGGTGAACAAACTGCACTGGGGTTCCCCAACCAGCATGAAGGATGAGAGCTCCCCCAGAGCCAGCAAAGTCAAGTTCCATAGAGAACCCAGAGGAGATCCTCAAGGGTTTTCAAGGAGGAGCGAGTATAAAGCAGTAATCGAGAAGATTTGTAATTTATTATGCCGCCATTAGACTTGGGCCCTTTGGGTCCAGAACCACCAGAAGTCCCCACACAGGATGAAGCTCAAGTTTCTGCATTGTCAATGAGTGACCTGGTGAGGGCTTCAATGGATGTCGTGGCTAAACAAGCGAGTCTTTGTTGTGAAGAATCTTCCATCTATGTTAAAATAGTCAAGCCTATGGTTAACACTTTACTTGCCCCCTGGCCAAAGATGTGGCCTCCAACTAGTTCCGCTGTCACATCTTTATCTTTATTTGGTGCACCATGTCCAGGAGCTGTGTGGAGTCCAAGTTCCCTATGTTCCAGTGCCTTTATTTCAACTACTGGATGCAGAGAGTCCGAAAATCTATAAAACTGCTGTATGGGAACATTTGGGAGTTTATGTGTCACTGCGGTCTTGGCAAGGAAATTCTTTGCTTGCTCATTAGTTTGGTCATTGTTTTTTAGGGCGCCACATCTACATGCATAACATAGTGGTAGTTCAGCCTTACAAGGGTATATGGATATTTTCTGCATGGAATGCGGGTTTTTGCTGGCAGAACTAGCAGAAGATTCTGTGTAAAATATATGTCTAAGGTATTTTTTTGTTTGTTTAGCAAATAATAAAAAAAAAACTAGTTCTGTTTGTGTGAAAAGAATGCTAAAAAATTCATATGGGTGCGATGTTGCATGACTGCTCAATTGTTATTCAAAGTGCGACAGCGCTGAAAGCTGAGATTTGTCCTGGGCAGAAAGGGGGTGAAAGTGCCCAGTAAGCCCCTTTCACATCGCTCAGCTGATCCCCATTGAGCAAGCGGATGACAAGTTTGTCTCAGCTCACTGTGTAGAGCAGAGACAGATCCAGTCCCACTCTCCTCTATGGAAAAATTGGATGGAAACGGACCGCCTGTCTGTTTTCATCCAATCATATCCGATCCGATAGATGGATGGAAAACAGGACCACCATCTGTCTGGATTTGGTGGACAGGATCGGATAGCGGCGGATGTCAGCGGACATGTCACAGCTGACATCCACCGCTCCATAGGAGAGACTGCAAGGTCCGACCAGGTCCGCCTGAAAAAACTGACAAGCGTTCCTGATTGAACAGCCTGTTTGAATTTTCATCATAGTTTTTGTCAAATGACTGTGACGAAAATATTTTCATCGATGACATGAACACTGCAGGAAGTATAGCCAGGGCATTCTTCATATTTATCCATAGGAGAAGTTTGTTTTTATCTATAGATGCCGTGTATCTGCATAGGCAGTTTATTGGTAAAGGTGAAGAACGCGCGTTTAAACGAGGCCTTAGATGTGGACATACCTATACGCTGCATGTATCTAAACGCAGTGGGGAAGACGCCAGGGTGAATGAGCCCAACATTGTTACTGAACCCAACTGAATGCAGGTGTCCTCCTGTAATGGTGGGTATGGGATGTTTCCTAATATTGTCCTATGTGGACCATGGTGACCCCAGGTATGTCCCCCTCCTCCAACCTTCTAACAGACCTGAGTGGTGTCTGTCTGCCCCTAATACCCAAACTCCTCTCCCATAATACTAATTACCCTCCATCCTTCCTTCCCTGCCATGGCAGTCCGCTCTACCTGAGGACCTCTCTCTCCTCTCCCCTGACGTCATTCTCCTTTTTCCATCATGTCCCTATGTCACTTGTTCAGTAAGTAGCCATCCCCCCTCCTCTCCTCAGTCCCTTCTTTCACCTAATCCCTCCTTTCTTCTTCACAGAGCCCCCCTTTTCCCTCCCTCTCTCTCCATGTCAGTGCAGGCTGTCGGCGGATAGCCGGAGAAGAAGGCGCCTCTGTGTGTGTGTGTGACTGACTGGCTGCACCGGGCAGATGCTGCGTGTGCTGCATGAGGGAGGACGGAGGAGCGGGGACATGACGGTGTGCGGCGGACAATGAGGATGGAAGAGAAGGAGAGGGAAGACACGGACTGTGCCCCCGGCTCCTCCGTCTATTAGAGAGAAGGAACCTTCTACTAGGTGCCCGAGGACACAGGCACCTACCGACACAAGGTAACAATCAGACACCTACCTCTCCGCCGGGGCCTCCCACATTACAACAGCCGCCCTGATCCCCAAACTAGTGAGGGGGGAGTCATTAAAGGAAAATTCTGGTAGAAGGTGTGTATAGTATATAGGGGGGGGGGGGGGATACATCCTCCATGTGGAGGCAATGGTGTGTACAACATGTGTACATGACTGGGCACCATGGAATGTTCTATTATTGCTGCCCTTCAAAGGGTTTAAGGGTCCACCTTGTGTGGCAGAGGAAGCCCTATGTATGACTGGCACTGAGAGCTTTCCAAAAATCCCTACACTTATCCCTATAGGATCCATCAGTGCCAGTCCTGGGAATGGGAGACAGAGAAGGCTGAGCTGTAATTACTGGATTGGTGTTGTGCAGCAGACAGGGTGGGCCAAATGTTAATCTGTTGTGTTCTCATATTGCAGGGGTAAGGCTGCTACTCATCCATTGCCCAACTTTAAGATTATCGCCAAATTCTATCTATCTATCTATCTATCTATCTATCTATCTATCTATCTATCTATCTATCTATCTATCTATCTATCTATCTATCTATCTATCTATCTATCTATCACACTGGTGTCCATATATGATTACCTAACATTACTAGTGGTGAATTCAGGACTAAATTAAAAAATATAGAAATATATATATATATATATATATATATATATATAGGAATGTTTTTTAGTTTATTTCTGAATTCACCATTAGTACAGTTAGATAATCATATATGGACACCAGTGTGATAGATAGAAATATATATATATATATATATCTCTATCTATCTATCTATCTATCTATCTATCTATCTATCTATCTATCTATCTATCTATCTATCTATCTATCTATCTATCTATCTATCTATACACATATATATATATAAGTATATATGTATACAATTCTATCTATCTATCTATCTATCTATCTATCTATCTATCTATCTATCTATCTATCTATCTATCTATCTATCACACCGGTGTCCATATATGATTACCTAACTGTAATATTGGTAAGCTCAGATTTGAAAAAAATATATCAATATATATATATATATATATATATATATATCTGAACTCACCAATATTATGGTTCGATTAAAAAAAGAATGGTGTATATAAAAAATATATGTGACCTCTCATTTTTTTACATAACTGTAATATTGGTGAGCTCAGATAAAAAAAAAAAAAAAAAAAAAAAAAAAAAAAAAAAATATATATATATATATATATATATATATATATATATATATATATATATATGTATATATAAATATGCGGTCCATATCTATCCACATTAGTGGTTTTATATAAATACTCATATTTTTTTTTATTTTAATCTAACTATTGGTGAGTTAAGATAATAATAATGATACATAATGTAATAGTAAATATGTTATATAGGTGATCATATATAATTATATATATATATTGTAACATATGTAATTCAGTACATACTTTGAAAAAAATCGCCACTTAAACCTATCTAGTCTATGTGGTTAACATGTATAACTCATGTAGAATTCAGTATATAATTACCTACCTGTAGTATTGGTGAGTTCGGATTACATATATTACATATACACTCGCTCACGCATATACGTTGATATATAATGTATGTAGGTACACACACTTTTTGCTAGTGGGCCCCAGCCCCGCTGTGAACAGAGGTGACAAGATACAGATGCAGCGGAAGTTTGTTATTCATACTAATTTTATGCAAAATAATCTAAACACAAAATTGCAGCATGAATATGAATGCATGTAATAAGCATATTTGAAATACAATAAAGGATGCTCAAAGATAGGCAGATTGTCATAGACTTAGATGGCTGTTCTGTTCAGTCTATTCTCCCATTGCTGTCCCAGCGGAGACTCAATCCTCTTGTGTTGGGTGAAGTGGATGCACCACCTGCGTGGTGAAAATTGGCTCCGTTGTCTCTATAGAAAAGGGAGCCATTGGTGCTTAGTTGCGGAGAAATATTCCAATGTGTTGGGAAAAATTCTGTGTGATTATGAGAATTAAGTACTCATTATTGCCCTCTAGAGTGCCTCATGGCCCATGACCAGATTGTTTACCAATCGTAGCAAGTAATGCTCGAGTCAGATCACTTGCAATTATCAGGCTGTGCATGATTATGATTGCCTTAAAGCGATCCTGTCACCTCTCTCCAGCTGCTCCCTGAAATACCTCTCCACCAGATGGCAAGTTAAATCTTTTATGTCTTTATCAGATCCTGGTTATCCAACACAACACATCCAGATACATTTGTTAGCTTGTTCCCTGTTAGAGTCTTGGTTCTTCCCACTGGTTTGCTGTAGTGACATAGCAGACGGAGGGAGGAATGACGGCTCTCAGCGAGGGACATGCTATTTGACACACCAAGAAGTGTCGGAAAGAAGCAGTGCCCGAAGCTGATAGAAACAGAGAAGATTTCACTCGCTTACTGCTAAAAGAATAAGTATTCATCATCTTGTATAGCAGGGGGCAGCTAGATGTATTTTCTTATAGAAGTGTCAGAAAGATCTGCTCATTCTTTGAATCCCTCCCATAGAAAAAAGCAAAATCACGCATGACAAAAAAAACGGCATATTTGGTGAAAATTGAAAAGTATATTCACCTTACCCCCAGCTTCTGACCGTGGCTCCTAGCTGAGGGTGACGTAACAGGCTTTCTGGCAAGATCCTAGGAAAGTGATTACCGTATATGGTTTACTGATACAGGACAAAGCAACAGATTCACTTCAGTACTCACCTTTCCTTTGTTCCATAGCAATCAATTTGCCCCTGGGGGAAAAAAAAGAAAAGAGCATGTGACCCTTCTTCCCATTTGACAGCACTGGTGCTTGCAGTTTGAGTATTCAGGCATCCAAAACTGACACATGGGGAAGTAAGGAGGCCAGGCTGTCATTAAATGAGGCAAAGAGCGCTAACTCTTTAATAAAGAGAAGTGATTGTATGTCATTAATTTGTTTTATGGAATATTGTAAAAAAAAAAAGGCTTACTAGTCCTTACTAGTCCCTGTGGGTTGCATACAACAGCTTTGCTGTTTGCACTGTATGTGAAATTGGCTACAATTACACAGCCGGTTTTGTAAATGATGTGCATGGGAGAGAAATGTGCTAATCTGATTATACATTTCTCACATTTGCTAAAAAAATAAGCCAAAGCAAATAGAATGAAAATAGCCATAAATATTTCATGCACAGCACATTTTATCCCTGGCTCCAGTGATTCTCCGAATCAATGTTTTGTTTTGTTTTTTGGAAGTTTTGTGCAGAAACTGATAGATTTCCGATAAAGATGCTATGAATTTGACATATTTACATATACAAACCAATCCCAAAAAGGCAAAGATTACAGATATGATATCTCTTTGTTCTCTGTTGTCAGTACAGGGCAAAGACAGGGCTTCCTATCACAGTATGTGCCATGATAGAGATACACTAGTGTGCATGTTTGCTGAAGGAGAAACCATTATTTCAGCAGGTGCATATTATGCAAGATTTTATAATTTCTTCCAGGGAATCTTAGAGGAATAACTGCTGTATCCAAATGTGTTATGCACAACTCTGTTTAGAGGACCTTAAACTATAAAAATGCCAATGTGTTGTTTATTAGATTGGAATATATTTGAATCAGGTTTTTAATGTTGATTTTTAATAAATATTTGAGTGTAGACATTATACAGGAAATCAATTTAATCACTGTTTTATTCATTAAAAATACTTAAGGCAGAGCTCTAGCGAAAAATAACAAGATTGCAATATTCACCTTCAATCCAGAAATTTTCCCCGCAGTACTTTTTTTATTGTAAGCACAATTTAATCCACTTCCGCTGAGC
Organism: Lithobates clamitans; assembly: GCA_037952925.1. Lineage (NCBI taxonomy): Eukaryota > Metazoa > Chordata > Amphibia > Anura > Ranidae > Lithobates > Lithobates clamitans. The sequence continues at coordinate 2,832,912 of JBBGZY010001072.1, forward strand.
CCTTTTTGATCTAGACCTGCCCCAACCTGTGAATGGACAGTGAAAAGAAAAGCAGCACTGTATTGAACTCATATTTCTGCTATTCTGCTTTCTCCTGCTGCCTGCACTGCACATGAAGTAAATGAGTCCTTAAACTGCTTCTTCCTCTCACATTCCAGTCCTGCTGTATATGGACTGCAAGAGGCAGATGGCAGCTCAAATTCCAGTACTTGCACTGCTTCCATTTAAAAAATGAATTCAATGATTTATTAATTATTAAACAGTTTTTTTAATTTAAAGCATCCCTGATATTTTTTTTACTAAACAGTGGTTTGCACATATTGACTCTGCCATTTCCTTCTTTTATTGGGAGTGGCTCCCATCCCTGCAGGCTCCTGGGTGGGCCTTCAAGCTCCAGTAGCAAAAGGCAGAGTGTCACTTTCCACATTTTTTCCAATACTCTCCAGCCTTTTAGATTGCATGACTGGTGGTTATCACCAAATGATGATGCTGCGGTATAAGTGACATTGGGTACATGGGTTCTTATGAGCCACCACATCATTTTCCACTGAGAACCGCCACTAGCACTTGCAAGGGAGGGTCCCCAATATAAATTTCTGCTTTGGCTTTGCATAAAACTCTCTGGTTTTTGGACATGTCCTAAAATAGGTTTCACCACATTTTCTTTGTGGTACAGCCAAAGACTGGGGGAACTGTATGCCCATCCTGATACGACATGGTGGGCCAGAGAGTTTGATAGATATTTTATTGTGCCATGGCCTGAGATCGTATTTTGGGTCTCCTACAGTGACTCTTCCAATTATTATCTTAGAAAAGTTGTTGCATGATCATACACAATCTAAAGGGGTCACTATAGCCTTTTGCAGACAGTGGGACCTCAACTGTTTCATGATTGTTAACAAACATGGGTTTCATATATTTCTAACTTATCCCGATAATACTGGGGCTGGAGATAAATTGGTTCCCTGACGTTTTAAGCACGGTGGACAAAATGATAGAATTTTAACTTAAGCATAGGCTTTACTATACCCTGGATTGTTTACATGAGCTGGGCCTACTTTTTCACTACAGCTGCCCGCAATGCAGTCATGACAGTGCCAACATGTGCCAACATCTTATGGACTTGTTAAAGAATTCAGAGCTTTAAGTCTTCATTGTATGCTCTTATGAATGAACAATTTGAATTTATTGTTCCTAAAACCCCTGAGACAATCTTACTTAATATTCTGTTACAATATGTTCCTCTTAAATTCTCTAGCATTATCTTTCAGCTGATTCTGTTTTATGCCCCAAAAGTGATTTTACTGCATTGGAGAGACCCGAACCCACTACATGTTATTATGAAAATTAAACTTGCCAACGATAATCAAATACAAACCTATTCAGTGGGTGCCCCTAAAAGTTGAATGAAATATGGAACCCATGGCTGGGGAAAAACGAATGCTGTGTTTTAGATGGTCATGTTATCTTGTACGCTGTTTCCTTGGTGGCACTGAAGAGGACGACAGTAAATGTGTGTCAATAGGTGTCTGTATTGTTATTGCTGTTGCTGATACAGCTTTGGCACTGACAGTACCAATTCAGTGTTTGCTTATTATTACATTTCTATGAAGTCACATTTCTAAGAAATCAAAAATAAACACCTTTTATATCTCCCTTTATATCTGAGTTCAGCTTTATATGTATTTTTAATAGTATCCCAATCTGTCTTTGTACTATCCCCCGTAACAACACCTTGTACATCTGAGAGGTAGACAATGTACTGTAGCTAATCAGATATTACTGCAGTGCACAGTTTTGTGAAACTAACAAATAAAGTTTACTGATTAGAGAAAGAGCAGAGAGATGACCTCATCAGTGGGAATCCCTTAACTCTCTATACACAGCGGAGAAAATAAATCATTCAGGGCTTTGCATAGTGTCTGTCAGAGGTGCCTAGATTAGGTCTGACTACCTAAGCATGCAGGTGAATGTAGAACGATCTTTGTTGGCTACACTAACTACGTGTTTGACCTATATGGATTGACTGCATTTAGTAAAGGCTCTGTGTAACAGTGAAATGGTGCAGAATCATTTCTTCATTTCTACTCACTCATGACGTATTGGATTGTGGCCAAGAATTCCTTCACTGAGTGATAGAAGTGGTGAGAGCCCCTTGAATGTATACACTATACACTGCCTAACCCCAGGACTGGCAGTAATCCTTCAGTCTCTAAGTGGAAGCAGGCGGAGGCACAGGTGTGCAACTATCTGATTTCCTTTGATTATAAATGCATGAATTAGAAAACGGGATGAACAGAATTATAATTTTTTTTGCTGCTAAGACAGTTCACATAAACTATATGCATTTAGCTGTTTGCCTACAGTTACACTTTCAGTTATGGATGACTGCAGCATTTACCTAACTGTTCAATATAACCTCCATTCATCACATAAGCATACATTATATAGACCTCAGATGTAGATTATACATGATAATACTGCTCACAGCTTGCCTGCTATTGTGCTGTGTTTTATAACTTTGTGTCACCTCTAGTCCCTGCTGCCTGTTAAGGACACACACACTCCTCCCTCAAAAAAAGCAAAAACAAAAGACAATACATTTATAAAGAACAGTACTGTGCTGTACAAATGTACAATGCATTCTGCTTGCTTTGGGACTCCAAAGCAAGCATAAAACCATTGGTAATAAAAAAAAGTGCAGGGTCACATGACCGATCAAAACTGTGCAGCATTAAATAGAGAGAACACTGTGGGATTATGTAAACTCAGCACCATGACCTGCATTTTATTAAGACTGGAATAACATGGTGGCATCTGCTCTTCACCTTAAAATTACCTCTAGTCTTCAAACATGTTTTGTTTGATCAAAGTTCCATTATATTGATTTGAAGGATAACTGTACATTTGGTATATTTATCCTTTAACTGATACTCAGCTAGTACTATCCCCCCCGGAAGATAAGCATATATTTATTTTCTTATGTACAAAATTTATAGCGTCTAAAAACTATGTTGTATATAAATATATATATATATATATATATATATATATATATATATACACGATATTGCGGCAGACTAACTGACACTTTTGACAGTAATCAGTGCTAAAAATATACACTGTCACTGTACTAATAACACTGGCTGGAAAGGGGTTAAACATCTATGGGGATCAAAGGGTTAAATGTGTGCTGAACCAGCGTTTTTGTGTTTACCATGTGGTGCTTTTACTATGGGATGTGCTGGATTTTATCCCCTTTGCAGGGACACAACATCCAGCACATCCTTTCTGACAAGACAGAGCTTTGTCTTGCTTACATAGGCAGAGCTCTGCTCTGTCATTCTCCTCGCCCATCAGCGGGTCCCAGTGGACATCCATTGGCCAGTACCCACTAATCTGCATCTGCTGTGACTAATCACAGCAGAAGCAGTGCACCCCCTATCCAAAAGTGCCAGATCACATACTAGGTACATGATCCGGCACAGGAGAGCCACCTCACACTGTATAATGGCGTGATGCAGTTGGCAATAGTTAAAGTGGACTTTTTTTTGTTTGCTCAGTTGCTCTCTGTTTTATGAGTCTCCCAACAAGATGATCGGGGCTGTATTGGCTGCAATCTTAGGTTTCCTGGTTGGAAGGGAGAGCCTGGGAAAGCAGCTGGAGTATTTAGTCACTTCTGGTTTCACAGCTTGTAAACAAACCACTAGTGGTTTGTAAAAAGCATCGGATCATACTGATCTTGGTATGATCCGAAGCTTTTAATGGCAGGAGCGACATCTGGGGTCTAATTAGCCGCTAGGATTGCTTTCACAAGAAAGAGCTCCCCCCGGCTCTAAAAAAACAATATCGGGATGATGCCTGTAGCTGCAGGCATCATTCCAGTATAACCACTCAAAGTCAAGCAACGTACCAGAACATCGTCTGGCGTTAAGTGGTTAAACAGCATGCAGATCCCTCTAAGAGTCTGCTATGTAAGTTGGGGGACCTTTGGAGGGGTCTGTGTTCTGTTTTCCTACAGCAAGAGTGAAGTCCCACCAAAATATTTCTGATATGCCTGGTATAGATTTTAAGGTAGTACCCTATTTAAAAAAAAAAAGTTCCCCTAAAAATCTCTACCAGACCCTTAATCTGAGCTCGCAGCCTGGCTGGTCAGGAAAGGGGAAGGACGAGCATGCACCCCTTCCCTCCTGAGCCATATCAGGCCACATTCCCCCAAAATGATGGAAGGGTGCCTTGCCAGGGCAGACCCATCCTGGCAAAGCACCTTGTCCCCATGTTGTTGAGGCCAAGGGCATCTTCCCCACAATCCTGGCTGGGGCTGTGGGGGCCTGGAGGCAGGGAGCTTAAAGCGCCCCCAGATATCGCCCCTGCATGTGAATGAGTAAGGGGTAAATAGTACCCGTACTTATTCACACAAAAATTGTCACTTAGAAATAAAGACACCCAACGCTTGACAAGTTCTATATTAATAAAATAAAACTTCCCAGAAAAGACCTTTGGTGTATATACAGCAGAGGACTTTTCTGGGTTGTTTTATTTTCAAGACTCCCACAGAAAAAAAAATGACCTAGTGCACACAACCAATTGCAACTCCCTGAGCTGTTATCATCTAAATAAGGGAAAGGGCAGGGATAGTAGTGACATGTGGCCATATTTAGGCAATAATGTAATACCTCTGATTCCCGCCCATTAGTTTTTGTAATCAGGGATTCCCATGTAAGTGAATGGACCAGGTGACATCAGTGGTTGGTAAGGACACGGCAGGTGACCTGATGCTTCCTTAGCATCCATTGACAGCCTGATGATATCATATTTGTCCATGGCAAATGCCCCCAATTTTTGGCATTCAGAAGAACATCTGAACACTAAGCTCATCCGTACTCCTTACAGGTTCAGGAAGTTAAAAATAATTGCAAAAGAAAGCTAAGTTTCACACAAAACACGCTCTATTATGTTTGTGCATTTTTAAATATGTTTTGGAAAGAGCGGAGGAAAGTTAAAATTTCTGCCTGTGACCCTAGTTGGAGACAGTTTCCTTCATTTTTTGACCCTTTGACTCCTGGACAAGTAATGGGAAAAAGACACAAGCAGCAGTAGTTTTAGTCCTTACTCATTCTACTGAAAAAAAATATCTTCCTACCTGAGGACGGGTTCACACTGGTACGACAAACGCTCTGACATTGGGAGCCCATGTTGCATGACATGGGAAAATCAATGTTTCTCTATGGGGGCCGTCTTATTTGGTCCGACACAAGTCGGTCTAACTTTGAAAATGCTCCCTGCACTACTTTGGTCTTACTTTGATCCTATTTCAGCCAATTGAATATCACTGAAATCGGATCAAAGTCGGATCGCCGTATTGACTGATCCGACTTTGGCATGCGACTTGTGCTCTGATGATCTTGAAGGAGAACTCCATGCCAAAAAATAAAACAGCATGGGTTCCCCCTCCAAGAGCATACCAAGCCCTTCGGTCTGGTGTGGATTTTAGGGGGAACCCCCAAGCCGAAAAAACGGCATGGGGCCCCCCTCAAAATCCATACCAGGCCTTTATCCGAGCAAACAGCCTGGCAGGTCAGGAAAGGGAGTGGGGATAAGCGAGCGCCCCCCCCCCCCCCGAACCGTACCAGGCCACATAGCCTCAACATGGGGGTGCTTTGGGGCAGGGGGGCCCCATAACACCTTGTCCTCATGTTGATGAGGACAAGGACCTCTTCCTGACAACCCTGGCCATTGGTTGTCGGGGTCTGCGGGCGGGGGGCTTATCGGAATCTGGATGCAGTATAGTCAGTGTTTTATCTGGCGCTCCAGATGGAGTAATCCAAAGGGGAATAGTCTGTGGCTGTAATAGCTGGATGGTGATGTATCCATAGAAAGGGGTATTAAGGGTTTAAAAGGAAGGCAGCCATCCTTCAGAGTATGTTCAGAACTCTGCAAGACATGTAAGGAAAAAACAGGGAGGGGGAGGCGCCGACCTGAGTGTAGTATTAAAATGATGATTTTAATAGGATAAGATTAAAAACACTTACAAGATGATATAAGATGCATACTCGTCAAAATAAAGTGCAGTCCTGGCATTCCACATGGCTCTGTAAGTCCCACCGCTGTTCCGGATAGCTGGAGAGGATTGAGCAGCTGGCTGGAATGGATCACAGTGTTTCTCCAGGAGCATTTACTTGTCAGTACAAGTTTAAAAATGGCGCTGCAGTTCTCGGCCTGCTCTCAGCGGTTTCTGCCGCTCTCGGCAGCTTTCGGTCGTTCTAGGCCGCTCTTGGTGGCTTTCGGCGGCTCTTGAAGTCCCGCGTGAGAACGGCTGAAAGCCGCTGAGAGGCTCAGAATCGGTGGGGGATCCGCGTATAACAGGCACCCACGATTTTCCCCTGATTTTAAGGGGAAAAAAGTGCGTGTTATACGCCAATAAATACGGTATATTTAATAACTGACTAGAAAATAATATAGGAACACAAGTAGGAGTTATTGCCCATAGTGATTGGTCCGGTTTCACATTTAATTCTCCTACAAAATAAATCCTGGAATCTGGACACTCTGGTTTACATCTTTTTTCTCATTTCCTTCCTTCATCTTATTTATAAACAGACCCTCTAAGATCACACATAATGACAATGTCACAAATAACTTTTTTATACTCTTGACATGGACATATACATGCACAGTTGTGTCTTTGAAGCGTGTTCCCTCAGAAGGTCTACTCTAGCCAAGGGTCCTTGTAGGTCAGTCATCATCCTTTCCCGTTAAAGTGACACATGTCTAACAGGGATCATGTAATGTCACATTCCATTGCTTAGTAGTGCACCATTGTTCTTTCACATACCACAAGCGATGCTTTCTTATTGTTAGGCATTGGGAGGTCTTAGGGAAAAAAAAAAAAAATGAATGCTCTTATTTTCAGAAAAATATGTACATGGTATAATTTCATACTGTCTAAATCTAATGGTATTTTTATTGTAAGGATAAGTATTACACGTATCCTTTTTGTTAGGTAATATTTTCTTTCAAATTTTACGCATTGTGGTTGATTACTCAAGCAGAGGCTGATTATAAATATGGTAAATCTGTTTTTACTTTGAATACCTAATCATGCAAGAGAATTTAAAAAAAAAACATGATTTTTCTTAGGACATGATTGGATGGGTGATTCATATACTCGCATTGCAAAGCAAACTGGCTCTATTCTTTTAGTACATCAACCTTTTGTTTAAGTTGCTATTATTATTTTTGTGCAGGGTTACTCCACCCAAAACATGGTTGAATAATACATTGGGTTTTAATATATAGTTTTTCCCACCTGAACTTAGATACTAAAGTATTTCCGGGAAGGTTTCCCTTGGTGGAAGTGAGTCCATCTAAAGTGAACATTGCTGGTTGGTAGACTCAGGAACATAAGGGCAGGGGTTTCACCCCTGGAATACTTAGGGTATATAAGAAGCGGGTTGGTACATCTAAAACCTTAAAAATTATGTTTGGTGGACTGATATTTTAAAGGGAAATTAAGTTTTTACCCTGATTTTTATATACAGTCATGTGAAAAAGTAAGCAGCTATTGACTCTTTCAACAAATTCGAACAGGCAAACATTAGATCATTATTCTAGCAGTGTCTAGAAATAAAGGTGATATTCTTGAACAAATGACACATAAACTTAACATGCTGTATTCACTTAATGATGAATGAGCAAAAATACATATGTCATATGGGAAATGTAAGTAAAATACCCTACATCTACCATTACTTCAAATCCATGAAATTAGAATTGAGTATTCTGGATTAGGGGCCAGTGATTAGAACCTTAGAACCCTAGTACATAGTATGCAGGTGGAACCTGTATTATTAATACCTCAGATATCTAGGATGTGACATTTTCTTTGCTACTGATATGTGTGCTGTCAGAAAAAGAGATTATAGTGCAGGAAGTATATGAAACTATTTATTAATTAAAAAATGTATGAATGCACTCACAAACATGATGAAAAAGCACGACCAGGCTTAATGGGACATACAAATGTTGCGCTTGTCAAATAAAAAGGATTAAATATACAGTGAAGACACTAATCTAATGCATAGTGTAAAATAAAAAATATAAAAAATATATTGGGTCACTCTTCCCAGGTGAATGTGCAATAAATAGGTGAAAAGATGCTGCCGTCACCTGAGGGTAAACCTCCACAGTGAATCACTCTTTTAAGTGGAGGGTGCTGAGTAGTGTGGTTGTTCCCACAGAAAGATAAATGTTATGACGTGTGTTCTCACATTGTTTTTAAGACAGTTTTTTATAAGACCCCTTTAACACTGGGGCGCTTTGCAGGTGCTACAGCGCTAAAAATAGCGCCTGCAAAGCACCCTGAAAGAGCCGCTGCTGTGTCTCCAATGTGAAAGCCCCCAGGGCTTTCACACTGGAGCGGTGCGCTGGCAGGATAGTAAAAAAAGTCCTGCTAGCAGCATGTTTGGAGCGGTGTATACAGCGCTCATTCACCGCTCCGGCCCATTGAAATCAATGGGGCAGTGTGGCTATACCGCCGGCATAGCGCTGCTGCAGCAGCTCTTTGCGGTGGTTTTAACCCTTTCTCGGCCGATAGCAGGGGGTTAAAACCACCCCTGCTGGCGGCCAAATATCGCCAATGCTGCCCCCACCCCAGTGTGAAAGGGGCCTATAATAAAGATCCCTAATGGTGATGCTGATTGCAAGCTGGTGTGTCAGCCTACAATATAAAGTGAATGTGCTTAGTGTGATAGTTGGGGTTAACACCCAATCAACAATTGTGATCAGATTTTATCCTAGACAATTTTTCTCTGCAACTATATCATGAGCTAGCAACATAAATTGATTGTGTCCAAATCGTTAGTGAACAAAAAAATATATAATAAGTGCATTAACACATTCTATTATAAGGAATTTTCCATGGGAAAAAAACAAAACATATAAAAATGGTGGTTGGTATAAGTTCAGTCTTTCAGTTGTGCAAAAAGTGACAAGGTTTAAAGTGACTTGTGCTTCTTCCAAAAGTAACTCGTGCCTATGTAGCAGTTTAGGTGACTTCAGTTCTCCACTCACCAGATCCCTGCACCCCTGCAAGGGTAAAATGCATACAGTGAGTGTTTGTGGCAGTCCTCAGGGCATTCACCTCCTCCTTAGCTCCACAATGGGATATCCAGATCCTTGTACTCCTCCGGGGATAAGCCGTTCCCGATAGGTTAGGTTATAGTAGTCACCTCCTCCGTGGTGAACCACAGATTACCCTCATGGACAAAAAAGATGGGTACTTTGTAGTGTAAATCCAGATGGTTTTATTAAATTGAAAATATAAATTTCAAAAACAACCACTTGACGCAGTCAAGTGTATAAACTAACACAGCTTGATTGCAATATAGGAGCTTTGAAACCGCCATGCGTTCTGCTAGACGGAGCTCCGCAACTGGAAATAACGTGAGTGCGTACCCTGCCTTACGCGTTTCGTCATAGGGTGTCGTCTGAGCCGGTGCTATCTTGGTGCACCTCACGTCAGTTATAGTGAACAGTCTTGCAGGGTCCACCCCCCGTAGGCGGGTTCACAAATCGGGGTATTTAGTGGCCATGTGTGTTTTATACAATCCCTGTGTTTGATTATCTTGTACATCCCACACAAAGATCAACAGATACCGGAGAGGACCCCCACTAGCACGGGTCCCTTCCCCACCATCCCCACTTTTCAGTCACCTATGTTGCTACTAGTTTACCCTCAATTATTCTTCACTCCCCACAGAGATGCCTCGTGGTCCTATGCCCGCCCTGATTGCTGCCTACCTGCCCCCCCCATTGGGCTGTCTACCACGGCTCCCGGTTGGAGGTGTTCTATGCTATTTTTGGCACCCCACCACCACACCGTTAACCGACAAACCTTAACTAGTAAGTACGCACTTCGGTGTTATCTGGGGTTCTACCCTACCCCTATGTACATCTTCAATGATGACTGATTATTTTCCTATCATTTTCACTTTAGACTATCACGTGCATGCTCATGATGGGTTGCGTATCAGCCATGAAACTCGTAGAGCTACCTGATGCCGTGTTTCCATTTACCTATACTCAGATCTTCAAACTACTATGCAATCTCTACCTCTACAGGTTCAATGAAGCCTTAGGTACTGCAGGCATTACCTCGCAATCACATTTTTATCCAACTTTGTCCTTGTTGAACTATGGAATTTTATTATGGTTTTATTCATGACATTTTTGTTATCAATTTATTCTTTTTTTATTATCATGTATAACCTTCTACTAGTGACATCAGTGGTCACATTTTGAGACATTTGTGTTATCATTATGGGTACTGTTGCTATTGTGTTTTTCATTTACCCAGATATTAACATTATATGTATGTTTACAAGTAATTTATACGAATAAAATTCCCTTGTTCAGCTCAACTACCTTCTCGCTACCATGTGCTTCACATAAAGTCCCACTTTCCTTGCTCCCCTCTTCTTGATATAATAGGGATGGAAATACGTGACCTTACCGGGTCATGATTTCATTTAAAGTCCCATAGGGATGGAAATACATGACCTTACCAGGTCTTGGCTTCCTAAAAGTCCCTAAACTCCTCCTCCTCCCATTTGAGAAGTTGTTTTGGGGTTTCAAAGTGCAATTTGCTGTGTAGTAGGTTGTAAATCTGTGTTATTCCTTTTTTGGGTATGGAGGTGGGATTCCACATATTACAAATAGACTCTGGGATTGAGACATTTCATTTTTTAGTAGTAGATAAGATGCTAGAAACTCTGGCATAAGTCATAAATTCTGTTACGGGTAAGGAATTTTTAGAATTTAGCTCTGAGAACGCTTTAATATGTTCTCGATTTAACAGGTCAGAAATATTTTTAATGACTTTTTTCCCCCAGTGTAGTAGTTTTGGGTCTGGGGTTAGAAATGAGAGTGCTGTTACTGGGATGGGCACATTTTTATGTTTAACGTCTGTATTTTTATTGTGTACAAAATACTCCCACGCCTGTAGGGTAGCTGCTATAGTTGGGTGCTGCTTATATTGTGCCTGATTAGCTAGGGTTGTGGAGAGTAATAGAGCTTTAATATCACCTTGTTCTACTTGAGCTTGTTCTGCTTCACACCAGTTGAACCAGAATTTAAGTTGGTCCAAAATTGCTGCTATGTGATAATCTTTAATGTCTGGGACAACCATACCCCCTATTTTCTTATGTTTGGTAAGAATGTTGTGTGGGCATCTGGCTTTTTGTCCTTCCCAAATAAAACTGGATAAGGATTGTTGGATATTTTTTTAGAATGAGGTTGGAATTTGTATTGAGAGTGCTCTGAAATAATATAGCAGTAGAAGACGTCACGTATGACGAAACATGTAGGGCGTGGCCTCGCAGTGCTTGCCATCACGTGTTCCGAAGTTCTTATTTGCACGGGCGTTCTGCCTTTGTTTATGCCGGCTTTTTTAAGAAAAATAGTTTTCCTATTGGAATCATTTATATGTATATCTGTGGTTTATTTTAACCAATAAAACCCCAAACGTTATCACACTATTGGAGTCCTCCTCCTTATGTTTTTTTCTTGAACATGGACTCTTCCACTCCTAAGTCCCCCCTCTGATGTTGGAGCAGTTGGAGTGTCCAGACCATATTGGAGTCGGTGGTACATGCTGTCAAGACCCGGATATCAACAGTCTGTCCCTGCAGAGGGCTATATCTGCAAGTCCATACGACCTTGCCAGAGAGGAGGTCCAACGATTGGGGTAAGCGCACATCTTTTACTCCTTTTTCTGCAATCAATTCACATTCGATAGGAGTCTCTTCAGCTCATTATAGCTCATTATTTTCCGTGATTCAGTGAGGAGATCTAACAAGTGGACTTTTTTCCTTCTACTTATTTTTTGAATCCTGTCTTAGACTGATTATGAGTTGCCTTGATGTGTGACTACTTATTTTCAGTATATGCTAATATTTTGTTGGATTTATGATTTTATGCACTTGTTGTTGTTATTATTTTTGCTGGGATTCACACACACATTGTGTCTCCTAGGCACTCTTTATTTATTTAATTACTGCTAGCGCACCTTATAGTAGGAAACAGCATTA